>CM068303.1:1345018-2545018 GCA_034768395.1 Linum lewisii
CCTGAGTCCTGACAATGTTGTTGTTAACCCGGGCAGGATGATCAAAAACCGACGTCTTGGGTGGCGACATCCAGTTCGACTTCTACCACCGATGGTTCGACGCAATCTTCGCAGCCAGCGCTTTCCTCTCCCTACTCCTCCTTTCCGCACATTACACTTCTCGACAGACCGATAAGCACCCCATTGACTGATAGTCCTAGCATCGAAAACCGCCCGTGTAAGTAACCAAGGCATCGACATGGAAAGTTGTACAAAACCCTCGAAACCACTTCCATTGTACTTGTTTCGTGAATGAAAAGCTGCGAATCTCGAGTCACACCGCCTGCCTACTCTACCGGTCGAATTAGACGTAACCGTCCGGCCCATAAGCTTGTTATTGGAAGAAGAAACCATGTAAAAGGTTGATATCCCTAAATTTGTTGTAGGGTTATTATTTGTCAATATAATTTTGAATAGGTTGACTCGATACTACCGATTATTTCGAATATGAAAATTTTGTAAACCCAGGTTGAGGTACATTAATCATACTTAATAACCTAATTGTTATTTTTAATACACACATGTACTCGTTATGAATTTGAGAGCATCAACTCAATTAAAGAGATACTTAACATAAACAGAAGAGATTAGACTAAAGAGACATACTCAATACTCAATCAAACTAACTCAAGTGAAACATGAGCATAATTAGTTTGGCATTGACATCGTCATACGAGATGAGGATGGTCGGCTCGTCGTGGGTTACCGGGTGGAGAGTAGACAGGATGCCCACCGGTAAAGGAGTGTGAAGCAGAAGCTTTGATTTCAGGCCTTGGAGCGGACGAGGGACTTGGTATGAACCTCGCCATCATCGAGACTGACACATCCAGGTGTGTAGCTTGCGATGAATGGTACGAACAACGACATGACGGAGTTTGGTGACATCATAGCGAAAGGCAGGTCGTTGTTGATTGATCAACTGCGAAACAAGGTTTGTTTTCGTGAGAAGAAAGTGGGAATACGGTTGCTCATGCTTTGGCAAAACAGTCGTTATTCCGTCTGATGTTGTTCTTGAATCAGAATTTTCGAACTGTCTTTGTAACACGTTACATGACCGTTTGTTTGATAAAGCATTAATAATATAAACGATTTCATTTCAAGAAAACCTCAAGCAGAATCAATACTATCATAGATTACTGTTAATCATGATATATTAAGATGACTCTTCACTTCATAAGCTAGTGCAATATAACAAGTCCATCTATCTCACAACTCTTGGCTTCGTGATCTCGAGTCGAAAACACAGTCGAGATACGGTGACTCCCATAGTCGTACTTGCACACACTGCCGTTCCATTTGGTCACAAAGTAAATGCTATTCTTCTCGAACCCAGATTCGCTGGCACAACATCCAAACTTGACACCAGAACCCAAGAAGAATGCTCTGTCTCCAAGATCCTTCACTACCTCAGTCCTCATCCCCTCGAGATCGACCCTGGAAACTCTCACATCCATCACGACCGGAATGAAGTTGTCCGTGAGGTAATCACTCGTCATCATCTCGAAATACAAAAGCTCGCCACGAGATTCCACCATGTACGTACATTCACCGATTTGTCCCATGTGCTTATACTTTGGAAGCTCGAACCCTACAACTGTTGTAACCTGGTAATGCATTTGGTGCTGTACTAGTAGTAGTTCTACCTCAATTAAGTCGAACCTGCCACTTCCTGGTTCCATCCCTGTACCGTATAGCTTACCTTGGTAATCAACAACATCAACAACTATGATCCCTCCTCTGCATATTGTCCACTCCTTGTCACCGACTCGACAGAATATCGTCGTAGCTTCGTTCTGATTGTTCAACCCGAAGATGGCGACCACAGTTTCGTGACTCCTCGAGTGGATAAGAGAGCATTTTCTCCTGAATTTCGTAGGAAACTTCAGTGTTGGTAGTGGTTCCACAGTCATGGAATTGGTATTCAGTAGAACACAATCACCACCCGATTCGGATTCAACCAACAGTACCAACCCATTACCGTTAGAGTTTGGAAATAGTTTCTTCCCTTGAAACATCTCGATCATGCTATCGTTTGAGTGAGAGACGTTCTTCGCCAAGTTTACGAATGTACGACGAGGCTCTGATTCGTTGGTCTCTTCATGTGACAGAATGATCCATGGACTTGCTGTTATTCTACTCATTGTAGCATCAACGATGTAGTTCTTAGGCTGTGAGAAGTTGAAGCCATTAATGAAATAAGATGTATCAACTTGGGTTCCTGGATCCTCCTCCTCCTCCTCCGGTAAATCATTGTTGTTCCAATCGAGTTGTTGATCAGAGTATCGTCGAAATTCCGGCATCATCCAGTTGCTGTTCAATTGAAGTTCCTTATCGGACGTGTGGTCTGATGTGTGTCCGCCTTCGAAAGAGTGGAACCTCCCGGTTGAAAGCGAGTAGAACACGTTGCAGTCTCCGTCGAATCTCGGAAAGTGGATGGTGTTCTCCAAACCCTTGACTTGCAATTCCTTGCAGGACAAGACAATGCTTGACGTGGGACATCATGAAGACGTTAATTGAAATGGAAAGACTAAAATACAAGAATCAATTAATATCATGAAGACGTTAATTTAATTGGTGCGCATTCAATACTATACGAGTAACATCAGTCAATTATAAACACCTTTCGAAATACAAACATACAAATCTCAAAATAGAATCTATGTGCATATATTTAACGTCATGAAGACGTTAGTTGAAATGGAAGGACCCAAAATACAAATTGGTCAAAGTATGAGAGATAAAAAGAACAATTTATACAATAGAGGGTTATTTGTTAAAATAACAAAGTAGAGAGGCCAAAATGCTCTTTCTCCGTATTTGAAATGAAAGTGTCAGTACAAATAAAAGGAAAAACTGCCAGACAAAAAAAAAAGTAAAGGAAGTAGCCAATTGCAATGGCGACATATTGGTGAGGTGGCAAAATTAACCCTTCTTTGGGAATTGACTGTAATGCTGCCCTACAATGGGAATTGATTTTTTGAAGGGCCCCTTTATTGGAAAAAATCCATCTAGTTATTGTGCAAGACATATCCTAGGTTGGTTTTATTATGAGATATTGTTACTACAAAACATGATTGAGAGAGAAAGAGTGACTAGTATTTTTAAAACTAAGAAAAAAGTTATCTAGTCTATTTGATATTGCCATTAGAGGTATCTAGTTCTATTTGATATTGACATGACACATAATTAGTCTATTTCATATTATCTTTCGTATACTGCCATGAGGCATTGTTATGATATATATATATATAGTATATTTCGTAATTTTTTACATATATGATCAATGTCAACTCCTTCCTAGGGTATTACGTTGCATCATACTGTTACATAATAGACTGAAATTCAAAGTCACCTACTACAATTTTTTTTATCATTAGAATTTTTAAAAAAAAAAAATCTATCATTCGCAAAAACCTAAAGATAAAAAGGATTTTATTTTTAGAGTTTTCCAAAATATCATTGCTTATTGTGTTCCTTAGGCTGTCTTCAACCTTATTGTTCACGTCGCAAAAAACTAATGTGATATCCAATTTTTTTAAAAATATTTGCAAAAATAAAAAACTAAAAAAATAATACTCTAGTTTGGACAAATATTGAGTTTTAGTATGCTTCTAGAATATGAAAGAACATATTTTGTTTCTTATGCATTCTCACTAATGTGAATTCCAGTTTGGTTTAAAATATTTGCAAAAAAACAAAAGAAAAAAGATATTCTAATTTGGACAAGTAGTGAGTTTTAGTATGCTTCTAGAATATAAAAAAATATTTTGTTTCTTAGCATTCATAACTAATGTGAATTCCAGTTTTGTTCAAAATATTTGCAAAAAAACAAAAGAAAAAAAATACTTTAGTTTGGACAAGTAGTGAGTTTTAGTATGCTTCTAGAATATGAAAGAATATATATTTTTTCTTATGCATTCACAACTAATGTGAATTCCAGTTTTGTTCAAAATATTTGCAAAAAACAAAAGATACTCTAATTTGGACAAGTAGTGAGTTTTAGTATGCTTTTAGAATATGAAAGAATATATTTTGTTTCTTATGCATTCGCAATTAACGTGAATTCCAGTTTTGTTCAAAATATTTGCAAAAAAACAAAAGAAAAAATACTCTAGTTTGAATATAAAAAAACATATTTTGTTTCTTATGCATTCGCAACTAATGTGAATTCCAGTTTTATTTAAAATATTTGTAAAATAAAACAAAAGAAAAAAGATACTCTAGTTTGGACAAGTAGTGAGTTTTAGTATGCTGCTAGAATATGAAAGAACATATTTTGTTTCTTATGAATTCTCAACTAATATGAATTCCCGTTTTATTCAAAATATTTGCAAAAAATAAAATAAAAAATGATACTCTAGTTTGGACAAGTAGTGAGACACAGTTCCCTCTCTCTCACTCCCCTCTCTCCCTCTATGCAACAACGTCAAATGCGGTGATACTCAAAACAACTGTTGATTGGAAATTGAAATTAATTTCAGCCATTATGAAATCACTATAAAAAAAGGAGCTACTACTAGGGCACAAATAACATCACAAAGTACTACTAGGGCACAAATAACACATCACAAAGGGAGCTAGGGTTTCAATTACAGCAATGGAGGATCTTAAGCGACAATAAGCGCTCTCTCTCTCTCTTATGTTTTTTGTTTTTTGGCTTGCTTGCTATGTTTTTCGGTTTGTTTACACTCACACACTCTCTCTTTTTCTCTGCTATATTTTTTGTGTGCACAGGATGACTTGCATAAAATGTGGTCATGAGCTAGCATCCAGAAGTCACTGCTATAGCCTCAAATGTGGCGGCACCGAAAAGGGGCCGAACACAAGAGAGGCAAAAAAGATAGGAAAGCTATTATTGAGGCGGGAAAGCAGAAGAATAAAGATTGGTCTAAAGGATAAAGGAAGAAGGAAAAAGAAGAAGAAGTAGTAGTATCTGGTTATTATTTAGAATAATATGAAAAGAAGTAACAACTAACAAGTAAGGAGTAACAAGTCGATTTGGTTCTTCATAAAAAGAAGAAATATATATATAAATTAGTTAATATTAATAATACTACTCTTGGATTCCTGACTGACATATGATAGTAGTGTATCATTGATTCCTATGTCAAAAAACTGTAATCATACATTTGGCTGCTACACCTGCAAATTGCAATGGAGAAGGGAAAGGGGATACAGTAAGTACCATCTCTCTCCCTCCCTCCCTCCATTAGGATTAATGTTAAAATGACAAAAGTTGAAATGGAAGGACCAAAATGGCAAAGTAGTCGAAGTAGGAGGGGTAAAACGAGCGATTAATAGTATAGGGGGTTATTTGTTAAGTTGGCAAAGTAGAGGGGGCAAATATGCTCAACTCCATTTGTCGGCAGTGATGATCAGAGACCAAATACAATTAGACCATGTTTAGTATATATGGATTCTCACTAATTTTAAAACCAAAGCCAATGCAAGGATTATTAATTCATGTATTCTAACAATTCTTGGATCCATGCATTTGATAGATAGAAATCCATGCTAGCATGTATTTGACAATCTTACTTACCTAGGTCAAATTTGAAGAATCCCACCTCAATTTATATTAAAAATACACTTAATCCAAACGGACCCTAAAAATATTTTGACTTTTTTTTACTCATGGTAAGAATTGCTTGCAATGCAAGAAAACGTTTTCAAAATAAAATTTCAAAATGATAAATTCACAAACCATTTATTGGAAACTGAAATCAATTTCAACCATTAGATGAAAGTATGGAATCACTATAAAAAGATCTATTGCTAGGACACAAATAACACCACAAAGTACTACTACTAGGTTTCAAATTTCAATTACAGCAATGGATACTAAGCCTCTCTCAATTTCAACCATTAAATGAAAGTATGGAATCACTATAAAAAGATCTATTATACCACAAAGTACTACTACTACTAGGGTTTCAAATTTCAATTACAGCAATGAATACTGAGCGTCTCTCTCTCTCTCTCTCTCCCTCCCTCCCTCCCTCTCCCCGGGGATTTTTTTCGGTGACAAAGACTAAACTTTGTCACCTATACAAAGTTTAATCTGGACCCTTGATCTCATATCCACTTCTTAATTAATAATTTAAATGAATTTAATAATTTAAAAGAAGATGCGCTACGAAATTGAAGATGAATAAACAATGGTGTTTGTCAGTTAGGAAAAGGGGCATCGACTACAAATTATGAATTTTGATACCTTAGAGGCCGAGGTTTTCATTTAAGGAATTCGGTGTTGAAGAGAAATCAAAAGCTTCAGTTGTACAACAGCCCTCTATGATCTATCCCTCTGTTAATACAATCTCTGCTTCTTATATTTAAGCTTTCGTTTGCTACAGAAAAAGGGTGAGTTCGTCTTCCCCCCTTTTCACATTTCTTACCCTTTTGCTTTGTTTCATCATTTGCTAGCTCCGAACCCAGTAATTGTTGACTAGGAAAATTCAGAAAACCGTCATCATATTAACTCCGGGATGGATGTGATGTATGATTTGTTCTCCTCGTAGAATTTATTAGGCTGCATATGTTTGATTGGGAGTGAATCAATCCTGGTCAGAAGAGAGTTGACAAAATTGAATTTGATATCAATTCCTGGCCCACAATCTGTCTAGTCTACACCAAGAGTGAATATCCCTCCCATCCCTGCATGTATAATAGCAAAGATATGTCCGTTTTTCTGTGATTTGAATGTAGAATATGGAATCTGTCATGTCTTAAACCCTATTTTCCTTAAGCATGGATTTTCTTGTCTTCATGGTATCCCAGTTGATCCTTTTTTAATACATCTGCATATTGTATTCTTGGGTGGCATGGGCTGAAACGTTTTTTGCTGCTGTCTTGATGTGTTAGTGAACGTACCCCCCAAATGTTGTGCTGTTTAAATAATTGTGTTTAATAATACATCTTTCTGTTAACTGTTGTATGGTTCATCCTCAGAGGTTCAGTGATCTTCTAAGTACATACGATTTACGGTTTACAACTCAACTTTTCTTATGTTGCAAAATCTCAGTGGATCATGGGGCGTTCATGCATGCAAGTAAACTAGTTAATAGAACAACAGTCTTATCAACTATGTTTGTCTTTCAGGCTGGAGCAGGGAGTCAACTAGCAATGTCCTCCACCCCATTGTCTCCTCCTTCCAATGCTATTCAGAGTTCAGGTTCTGCTTTCTCTTCAGTTTATATTACTGATAATTGCAAACTCTTTGAACTCCTATTATATCCACTCAGTGGATCATAGGTTTCCCTCTTCATTCTCAATCATATTAATTCAAGCTGTCTGTGCTATCTCAATTTTCCTCTACCTCCTATTTGTTTCTTTGCAAACAACACTCAACTCCCTTTGCCTTTTTCCCCTGTTCCCTTGTGCAGCAAAATGTAGAAAACTTGGATCACAATTTTCCACAGAGTTCAGCAACGCCACCTTGGTATTTCCTTCCCATCACAGCAAGCTCCTCTTCCTCTATTCCTTGTATGTCTATATACATGTGCTTACAATTCAGTTTGTGCCTTTCGATCCCAGAGGTTTGATGATCCTGTACGAATACAAAGGTTAAAGAAGATGTTTGAGCAGACTCAACTGGCGGTGTCTGCATATGACACAGCCTGGATGGCAATGGTTCCATCTCAGAGTTCAGCAATGGATAACTCTCCTTTCTTCCCTCAGTGTGCTAGATGGATACTTGACAACCAATTCAGTGATGGGTCTTGGGGTCTTCCTTTGCCTCATCGCCATCCATCCTTAACCAAGGACGCTCTCTCCTCTACATTGGCATGCATTCTAGCCCTCCATCGATGGGGTCTTGGTGAACAACAAGTCACCAAAGGTAATATGATTCACATTTTCAACTTGTGTAAACAGAATATCTCCACAAATTATTTATTTATCTACCAGTTAGTCATGGGCATAGTTAAGAAGTACACTATGTCTTTAATTTCTGTTAAAAACAGCACATACATTTGATGACTAATAAGATGGTTAGGGACTTAGAAATAGAATCACATATAGCAACAATATATCACTATGCTTAATAGTTTCATAAGTCATTTTATTAGTAATATCCCCACACACAGCCATGAAATAAAACTGGGAAACGAAGAACAATCATGGTGCAAGAAGGCCTTCACAATAACCAAAATCTTACCTGAGGGAAACTTGCCATAAGTACTAAAATGATTCCAGCCAGAGAACTTGTTATTCAGGATATTAGAGGAGTTATTTAAAGCTATAAGAGTTTCTAAAAGAGCTACTATATCAATATTATGTTTGCTAAGAAGAAAAAGTAGATTTGACTACTTGCTTGACTGGTTGAACCCTCTGAGATCTCCACATGAGAAGATTCATCAATTACATAGAATTCCCTCTCCCGCCTCCAGCAGTTCCACCACGCTTCTACTTAGGTTCAAGGCCCCTCTTCTGATTACGTTCTTAAGCAACTGCAATAAAATCAATAGTTACATAATTTCTGGAATATTTTCTTTTATATTATTTTTATTTAGATTACATTGAAGTGGCTAAGCCTAATTCTGTTACACTAGCGGCAACCACACTTTTTTAAGTAAGATCCTATTCCTGTAGCAGGTAATGACATAAGCTAGATAGTATTATATAATTATTAACTTAATTATTATTTTTGTTAGTTGTACGTTATTCTGTAGAGTTATTCTCATTATCATAGTTGTACAGATAAATTTATATTAGAAGGTAGGAAGACTCCTAGTGGAACTCTAACTGTACTTGGACTCGGTTTCCTATTTGAAGGAGCTCAAACTCTATCAACTCTACCAAATGAGCTCAAACTCTATCAACTCTATCAATTATATAGGAAGAATGATCTTCTCTCATTATAGCTTTTAGGGAAAATTGCACTTTGACCCCCTCTACTTTGCCAACTTAACAAACAGCCTCCCTATACTATAAATCGCTCATTTTACCCCCTCCTACTTTGTCCACTTTGCCGTTTGAGTCCTTCTGTTCTAACTTTAGTCTTCGTGACATTAAATCTGGACACATCCATACACCGAAAAACAGAGATATCGGAGGTAGGAGATAAATAGTTGGCTAGGGAGGTAAATTGGGGAGGTATCACGAAGAGTATGGTGAAATACGGAGGATTTTAAAACTATACATTTTACTCGTCGATTTTCATACTATCTAATTATATATACTTATTATATTACCAATTAAAACACACGTATGTCAAAAAAAAAAATTAAAACACACTTAGTAAGCTAATGCATGGCTATTGGAGCTAATGTGGTGTTATAAATGCGCATCAATCAACGTCACGAAAACTAAAGTTGGAACGGAAGGACCCAAACGGCAAAGTGGACAAAGTAAAAGGGGTAAAATGAGCGATATAGTATTGGGGGCTTGTTTGTTAAGTTGGCAAAGTAGAGGGGGTAAAATGCTATTTTCCCTAGCTTTTTTTGTACTTGTTAGTTTCCTGCACGCTATAGCAAAATTAGAGATCATTTAAAACATATAAATACGGCGTCCTAATACACATGAAATGTATACGTTTCAAGACTTCACCTACTTATATTGAAATCATTCCTATACTATCTTGATACAACTATATTGCAAAAATTTGTTATGTTCTCAACGAAACAAATTATATGTTATCAATGACGTATTGTCCCGCCAACAGGCGGACCATATCCTAGTAAATGAATTTTGCAGTGAAATCATAGTTTGATATGAACTTTCACCAGTTTCTCCAAGAAAAAGAAAACAATTGTTTGTGGTTGTCGCTGCAGGCCTGCGCTTTCTTGAGTTGAATTCTGCTTCCCTTGAGGATCACAAGCAGCAACTGCCTGTTGGGTTTGACATAATATTCTCTGGCATGATCGAGAATGCAAGACAACTGGGGTTGAACCTCCCTTTCAAATCAACAGATATAGATAATATGCTGACTAAGAGAAATTTGGAGCTTACAAGGTAGATTTCCTCGTCCACCCATTTTTCATGGGGACTCTGTAAGCATGCTTCTATCTTCATCTTCTCATTCCATTTTCTTCTCCCTCTGCATTAGTGGGTTTGGCAGAAACGTAGAAGGTAGAAAAATCTACTTGGCATATGTTTCAGAAGGCATCCAACACTCGCAAGACTGGGAAATGGTCATGAAATATCAGAGGATGAATGGATCCCTGTTTAATTCACCTTCGACTACTGCAGTTGCTTTCTCTCAGCTTCAGGATCCTCATTGCCTTCGCTATCTTTGTACTCTGTTGGAGAAATTTGAAAATGCTGGTGCGTCACTTGTACTGTCCTTAATGACCCTTTGTTTCTAACATGTACTGAATAATAGTACCCGTGTCCTTATCAGTTCCAACAATATATCCACTGGACATACGTCCCCGTCTTTCTATTATTGACAATCTTGATAGACTGGGAGTGGCTCGGTACTTAACCAATGAAATCAAGATGGTGCTAGACCACACATACCAGTAAGCCTTCACTTAGTTATCAAATGTTACTTACAATTGATGAAAGACACTTGAGGATCACTTCATTGGATTCTATCTTATCATGCTATCTCCATAATGTGATACTTAACTCTTGCATTGCAACTGATTCCAATTTATGCCTTTGACACACATATTATTCAAACAGATGTTGGTTGCGGGGTGATGAAGAGCTTTTTCTGGATCCAACCACTTGTGCTATGGCGTTTAGGTTACTGCGTGTATATGGATATGATGTATCTTCAGGTTTGGTTTTGAGAAGCATGTTTTTGTACTTTCAAGATGTTATTTGATTACAAAAACTTTAATGCTTTTGGCGTTGTCTGCAGATCTACTGTCCTCGTTCTCTGAAGATTGTTTCTTCAACTCACTTCAAGGTTACTTGAAGGACACAACAGCTATACTGGAGTTACACAGAGCTTCACAAATAATTTATCTAGAAGAACCTATCCTGGAAGCCCAAAATGCTTGGACCAGGAATTTCTTACAACGTCAATTATCCGATGGTTCAATCAATGCAGACCAACCTGGTGGAAGTATCACCACAAAGGTTAGTAAATTCCTCTAGCTTCACTACGGAAGATTCTCAAAAAATAGTGATTTGAACTCCACTCCAAAAAATCTAATCGTCTATCTTTTGTTTCTGTTGAGTAAATTGAGAAAAAACTGTTGCTGGAATCAATTTTTACTGTTAGAATCAGTGTCTATACTCAGCTACGTCTGTCAATCAGGTGCACGATGCTCTGAATCATCCCTATCATGTTGATTTGGATCGCTTTTGCCATAGGAGAAGTATTGACCATTACAATATAGATAATACTTGGATCTCTAAGACTTCTTATTGGTACAACTCTTTCTTTTCCTTCCATTTGAAGTAGTTGAAGAATTTCGAGTCTGTTGACGATGTTTTGCCTCTTTTTGGTCTTGACTGCATAATAGTTGCCCAAACGTTGAGAACAAAGAATTTATTATACTGGCAGCACAAGACTTCAACTCCTGCCAGTCGATACATCAGGAAGAACTCAAGCAGCTAGGAAGGTGCAAACCCTGGATCCTTCTTTTGATCTGATTTTTCCTTTTATTTTCCTTTATCATAGAAAAGCCCTTCTATTCAAAGGTCCAGACAGTTAACATGCAAAGTCTCGTATGATTCTGCTATCCTGTATCTTCCTAGGGTATTACGTTGCATCATACTGTTACATAATAGACTGAAATTCAAAGTCACCTACTACAATTTTTTTTATCATTAGAATTTAAAAAAAAAAAATCTATCATTCGCAAAAACCTAAAGATAAAAAGGATTTTATTTTTAGAGTTTTCCAAAATATCATTGCTTATTGTGTTCCTTAGGCTGTCTTCAACCTTATTGTTCACGTCGCAAAAAACTAATGTGATATCCAATTTTTTTAAAAATATTTGCAAAAATAAAAAACTAAAAAAATAATACTCTAGTTTGGACAAATATTGAGTTTTAGTATGCTTCTAGAATATGAAAGAACATATTTTGTTTCTTATGCATTCTCACTAATGTGAATTCCAGTTTGGTTTAAAATATTTGCAAAAAAACAAAAGAAAAAAGATATTCTAATTTGGACAAGTAGTGAGTTTTAGTATGCTTCTAGAATATAAAAAAAAAATATTTTGTTTCTTATGCATTCATAACTAATGTTAATTCCAGTTTTGTTCAAAATATTTGCAAAAAAACAAAAGAAAAAAAATACTTTAGTTTGGACAAGTAGGTAGGTATGTAGGAATTTTGGACGGCTTTATGCATTGATTTCTTTCTTAATTTCCATTCTTCTTTTATGGTTCATTGGTTCTACAGATAGAAACAGCCATGAAAGGTTAAAAGAAGATGGGCTACGAAATTGAAGATGAATAAACAATGGTGTTTGTCAGTTAGGAAAAGGGGCATCGACTACAAATTATGAATTTTGATACCTTAGAGGCCGAGGTTTTCATTTAAGGAATTCGGTGTTGAAGAGAAATCAAAAGCTTCAGTTGTACAACAGCCCTCTATGATCTATCCCTCTGTTAATACAATCTCTGCTTCTTATATTTAAGCTTTCGTTTGCTACAGAAAAAGGGTGAGTTCGTCTTCCCCCCTTTTCACATTTCTTACCCTTTTGCTTTGTTTCATCATTTGCTAGCTCCGAACCCAGTAATTGTTGACTAGGAAAATTCAGAAAACCGTCATCATATTAACTCCGGGATGGATGTGATGTATGATTTGTTCTCCTCGTAGAATTTATTAGGCTGCATATGTTTGATTGGGAGTGAATCAATCCTGGTCAGAAGAGGGTTGACAAAATTGAATTTGATATCAATTCCTGGCCCACAATCTGTCTAGTCTACACCAAGAGTGAATATCCCTCCCATCCCTGCATGTATAATAGCAAAGATATGTCCGTTTTTCTGTGATTTGAATGTAGAATATGGAATCTGTCATGTCTTAAACCCTATTTTCCTTAAGCATGGATTTTCTTGTCTTCATGGTATCCCAGTTGATCCTTTTTAATACATCTGCATATTGTATTCTTGGGTGGCATGGGCTGAAACGTTTTTTGCTGCTGTCTTGATGTGTTAGTGAACGTACCCCCCAAATGTTGTGCTGTTTAAATAATTGTGTTTAATAATACATCTTTCTGTTAACTGTTGTATGGTTCATCCTCAGAGGTTCAGTGATCTTCTAAGTACATACGATTTACGGTTTACAACTCAACTTTTCTTATGTTGCAAAATCTCAGTGGATCATGGGGCGTTCATGCATGCAAGTAAACTAGTTAATAGAACAACAGTCTTATCAACTATGTTTGTCTTTCAGGCTGGAGCAGGGAGTCAACTAGCAATGTCCTCCACCCCATTGTCTCCTCCTTCCAATGCTATTCAGAGTTCAGGTTCTGCTTTCTCTTCAGTTTATATTACTGATAATTGCAAACTCTTTGAACTCCTATTATATCCACTCAGTGGATCATAGGTTTCCCTCTTCATTCTCAATCATATTAATTCAAGCTGTCTGTGCTATCTCAATTTTCCTCTACCTCCTATTTGTTTCTTTGCAAACAACACTCAACTCCCTTTGCCTTTTTCCCCTGTTCCCTTGTGCAGCAAAATGTAGAAAACTTGGATCACAATTTTCCACAGAGTTCAGCAACGCCACCTTGGTATTTCCTTCCCAGCACAGCAAGCTCCTCTTCCTCTATTCCTTGTATGTCTATATACATGTGCTTACAATTCAGTTTGTGCCTTTCAATCCCAGAGGTTTGATGATCCTGTACGAATACAAAGGTTAAAGAAGATGTTTGAGCAGACTCAACTGGCGGTGTCTGCATATGACACAGCCTGGATGGCAATGGTTCCATCTCAGAGTTCAGCAATGGATAACTCTCCTTTCTTCCCTCAGTGTGCTAGATGGATACTTGACAACCAATTCAGTGATGGGTCTTGGGGTCTTCCTTTGCCTCATCGCCATCCATCCTTAACCAAGGACGCTCTCTCCTCTACATTGGCATGCATTCTAGCCCTCCATCGATGGGGTCTTGGTGAACAACAAGTCACCAAAGGTAATATGATTCACATTTTCAACTTGTGTAAACAGAATATCTCCACAAATTATTTATTTATCTACCAGTTAGTCATGGGCATAGTTAAGAAGTACACTATGTCTTTAATTTCTGTTAAAAACAGCACATACATTTGATGACTAATAAGATGGTTAGGGACTTAGAAATAGAATCACATATAGCAACAATATATCACTATGCTTAATAGTTTCATAAGTCATTTTATTAGTAATATCCCCACACACAGCCATGAAATAAAACTGGGAAACGAAGAACAATCATGGTGCAAGAAGGCCTTCACAATAACCAAAATCTTACCTGAGGGAAACTTGCCATAAGTACTAAAATGATTCCAGCCAGAGAACTTGTTATTCAGGATATTAGAGGAGTTATTTAAAGCTATAAGAGTTTCTAAAAGAGCTACTATATCAATATTATGTTTGCTAAGAAGAAAAAGTAGATTTGACTACTTGCTTGACTGGTTGAACCCTCTGAGATCTCCACATGAGAAGATTCATCAATTACATAGAATTCCCTCTCCCGCCTCCAGCAGTTCCACCACGCTTCTACTTAGGTTCAAGGCCCCTCTTCTGATTACGTTCTTAAGCAACTGCAATAAAATCAATAGTTACATAATTTCTGGAATATTTTCTTTTATATTATTTTTATTTAGATTACATTGAAGTGGCTAAGCCTAATTCTGTTACACTAGCGGCAACCACACTTTTTTAAGTAAGATCCTATTCCTGTAGCAGGTAATGACATAAGCTAGATAGTATTATATAATTATTAACTTAATTATTATTTTTGTTAGTTGTACGTTATTCTGTAGAGTTATTCTCATTATCATAGTTGTACAGATAAATTTATATTAGAAGGTAGGAAGACTCCTAGTGGAACTCTAACTGTACTTGGACTCGGTTTCCTATTTGAAGGAGCTCAAACTCTATCAACTCTACCAAAGGAGCTCAAACTCTATCAACTCTATCAATTATATAGGAAGAATGATCTTCTCTCATTATAGCTTTTAGGGAAAATTGCACTTTGACCCCCTCTACTTTGCCAACTTAACAAACAGCCTCCCTATACTATAAATCGCTCATTTTACCCCCTCCTACTTTGTCCACTTTGCCGTTTGAGTCCTTCTGTTCTAACTTTAGTCTTCGTGACATTAAATCTGGACACATCCATACACCGAAAAACAGAGATATCGGAGGTAGGAGATAAATAGTTGGCTAGGGAGGTAAATTGGGGAGGTATCACGAAGAGTATGGTGAAATACGGAGGATTTTAAAACTATACATTTTACTCGTCGATTTTCATACTATCTAATTATATATACTTATTATATTACCAATTAAAACACACGTATGTCAAAAAAAAAAATTAAAACACACTTAGTAAGCTAATGCATGGCTATTGGAGCTAATGTGGTGTTATAAATGCGCATCAATCAACGTCACGAAAACTAAAGTTGGAACGGAAGGACCCAAACGGCAAAGTGGACAAAGTAAAAGGGGTAAAATGAGCGATATAGTATTGGGGGCTTGTTTGTTAAGTTGGCAAAGTAGAGGGGGTAAAATGCTATTTTCCCTAGCTTTTTTTTTGTACTTGTTAGTTTCCTGCACGCTATAGCAAAATTAGAGATCATTTAAAACATATAAATACGGTGTCCTAATACACATGAAATGTATACGTTTCAAGACTTCACCTACTTATATTGAAATCATTCCTATACTATCTTGATATAACTATATTGCAAAAATTTGTTATGTTCTCAACGAAACAAATTATATGTTATCAATGACGTATTGTCCCGCCAACAGGCGGACCATATCGTAGTAAATGAATTTTGCAGTGAAATCATAGCTTGATATGAACTTTCACCAGTTTCTCCAAGAAAAAGAAAACAATTGTTTGTGGTTGTCGCTGCAGGCCTGCGCTTTCTTGAGTTGAATTCTGCTTCCCTTGAGGATCACAAGCAGCAACTGCCTGTTGGGTTTGACATAATATTCCCTGGCATGATCGAGAATGCAAGACAACTGGGGTTGAACCTCCCTTTCAAATCAACAGATATAGATAATATGCTGACTAAGAGAAATTTGGAGCTTACAAGGTAGATTCTCGTCACATTTTCATGGGCTGTAAGCATGCTTCTATCTTCATCTTCTCATTCCATTTTCTTCTCCCTCTGCATTAGTGGGTTTGGCAGAAACGTAGAAGGTAGAAAAATCTACTTGGCATATGTTTCAGAAGGCATCCAACACTCGCAAGACTCGGAAATGGTCATGAAATATCAGAGGATGAATGGATCCCTGTTTAATTCACCTTCGACTACTGCAGTTGCTTTCTCTCAGCTTCAGGATCCTCAAACAGTACCTTTTTCGGGATCGCACAAGCTCTGAGGAGAAATCGCACCAGAAGAAAACTGAGAAACCCTTTCTCCGATCTAATTGGAGGCCGCAAAACCACCATTTCCCGGCGGGGAATCAATTCGAAAACCATCATTAATCCACAGAGCAAGAACGAATTGAGACACGCGAGTTTTCGTATCAACTCTCAAGCATTTCAGACGTCATCGGAAAGTCGGAAGATCGCCGCCGGTGTATCATCAGGAGGAGGAGCGGGGAGGAGAAAGTAGAGAGGTGGCATATTGTTGCCACAGATGGGATGGGGAATGGCGATATACGAAGGCGTGGTGGTGGTAGGCTCACTCTGCCTGTTGGGATGGGCAGGGCTATGGTTCTTGAATCGAAGACTGTACAAAGAGTACGAGGAGAAGAGAGTCCTGGTTCAGATCATTTTCAGCGTTGTATTCGCCTTCTCCTGCAATCTCCTCCAGCTCGTGCTTTACGAGATCATCAATTTCCTCTCCAAAGAGTAATCAATCTCCTCTTTTAGTTGCTTCCCTTTCATGATTCAGCGAACTCGGTTCTTAAGGTGTAGCAATGTGTACAGTTAGTGTAATCCATTGGGAAGTGTAGGAGAAATGGGAATGGAGCTTTATAACAGCTGTAGAATGTTAAAGTTAGCAGTAATCTATAGGAATGAGAATGGAGTTTTGTACTCTGATGCTTGATCGGTTACTCATATGAGTTAGTTGCTTGGGTTTGTTTTGGTTGTAGGACGAGATGGATTAACTGGAAGGTGGATCTCTTTTGTCTAATTCTGTTGCTTGTCTTCTTGTTGCCATACTATCATTGCTACTTGATGCTCTGCAACAGTGGTATGTACACGATTCATTAGCCTTCACATCTTGTTCATCTGTTTAATCATTGTGATGCTGTATATCTCTATTGTATTCAGAATTTGGCTTTTGAAATGTCAGCCGAATGACTTTTTTGACATACCGTAGTATTGAACTCTCAGGCTCACTGAAGTTTTGGGGTCTTCAAATTCTTTTCCTTTATTGCTAATCCTTTATGTTCCCTAGTTTACACTGATATGTTAGTTTGAATCATGCATTTCTATATCAGGTTTTTTCTGGTAATAATGGTGAGAACATTTCAGCTCAACTACATGCAGGGTAGCCCATAAATCGAGTGTAGTTCTAGAATTTGGCTGTTGTTGAACTCATTGTCACTGATTGTCTTGCTTCCATTGCATTTTGGCACTTTCTTTCTTGTGCTTCCAGTTGTCTTTTAACATCTATATCCAATTAGGTGTAAGGAAAGAGCGTGCTGCGCTTGGAGCCGTCTTGTTTGTTATGGCCTTTCTGTATGCTTTCTGGCGCATGGGGATTCACTTCCCTATGCCTTCTCCTGATAAAGGTATAAACCGGCTTCTGTGTTGCAATAGAGCTTCTTTGTTTCTGTCTCTAATTCTTAAATTTTTAATTTTCTCTATTTGGTGGTTTAGACAACTGGTGATGGATTTTCTGTTCCTGTTACTGTTGTGATAAAGTTTCTCCAATTAATTTGCAGGATTTTTCACCATGCCTCAGCTAGTAAGTAGAATTGGCGTCATTGGTGTGACTGTCATGGCTGTTTTATCTGGTTTTGGAGCTGTGAATTTACCATACAGTTATTTATCTCTGTATGGTAAATTGCAATGGCGACATATTGGTGAGGTGGCAAAATTAACCCTTCTTTGGGAATTGACTGTAATGCTGCCCTACAATGGGAATTGATTTTTTGAAGGGCCCTTTATTGGAAAAAATCCATCTAGTTATTGTGCAAGACATATCCTAGGTTGGTTTTATTATGAGATATTGTTACTACAAAACATGATTGAGAGAGAAAGAGTGACTAGTATTTTTAAAACTAAGAAAAAAGTTATCTAGTCTATTTGATATTGCCATTAGAGGTATCTAGTTCTATTTGGTATTGACATGACACATAATTAGTCTATTTCATATTATCTTTCGTATACTGCCATGAGGCATTGTTATGATATATATATATATATAGTATATTTCTTAATTTTTTACATATACGATCAATGTCAACTCCTTCCTAGGGTATTACGTTGCATCATACTGTTACATAATAGACTGAAATTCAAAGTCACCTACTACAATTTTTTTTATCATTAGAATTTAAAAAAAAAAAATCTATCATTCGCAAAAACCTAAAGATAAAAAGGATTTTATTTTTAGAGTTTTCCAAAATATCATTACTTATTGTGTTCCTTAGGCTGTCTTCAACCTTATTGTTCACGTCGCAAAAAACTAATGTGATATCCAATTTTTTTAAAAATATTTGCAAAAATAAAAAACTAAAAAAATAATACTCTAGTTTGGACAAATATTGAGTTTTAGTATGCTTCTAGAATATGAAAGAACATATTTTGTTTCTTATGCATTCTCACTAATGTGAATTCCAGTTTGGTTTAAAATATTTGCAAAAAAACAAAAGAAAAAAGATATTCTAATTTGGACAAGTAGTGAGTTTTAGTATGCTTCTAGAATATAAAAAAAAATATTTTGTTTCTTATGCATTCATAACTAATGTTAATTCCAGTTTTGTTCAAAATATTTGCAAAAAAACAAAAGAAAAAAAATACTTTAGTTTGGACAAGTAGGTAGGTATGTAGGAATTTTGGACGGCTTTATGCATTGATTTCTTTCTTAATTTCCATTCTTCTTTTATGGTTCATTGGTTCTACAGATAGAAACAGCCATGAAAGGTTAAAAGAAGATGGGCTACGAAATTGAAGATGAATAAACAATGGTGTTTGTCAGTTAGGAAAAGGGGCATCGACTACAAATTATGAATTTTGATACCTTAGAGGCCGAGGTTTTCATTTAAGGAATTCGGTGTTGAAGAGAAATCAAAAGCTTCAGTTGTACAACAGCCCTCTATAATCTATCCCTCTGTTAATACAATCTCTGCTTCTTATATTTAAGCTTTCGTTTGCTACAGAAAAAGGGTGAGTTCGTCTTCCCTTCACACTACCACCGGCGCCGCCTCTACTCCCGCCGGCGTCGGACGACCCCGCCGCCTTCGCCGCCGTCCAGCAGCAGCTCGGCCGAGCACGAAACCCAGCAGAAGCATCTCGAGTTTCTTCAACTCGAACCAACCAGCCATTCCCCCCCCCCCCCCCTTTCTCTTCGATTTCGTGTGTTTGAGTCGACATTCAGGTATGTAAATCACCTTCCTACCCCTCCATGATGCTTTAATCAAGGTATTTGCCATGAAAATCGAATTTGCAGGTGCTGAATCCGATTTTGGTGTTCTTGAACCAAAACCCTAGATTTTTCAAGTTTCTGATTTCGTGAAATTGACTTGATAGATATGAAATTCATGGTATAATATGCTTGCATTTTGAATCTGGGGTCATTTCGACTTCGTTTGCCTATCCAATTGTGAAATTTCTTAGACTTTTCATACCGATTTTTATCGAAATTGGGGATTTTTGCTTATGGACGAAATTGGATGAATTGTTGCTTTGAGATTGATGTTATGATGATTATAGACATGTATGCATGCTTGTTCCCGAATATCTATACCTTAATTAGCTCGTATGACGGATTAAGGTACACTTTTTGCATATCGATTTCATGAGTTGAGTTGTGATCTTAGCTTGTGTGACTTATATTGCTGATTTGGACTTGCTTATTACTTGATTATGACTTAAGTTTGAATTGCAATTGGTTATTTGCTTCCATGATGAATGGTGTCTGGAAGGCCGAAAACATTTTCAAGTTGAAATTTAATTAAATGATTAAAATTTTAATAATAGATAAAGGGTTGAGATTAACTTGCTCTAACAGACCATATATTTAATCGTTCATGGAAAACATTGCCGCCTCCCTAATAAACAGCGTAGTTCGTGTAGGCTGTTTTTGTTTTAACTTTGAACTGATTAATTCCATTTCCATGAATGCTCATCATTATCGGGGTTCGTTACCAGCTTAGCCTGTTACTGGGTCGTTGTGTTTAATGATGTAAGCGCATTGCTTTTTCGACCGGAGATTAGGAGATGATCTGGGAGATGATTCGATGATATTATGGGGTAGGTATGTAGGAATTTTGGACGGCTTTATGCATTGATTTCTTTCTTAATTTCCATTCTTCTTTTATGGTTCATTGGTTCTACAGATAGAAACAGCCATGAAAGGTTAAAAGAAGATGCGCTACGAAATTGAAGATAAATAAACAATGGTGTTTGTCAGTTAGGAAAAGGGGCATCGACTACAAATTATGAATTTTGATACCTTAGAAGCCGAGGTTTTCATTTAAGGAATTCGGTGTTGAAGAGAAATCAAAAGCTTCAGTTGTACAACAGCCCTCTATGATCTATCCCTCTGTTAATACAATCTCTGCTTCTTATATTTAAGCTTTCGTTTGCTACAGAAAAAGGGTGAGTTCGTCTTCCCCCCTTTTCACATTTCTTACCCTTTTGCTTTGTTTCATCATTTGCTAGCTCCGAACCCAGTAATTGTTGACTAGGAAAATTCAGAAAACCGTCATCATATTAACTCCGGGATGGATGTGATGTATGATTTGTTCTCCTCGTAGAATTTATTAGGCTGCATATGTTTGATTGGGAGTGAATCAATCCTGGTCAGAAGAGAGTTGACAAAATTGAATTTGATATCAATTCCTGGCCCACAATCTGTCTAGTCTACACCAAGAGTGAATATCCCTCCCATCCCTGCATGTATAATAGCAAAGATATGTCCGTTTTTCTGTGATTTGAATGTAGAATATGGAATCTGTCATGTCTTAAACCCTATTTTCCTTAAGCATGGATTTTCTTGTCTTCATGGTATCCCAGTTGATCCTTTTTAATACATCTGCATATTGTATTCTTGGGTGGCATGGGCTGAAACGTTTTTTGCTGCTGTCTTGATGTGTTAGTGAACGTACCCCCCAAATGTTGTGCTGTTTAAATAATTGTGTTTAATAATACATCTTTCTGTTAACTGTTGTATGGTTCATCCTCAGAGGTTCAGTGATCTTCTAAGTACATACGATTTACGGTTTACAACTCAACTTTTCTTATGTTGCAAAATCTCAGTGGATCATGGGGCGTTCATGCATGCAAGTAAACTAGTTAATAGAACAACAGTCTTATCAACTATGTTTGTCTTTCAGGCTGGAGCAGGGAGTCAACTAGCAATGTCCTCCAACCCATTGTCTCCTCCTTCCAATGCTATTCAGAGTTCAGGTTCTGCTTTCTCTTCAGTTTATATTACTGATAATTGCAAACTCTTTGAACTCCTATTATATCCACTCAGTGGATCATAGGTTTCCCTCTTCATTCTCAATCATATTAATTCAAGCTGTCTGTGCTATCTCAATTTTCCTCTACCTCCTATTTGTTTCTTTGCAAACAACACTCAACTCCCTTTGCCTTTTTCCCCTGTTCCCTTGTGCAGCAAAATGTAGAAAACTTGGATCACAATTTTCCACAGAGTTCAGCAACGCCACCTTGGTATTTCCTTCCCAGCACAGCAAGCTCCTCTTCCTCTATTCCTTGTATGTCTATATACATGTGCTTACAATTCAGTTTGTGCCTTTCAATCCCAGAGGTTTGATGATCCTGTACGAATACAAAGGTTAAAGAAGATGTTTGAGCAGACTCAACTGGCGGTGTCTGCATATGACACAGCCTGGATGGCAATGGTTCCATCTCAGAGTTCAGCAATGGATAACTCTCCTTTCTTCCCTCAGTGTGCTAGATGGATACTTGACAACCAATTCAGTGATGGGTCTTGGGGTCTTCCTTTGCCTCATCGCCATCCATCCTTAACCAAGGACGCTCTCTCCTCTACATTGGCATGCATTCTAGCCCTCCATCGATGGGGTCTTGGTGAACAACAAGTCACCAAAGGTAATATGATTCACATTTTCAACTTGTGTAAACAGAATATCTCCACAAATTATTTATTTATCTACCAGTTAGTCATGGGCATAGTTAAGAAGTACACTATGTCTTTAATTTCTGTTAAAAACAGCACATACATTTGATGACTAATAAGATGGTTAGGGACTTAGAAATAGAATCACATATAGCAACAATATATCACTATGCTTAATAGTTTCATAAGTCATTTTATTAGTAATATCCCCACACACAGCCATGAAATAAAACTGGGAAACGAAGAACAATCATGGTGCAAGAAGGCCTTCACAATAACCAAAATCTTACCTGAGGGAAACTTGCCATAAGTACTAAAATGATTCCAGCCAGAGAACTTGTTATTCAGGATATTAGAGGAGTTATTTAAAGCTATAAGAGTTTCTAAAAGAGCTACTATATCAATATTATGTTTGCTAAGAAGAAAAAGTAGATTTGACTACTTGCTTGACTGGTTGAACCCTCTGAGATCTCCACATGAGAAGATTCATCAATTACATAGAATTCCCTCTCCCGCCTCCAGCAGTTCCACCACGCTTCTACTTAGGTTCAAGGCCCCTCTTCTGATTACGTTCTTAAGCAACTGCAATAAAATCAATAGTTACATAATTTCTGGAATATTTTCTTTTATATTATTTTTATTTAGATTACATTGAAGTGGCTAAGCCTAATTCTGTTACACTAGCGGCAACCACACTTTTTTAAGTAAGATCCTATTCCTGTAGCAGGTAATGACATAAGCTAGATAGTATTATATAATTATTAACTTAATTATTATTTTTGTTAGTTGTACGTTATTCTGTAGAGTTATTCTCATTATCATAGTTGTACAGATAAATTTATATTAGAAGGTAGGAAGACTCCTAGTGGAACTCTAACTGTACTTGGACTCGGTTTCCTATTTGAAGGAGCTCAAACTCTATCAACTCTACCAAAGGAGCTCAAACTCTATCAACTCTATCAATTATATAGGAAGAATGATCTTCTCTCATTATAGCTTTTAGGGAAAATTGCACTTTGACCCCCTCTACTTTGCCAACTTAACAAACAGCCTCCCTATACTATAAATCGCTCATTTTACCCCTCCTACTTTGTCCACTTTGCCGTTTGAGTCCTTCTGTTCTAACTTTAGTCTTCGTGACATTAAATCTGGACACATCCATACACCGAAAAACAGAGATATCGGAGGTAGGAGATAAATAGTTGGCTAGGGAGGTAAATTGGGGAGGTATCACGAAGAGTATGGTGAAATACGGAGGATTTTAAAACTATACATTTTACTCGTCGATTTTCATACTATCTAATTATATATACTTATTATATTACCAATTAAAACACACGTATGTCAAAAAAAAAATTAAAACACACTTAGTAAGCTAATGCATGGCTATTGGAGCTAATGTGGTGTTATAAATGCGCATCAATCAACGTCACGAAAACTAAAGTTGGAACGGAAGGACCCAAACGGCAAAGTGGACAAAGTAAAAGGGGTAAAATGAGCGATATAGTATTGGGGGCTTGTTTGTTAAGTTGGCAAAGTAGAGGGGGTAAAATGCTATTTTCCCTAGCTTTTTTTTTGTACTTGTTAGTTTCCTGCACGCTATAGCAAAATTAGAGATCATTTAAAACATATAAATACGGCGTCCTAATACACATGAAATGTATACGTTTCAAGACTTCACCTACTTATATTGAAATCATTCCTATACTATCTTGATACAACTATATTGCAAAAATTTGTTATGTTCTCAACGAAACAAATTATATGTTATCAATGACGTATTGTCCCGCCAACAGGCGGACCATATCCTAGTAAATGAATTTTGCAGTGAAATCATAGCTTGATATGAACTTTCACCAGTTTCTCCAAGAAAAAGAAAACAATTGTTTGTGGTTGTCGCTGCAGGCCTGCGCTTTCTTGAGTTGAATTCTGCTTCCCTTGAGGATCACAAGCAGCAACTGCCTGTTGGGTTTGACATAATATTCCCTGGCATGATCGAGAATGCAAGACAACTGGGGTTGAACCTCCCTTTCAAATCAACAGATATAGATAATATGCTGACTAAGAGAAATTTGGAGCTTACAAGGTAGATTTCCTCGTCCACCCATTTTTCATGGGGACTCTGTAAGCATGCTTCTATTTTCATCTTCTCATTCCATTTTCTTCTCCCTCTGCATTAGTGGGTTTGGCAGAAACGTAGAAGGTAGAAAAATCTACTTGGCATATGTTTCAGAAGGCATCCAACACTCGCAAGACTGGGAAATGGTCATGAAATATCAGAGGATGAATGGATCCCTGTTTAATTCACCTTCGACTACTGCAGTTGCTTTCTCTCAGCTTCAGGATCCTCATTGCCTTCGCTATCTTTGTACTCTGTTGGAGAAATTTGAAAATGCTGGTGCGTCACTTGTACTGTCCTTAATGACCCTTTGTTTCTAACATGTACTGAATAATAGTACCCGTGTCCTTATCAGTTCCAACAATATATCCACTGGACATACGCCCCGTCTTTCTATTATTGACAATCTTGATAGACTGGGAGTGGCTCGGTACTTAACCAATGAAATCAAGATGGTGCTAGACCACACATACCAGTAAGCCTTCACTTAGTTATCAAATGTTACTTACAATTGATGAAAGACACTTGAGGATCACTTCATTGGATTCTATCTTATCATGCTATCTCCATAATGTGATACTTAACTCTTGCATTGCAACTGATTCCAATTTATGCCTTTGACACACATATTATTCAAACAGATGTTGGTTGCGGGGTGATGAAGAGCTTTTTCTGGATCCAACCACTTGTGCTATGGCGTTTAGGTTACTGCGTGTATATGGATATGATGTATCTTCAGGTTTGGTTTTGAGAAGCATGTTTTTGTACTTTCAAGATGTTATTTGATTACAAAAACTTTAATGCTTTTGGCGTTGTCTGCAGATCTACTGTCCTCGTTCTCTGAAGATTGTTTCTTCAACTCACTTCAAGGTTACTTGAAGGACACAACAGCTATACTGGAGTTACACAGAGCTTCACAAATAATTTATCTAGAAGAACCTATCCTGGAAGCCCAAAATGCTTGGACCAGGAATTTCTTACAACGTCAATTATCCGATGGTTCAATCAATGCAGACCAACCTGGTGGAAGTATCACCACAAAGGTTAGTAAATTCCTCTAGCTTCACTACGGAAGATTCTCAAAAAATAGTGATTTGAACTCCACTCCAAAAAATCTAATCGTCTATCTTTTGTTTCTGTTGAGTAAATTGAGAAAAAACTGTTGCTGGAATCAATTTTTACTGTTAGAATCAGTGTCTATACTCAGCTACGTCTGTCAATCAGGTGCACGATGCTCTGAATCATCCCTATCATGTTGATTTGGATCGCTTTTGCCATAGGAGAAGTATTGACCATTACAATATAGATAATACTTGGATCTCTAAGACTTCTTATTGGTACAGCTCTTTCTTTTCCTTCCATTTGAAGTAGTTGAAGAATTTCGAGTCTGTTGACGATGTTTTGCCTCTTTTTGGTCTTGACTGCATAATAGTTGCCCAAACGTTGAGAACAAAGAATTTATTATACTGGCAGCACAAGACTTCAACTCCTGCCAGTCGATACATCAGGAAGAACTCAAGCAGCTAGGAAGGTGCAAACCCTGGATCCTTCTTTTGATCTGATTTTTCCTTTTATTTTCCTTTATCATAGAAAAGCCCTTCTATTCAAAGGTCCAGACAGTTAACATGCAAAGTCTCGTATGATTCTGCTATCCTGTATTATGTATTATTGCATATCTATGCTGTCCTGTCCAGTTCATCCACAGATATATTAGCAGCTTGTTGGCTGTCCATTATTCTGGCTGCACCTTTAACATCTTGCACGAAACTTGGCATTAGTCCACCTTAGCTGGAAAACTGGTTACATTATCTAGCTGTTTGGAACCCTGACGTCACGTCTGTTCTAAATTTGTGTAATGTGCATAAAGATGGGTCATGGAGAAAAGATTGGACAGACTATCGTTTGCAAGGCAGAAGCTGGAGTATTGCTACTTCTCAGCTGCAGCAACTCTGTATGCTCCTGAGCTATCCGATGCTCGCATATCGTGGGCCAAAAACGGCGTCCTTACGACCGTTGTGGATGACTTTTTCGATGTTGCGGGGTCCATGGATGAATTAGTAAACCTTGTCCAACTGCTCGACAAGTACGTTAACTTACGCCCTTATGTATCACTGTTAAATAATCAGTGCTGCTATGTCTTTATCTGAAGTTTGGATGTGTCTCTAATAGTGCCAGGTGGGAAGTTAATGGAAGCCCAGATTTTCGTTCAGAGAAAGTTGAGATCCTCTTCACAGCAATTCATAGCACCATATGCGAGATTGGAGACAAGGCATTGGCATATCAAGGACGTGATATTACGTCTCATATATTTGACATTGTAAGAAGAAATCTGAGTCTTTCTTTTCAGTTTTTTCTCTGTAAAGGATGAGTTATGTACGCTGGGATGGTTGATATTTTGTTGATGGTGTGAATTGGCAGTGGGTGGAACTGGTGAAGTCAATGTTGAAAGAAGCTGAGTGGACAAGAAACAAGTGGGTGCCAACAATGGAAGAATATATGAAGAATGGATACGTATCATTCGCATTGGGACCAATTGTACTTCCAGCTCTTTACTTGGTAGGGCCAAAGCTAACAGAGGAGATGGTGAGTAGTGAAGAGTACAAAAATATGTTTGAAAGCATGAGCACATGTGGGCGCCTGCTGAATGACCTGAGGGGATTTAAGGTGAGAATTGTAGTGTCATATTATTAATTAGTTTTTATGAAGGCGGTCAGTCTTCTGTTGTTTTATAAGGGAAGGGTTGGTTGTGTATTGTAATGCAGATGGGAAGTGATGAAGTGGATGCGGTGGCACTGCTGCACGGCGGCGGTGGTGGAAGAAGCATAGATGAGGTGATGGATGATGTGAAGATAGAAATAGAGAGGGAAAGGAAGAAACTGTTGAAGTTGGTGTTAGAGGATAAGGAGAATGAGAAGGGAATACCAAGATGCTGCAAGGAACCATTCTGGAAAATGGGAAAAGTGCTTCACCTTTTCTACAACAAGGATGATGGATTCACAAACACAGACTTGGTCAATGCTGCTTCTTCCATAGTTAATGACCCCATCCCTCTTTCTCCTTAAAACACTCTTTGTATTTTCGCTAAGCGTATTAAATTTCAAGAATGACTAAAGTCGATAAATCGTAATGTACAAAATAGTTGTCTCTAGGGTTTGACAAATTGCTCCATGAGACCACACACAATGATATCTTACTCCATAAGTTCAATGCCAACACAGATGTGAAGTACTATTCTCATTTGAGGTTCATATCGTCTTATAAGAGTTAGCAACACACCTACGATGCAGAGAACAACCAGACATTGATACCAGTTGTAACTTGTAACACCTCATCCTAGAAAAATCAGAACGAACCACTAGTTCGACCCATACGATACTAAACGAGGATGCTACCAAACCAACATTCATTATATACGAGAAAAATACAATTAAATTCAAGAATTATCCATGCATTACCAATGGTCGATACTATAAATCAACCAATATCAATAACCAACGAAAGGAAATCAACTGATAAACATGTGTTTGGTTAACTAGTTACATAAGTTAAAAACGTGTACCTAGTTATTATTGCTCGTAACTAGTTAGAGATTTTTTAGAAAAACTCGTGTAACTAGTTATATCTTATTATGTAGGATATTTCACTATAATAAATAGAAAAATAGAATCATGTACCTAAATAAATACATTCTCAAACTATTGACATTGATAGTAATTTTCGCCCAGGAATGGGGCGAATTCGCCTGGGACCTGGGCGAAAATGGTTGTGCTCGCGAATTCGCCCAGCAGCCCCTATAAATTTCACTTTCTTCCATTTCCCACCTCCACGCCACTTCCTAAAACTCCCCAAAGCCAAGGTAAATCCTCATTTCCTCTCTTGTTTTTTTAGGTTGGATAATTAGTGTAGGAATTTTAGGTTAGATAATTAGTTTAGGGATTTTAGGTTAGATAATTAGTTTATGGATTTAATGTTGTTTAGTTTAGGGTTTAGGTTTACTGGCATCGTCTTATTGACGTTGTAGGATTGTTCACGCAGTGATATTCAGACACACCTTTCACACTTTTCCCAAGTACGCAGTTTATACATATTTTTTTTGTGATTGTGAACTAGTCTATTATTTGTTACGGTAATGTATTTGTAGGATATTATGGTTTATGGTTAATGAACCTGACCATGTATGACATTGTGAGTTAGGATGGTTAATTTGCAGGATATTATGTTTCAGGATTACAAAACCTAACCTCGCATGCCAATGTTAATTAAGTTAGTTGATCAATTCTAGACATCTAGGGATAAATTTAAATATTATCTTATATATTAACATAACAATTTACTCTAGTTTAGATGGACTACTACGGGTACCATAATGTACTCGCTGACGAGATCCCCGAGGGTGGTACCCCTCAATTGAAGGACGCTTCCCTCCTCTGGGGGAGAGATTCACCCTACTGCTTGCAAGCCATTGAATATGTGACATCACAACTCTTCTCTTACTTGGGACGCAGCCTACGAGGCGTCGTTACGAGGTGCAAGCTTCGGGAGGTAGTTCCGATTCTTGGGGCCACGCCGTGTAGAAAGCTCGTCACGACACTTGTCGAGATGTGGCAGCTGGAGACTAACACATTTTATTTGGTCCAGGGTGACGCGATGATTACATTGGAGGATGTTGAGGTGCTGAACGGTCTTCCTACTAAAGGTATGCCTGTTACTGGACGTACTGAGTGGCGTTCTGTGGTGAGGATATGAGAGGAGTGCTTGGGAGTCATCCCTCCACCTCAAGCCATATCAGGCGCCACAATGAGGATATCATGGGTCAAGGGATTGTCCAGGCGTCTTCCGGCGGGAGCTCCCCCTGAGGTTGTCACCATCTACACATGGGCGTACACTTGAGTTCTCGTGGGCTCCGTACTCATGGCTGACCAGACTGGGGAGCACATACCAGTGTACCTGCTGACACTCCTGAGAGAGCCCGAGGCTGAAGCAACCTACAGTTGTGGTAGTGCCATTCTAGTTTGGCTATATCGGCAGATGGGGAGGGTAGAGTTTTCTTCACTAGTGGCAGCTAGAGGGGGACTGGCGACTTGGGAAGATTCACTATCCTGGTGCAGTTATGGGCGCTAGAGAGATTCCCTGAGATCGCTGGGTGCTACATAGAGCATGTTGCCCCATCTGTAGATGACTCCCAACCACGAGGTATGCGATGGATACCGTCCATCGTCGGGCATCAGAGGGTAATTCGGCTGGCTGAGCTATGATACATTCTGGACCGTTGTCCAATCTTCGAGGTTAGGATAAAAAACGGTTATTCATTTATCATTCTCCTCTATTTCTACGCTACACATTCCTGATTTTTTATTCGTCTTTTAGTGAACGTCGTACGCACAACGCACTCAGGCTTATGCGGTGGAGGAGGATCCTCTGTGGCGGTGTGTGACCCCTATGATATTTTTTGACGTCGTATGATGGCACTACCCTGACTGCTGCCTACGACAGTTCCACATGGAGCAGCGTATTCCACAAGATGTAGAGCCGACATGCGATGTGGAGGTGCTCCTGATTGAAGATTTTAGATCAGATGTTCTAGATTGGGCGATTAAGTACCAGGAGTTCATCATGCTATGGGATCAGAGGGCTACCCATGTGGATTCGAGGTTGGTTTGGGCCAGCTTGAGGACGCATGCCTCCACTACCATGACGAGTGGTACAGGATGCAGACTCGACGTTTTCTATCTCACGCTGGTGCACAATATCACCTCATGGTGCGTGGATGACTAATTCTCTAGCTGTCAGCTGTGGTAGTCTTTGGAATTCTTCAGTCTGACATGCTTTTGTTTTTTTAGGTTGATGTGTTAGAGCGAGCCACCATTATGTCTAAGGAGATAAGCAATGTTGAGCTCTCACTAGTGGTCTGTGGTGGCTTGGATGCCGGTGGAGCTTATGTGCATCTCCCGGATCATGGACCCCATATTCCATGACCGGCTTCACACGACCCGACATATGTCCCTTACCCGGGTTGCCCCATACCTCAGAGGGTTGTACGCCGCCGACTCCATGTATGATCCCCTGTACACCTTTCCTTCGATGTCCATAAGCGCCACACCCGACAGACACATGTTGTACGGCGCGTGTGATCGATTCGCAGCCTCCAGCAACCACCGCGCATCACCGCTGCCTCCCCACACCAGCCTCGTCGCCGCCTCGCCGCATCAGATCTACCGCCGTCGCCTCGCCGCATCAGATCTACCGCCGCCGCCTCGCCGCTAACCCCGCTAGCCTCTCCCCGCCCCGCCACACCAGCATCGCCGCTAGCCTCGCCGCATCAGATCTACCGCCGCATCTCGGGGGAGTGGCGGCGGCAGCGAAGGAAGGGAGAGCGGGGCCAAGGCGCAGCCACCGGAGGCCTCGTCGGCGGCATTCAACGGTTTTTTTGTCGATTTCCAGAAACAAAACCTCACGTTCATGGATCATTTTGTTAGTTTCAGAAGTTAAGTGACACTTGGGTTGGTTCTGTAACTTAAGTGGTGTTTCTGTAATTCCTATGAAAAATGCTTAATTTCTAGGATTTTCTTTGGAGTTCTTGTTTGAATTGAAATGAAATCGGTATGGGTGTTATTTGATATTATGGAATAGATATTGTTCCGTATAGTTACGTATGGAACAAATATTGTTCTGTATAGTTACGTATGGAACAAATATTGTTCCGTATAGTTACTTATGGAACATATATTGTTCCGTATATTGTTCCATTTTCAAAATCGATTTTCAACACGTTCCATTACTTTTTAAATGGATCACTGTTCCTAAACAATAAAAGAGAAACTGTTCCGAAATGATAAAAGAGTTAGAAAATTAATCTCAAATAAAGTGTTAGAAAATTAATCTCAAATAAAGTGTTAGAATTAATCTCAAATAAAGTGTTAAAATTACTCAAATAAGTGTTAGAAAATTAATCTCAAATAAAAACCACCGGAGATACACAACAAAAACGGCCGAGCATAGAGAAGAAGATGAAGAAGTAATTAAAAAAATGATAATTAATTTAGTTATAAATTAAATTGAGCAAAAAAATGAGCAGAAAAGGAATACAAAATAAGTGATGTAACTGCAAATCCGAAAATTAATAAACAATAATTAAAATCTGCAATAAATAAAACATTGAAATTACCCTTATGTCCAATTAATATTGGTCTTCAGATCAGTAAGATTAAATCTTACCGCTCTAAGAGGTGTTCTGTCGAGATATGGCAGTTAGTTACGAGATTAATTAATGACTCTTGTGAGGCGTGATCTGAGCCATTGACAAATATTGTCCACTAATATATACTCACAAGATACATCAATGTAGCAAACATCTTTTCAATTTGGTCCTTGTGTTCTTATTTATTGACATTGTGGTCCCCCTCTTGTCAACCAAATAAACCAAAGTAACGTTTTCACCATGGCAATTATTTATTCATAAATATAATTATTTGTAGATTTAAATTTTAATATTTAAGTTTAGTCCACGTGTACAATATATACATTATATATCAATTAAATGAAAGAGACAAGTCCTATTCTCTCTGTTTATCAGGGTATTTTGGACTTTTTCTTGGGTTGGGTCAACCCACATACCCGGCCCAAACAGATTGGGTCAACCCACATACCCGGCCTAAACAGATTGGGTCAACCCACATACCCGGCCCAAACAGATTGGGTCAGCCCACATAGCCGGCCCAAACATTCTGAGTAGTCCATTTGTGGCGAGAAAAGTTCTTTCCTTCTAACTTTGGCAAGAGGCCTTCGATTTCGTCTCGTAAAACGTGTACCGATCAAGTTTTGTTGTGCTCGGCGAGCTTCAGTATCGAAGCATCACCTTTTCATGATCGAACTATCGTCAACTGACCTCCTGATTGTGATCGGTGAGAGCTTCCCTCGGGGTCGAAACATTCATTCGTTAGCTACACCGAATTTTCGGTAGGGTTCTTCTCAGGATACTCTGCTCTGCCATTCAGGACCTGCACATTTATGAACATTAAAAGCCAGAACATAGTAACAAGAACTTAATTTCGACATTGTACCGAGCCCAGAAACTGATCCAGGATGAAATAGATGGGCACGAGGCATTCAATTGCTAGAAACAAACGTGTTTTCGTGATACTGGATACTACCCGGTTCAGGAATGACTATTCGATCAATCGGAATGCTAAGTAACTGATCATACGGGGGAAAACACGAGTCGGGGAGACTTACACGAGACAGACTTCTTCAGCTTCTTCCTCCTAGGGTTAACTTCACTACCTTCTGCAACACCAGCTGAGCGGTTAACTTCATGCAGTGGGTGATATTTCATTGATTCCAGTTCTGCTGCTTCAAGCCTGAGTTTCTCGTCTTTCTGCAATTACGAAACATAGATGCAGCAATGAATAAGCTAAAGCATTTCCATTACTGGTTTTTCAGCGTTGAATGATAAACTGCTGATTCAAAATGGCACCAAGTGCTTTATTGTTACTACTGTTAGACAAAGCAAAACCTTCAACACCACTAAGAGCAAGATAAAGCCGTCCCCATACAAATGCATAAACTGTCAAAATTACCACCATCGTGTTGAAAAAGAATCCAACTGTAGTGTAAAAGAATGAGAGCATCCTGAAGAAATCCAATCGGTGTGCCAACCTGTATACATCTCTGTTGAGAACTTGCTCACCATTTCCACTGGCAACTTTGGCTTCAAACATGGATATTTGATTAAGACCAACATCTCTTCCCTTTCCTACCTGAATGTATTCATGGTATGCGTACAATTGAAGCCGGCAAAAATCAATCCTCCCATGCTTCCTGATAGTAAAAAGAAAGAACACTACAGGAGTTAGAAGCATAGATGGTTTAAATCTGCAACATAATGTAACTGGATTTTCAAGGGTAATCAAGCATACATACTGTAACATTTCAACAAAAACAGATACATAGGCTATAAGATGAGCAAGTGGACTCCCGGGCTCTGTTCGATCCCTCCCTTGTATCGAGACGATAGAACTAATCATATTGTGATATGTTTTAGCAGTCTAGTTCAACATTTTGTTCTTCTGCAACCTAGCATTTCTCCAATCCATTCTGATTCTAGACTCGCCACTAAGCATATGGACGTAATTACATTAATTCGCAATATCAAACTGATTGAACCAGCAGAAAATAGTTCAATCCCAGAGAGAGTTCAATAATAGCTCATTTACCAGCACAGAACCACAGCAATTCCAATCAATAAACTAAACCAAACCGATTCAAACCAAACGACAAAGAGAGAACAAATTACCCAAGGCGGAGAAGCGCATGTAGTTCTTGAGGAAGCAGGTACAATATGAAGAGATGGTGAAATCTCCCATACCAATCTTGGCCATGGAGATAGTTTATTTATAGGTAAAGGATTACAAATGGGAATAAGACTTACAAAGGAAGAGGAAGAAACATCAAATGGCAAAGTCTAAAAGTAGGTGCTAATTAGTGGAGTAGTGGGAAGACTAATTAGTGGAGTGATTTAGGGAGTAGTGGCTAATTAGTGGAGTGGTTGAGGGAGTAGTGGGAAGACTAATTATTGTACATTATTATTACAATCGTAGTAGTCGATGAGAACGACGAACACCAGCTCGTTCAGTAAGGATCCTTGGAGCTTCTGAGCGGGACTCTAGGTAGACGAGGTTAGCGGCGGTGCGGATAGGCGGAGACGCGGCGGCGGTGAAAGGATCCGCCTGCAGATCGAGACCGGGGGCATTACTCCGATAATCTCCACCCGATCGATTCCAATATGCTCGACTCCATTTGTCGGCAGTGATGATCAGAGACCAAATACAATTAGACCATGTTTAGTATCTATGGATTCTCATTAATTTTAAAACAAAGCCAAATGCCAATGCCAAGGATTATTAATTCATGTATTCTAACAATTCTTGAATCCATGCATTTGATAGATAGAAATCCATGCTAGCATGTATTTGACAACCTTACTTACTTAGGTAAAATTTGAAGAATCCCACACCAATTTATATTATTTTAAGTTGAACAATCCCTAGTAAACTTAAAATCAACTTATACCAAACAATGTATTGTTAGAATACATTCATTCTACAATCCTAAGATTTAAAATACATGAATTTTAACCAATTACGGGGTCGTTTGGTACAAGAGATTGAGAATTAGGGGAAATATGAAAATAGGAGAATGGTGGAAAAGTGTTTGTTTAAAGTTGGAGGATGTTAAATTACATTGTTTGGTATGTATATTTGGTAAAGAAAATAGGAGGGGAAGACAGTGGGTCCCATTATTCTATTTGGGGGAAGTCAGAATTTCTGATAAAAATAGAAATTGTCAGAATACACATTCTGGAGACAATAAACTCTGGGTATCTGAAATACAAAACCCCAGCTCCATTAGACAGTAAACAAACAAAGATATCTCAGAATACAGAGTTTCCAAGAAACACAGTTGGATTTCCCTATACCAAACGAACCCTAGATAACTTCTTTCTTAGTTTTAAAAATACACTAGTCACTCTTTCTCTCTCAATCATGTTTTGTAATAATAATATCTCAAGGGATCAATCCGTTTTCTTCAGCTTGCCTAGGTCAACTATTGTTTTCCAATCCTTTTCGGCGGCTCTAGTATTTGGCCCCTTTTCAGTGCCGTCACATTTGATATTGTTGGAGGGAGGGAGGGAGAGATATGGTACTTACTGTATCCCATTCCCCTTCTCCATTGCAATTTGCAGGTGCAGCAGTCAAATGTATGATTACAATTTTTTGACATAGGAATCAATGATACACTACTATCACATGTCAGTCAGGAATCCAAGAGTAGTATTATTAATATTAACTAATTATTTATATATATATATTATTTTTTTTTTCGGAAGAACCAAATCGACTTGTTACTCTTTACTTGTTAGTTGTTACTTCTTTTCATATTATTCTACATAATAACCAGATACTACTACTTCTTCTTCTTTTTCCTTCTTCCTTCATCCTTTAGACCAGTCTTTATTTTTCTGCTTTCCCGCCTCAATAATAGCTTTCCTATCTTTTTTTGCCTCTCTTGTGTTCGGCCCCTTTTCGGTGCTGCCACATTTGAGGCTGTAGCAGCGACTTCTGGATGCTAGCTCATTACCACATTTTATGCAAGTCATCCTGTGCAAACAAAAAACATAGCAGAGATAGAGAGAGTGTGTGAGTGTAAACAACCGAAAAACATAGCAAGCAAGCCAAAAAACAAAAAACATAAGAGAGAGAGAGAGAGAGTGTGCTTATTGTCGCTTAGGATCCTCCATTGCTGTAATTGAAACCCTAGCTCCCTTTGTGATGTGTTATTTGTGCCCTAGTAGTACTTTGTGCCCTGAGTAGTAGCTCCCTTTTTTATAGTGATTTCATAGTGTATCCAATGATTGAAAATTAATTTCAATTTCCAATCAACGGTTGTTTTGAGTATCGCCGCATTTGACGTTGTTGCAAAGAGAGAAAGGGGGGAGTGAAAGAGAGGGAACTGTGCCCTCACTACTTGTCCAAACCAGAGTATTTTTTTTTTTTTTGCAAATATTTTGAATAAAACTGGAATTCATATTAGTTGAGAATGTATAAGAAACAAAATATGTTCTTTCATATTCTAGCAGCATACTAAAACTCACTATTTGTCCAAACTAGAGTATCTTTTTTCTTTTGTTTTTTTTACAAATATTTTAAATAAAACTGGAATTCACATTAGTTGCGAATGCATAAGAAATAAAATATGTTTTTTTTTATATTCTATTAGCATACTAAAACTCACTACTTATCCAAGCTAGAGTATCTTTTTTCTTTTGTTTTTTTGCAAATATTTTGAACAAAATTGGAATTCACGTTAATTGCGAATGCATAAGAAACAAAATATATTCTTTCATATTCTAAAAGCATACTAAAACTCACTACTTGTCCAAATTAGAGTATCTTTTGTTTTTTGCAAATATTTTGAACAAAACTGGAATTCACATTAGTTGTGAATGCATAAGAAAAAATATATATTCTTTCATATTCTAGAAGCATACTAAAACTCACTTCTCCTTCTCCTTCTCCTTCTCCTTCTTCTTCTTCTCACTTTCTCTGTCCCACCGCATTTCACACTATTGCAGCTACTTCCGGTTGCTATCTATGGCCGCATTTGGTGCAAGTCAACCTGTGCACAGATAGAGAGAGAGAGAGTGAGTGTATGAGTGTAAAAACAACCGAAAAACTAAAAACATAGGAGAGAGAGAGAGAGAGAGCGCTTACTGTTGCCCATGATCCATTGTTGTAATTGAAATTTGAAACCCTAGTAAGTAGTAGTACTTTGTGGTGTTATTTGTGCCCTAGCAATAGATCTTTTTATAGTGATTTCATACTTTCATCTAATGGTTGAAATTGATTTCAGTTTCCAATCAACGGTTTGTGAATTTATCATTTTGAAATTTTATTTTGAAAACGTTTTCTTGCATTGCAAGCAATTCTTACCATGAGCAAAAGTATGTTAGGCCATGTTTGGTAGATGGATTCTCAAATACATGTATTATCTAGTCTATTTGGTATTGTCAGATCTAATTCTATTTGGTATTGACATGCCACATATTTAGTCTATTTTGTATTCTCTTTTATGTACTGCCATGAGGCATTGTTATGAGATATATAGTATATTTCGTATTTTTTTTACGTATAAGGCCAAAGCCTGCTCCTTCTTAAGGTTTTATGTTGCATCATACTGTTACATAATAGACTGAAATTCAAAGTCACCTACTACAATATCTTTTATCATTAGAGTTTTTTTTTTTAAATCTACCATTCACAAAAACCTAAAGATAAAAAAGATTTTATTTCTTGGGGATAAGATGTGATCCTAAATGCTCCCTCTATTATGTTGCTGATGAGAGTAATGATCACTTCTTTTTCCAGTGTTAATGCTCATTTGTTGTTTTACAGATATTTTTGCTCGTATTACCAATGTACAACAAATGAACTAGATAAACACAGTCTCTTGGCTCCAAAACTTCCTTGCTCGGAATCCGAAAATTGTTGATGTTGCTCGGTCTCTTTGGAGTGCAGTTATTAGCCATATATGGCGTGAGAGATGTTGTCGGGTGTATGGGAAGAAAAATATGCATGCGAGTATGCGACTGGAATCATTCGTAAGATCAAGTTGGAATTTGTTGCTCTTGCTTCCACTAAGGAGAAAACTCGGAGCTTCTCTTTATTATGTTCTCAGTTTAAAATGTAATCGTTAGTTTCTCTTCTCCCCCGATAGAGTGGGTGCCATCCCCTCTGTTTCTGGTTGTGCTATTTCAATCTTTATTGTAAAATTTTCGGCTTCCTACCTAGTGGTAGTATTGCCATTTTGATGATATATATACCGGTATTCATAAAAAAATATTATATAAATATTATGATTACATTTATAAACGGATAAAATACTTAATACACCGCGAAACTATATATCAGATCACAAACTCGTCCTAAAATTTTAATCCATCATAAAGTGATCTCATTGCATTAAAATATAACCAAGTAGTATCACCGACATATATGACATACTTTTTCCACTATTCTGCCATAGCCACTGCTAACATGTCATTACAAATATAATTTAAAATTAAAAAATCTAATTCATAATCATTGTGTTTTGCTGAGTTTTAAGTTGAATTTGAAATTATAATTTCGTCAGTTTAAACTGAATTTTGAATAATAGTAATTTTTTATAACGTCACAAAATGGTTGAAAAATACACCACCATATCAGTAAAATTACTACCTAACTCGTTTCAATGTAATGATGACTACACAATGATAAATCAATGGAAAAATAGCACTTTGCCCCCTCTACTTTGCCAACTTAACAAATAGCCCCCTATCACTACAACAAAACCGGCTACGGAGGCACACACTATTTGCCTCTAAAAAGCATTTTTTTGCCTCTATAGAGTTTTAGAGGCAGATAGTTAAGTGCCACTAACACTGCTGCGGCTAAAAGTCTTTAGAGGCAAATACGGTGACACATATGATCTACCACTAAATGGAAGAATTAGTGGCAGATATAATTGTTGACAATTGCATCTTTAAACAACACTTATCTGTCATCTTAGCCACCTTTAGAGACACTTATTTTTGTTGCTGTTTTTTAGAGGCATATATATATGCTTTTAAAAAGAATTTACTCCTACCAAGACATTTTCCTTTATTGGACTCTTCCACTGTTTACATATATTACTCTCTATTATTTTGCTATCTATGGGATTTGAACCCGGGTGGTTCAAGGAAATACGCTAAGTTCTTAGTTCTTACCACTGGGCTCGGGAAAGTACTTACTATTACTTCTTGCGCAGTTTTTAAATATAAATTATAAAACTCAATGATATGGAGAAACTATGCCAAGAAAAAGGAATCAAAATTGAAAGAATTAAATTTTTTTCTTACTCATTATTAGAAAAGAAAATCGTTAGCGTTTATTATATATATAATTAATTAATTATATATTATCTAACATTTATTGATACAAAATAGTACGAAGTTTACAAGTTATCTACCTTTACAAATTTTAATCATTTATCATATAGAGATAGATCAATTATTTTTCTCTAAGCTAATCATACAACCTATAGAGGCAGTTATAAATTATCTGCCTCAAAAAGAGTTTTTTTGTGTAAGAAAAAAAACTTATAAAGGCAGTTACAAATTATCTGCCTCTAAAAGAGCTTTCATATAACTTATAGAGACAGTTATAAATATTCTGCCTCTAAAAGATGTAATTGTATGACTTATAGAGGCAATTATAAATTATTTGCCTCTAAAACTATAAAAATTATTTATTAATATTAAAATAAATAAATAAAATACAATTAGAGGCAAATATATTCATCTATAGAGGCACATATAGTATTTGTTCTTTAAAAGTATATTTAGAGGCAAATATTCTATGTGCCTCCATGAATCTGCCTCCGTAGCTATGTTATGTTGTAGTGTATACTATAAATCGCTCTTTTTACCCTTCCTACTTTGACCACTTTGCAATTTGGGTCATTCCATTTCAACTATCGTCTTCATTACATTAAATATGGACATATTTGCACACCAACAAAGAGAGATATCGGAGGTAGGACACTAAGAGTTGGTCAATGAAATAAATTGAGGAGTTATCGCGAAGAGTATGATGGCATATGAAGGGCTTTAGAATCATGTGTTTTATTCGTCGATTTCATCTAATGCAATTATATATACTTATATTCTTAATTAAAAAACGCTTAGTAAGCTAATACATGGCTATTGGAGCTAACGCGGTTACTGAATGTGCACCAATTAACGTCATGAAGATGATATTTGGAATGGAAGGACCCAAAATGCAAAGTGGTCAAAGTAGGAGGGGTAAAAAGAGCAATTTATTGTATAGGGGGCTATTTGTTAAGTTGGCAAAGTAGAGGGGGCAAAGTGTTGTTTTCACTAAATCAAAATTATAAGGATAAATTCGTAATTTCAATATTATAACGTAACATTTTGAAATTGGGAAATTTTACGCCAAACACGAGAAACATCGAGATGTATGCATTTACGGTTTCCCCCGCACTCGGTTTCCATCCTTTTGTCTTCTTCCTTCTTCTTTCCTTAACCTCCCCACACACACCTTTCTACTGATTTTCAGTTTCTCAGATCTCCATTACAAGCAAAAAAATGGCGGATTGGGGGCCGGTCATAGTGGCGGTGATTCTGTTTGTACTACTGACGCCGGGACTTCTGTTCCAGATTCCGGCGAGAGGCAGAGTTGTGGAGTTCGGGAACATGCAGACCAGTGGCGCTTCCATCTGTGTTCACGCTATCATCTACTTTGGTCTGCTAACCATCTTCCTCATCGCCATCGGTGTCCACATCTACGCTGGTTGATTCCGATTGCAGATTGCTGGACATTCGTCTCCTTCCATTTCTGTGTTTTTATTTCCCCCCTTGTTGGTTGGTTGTTTGTAATCGTGTGTATGAACAGTTTTACTTGTTCCTGATTGCAGTTTTTATGTTAGTTTCTCTGTTTCTCGTCGTCTTGTGCCGCCGCTTAGATTCGATTAGGGATTTTGATTCAGATCCAATCCCAAAACACTCCTCAGCTCTCACCAAGTCATCGCAGCGGTGCCGCCGGCAGATGTCCGGCGGATTTCCGTCTCTCGTCCGCCGTCACTCACTGTTTTCAATGTCCCCGCCGTGAAGGACGGCGAACGTTGAGATCCGCCGATTGAATTCGTTCCGGGCAGAAAAAAACTGCTTCTTAATTCACAGATAAGTCTCTACTCAACCACAGAATTCGGTTTGGTTAGTAGTCAACCGCTAATCACTAGTGGTCCATGATTTTCTCTTATTTTGAAACCGGTTAAGAATCAAGTTGATTGAGTTATGAATAATCAAGAAACCGGTTAAGGAAGAGGAATACTCGATGCAGAAGCCAGTGGGCTAGTGGCTACACCCAAGTTATACTTATATGGGGAGCAAAAGACTTTGGGTCAATTTTTTAGTGAGTGCGGATGTTCATAGTCTATAGCATGTAACGTGAGGGTGTGGGAGTGTGTGGTCCCAATGTGTATCGTGTATTTTGTACATAGTATTTAATATTTATAGGATCACAGTGGCATGGATTGTTCCTCCACGTGTCCTGCTCTAAGATGTGTCTTGTTGGAAGCATCATATAGGTTGCTGGATGAGGGTCTACTTCACAGGGGAATGATTAATGTCAGATCTCGCAAAGGGGGAGGTGTCCTCCGAAGGATGATTAGCAGGTCTGCGGCATGTTGAAGGGATTGGTGGTTGATTGACAGGGCATGACGCTCCTCTGTCCAAGTAGGCATGTCGGGGACTGTCACCATCAGTTCTATTGGGGTAGGAGAGCACCTCGGTGGAAGGCTTAGTGGCGAAGACGGTGATTCTAGTCCGCCTTGGGGTATGAGGCCCTTGGGCTTAAGGATCTATCAGTAGGGGATGAGGATATCCACGGGTATTTGAAATCTGTTGGGAATGAGGATGAGGATATATATAAGTAACCCAACTAGTTTGGGATATGTGATTAAAGGGTCGTTCACTTGGCTGATTTGGTTTTAGGTGATTTCAAATCTCTAGAGGAGTTAGTTGGGACATTTATGTAAAATTGTAACACAATCCCAATCTTTAGTCTTACGAGATATCTTAGAAAGCTTCTCAAATCTCTAAGGGTCCACCTCGAAATCTCCAATCCCCAAATTTACAACCACAATTGCAAAGTAAATAGCTGATTTCGGTCAAATATACAGGGTAGAGATTTGGGACCCAAATCACTCAAAATCTCCATCTCAAATCATCCAAGTTAACGAGCCCTAATTTTAAAAATGGGGTAAGATGGGGATTGACAAATCCGCCCCATTGCCATCTCCATGTACAATCTCGTTATAATTACGATTTTATCATTGTTCAATTGTGATTTATAACGGTTTAAATAATTGATCACATATCACGATTCACCTATTTATCGCTCAATACGATTCTAAAAACAATGAATTGATTTTATGGTTGATTCTTAGTTTTCATGGTCCGACCGGTCTGTCCAATTTTAGTGGCGGGTAAGGACTAAAATGTCAAAAGTTGGGAAATGGAGGGAGTCGACTGTAAAGAGTAACAAATAAGAAAACTGAAGAGCAGTGAATGAAGATCCTGTTATCTCTCTTCCACAACACTCTTAATCGCGAAGTTATCGGAAACCCGTAGAGAGAGAAAGTAAACGGCGGGAGAAATCAATCGGTAATGGACGACGGACCTCCGGCGAACGATTGCTGCTCCATTTGCCATGGACACTTCAAGGTCCCTTGCCAGGCCAACTGCTCTCACTGGTTCTGCGGTAAAATTGCTCCTCACCCCTCTCTTCGATTTCGCTTTGCTCCGTTGATGTAATCGTCACATTTCCGCTTCCTTCTTTCGCGTTTTGGATCCTGAGCTTGAATGTAACTAGAAACTAGTTCATCATCGCGGCATTTCTCTTTGCTTCCGTTCTTTGCACTAGTTCGAAGTGATTTCACGATTTGCGGCATCTCTCTACGTGGATTTTTCACTTCTTTTGCTTCGATATCTCGAAGAGTCTGTAGAAACAGGCGTTTGTTTCTTCTTTACTGAGAGATCGTCAATGCTCTAGTTCTTTGAACTGCTCTGCTTCTGTGTTCTGGCATCGGTTTGAAGTAATTGCGAGCTTCTGTTGTTGCGTTTTTCTGTGATATATCTTTTCGTCGAGAACTCAAAACAGCCGCTAATGGAAGCGGTTTGTTTCTTCCTCTTTCAGCTTACTTGAATTCGGTCTGATCTTGATCTTTTGAACTGTTACTCCTCCTCCTGTGTTGTGGCGTTGATCTGAAGTGACTGATGAGCTTCTGCTGTTTTTCTGCGTGATTTGGTTGATTTTTATTTATTTGGAGTATTAACAGTCAATCTGTCTTCTTTGTGGTCTCTCTTAGGTGATTGTATCATGCTTGTTTGGCAGCATGGACCTCCAGTTCAGCCATGTAAGTGCCCGCTCTGTCGCAGGACGATCACTTTGTTGGTTCCCGGTGAAGCTGGACTCCGGGAGCGCAATAACGTCGAAGTCACTGAGGTTCTTGACAAGGTTCAGAGATACAATCGTATATACGGTGGAGAAACCTCTGGCCTAATTCAGGTGCTTACTATTTTCTCAGTAGCTGTTGTTCTCCATTCATTATTTGGAGAAAATATTGCGAATTTAGTGTCTTGGAGTAGTAGATTATCAAATTATTCATTAGAAGTTTAGAACATTCACCTCTCTGATGATTGTTATGAGCTTCATTGATTGCAAAAGGACTAGACGGCCGACATCTATTGCTTTCTTAGTTATGCAGCCCTGAGCATTCTCGTCTTTCATTGATTTTATCCGGTGATAGCAGCTGGATCTTAGTGCCCATGCTTGTCTGTTGATTTTTCGGTTGTTTCTGAATGTGCAGAGAATGCAAGATCTTCCATTTTTCATCAGGAGATTGTTCCGAGAGATAATGGATCCACAAAGATCGCTTCCTCTCGTCATTAGAGCTCGGGTCTACATTGCAGTTAAGTATCGTCCACAATCCTTCTGGAATTCGTCAAACATGCATGTTTTCTGCTACTACATCATCATTATGAACTCTTTTGTGTCTTTTCGATCTTTGACATCGTTAGAATAAGAAGTCTTAAGCTCCAGTCCATATGTGCTCCATCCATGGCTAGACTATAAGAAAAGAGTGCATATTCCGACCATATAGCAAGATGCAGTTAGCTGTTGAACTGATTAGTTATTATATGGAACTGAACAGACATCGTGGGCACACATTCGGTTTCTATATTGACTAATGTCTTGGCATACGACAGAACATTGGTTACGATACCAAAACCGAATTGCTCAAAATAGCTAACACTGTTACACGGTTTCAGGTGATACTAAGCGCAATCTACACTCTCAGCCCTATAGACATCATTCCAGAAGGTAATACAACAAACTCTCAAACCAAACGACATCCGCTTTAAGCCATTTCGGCGACACATTTTCAGCTGTGAAATTTGTTAAAAAAATGTGCAGGGATACTTGGTATAGTCGGTCTACTCGACGATGCTCTCATACTGCTCATCTGCTTTCTTCATGTTGCTGCAATATACCGATCCGTGCTGCATCACCGTCATGGTGGTTCGTGATCTTTCGACATCCATGGCTAATATGTGTGTAGAGGTTGGTATGTTGAAGCCTGAAACTAAGGGTGAAACTGTAAAAGCTTTGTACATAACATGCACTGTTATCTTTCCTCTTTTAGAAATAGATTCGATCGAACCGATCATTTTTTGCGTTATGGATACTCGTTTTTTTCGATTTACATGTTAGAACCAGAAGTGATTTTAAAATATACGTAAGTTTGAGTTTGCCATATAAGCTAGAATCCTTCTCACAGTTTTTTACATCATCAACAATTTTTCAATCAAAATATAGTTATTTTCTCTCATTCTATTAAATGTTCTCACATTAAATATCTCTCTTTAAATCCACATTAAAATTATTTTCATTTTATTCTATAGTTTATTTTTTTAACTAAATATATATATATATATTCTTTCTATATCTAAATTTTAAGTTATTATCTAAATATTATATTGCCAATTACATTTTTTATTACTTGAATGATTCAAAAGTTTCATGGATTGGTAGTGTCACGTTTATCTAATTTGAATCAAATGGCTCACACACCACCTCGTGAAAAATTAAGATTCATAATTTAATTAATGGTTGGATCGGTTTCCAATTTTTAATAAGCTAATCAACACCAAAATCGTCAAAAATAGAGAAGTGCGATAATTTGGCTTAAATGACTAGATTTTCCCTAAATTTCGAGGCCTAACGTGGCAGAGATATATTATAGTCAGTTTCCTACAGTCCAAGAAGAAATTAGTCATTTTCCATTTTCTCCAATTTTTCATAGGCTAACATCATCGAAATCGCCAAAAGCAAAAAAAATGCGATAATTTGGATTAAATGACTAGATTTTCTTGAAATTTCGAGGCCTATGGCATGGATTAAATTACAGGAAGTTTCCTACCATCCAGGAAAGAATTATCTATTTTTCAATTTTTTTCAATTTTCACAAGCATCACCAAAATTGCAAAAAACTGAAAAAAGTGAGGTAATTAGGCTTAAATGACTTGATTTTCCTGAAATTTCGAGGCCTAACATGGCAAGCTTATATTAAACACAGTTTCGAACAATCAGGAATAAACTAGTCATTTTCTTTTTTTTTTTCAAAATTTTCATAGACCAACCATCAACAAAATTACCAATTTTTTTTTTTCAAATCTAGTCTAGAAGTTGTGCCAAATGTAGCCCAAAAGGTGTTCCAAATCAAGCCCATAATTTGTAAAAACTCCAACCCAAAATTTGTGACAAATCTAGCCCATAATTTGTAAAAAATCTAGTCCAAAAGTTGTGAGAAATCTAGTTCCAAAATGCGCTACATTTGTCCCAAAAATGCGTACATTTGTCTCAAACTAGATAGATTTGTCCCAAAAAAGGGCTAGATTTGTCCTAAAATGCACTAGATTTGTCCCAAAAAACGCTAGATTTGTCCCAAAATGCGCTAGATTTATCCAAAAATGTGCTAGATTTGTCCAAAAATGCGCTAGATTTGTCCAAAAATGTGCTAGATTTGTCCCAAAAAAATGAGCTAGATTTGTACAAAAATGCGCTAGATTTGTCCAAAAATGCGCTAGATTTGTCCAAAAAATGCTCTAGATTTGTCCCAAGATGCGCTAGATTTGTCCCAATATACGCTAGATTTGTCCCAAAATGCGCTAGATTAGTCCCAAAATGCGCTAGATTTGTCCAAAAAATACGCTAGATTTGTCCAAAAATGCTCTAGATTTGTCCAAAAATGCGCTAGATTTGTCCCAAAAATGGGCTAGATTTCTCCCAAAATGAGCTAGATTTGTCCCAAAATGCGCTAGATTTGTCCAAAAATACGCTAGATTTGTCCCAAAATGCGCTAGATTTGACCAAAAATGCGCTAGATTTCTCCAAAAAATGGCTAGATTTTCCCAAAATGGGCTAGATTTGTCAAAAATGCGCTAGATTTGTCCCAAAATGCGCTAGATTTGGCCAAAATGGCTAGATTTGTCCAAAAATGCGCTAGATTTGTCCAAAAATGCGCTAGATTTGCCAAAAATGACGCTAGATTTGTCCAAAATGGCTAGATTTGTTAAAAAATGCGCTAGATTTTGCCCAAAAATGCGCTAGATTTGTCCTAAAAATGGACTAGATTTGCATCAAAAATGCGCTAGATTTTGCCCAAAATGCGTAGATTTGCCCACAAATGGCTAGATTTGATCCAAAAATGCGCTAGATATTGGCCCAAAAATGAGCTAGATTTGCCCAAAATGGGCTAGATTTGTCCCAAAAATGCCCTAGATTTATGCAAAAATGCGCTAGATTTGGCCCAAAAATGCGATAGATTTGGTCCAAAAAATGCGCTAGATTTGGTCCAAAAAGTGCGCTAGATTTGGCACAAAATTACGATAGATTTAACAAAATGCGCTAGATTTGGCCAAAATGCGCTAGATTTGTCCAAAATGGCTTAATTTGGCCCAAAAATACGCAATTTGGCCCAAAATCGCTAGATTTGCCCAAAATGCGCTAGATTTGTCCCAAAATGCGCTAGATTTGGAAAAAATGCGCTAGATTTGGCCCAAAAATCGTAGATTTGGCCAAAATGCGCTAATTTGTCCAAAATCTACCTAGTTTGCCCAAAATGAGCTAGATTTGTCCCAAAATGCGCTAGATTTGGCCCAAAAATGCCTAGATTTGTGCAAAATGCGCTAGATTTGGCCCAAAAATGCGTAGATTTGTCACAAAATGCGATAGAATTTGGCAAAAATGCGCTAGAATTGGCACAAAATTAATCGCATAGATTTAGATCCCAAAATGCGCTAGATTTGCCAAAAATGGCTAATTTCTCCAAAATGCGCTAATTTGTCCAAAAAATGCTAGATTTGGCCCAAAATGCGCTAGATTTGTCCCAAATTGGACTAAATGTAACCCAAAATTGTGACAATGAACCAAATTTGTGACAAATCTAAGCCCATAATTTTGCAAACTAACCCAAATTTGTGACATCTAACAAATTGTGAAACTAACAATTTGTGCATCAACCATAATTGGTGTATCTAACCATTTGTGACAAATAACCTAGATTTGTGCAAAAATGACGCTAGATTTGTGACAAATGTACGCAAATTTGTGCCAAATCTAACCCTAGATTGTGCAAATAACCATAATTTGTGACAAATCTACCCAGAATTTGTGCAATCAAACGCCTAGAATTGTGACAAACAACCAGAATTTGTGCCTAACCGTAATTTGTGCAAAAATCCTAATTTGTGACCAAACAATTGTGCAAATTCTAACCCAAAATTGCTGAATTATCCCCAAAAATTGTGAGAATTATCCAAAAATGCGCTAGATTTGTCCCAAATTTGTGACAAATGTAACCCAAAATTTGTGACAAATGTAACCCAGAATTGTGACAAATTAACCCAAATTTGTGACAAATCTAACCCAAAATTTGTGACAAATCTAACCCATAATTTGTGATAAATCTAACCCATAATTTGTGACAAATCTAACCCATAATTTGTGACAAATCTAACCATAATTTGTGACAAATCTAACCCATAATTTGTGACAAATTAACCCATAATTTGTGACAAATCTAACCCAAATTTGTGACAAAATCTAACCCATAATATTGTGACAAATTAACCCATAATTTGTGACAAATCTAACCATAATTTGTGACAAATCTAACCCATAATTTGTGACAAATCTAACCCAAATTTGTGACAAATCTAACCAAATTTGTGACAAATAACAATGCAAATCTAACCCATAATTTGTGACAAATCTAACCCAAATTTGTGACAAATCTAACCCATAATTTGTGACAAATCTAACCCATAATTTGTGACAAATCTAACCCAGAATTTGTGACAAATCTAACCCAGAATTTGTGACAAATCTAACCCAAATTTGTGACAAATCTAACCCATAATTTGTGACAAATTAACCAATTTGTGACAAATCAACCCAGAATTTGTGACAAATCTAACCCAAATTTGTGACAAATCTAACCAAATTTGTGACAAATCTAACCCAGAATTTGTGACAAATCTAACCAAATTTGTGACAAATCTAACCATAATTTGTGACAATTAACCCATAATTTGTGACAAATCTAACCCATAATTTGTGACAAATTAACCCATAATTTGTGACAAATCTAACCATAATTTGTGACAAATCTAACCATAATTTGTGACAAATCTAACCCATAATTTGTGACAAATCTAACCAAATTTGTGCAAATCTACCCCTAACCCATATTTGTGACAAATCTAACCCATAATTTGTGACAAATCTAACCAAAATTTGTGCAAATCTAACCAAATTTGTGACAAATCTAACCAAATTTGTGACAAATCTAACCAAATTTGTGACAAATCTAACCCAAATTTGTGACAAATCTAACCCAAATTTGTGACAAATCTAACCATAAATTTGTGACAAATCTAACCCAGAATTTGTGACAAATTAACCCAAATTTGTGACAAATCTAACCCATAATTTGTGACAAATCTAACCAAATTTGTGACAAATCTACCAATTATCAACCATCACAAATCACCATTATTTGTGCAAATCTAACCCATAATTGTGACAAATTACCCAAAATGTTGTGCAAATCAACCCATAATTTGTAACAACTCCAACCCAAAATTTGTGACAAATCTAGACCCAAATTTGTGAAAAATCTAAGCCAAAAGTTTGTGACAAATTACAAACGCTAGATTTGTGAAAATCAAAAGATTTTCAAAAACCTAGATATTGTACAAATCAACCCAGAATTTGTCAAATTACCCTAATTTGTACCAAAATGCTAATTGTCATTAATTTGTACAAAATTAGCCATAATTTGTGACCAAAAAGCGCTAATTTGTGCAAAATGTAACGCTAATTTGTCAACAAATGCCAAATTGTCCAAAAATGTTGATTTGTCCAAATTGCGCTAGATTTGTCCCAAATAGCCCAGAATTTGTCGCAAAATCTAATGCCCAAATTGCCTACGATTTTCCAAAAAATTTGTAGATTTGTCCCAAATCTAGCCCTAATTTGTCAAAATGCTAGATTTGTCCAAAGTGCCAGAATTTGTCCCAAAATGCGCTAGATTTGTCCAAAATCTAGATAGATTTGTCCAAAAAAGGCTAGATTTGTTCATAAAAAGCGCTAGATTTGTCCAAAATGCGCTAGATTTATCCCAAAAATGGCTAGATTTAGTCCAAAAATGCGTAGATTCCAAATGCTAATTTGTCCAAAATGCGCTAGATTTGTCCCAAAAATGCGCTAGATTTGTCCCAAAAATGCGCTAGATTTGTCCAAAAATGCGCTAGATTTGTCCAAAACTAAGATATAATTTGTCCAAAACTAACGCTAGATTTGTCCCAAATGCGCTAGATTTGTCCAAAATGCCTAAGATTTGTCCAAAATCAATGCGCTAGATTTGTCCCAAAATGCGCTAGATTTGTCCCAAAAATGCGCTAGATTTGTCCCAAAATGCGCTAGATTTGTCCAAAATGCGCTAGATTTGTCCAAAAATGCGTAGATTTGTCCAAAAATGCGCTAGATTTGTTCCAAAATGCGCTAGATTTGTCCAAAAATGCGCTAGATTTGTCCAAAAATGCGCTAGATTTGTCCCAAAAATGCGCTAGATTTGTCCCAAAAATGCGTTAGATTTGTCCCAAAATGCGCTAGATTTGTCCCAAAAATGCGCTAGATTTGTCCCAAAATGCGCTAGATTTGTCCCAAAAAATGGCTAGATTTGTCCCAAAAATGCGCTAGATTTGTCTCAAAATAAGATATATTTGTCTCAAAACTAGTAGATTTGTCCCAAAATGCGCTAGATTTGTCGAAAATGCACAGATTTGTCCAAAAAATGGGCTAGATTTGTCCTAAAATGCGCTAGATTTGTCCCAAAATGCACTAGATTTGTCCAAAAATGCGCTAGATTTGTCCAAAAATGCGCTAGATTTGTCCAAAAACATACGTTAGATTTGTCCCAAAATGCGCTAGATTTGTCCTAAAATGCGCTAGATTTGTCCCAAAGATGCGTAGATTTGTCCCAAAAATGCGCTAGATTTGTCCCAAAATGCGCTAGATTTGTCCAATAATGCGCTAGATTTGTCCAAAAAAAAGCGCTAGATTTGTCCCAAAAAATGCGCTAGATTTGTCCCAAAAATGCGTTAAATTTGTCCCAAAATGCGCTAGATTTGTCCCAAAAAGTGCTAGATTTATCCCAAAATGCGCTAGATTTGCCCCAAAAATGCGTTAAATTTGTCCCAAAATGCGCTAGATTTGTCCCAAAAAGTGCTAGATTTATCGCAAAATGCGCTAGATTTGTCCAAAAAATGCGCTAGATTTATCCCAAAATGTGCTAGATTTGTCCAAAAATGCGCTAGATTTTTCCTAAAACTGAGACTGATTTGTCCCAAAATGCGCTAGACTATTCCCAAAACAGGACTACACTTGTCAAAATTTGGACTAGATTTTTCGAAATGTGGACTAGATTTGTCAAAAACTGGACTAGATTTGTCAAATTGTAGACTAGATGTGTGAAAAATTGGACTAGATTTGTCAAAAAGTGGACTAGATTTGTCAATATTTTGGATTAGATTTGTCAAAATTTTGGACTAGATTTGTCAAATTTTGGACTAGATTTGTCAAATTTTGGACTAGATTTGTCAAAATTTTGGACTAGATTTGTATAAAAACTGGACTAGATTTGTCAACATTTTGGACTAGATTTGTCAAATTCTAGACTAGACTTGTCAAAAAAATTGGACTAGATTTGTCAAAATTTTGGACTATATTCTCCAAAAAGTAGACTAGATTTGTCAAAAAATGCGCTAGATTTGTCCTAAACTGAGACTGATTTTTCCCAAAATGCGCTAGACTATTCCAAAACAGGACTACACTTGTCAAAATTTTGGACTAGATTTTTCGAAATGTGGACTAGATTTGTCAAAAACTGGACTAGATTTGTCAAAAACTGGACTAAATTTGTCAAATCGTAGACTAGATTTGTCAATATTTTGGACTAGATTTGTCAAAAAAATTGGACTAGATTTGTCAATATTTGGATTAGATTTGTCAAATTTTTGGACTAGATTTGTCAAATTTTGGACTAGATTTGTCAAAAAATTTGGACTAGATTTGTCAAAATTTTGGACTATATTCTTCAAAAAGTAGACTAGATTTGTCAAAATTTTGGACTAGATTCTCCAAAACACTGGACTTAATTTGTCAAAATTTGTAAAAATTTGGACTAGATTTGTCAATAATTTCATGCTAGATGTGGACTAGATTTGTCTAAAAATTTAGGGCTAGATTTGTCAAAATTTATGGGCTAGACTTGTCAAAACTTTGGAGTTTCATTCGTTAAAATTTATGGGCTTAATTTGTAAAAAAATTTAGGCTAGATTTATCAAAAATTTCAATACAAATAATTATACGAGGAAAGAGGCAAAGGAATAGGTAGGTTACTTTGCCTCCTTCCTTGGTACAATTACTTGCCATCCAAGCAATAACTTACTTCTCAACCAAGATGAGCAACAAGAGTAATCCACCGTACTATGCCGAAACAAGATACAACACAGTAAAAACTACTCGAGATGGTATCGAAGAAGGCACTACTCGAAATGGTACCAAAGAAGGCACTACTTGAAATGGTACCGAAGAAGGCACTACTCGAAATGGTACCGAAGAAGGCACTGTGCCGGCACAGAATTATATCGTCTATTTACACAAACATCCGTAACCAACATCAAGCACTCCAGCAACAAAAACCAAACAGTAATGAGTAAAAAGAAGCTGCTAATAACAACCTTATTGCTACTAATCCTTTGTATGATGATCACAAGGGAACTAGGGAAGTAAAATATAAACAAGATCGTACACCAGGTAACGAAAACCCCATACGAAGGATCTACGACGACAGTCATAGTACACAAAATGATCCAAATTTACGGTTCTCCCTTCTCAATCTTCTCGAAATGCGGAACCACATACCGGGTTTGTATAGATACACCTTACTACATGCTGCCAGTTGACAGAGATGGGCGGTTATACTCACTCATCTGCTAAGCTTCCAAAAGGGAGCAGATACATATTCACACGGCTGCTGCCGCCTTTCGGTTAGAAGCTGCTGCTGCTGCTCTGTCGTCGTCTCCGGTTTGACTGGGGTAACGGTCTGTTCCTTGTCGGGGAAGGGGAAGGAAAGAGATAGGGAAAGAGAAGCTGAAACGCTTTCTTCCTTGTCCTTCACTTCCTCCACTGGTGGCCGCGGAAACGAGTTGTTCAGGCTAGTAGTGTTGTTTTCTACTGGTCTGATCATGAAAGGTAGCATACCGTTGCTTGATGAACAAAGGGGCGGTGGTTCTGCCACGGTCTCCACCTCTGTTTCGTCTTCCTCTAAAGCAAGATTCAGATTAGGGATCTCGTGACGAGATGATGATGATGATGATGGTTCGTTCTTGATTCCGGACGAGGATTCTCGTCCCCAAGGGATGGCATTCGGCCTCAACTGAGTGTCCTGTTTCAAACCATGTGAATCCGCCACGGGGAATAAGAACCTTTCGGAAGCTTTAGTGTTTTCCTGTACGGTGGCATTCTTCTCCGACATTTCATCGTCGTATCTCTTCTCTACGGAAGAAGCAACAATTGGGAAGGACTTGGAATCTCCAGAACCGACATACTCGGAACCTCCTTCGTAGCTCGTTCTCCGCTTCTTGTTGGCACCTTGTTCATCTACCAACGCAGTTCTTGCTGTCTTACTCCACAGCATTTCTTGATCTATTATGCTACCAGGACTCTCTGGTGGCAACTCGGTGAGATCCAAGAGCGGCCTTTTCCTTTTTCCAGGCTCAAAGTCCCTATCTTCGCAAGTTTCGATCTCCATATCCACTACTTCGTTCAAGTCTCTCACGATGTTAACTCCACCACTGTCCTTTCTGCTAACTGCTGGCTCTTGACCAACAATGCTACCCCTCAAGCCTAAGTCTGATTCTCGACCTGAAGATTTTCGAGTTTAGACACGTCACCTTGGAGATTTGAAGTGTCTACAAGCTTTTGTGCTTCCATGTCATTGAAGCCATTCTTGGACTCGACAACCAGAGCAGATGGTTTCTCTTCGGTATCTATTCTGCACTCTGGACGGCTAATATCAACCTGCAAAGAGTTCGAATTTTACTGTCAAAACCTATGGGTATGGCTATTCACATTAAGCAACAAACAAATGGCTCGTCTACCACAAGGGAGCATCAAGCTTAGGTACTTCAGAAAATTTCGGATTCAATTAGCTATGCGAGATTTAGGGATATGCCAAACAATTATACCAAGGAAGGAGGCAAAGGAATAGGTTACCGAGCTAGCCGTAGCACTGCTGCTTCTAACTTGATTTGACAATGCAACACTTGTTGCGCCATCACAGTCCAGTGTACATAATGGCTGCTCCACCTTGATAGATGAGTCTATTTTTCTCTCATCCACGGCCCCGTTTTCTGCTACCTGCGTGTTCTTCAAGTCGCTTGATGAAACAGCAGTATTACAGCGATCGTCTACAGCAGAAATTTTCCTCTCTACGTGTTGAGGTGTGGCGAAGATACATTAGCCACAGGCATTTCTTCACCTTGAGCAACTACATTCAAACTGGTGACAACTGGCTTTCTCAGGCAATCATCAGGACTGGATTTTCTTCCCTTGAACACGCCCCACAGGAAGAACATCATGTTCCAACCTGCCAATCGTAATGCCATGTCAGCAATTCATCACAGCCAAGCAAAAAAAACATTTTTCAACTACACAGAAAGCAGAATTAATGACAAGAAAAAAAGAGGTGTTTGTAATTCACACAGAGAAAAGTAAAACTATCTCAGTTTATCTTCCACTTGTACTTCAGCTTCTTCCATATGCACAATACATAAGACCTTGATAATCAAATGCCATAGCAAACCAAATCATTACAAAGTCTCATGATGTTGTGGAAATATTCCGAGAATGAGCAGGACAAGATATCCTTACGTTGTGAATCCTCTGGGAGCTGAGTGGATGGGAATATCAAGAGTTCAACGCCATCAAAATATCCTTTGAAGGCCAAGTCCCTTCTAATAGCATTGTCCAATAAGCCTTGTAGTGCTTGTTGTAACTGCATTTAACATATCAAATAAAATAGAGCACTAGCAACACCAAATATAGACGGATTGCACATCTCCAAGAGATTGTCCTCGATGAAAAAGGTATGCACAGGTCAAAAGATCTGTTACCTTTCAAGGTCCTTGGCAAAGAAGTACAGAGCAATGTTATCACCAGTAGTGCCAACTTCATGGAACTGTCTCGGCCATGTACTTGACCGAGATACTTCATCTAGACGAATATTCTCAGGAAACTTGTTTACCACTTCAAGAACTTTGGATGATGCCCAAGTTGACAAGTGTGCTTGAATGCCTCCATAGATATTTGTGATTTTTCCACCCCTGTTAACCTCGAAGGTTCCCCTGCATCATGAAACATAAGCATATAGACAACTTCTTTGCAAAGAAAACGAAACAATGAGCATCCAAAAGTTGTGAACTTACTGCCAGATGAAGTTATGCTCTGGAATTGGGGACACCTTCTCCACACTTGTAGGTGGGATATGACCAGATCTCCCAGCAAAAGAGCCCAGTGTGTCTAAGTCCACTTTCAAAGGGAAAACAGCACTGGCAGTTTGTGTATAAGATAGGTTAAGAGTTTCCACATTGGTTTGTTTTGGCAAGTCTGTGGACCAAGGCCCAGGGATTGGTTTCTCTTCATGAGCTGGTTCGTCAAAAGTGGCTGTTTTATGCCTATTTGAAACTGGAAACTTAGCCTGTGGATCCTTGTGAGAGTTCACATCAACATTTGATGAGGACAACCCATCAGGTCGAGCATGATCGACCTTCTTTCTATAAATTCCAGGCCTTTTAAGCATAGCAACTTCAATTGCAGCTTTTAACTTGCTGTCTCTACTTATTTCATCACCAACACTTTTGGTAACAGGTGCATCACTAACAGGACCACGCGGACTATTGGATGTGGAGTTTTCCCCAGAATGACCAATATCCTTCCTTTTTCGACCATTACCTGTTTCTTTCAGTGCCACCGCGCTAGCAGGTCTTGTCCGACTAACAGAACTCACCCTACTTTTTTCACCCTGGCTGAATGATTTCTGTGGACGAAGTAGGCCATCGTGTGAGTTTTCATCAGCAGTATCCAGTGGTCTCTCTGCAGATGAGGAAGTACATGGCGATGGTTCATCCTTGGGGACTTGATTTGTAGTTCTTTCAATGGAAACAGTGCTTGATCCATGAACAGACGAGGCTCGAACTACACCAGTCAACAAAAATGATAAATTTCTTCAACGACCAGAAAGTTGATAACCAAACTATTTAATACATTAGGTTTTGAAACATTTATTTATCGTATGGTTAAGGCATTGAGATCATACCAGATGTACCAGGACCATCGCCCTTCCGGGTGATGCCTGCATTTGATCTGGATAAGCTACCCAACCTTCCCTCAGAAGCGGCGGCATACAAGTCTCTGCTGTTGCCAGCTGATGACACTGTAACACCTTCATTACGAGGAGTGAGCTTTTGTTCAGGTTTTGGCGTTGTGATCTTCGAACCTGGTGCCACCATACCACCAGGACGGTCTAACTTGGACAAATTTCTTCTTTCAAAGGTGTTATGGTCTAGTGCTTGCTTTACTCCTTTAATATCCTGAACGTGTGAAAGTTTCGATGGTAACATTTTCACTTTTGACTCTGCTTTTCCAGACCCTGCATAATGGAATGACATAGATTTCCCCATCATTCGGCCAGGTCCATCCTTATTGTCAGCTAAGGAGCTCTCCTTAAAGCTCTTGCTCTTGTGTGGTAATTCATCAACAAGCTTAACTTTTGGCTTGGAACTTGTTGCGTTGAAGGAATTGGACTTCAGAAATGTACCTATATAAGGATCAAAGAACAGCCCGTTAAAAAATGAAAACGAACATATGTTCATGAGCACTCTTCTCGACAAAAAAGAAAGAACTCTTGTGATGATAACAATTGTAGGACTTCCATTCTATGCAATAAATATACAATTAGTAGTACTATCTATAAATTACAGTGTGCAGACTTTAATTTCAGAACTTAGTTCTCAGCTTCCCCTCTACACCTACTTTTGCAAGTGGTAATACTTCAATTGGCTCTCAGAGGAGGACAGAACCTTACTAAAACTTTTCAAGCCCACGTGAAATGACTGCCAATGGTAACACGAGTGTCCACAAGTCGGAAGCATTCATCCATATCATGTTAAAACACCCAAAAAAAACTTATTTTGGCCCCTACAAGAACAAATGAGCCTGATTGACATTTTGAATAAATTACAAATTCTACTACAAAATAACACCATTCATATCCTACAAGATTTTCTGCTCCAATTCTACTTGTGTTGGAGCCTGATTATAGTATGATATGCAACTAGTGGTTGACAAAGAGATTGAGAATTTTCAAGCCGGTTTGTGATCGATTAAGCAGGAAAGAAACCCTATAAGTATCACACGCCCTAAAAGTTCATCAATAACTTCAGGAATTTTTACCCTTGGGACTTTGAAGTCGTGGTCGTGTACTTTCAGTAATATCATTAACAGGGTGGCTTGGCTTTATTTTCTCCTTATCCCAACTCCTGGAAGAACTGTTACGCTGCAGAGTAGCCACTTTGACAGGGCTTAATGGCTTTGGTGATCCAGAACCCATGTCAACGGCCTGCCTTTTTGGAATAGCGGCCACCTCTACAGTCTCAGCAGGCCTCTTCTTTAACCTTTGAAAATTTAATTTGTTTGCATCTTTTCCCTCTGAACCTAAGCGCAACACAATCATCATCAGGACCATTACAGGTCAACAAAAATTATGGCTAAACACATAAAAGGATCTTCACTCTTTACATTAGCCAATTAAGATACCACTTTAGCATTACCTTGCTTCTGATTTTCGGATTCTTCGGCTAGCTTGCATTCTTCACACAGCCAATCACCATCAGGAACTTCAAGGACCATTTCCTTCATGCAATAGCTGATAAAAACAAAAGAAATCTTATGTAACAAAATGTACTCTCATAATTCTGCAGATAAAAAGCAATGTCAGAAAAAAAAAACAATACAAACTGCTTACGTGTGTTCAGCACCATCACTGCACCTACTACAAAATGCAAGCTTCTCTTCCTGACCCGAGTCCCCACAAATATCACATACTTTCACCTGTTTCAAAGCATGTAGAATCGTGCAATCAGGGACAGTCTACAAATTTGTATTTGAGATGCTAAATACACTTGCATGGCATCCTTCGCAATATTCACTTCCATTTTGAAAAAGTTCTGTGTTTTAGCAAACCATGAGAATGTATTACAAATGCAAATGCCAATATGCGTCCATCAGTTCAAAATCCAGAACCTCCAATATAATAATTTTCCTTTTAGAAGTCAAACAGATCCATTTTAGATGCCAGATACTGCTCTTCCTCAACATTTGAACATCTAAGACATCCACATGATATTAACCACAAATATCCTTAATAAGGACCTCCAACGTACTGTCAATCAATACTGTAGTCTGTACATGGATCATTGCAAGTTAGAAGAACCATGCACATAGCCTTAGCAGCAGTCCTCAACGATGTGTAACAAATGCGCACTTGCAAAACTGCGTAAAGTGAATATTTCATCACGCCTTCAGAACATGCTACTTAATGTCAATTATTAAACCTATGCAAAGGCTCTAGCTTTACCTCAAAAGACAGTAAGAGATGCATATCAAGCACAGGCAAGTATTGCTTTAAGATAAAATTAGATTGCACAATGCAAGCACTTCAAAACCAATTAACTCTTGTACTTATAAGATGCTTAAAAAGTAAAAGTAGAAATCACTTACGTCTTGTTCCCCACTTTCCGAGTCATCACCCTCATTCGCAGATGAAGATTCAGCAGGTGACTCACGCATATGAGGTAGCTCAACTGACTCATTCTTCTTCTCATCTTCCTCAACCTTGGCAGAAGAAGTAATACCTACATCTGGTTGTGCTCCACTAGCATTACCAATTTCTTCTTTAATCTCTTGACCAAATTTACTTGAAACCTCTGGACCATCCCCCTGAGTTACACTTCTACTTTTGAGATTGTTGTCTGCACCATTATGAACAGCTAGGTTATCGTGGAGTAGAATATCCGGTGCAGCATCTTGTGACAACATTGGGTTTGCACATTCCGTTATGGATTTAGAACTTTCTTTGCAAGCTTGAATGACCGGATCCTCGATCAAGTTTACAACATTTGCATTCGACGATAGATTGTTATTTTGGATAGCCACCTTACTGCCAGAATCTGCATCAACCAAAGCACACTACACATTACACTGCAAACTATTGCACCTCCAATGGCTTATGAACACGACACTACTAAAACTGAAGTACATGATAAATTCCTCTTATCATCACACTTACCTCCATGACTGCTCCCATCAGCACCCGTCACACATGATATGTTATCACCATGGCCTTCTACAGCTTTAGAAGCAGCAGACTTGGCAGACGCAGTTCGTTTATATGCAATAAACTCTGGTTTAGGAGAAAGGATGCCCACCGAATCAGTTCCAACACTTGAGGACTCTGGGAGAGCCTCAGGCTTCATCGAGACGTCTACTCTATCTGAAATCCTTACATTACCTTTAATTTCTGCAGTTTCAGACAATGAATCCTGACAGGAATCAACACTTGGTACATTACTAGCCGCACTGGTGGCAGGCCGTAACGTGTCACGTGTTCCACCTTTGGCAGGTGAGGACTCATCCTTGTTGATGGAATTCTGGCTTGTTTCAGCTACATGGCAAGTTTCATCGGAAAATTCATCACCCTCGTCACCCTTTGATCCCATAAAGGCTCGCTTCCGGTGCATACAAGATGAGCAAGGAGTAGAGCACACGTTACACGTTCCAGATTCAACTCTGGTTTGAGCCTTCGGATGCATTGATTAGTTGCCTTTTCTTTTCTCAGCCTTTGGTGATACTGATCAATCCTGGGAAAAAGTAAACAAATTGAAATTGCCATGTCAAAAACCTGTCAGGGTGAATATCCATGTTCCTCTATGAGAGCACGTGAACAAATTGATGATCAAGTAAAAACAAAGATATAAATCCATGAACCACATCAAGGGAGATAGTTGCTCATGTTCTTAAGTACAATTAGAAACGAATAGAATAAAAAGAAAATGTGGGAGACCGTGCTTGAAACCACTAAACGGCACACCACAAACAGTGCTATAAGAGAAATTACTCTCCAATAAGCTTCCACTGAAACAACCAAGACATACACTTCCAAGATTTATAATGTGAGGAGGAGGCCAACTTTTTAGAATTCCTCGCAACAGAATTTCTTTTTCAACAAATGACCAGGTTCTGACAGGCAAGATTGCTGGAGATGGTTACCTCTACTACTATATCCTACTAAATTGTTATTTATGTTGCATTTAATTATATGTTCAGTAAAATATTGGTCACACTAAATAATTCTATAGTGGCCAAGAAAACCTATTATGACTAAAAATCTGGCACAAAAACCAAAACCTTTTCTTATCGTACTTCACCAAGTAGTTGATTCGATCTAAGATGTCTCACAACAAAGAAAACAGTAAATATGAAAGACTGCTGAAACACAGAACTCAGCTCATACAATCAATCAGGATGCTTAATCAGAGAGAAATTCAATAAAATGAGCACAAGGTGTTTCGTCCAATAAACACAACAACGCAAAGGTAACAATGAGTAAATTTAGCTAATGATAAGAAGCCACTGAACCAGATCCATGACAACACCCCAAACACACTGATGCACACTAAGAACAAAACTTAAGTTGCCCTTTCCACTCACCAGTTAGTTAATCCACTGCTTCGTTTCATCAAACTTCCAACGCATGTATCAATCCCCTCTCAAAACTCATATGACCTGCAGATTAACATTTCACCAGTCACAACTCCAGTAACACCAAATCAACCTTTTAACTAAGATAGGCGATCAGAAATCACATTTCCAATTAACTGGAAACACACACACACGCAAAAGGACTAAAACCCTATGAACCCAATCCAAAAAACTGGCTCAAAACAAGACACACGGTCCAGAATCAGTCAATCCACAGAGACAAACTCTATCATAGCAAATTCACGTATACTTTCGCTGGTTGATGATTACAAGATTATTCAATTTCTCAATCAAACAAACAGGGTTAAGAACTAAAACGAATGAATTGGAAAAAAAAAAAAATTCACCACCATCCCCAAACCCTAAGTCCCTAGACTTCTGCAACCATCGCCGCCACAATCGTAAAACCCTCGCCCCCCCCATTCATGACGTCGCAAACACAATCCTATCGATAGCCAAAACGAAATCACGAATTCCGCGGCAACAACTGCTCCTGAAAACCACAAAACACAAACGTTTCCATACCTATCGAGGACGATCTGATTACATATACCAGAACAGAGACGGGCGATTACGTATTTCACATTTAGGAGGGATATGAAATGACCAAAATCAAAACTATCTTCCTCGATTTCTCCCTAATTGTTTTCTCCCTAATCTACGACTAGAATGATCCGAAGCGGAGAAATGGAAGAAGAATACAAAAAATCGCAGGAAAATTCTTCTCCTTACTCCGTCATCGTCTGTCTTCTTCGTCCTGCTTATAAGCTCTCTTCTTCTGTTCTGAAGAAAAAAATTAAAATTTGATAATCAGACCAAATCCATGTCTTCCTGCTCCTATAGATTTCTTCTCCGTATATATACGATTGATCGATGTATTAATACGGTATTATTATAGTTTGGGTTTCAGGGTTTATTCGTAGTTTTTTTTAGAAACGATGGGTTAAATGTCATAAATTATAGTTAAATTAATATTAGGAAAAATAGCATTTTGGCCCCTCTACTTTGACAACTTAACAGTAGCCTTCTAAACTATAAATAGTTTTTTTATCCCCTCCTACTTCAACTACTTTGCCGATTTGGTCCTTCCATTTTTACTTTCATTTTCTTAACATCAAATTTGGGCACATCCACACACCAACGAAGAGAGATATCAGAGGTAGGAGATGAAGAGTTGGTTAGGGATGTAAATTGGGGAGGTATCACGAAGAGTATGGTGAAATACGAAGGGTTTTAAAACCGCACATTTTATTCATCGATTTCATCCTATTGAATTATATATACTTATATTACCAATTAAAACACGCTTAGTAAGCTAATACATGTCTATTGGAGCTAATGTGGTGTACAGAATGCGAATCAATTAACGTCACGAAGACGAAAGTTAGAACAGAAGGACCCAAATGATAAAGTGGTCGAAGTAGGAGGAGTAAAATGAGCAATTTATAGTATATGGGGCTACTTGTTAAGTTGGCAAAGTAGAGGGGGCAAAAATGATATTTTCCCTTAAATTAATTATTAAATTAATATTAGGGAAAATAGGACTTTGGCCCCCTACTTTACCAACTTAACAGATAGACCCCTACACTATAAATTACTTTTTTTATCCCCTCCTACTTCGAGAACTTTGCTGTTTGGGTCCTTTCGTTTCAACTTTTGTCTTTGTGACGTTTATTGATGCACATTCAATACACAATGTTAGCTACAATAGTCATGCATTAACTTACTAAGCGTTTTTTAATTGAAAATATAAATATATATAATTAGATAGGATGAAATTGACGAATAAAATTCATTGTTTTAAAACCTTTCGTATTTCACCATACCTCCCTAACTAAATCTCCATCTCCTACCTCCGACATCTCTTTTTGTCAGTGTGCGGATGTGTCCAGACTTAATGTTAAGAAGATGTTAGTCGGAACAGAGGGACTCAAAAGGTAAAGTGACCGAAGTAAGAGGGGATACAGAAAGAGATTTAAGGAAATAGGGGGATATTTGTTAAGTTGGAAAAGTAGAGGAGCCAGAGTGCTATTTTCCCTTAAATTAATATTATATTAGACTGTATTGATAATTGGTTTATGATTGAGTTGCATCATGCATGGATATAGTCATAAAGCCCATGAGCTTCGGCCCAAGTAGAGGACATATGTGGATAGGCACTAAATTTATTGGGCCTACACAGTAATAGGGGACTAATGGGCTTAATTTGTTCCGGTAATGGATACCTGGTCGTCCCCAAGACCATTTAGAATCCTGATCTTGGGCAAGTATCGTGTATTTAAACACGATTCGAGTGCAGGTATACTCGATACTCGTTGAGGTTAGTTTCAGTCCTATTGGCTATCCTTCTAAGAGCAGGCAAGTTGGCGATGTCCAACGACAACTAGGATAAGGGCCCTATTGACATTTAATAGCGACAAGATGTCTTGCTCACCACTTATTAGTATAACTGTCAAACGGGCAGGTTAGGCTGTTCAGCGGGTGGGCTCATCGAGTTGAGCCTTTGTTTTGTTAAACTATTGGTTCATTTATTCATTATATCACAATTTACTTAGTTTGAAAGTTTCTTAGACATAAAAATTAAACTAACTTTGAAATGTTGGTTTTAAATCAATTTAAATTTTTTTGTTGAATTGAGTCCGGTTGAGTCGAATGAGCTTTTTGACAACTACACCTATTAGTTTATTTTTGTATAAATAAAGACAATAAACTATAAGGATTAGAATTAGTTTAGACAAAAAACCTAATTAAGCGTCTAGGAATAAAGGATAACAAAATGCAATCATGGACAAGCAAGATGTTCTTCATAATTAGCAGTCACATGTATCATTGTCAAGGCCAATAATTAATTAGTGTCTCCTTTAAGGGCAAGTACTAGTGTAAGACAATCCAAATTAATCCTTGTTCTTTCGTTATAGTTTCTTGCCTCTCTCAAAGCCTCTAAGAGGGCTTTCACTTCTGCCACGATAGGGTCCAAACACTTTAACCTCTCCGCTCTTCCATCGGTCACATGTCCCTAAGAGTTAAAAATGACAACCCCATATCCCGCCTCATGTGAGTTCTGCTCGAAAGAGGCGTAGCAAAAGATTGGGACAAATATTTTGTTTTGATACTAACAACACTATTATTCATATATTTACCAAAAAAAAAAAAAAACACAAATTTGTTATGGTAAGATATGAGACATAAATAATTATGTGAAATTATCAAACAAATATTGATTAATTATGCAATGTGGTAAAAGTTTTACGAATCAAAGTTGTATTTAAAAATGGGATACAAATGTTTGTGTGTATATTAAAAAATAGAATCAAAGTTAGAGTCTTTGGACAATTTTAAAATGGATATGTGAAAGCGATCCAACCAAATTAGTATATTAATAACATCAAACTAGTATGAATTTGTAACAATTGTATCTGGTTGACCATCAAAGATGACAGAGAGTTTGACGACTGCACCCACCCACACAATTCGGATCCCGACACATAGTTGGATGTGATAAAGAGCAAAGTATTTGAGGTTTAACACTTATATCTTCACTATGTCAAAATAAAAACTCATTGTCCTTAAAGTAATAACTTACATTCACATACCCGAAATCTCTTTCAATAGTAAAAATTGCCGTTTTTTGTATCATTTCGCACACAATACTAACCCAAGTAATCGAAGCATTAAAAACTAAAAAATGTGTCAATCGACAACAAGAAAAAGTATGACATTTGTTAGTACACGTGTTATATACAAAGTGCACTTACACTTGTTACACTACACATATCCATTATACAAACAACAATATACTTAAATAAACTTGCAAAATGTTGACTTACGCAAAAAAAAGTTTATAAAATTGTATAATTAAATAAAGTAAATGAGGAGATCAAGCTCACATGCTCAATTTGACCTCAATATTAGTATGTTTAAGGAAATGCATAATTTAATCCTATACTATATTGATAATTGGTTTATGATTGAGTTGCATCATGCATGGATATAGTCATAAAGTCCATGAGCTTCAGCCCAAGTCATAAGTCCATGAGCTTCAGCCCAAGTATAGGACATATGTGGATAGACACTAAATTTATTGGGCATACATAGTAATAGGAGACTAATGGGCTTAACCTGTTCGAGTAATGGATACCTCAAAACCATCTCGAATCCTGATCTTGGGCGAGTATCGTGTATTTAAAACGAAACTCACAATCGATATAATAAAGGAAACTGTTAGATTTAGAGTCAATTTACAAGTGTCAATACAATAACCTCTATCTAGTTTAATCATTTGGAAAATTTGCAGTGGCACCTGCTGCAGCATATGCTTCATGGGAGGGGGTTGTTTAGCCGGCCCTGCAACAGCACCTCCTGTGGTGGCAACCGCAAACCAAAAAAGACAAGGTCCATCCAGAGGCCCTTCTCGGTCTGGCAGTCTACAAACTTGTAGCCACTTATACTGGCTACAATATTATTTAATCTCCAAAATTCATATTTCCTCTGTATCCCTTTGTAAGGATAATCAACCTCGCTGACGAGTCCTCTGACTATCTTGATATAATCAAATGCTTCCCAAGGAGTCCGACCATCGCGCCCGAGTTCCTCTCGAGCCCGAGTTCGCTAGCACAACATCCGAATCCGACACCACCTCCGTAGAACGCATTGCTCACGAAGAACGCTCTGTCACCGAGATCTTTCACCAGCTCCGTCCTCTTCCCTTCCATGTCTACCCTCGAAACTCTCACATCACTCACGACAGGAAGGTACCCGTCCTCTATCACGTCGCTGAAAACCATCTCGATGAACAAAAGCTCGCCTCCAGATTCGACAATGTTGATCCCAAAATCAAACATCCTCCCCATGTATTTGTTATGTGGGAGCTCGAACCCTCGGATTGTTCTAGCCTTGTAATGCCTTTGCTTAAGTTACAACTCTACGAAGAACCGAATCCCAGGTATCACACCTCTGCAGTATATCTTCCCTTGGTAAGCTGAAGCTTCATGCACCTGCACCCCACCTGTGTTTTTCGTCCACTCGTCGTCGCCAACTCGACAGAATATCGTTGTGGATGTTACTCCTCTGTTCGATACGGTACCCCCGAAGATTGTGACCACGGTTTCGCAACTCGTCGACTGGATAACAGAGCAGTATCTGCTGAAATTTTTAGGGAACTTCAAAGTTGGTAGCGGCTCAACAGTCATGGAATTAGTGTTGAGTAGAACACAATCGCCACCCGATTCGGAGTCCACCAGAAGTACCAACCCGTCGTTGGAGCTTCCGTATATTTTCTTCCCTCGGAACATCTCGATCCTGCTGTCGTTCGAGTGCGTGACGTTTGTTACCAAGTCTACGAGTGTGGCGTTCTCTTCGTGCGATAGAACGATCCACGGAGTCCCCCTTGTTGTTGTACTAGTACTATTATGAGTAGTAGTACTAGTATCGATAATGTAGTTGTTATCGATACTAGTACTACAGATCAACGGATCAAATTCGGTGCCATCCTTGTCCTGCGGTAATCGTTGTTGTTCCAGTCGAGCTGTTGATCAGAATACCGTCGAAATCCGGGCATCATCCAGGTGCTGTTTAACTGAAGTTGTTTGTAAGATGTATCATCCGGTATGTATCCGCCTTCGAAAGAGTGGAATCTCCCGGTCGAAAGCGAGTAGAACACGTTGCAGTTCTCGTCGAAACTCGGAAAGTGGATGGTGTTCTCCAAACCCTTGACTTGCAGTTGCTTGCATTGCAAGATAATGCTTGACTTGGGGCTCAAGAAAGCCACTTGATCATCCCCTAGGCTACGTAGCCCCTGCCACTGTCTCGAATCGTCGTCGAATCTGTACATCCTCACGAATTCTCCTCGTAATCCGACCACCACCGAAATCAACTCTCCTCCTCCTCCTCTGCTAGACTCCATCAAATAAACTTTGTTACTACCTCGACGAATGTATCGATTCTTCGATGTCGTATCGAGCAATCTCCACGCGGCCTTCCTAGGATCGAAAACCCCCAACTTTCTATCCTGGCTTAGACAGTAGAAAGCCCCGTTGTGAAAGACCGGGCGGAGCAAGAACTCGCCGATTGATTACTTGCGTGCCAAGTAACCGGCCTAATCGTACATCGATTCTTCTTCACCTCGTGTATCGAACACCGAACACCACGCAATGTTGCGATGTAGGCGGAGCAGAGAAGCTCATCTCGTTGAGATTGGGGAACTTGAGTTTCAATCGAGGTAAAGTGATGATATCTCCGGTGACCGGTTGAAGGAAGAAGAACACGCTACGGTCTCTTCTCGAGAGAAGTAGCCAGCCGTGATTCGAGGAATGGATCTGCACCGATCCCGAGAACGGAGCTCCGATCGGATAAGTTTTGTTGTAGGCCGGAGTGTAGAGGATCGACGATGATGATTTGTCGCGGTAGGTCAACAAGAATGGATACTTGACGATCTCGGAGAAGTGATGAATGTTCTTCGATTTAGGTTGAGGAATGGAGTTCCAGTTGCGGCAGACTGATCGGAAAATCGGGACGTCCTTACCGTGAAGATTGGACAGGATCAGAGACAGAATCTCCGGTAAGAGATCCTCCCAGCGGCGGCGGCAACAACTCATCTTTAATCCTGTAAAAGAGAGAGAGATTAAACAAATTAATTACAAGGAATTGTTATTTATAAGCTTTTTTTTTATCTCCTAATCCGGTTTAGGTTTGGATTATAATCCTAATCCGTTTTAGGTTTGGATGAGGGTATGGAGCTGACGTGGACTTCCACATCAGTCGCCACGTAATATAAACTATGATATAAATAGCTTGGTTTTACTTTCTTTATTGGTAGTTATTACTTTGTAGTATTGTAGTAGGTCCTTTTGTTTCATTTTTGGTCATCTTAACGTTTTTTCATGCGCATTTAATACACCACATCAGCCCTAATAGCCACATTTTAGTTGACTAAAGATTTTTTAATTGAAAATATAAATAATATAATTAGATAGGATTTAATGATGATAAAACATGCAATTTTAATATCATTCGTATTTCACCGGTATTCTTCGTTATATATCCCAATTTACATCCCGGTGCTTACTCACAAAACTAAGAAAGCAGTTGCTGATGTGATGAAAAGGTTGAAAGTCAAATTTAATGACAAGAAGACTAAATTGGGATAGAAGGAATTGAAAAGGAAAAGGTTGGTCTCCTCGTGTTCAATTATCCCCATATTTTAATATATTAGACCCAAACTATCCGTGGTCGTTTGTGCCAAAGAATTTATGGGTGGGAATTGCCCAATTCTACGAGCAGAGAATTCAGCCAATTTAGTTTCGCCGATTCAACGTTTAATACTAAAAAATTCTTCGGTCTGTAACGAAGTGAAGAACTAACAAGAGAATTACGACTCGAACGAGACAACAATAGCCTAGAACACTGGAACCTTAACTTGTAGCATTCAAGGAGAACCAGGGTACACAAATACTACACCTTCCAAAATTTTCATTGAGGGAAAACCCTAGAACCCTAATTCGACAATGTGAGGGTACAACGACAAATCTCCCCATTTAACCGTTGCACGAACCGACGATTCAATTAGGAGGGAATAGCCGGTTTGACATTGTCGCGGTTTCCCTGAACTTTACAACATAGCTAGGTAACTAACTTGTAACCGTTGCGAAACGATGCCTTGGTGAAAGACTTAAAGACCAACCCAGTACGAGCGGCCATTGGTATTGTGTATAGCAGTTTGTGTCAGAGCTGCCACCGACCATTCGTACCAGACCTGCATCAGAAAAAGGACACTTAAAAAACCGATTCGAGTCTATTGATGGTAGTTTACGAGTAATGCTAATGAGCGGTCCTACTGAAGCAAAATGGTTAGTTATATACCTTGGAAGATGCACAGCAGCGCCAGAAATGTACTTCTAGAGAAGAGCCAGGCTTTATGCATACTGGGGACCTCAATGGGAAGAATATAGCAAACCTGAAAACAACGGGGGAATCCAAAAATTCGAAATGAGGATTATACGAACTGTTGAGCTCGAGCATGTTTAAATGGGATACTATGGTTCTTTAGAGCATTTTTTATGTAGAAATGCATAGAGCTTATATACCAGCTAAACATGTTTGGAGTTGCGGTTGATGGTTCGATGCCAAGATGAACATCTTTGTATAATACTGCATCGAAATAGCCAGCAAACCCTGCAAATATCCAAAAGAACACAGTAAGGAAGACAGGACTCAGGTTAGAAACCTACAGAATCATTAGTATCACAGTACCATGTACTACAACTCAACGTACCGTGTACCATGGCGGATCCAGTGTCGGCAGGTAGCTCAAAAAGAAGCTTCGTGTAACGTTCATTGTTTATTGTGGTGGAGTTATTCGGATGAGTAAATGTGAAGACCTGAGCAAGACAAGTTGCATAGTATTAAACGAAATCTGCAATTGCTGGACATGGAGAGAGATCTACCGATGAGACAAACCACGAGAATAATGTACAAAGGAGGCTCACAGGTTGAGGTGGAGCAAGTCTTGCAATATTATGCAACTTCACAACGTATGCAGTTTCAAAGTGGACAAGGTCCTTATGTGACTTGACCTAAGCAAAATGACAATTGGGTTAGATTATTTTGCTTCTGAAAACATAAAGAGAACTGGAATGAGATTACAGAGCATACATCGTTAAATAACTTCGAAGCAGTCACCGGTTGGATGAAACTAGTGTACCTAGCAAAGACATCCCCATATAGGCATTAGAGTTGCAAGGGAAGCAGCAAAATACGAGAAAGCATACACTCAAATAAATAAATAACTTTTACAAGAAAGTTTCAGCATACATACGATGACGGTATTGAGATTCCGTCTTGTTTCAGAAACCTTTGAGCACCGTCAAGACACTCGGGTGACAGCTCGTTGTCACCAAAGGAACCCAAAAGTTCGCTGACCTGACAACCACAATGATGAATGCAATTAACAATCAGCTAGTCAAAGAACCATCAAAGTACAGTGGATATATACCAAGATATCTGCTTTCTCAGGTGCCTCCCAGAAGCGCATATCACACGAGATAATGGTTACAACATCCTCCCATCCTTCCAGCTTCACCAAACTCTGTAGAAGATCCAGGGAAAAAGACAATGATCAGTAAACTCAATGAACAAGTTTTGTTCTTCAATTCATAACTAAAATCGCATACAAAACTACAAGAGGCAGAGATAAATTTAATCACAAAGTATCAGCTGTTATGCCCAGCGTTAAGAATTTGGTTAAAATGCTGTGCAGCTTAATATTAAACTATTTTTATCTCACGCTGGCGCATAAATTGCAACTCACGTGAAGTGTGACAACTGCATTTGGATTTTTCTCCACTGCATAAACTTTTATCTTACGGCCTGTTTCTTCAGCTGCCTGAAGATTAAATAACAGTCAGATGGGTTGGTGAAGAGCAAAACATAAACAGCTAAAATTGCATGGGTAAAGCATCAAGAACAACCTGCAAAGATGCCCTCACAAGAGGACCACGCCCAGCTCCAACAACCATAAGAACCTATTGATTCCCAAAAAAATATGCAAAAAATATCTATCATATTACAAAAGAACCAGAAAGTACAACATAAAGCAATGGTAAGTAAACGAAAAACCAACAAGGAACTTTATACTTACAGTGGTTAAATTAGCCTCCCCATCAGGGACTCTGTCCAGCAAAGCTTTACAAACTGCCCTTTGGTACTGGAAAATCAGAGCACTTTTTAAGAAGCAACAAAAAATAGGGGGTATTTTTTTCAAAAAAAGAAGAGAACCAGTAAAGTAGAAACCGTTCAAAATAAAACTATACCAAGCGAATAATGTTTTGCAGTTGTAGATGCACTATAAAGAACTACAGGTCTAGTTCATTATACAGCTATCAATAAAGAATGTGACATCTGGAAAAGAGATGAGAAAATCCATTCAGGGGTTCTTTGATCTAACCACAAGTCCAAAATGCGTCTAAGAGTCAATACTTCAAAGTTAGTACATTAGCCAATTAATTACTCATCCACACAACAAGATCAGGAAAACAGGATCCAAAAGAACTCTAAATAAAGTATTAAAATAAGATGGAGAATCCAGTAACCATAATTCATCAAAGTGAATAAGACTATTCACTAATCAGTAAACTGAAGCTTTAATGCTTTATTTGTCTTGGTCATGCACAAGGCTAGTAACTCAAAGTCTAAGCTAAGAAAGGGTACATGCTTCTTCCTCTGTTTCAACACTCTAATAGTAAATATTTAACAAGCTCACCTGAATATATTTCATAGAGTCTTTTTCAAATGTCTCGTATGTTTGAGCCTCTAGATTATCCATTAGAGGCTGCAATAAGAAACAAAAGAAAAAATCAGGCTGCAATAAGTGGTGGTTAAAAGCCTCTAGCCACACACAAGTATGAAACAAAAAAGAAACAAAGAAAAATCAGGAGCAACTTACTTGCAAAGGGGACTGCAGGAAATCCCTGTAACCAAGCTGGTATGACAAACAGAGACTGAAGGAGTCAGAGAAAGAAATAAAAGAGCAACACTTCACAACTCATTGAAGACAGATAAAAGGGAGCCACCAACCTCGTAACGTTCTTGCTGTGGAAGTGGATCCATCTTCTGGAAGAGATAACCAATATATTCCAAGTATGATTTAAGTGGATGTTTCTGTACATCTATAGAGAGTTAAACAATAAGCATTTACTCAATTCTGACCAAATGTAATAAGACAACTGAGTTTATTAAGAACACAACTGAGTTTATTAAAAACAGCACATCTCATGGTTACTCACTTTTGACACTATCATCTGAATGATTATTAGCCGTATTTGAACCTGTCGTAGTATTGTGGAAAGGTTTTCCAGAGACAACAACCTAAAAGAACATTTGAAGTATGTTGGTCAGATGACAATATACAAACTGCAAACAAAACAGAATACAGAAGCGTGGCATAGAAATTTTGACGGTGTGAGCGACGTTGGAAGTTATCATGATAAAATAGAAGTCTGTTGCATATTCTAGCTCCACTTCTTTAGCTCTAAAGGAACTTCATCAAACAACTACTTTGAAGCATGCAACCATATGAATGAAACAATACACAAAATAACAGCTCAGTACCTGTATTGAATGATTGAAAAACCCAGATATAAGATTCTGATGGCCTTTGACAAACATGGATAACCTCGTGCATTGGTAAGAAAAGACTGATCGACAGAAATACAAAACCGGGTAAGTACAACAAAGAAAACACTAATTACACAGATCAACAGAGACAATATAGAAGGCAAATGTATACTGACATCAGTACTTATTATGGCTGCTCTGACAGATTCACCAAACCAACGACCAATTGAGTTGACTGATGGTAGGGAACTCCTGGAAAAGAAAGATGACTTATTGTTAAAATGGAGAATTGATACCTTATTATTAACATTGTGTCATTGAAATTTGATCTTACAGAACATCCAAAGCCACAGACAGCTGCGTGTGATGCTCGCACATAATACGGAAGGAATTCCACCGTTCCCAAGAATCAACCTGAACAAAAATGAATTGATAAGGAATTTTGTTTCAAGTACTGAAGGTTAAAGAAATAGGAACGAAATAGCCCAAGCTGTATATCCATCCTACATATACAAAGGTGTGCACTAAATACTTTGATATTTGAGAGTCCCCATCTCAATGGGACCAGTGCCAATTATGGTTGCTTTAGCTTTTGACACTTGCAACAAATTTTTGGTGACAATACAAGATCCAAGGGAGAAGTATGTATCTTGTTTTGCTGCATGTCAAGAGACCATGGGATGGTGCAGGATATGAACTGATTATAACAAATTCCAACTGCGGGTCTTTAACTGATAGAGTCAAGGGCACATCCAATTACAAATATTACCAGTCTTCACGTGGTGTCACTATATACATCACTCAATCCTTCTACGTATATGTTCTGGTCATTTATGTTTCCAAGCCACCAATACTTTGAATTAACTAAAAAAAAAACAGGACCTTATTCTGAAGAAATTCCTTTTAACATGAGTGAACACATCTCTTAGTACTTCTATCACTTGTGAAAGATATAATAAATAATCATATGCTCATTCGAATGAACAAGATTCTAAGTTGCTTTTTATCATCAATTTACTTCAGACCTCGTCAGTTATCTATGCCTCTAATCAATTTTCATCATGTACAGAGTTTTCCATACTAAAAGAAACTCACCGATTCATCAGAGCTCCCATCCATAGACACCTCGTCACTCTTTGTTAGGGGAATCCTAAGCCACAGCTGTTACACAAAAGTTGCAAACAAGTCTATATAAGAAAGGGAATAAATCACAGTCGGACACAGACAGCATAGCACGCACATATATAAGTCAGATCCATATTTAAATGAAGAAAGATACCTGCATACTGTTTAGGCCCTGTAAAATCTGATTCACACATCTAGCATAGTTTGCACATGATTTACCTTTTGGGGATGGAAGAAGGCAAGCCTGCATCATGTAAAAAATTCAAAATGTTGCAAGATACTAAGATTTACATAATCAAGCTCACAACAACAAAAAGCGACTCAATTTTCAATCTAGATACATATTGTAAGAAAATTTTACAAGGGTAACACACTCCCTTCCTTTTCACTGAAAATTAACGGTTCTCCAAATCTAATCATGTACACGACTTTTTATATTTCCAAACCTCACTGTAGCTATAAAAAATGATGTGTTACTGCAATCGGCATATTTATAGCATACTTGTATTTTTAATTTATGTATTCTCAAATTTATGCCCTCTTCAAATCCAATCAAAATGACCTCGCATATCTATGAATCCACACAGAGCAGAGATGCAAACCTGTAACGAAAGATGATTAGCCCAAGCTATCTCTTGCTTCAAAGTAGTTTCAGAATCAGTCCGAAGAGTTTCATCTTCAGAATCCAAGTCAATCCAGGAACTAATTTTTCCTGATAATAATTCAAAAAGGGAATCACAAATCTAATAAGGAACTTCTGAAGGATTAAATAAGATTTTTGTAGGTTAGAGTTATTTTTTACACAACAAGTACAAACTCAACGAAATATAAGGCTTTACTATCCTGTTTCTTAATAACTAATGCGTAACTAAAGGCATTCAGCAATAACATCACAACTTCAGAGCTTAGATTTCCCATAAAAAATTATATTCATGCTTCGAGTAATAAGACACATAAATAGCTCTAAGCAATTGGATGTACGCATAAATGCAAAATGAAAACTGCAGTATGTACTACTTGTGAAAGATACATATCTATTAATATTAATAAATCTGATATAAGTAACATTAATTGGTCTTAACAGGAAACCCTCAACCTTCGTACTGTTTAACTTCTTAGTAGAAGACTAGAAGTTGCAAACCCAGTTCAATCAATAGAACATTCCAAGAACATAAAACCTCTATCACCTACAGACGGCAAGCACAACAGCAAATGGTTGTTCTTATAGATTTTGCTCCAAGGTTCAAACACACTCACAACAACAGCAAACAATTCTTCATACAGATTTTGATCCAAGGTGCAAACACACTATGTGGTACATATTTAAAATCCCCACATTCCCACTAAATCTGAAGCTAATTAGTAGTAAAAAATCAAAATGAAATTCAGGTGAGTTCATACCTACAACATGACTACTCCACTGAGAAGGACTCAACACAAGGTCAGACCCCGCAAAAGGCAACACACAAGACGCGCTGCTGTTCTTTGGCATCAGACTCGGCCTGTAAGTTGGATCCATCTGCATTGATAAGTTGCGTTCATAATGTTAACAAACATGTAAAGAATACAATCCAATCCAGTCCTAGCGTTCACTTTAACCATTGATGTACATAGTTCACAGACACTCGTGAAGACAAATATAAATGCAACACCACATCCCACATCAATCAAAGCAAGCAAACACAGCTAAAAATTGCTTCTGCAACTTCATTTCCTTCTACCAAATGCATCATAGTAAAATAGCATATGAACTACATTCAGAAACGAGACTAATTACGAACCAGAGGAGCGACGACGAAGTCGAATGAGCCGAGGTCTAGATTGACAGAGAGAAGGCGAGCAACGTCGTCGTCGAACTCTGCCTCGACTCCACAGTACCGAGATTCCGACTTCTCCCATCCTGGCTTATCCCCCAGCGGCATTTCGCTTCTTCTTCTTCTTCTTCCGCGGGAAGATGACAGTTCGAGCTTGCGGAACCTCTTAGTCGGAGCTCGAGACTGTGAGTGAAAAATGGCTATGGGGTTTTGCTAGGGTTTTCCCGGGATTCTTTCTTCCCGCTTCAAATTAGGGTTCTTTAAGTCTTTGACTATTGGCGGACGGGTTTCAATTGTCGGTAAGCCCAATTTAGGCCCAATAACTTTCTTGAAGGTCCTCGTATTTGTAAATAATATCCATATTAGTCACCACAATTTTTAATCAATGGATATGATGGCTTGCATGCAACCAACCTTGAACCATAATGATTTAATGTATTATACTCATTAGCATCTAAATATATATAAAAGTGAGTTGGATTTTGAGTGTAGAAGAGTTATTATAAATAGCGTTATTTTGATATAATATAGGGTTTTGCTAGGGTTACGAGGATGTCATTTTGTGCAGATATATTGTTTAAATGACATGGTTTACAAGGCTCTCTGTCAAATTATACAGTTTGATGGTCGAGTTGCGAATAAAATATATTGTTATTTTCAAGTTCTCAAACTCGTATGAATAAAATATATTTTCAGCAAACTTTTTTTTTTTACCAAAATAACGAGTTGTTCGGATAGAGATTTCAATCTTCGGACATCGTTTTTGCATGGTGACTCCGTCGGTGATGGAACGCTGAATTTATTCATCTATATAGTATGTACGAACTTCGTTCAGAGTGTACATCATATACAAGTTGTATGATTTTCATACGAAGTATACGGATTTCATAAAGATTGTATACATTTTGTATGAATTGTTTACAACCCTACCGTACGAAAAAAAAACCTGTACAGCAATAAATACAGAGTGTATACAACTCTCATATAGATTGTCCAAAAATAAATACAGAGTGTACAAATCTCGTACGAAGTATATACAATTTGTATACAACTTCAGTATAGACCATACACAAATAAATACAAAGTTTACAAGTCATACAAAGTGTATATAGTTTGTATACAACTTGTACAACATCAATACAAATTGTATACAGTTTGTACAAGTCGCATACAAACTGTACGACTAGCTACCGTGAAAATTGTTAGAAAAATGTATTTTTTCAGAAAATTATTTTTTTTCCAGAAACATAGATCTAATTACGGTGATTACATGGGTGAAAAAACATTTATCAACGGAAAGTCGTGTTATTGGGAAATTCGTCGAGAAACTTTTTGGTGATAAAAATGAGAGGAAACTTCAACGAAAGAAAATAATTTGGTGGTGTAAACAAATGATTATAGCCACGTGATTAAATAACTAAGATCTAAAGGTGGAGATTGATCGTTGCATTGGATGCAACAAATCAAGAGCATTGTCACCGGAATTGTAGTCGCTAATGTGAGGAAGAATTAGACACTTATGAGGTTGCCTTATTGGACCAGTTCATAACAAGTGGACTTCTACATTTTGGACACTAGTAAGCACCCAACCGCGTCTCGCAGCTCTACGGGGGCAGAATATCGTGCCATGGCTACTACTACTTAAATTATTTGGTTGCAGGTTCTTCTCCGAGACTTTGGGTTGATCATTCCTTGGGCTTCAAGGCCATACCACTAATTCCGTCAAAGATAATTGGCCTAAGCGTTCCAGAGAGAATTCCTATTGAAAAAAAGAAAACAATAATCACGTAAATAAGGAAATAAATCGTTATTACTTCATTTCTTACAACTATCTTTTTGAAGCAGATAGTTCATAATGCCCACGGTCCTGACTTTGTTCCAACTAGGCCTTTGTAGCTTTTTTTTCACTGAACACTAAACGGGCATTCTACGTGCTGGCATGAACAACCTAGAAAGAAGAATGAAAGATTTGCTTTGTTGCACCGATCCTAAAGCTAGAGTGAACTAATCGGAACTCAATAGAAGAAAATGTCAAAAAATAGTGAATGAAATGTACTCGTGTAATTTTTCAGCTAGCTATTATGTTAGTTGTAACGCCTTTCCTCTTTAATTTGCGTCTCATTTGTCTAAAAATGACAGTCATTCAGAAGATCTTCATGGGGAAAAAATCAAAATTATGTGCACAATCTATTAAATATACAGACTCATTCAATTCGTTCGAGTTTGAAGTTTCACCATTGCAAAAAATGAGAAGATATTAAACTGGAATGAGATATTGGGGCCGTTTGGTTGATGGAATTGGGTCCGGGATTTGAGACCCAATTCCCGGTCCATTGGGAATTGACTCAAATAATTGCACTACAATTCTCATTGGACCGGGAATTGAAATCTAATTCCCAAACCCAATTCCATCAACCAAACCACCCCATTTATTGATGTTGTATTCGCTTGTGATACATTTGTTCATCGAGTAGGACCAAACATTTGCCTCAAATGTGGTTATTATGCTCAACAGATTTCTACACGTGACACAATACTCATTCATCACCTTGTTTTCAATTATTCTCACCTTATAGTCGAGACAAGCTACCTTTAGCCAAAAAACTTGCCCGAATTCACAAAAGCAACATATGGCTTAAGTGTGTTACACATATATAGCAAATGTTCCTTGTCCAAGGAGATAAAACAATAGCTACAACGACAGATCCATGATAAGTTAAGGTACTAGGTCGAATTGCACAAAACTTTAAATGCATTGGGCCGAGGTAAATTTACAATGATAGAAAATTTACTAGTCAACTCTTAAATATACAAAAATTTACATAGCATTAGTATTTCTATACCCGAATGTGAGGTAGGTAATGACCAGAGAACCCCACACATGATTCTGCCACTGGTTATGAACTATAACCTAGCTGCTCGATCAAATCAATATGTCTACCACATACGCTCTTACTCGAAGAATATCTAAGTACATAGTTTGCCACAAAATTAACAACTTTATTTACTAAACAAAAAACAACACGAAAATGCAGACGATGTGACACATCCCAAGAACGGTAAATGCCCATTATAATGATTACACCCATCTCACAAAAACTCATCGCTCAGACAACCACTACTCGTCTCTTAACGAAAATTTATGTACCTTTTTATCGATATATGAAATACTATCTAACAAAAGTAGCATCAACTTCAATATCAACAACTTCCGACTTCAGTCGACAAAGGAGACCTAAATAATTACTAGAAAAAATAAAAAATAAAAAAATTAATTAGTATCGTCGGGTTGTCAAATTAGCCGACGCGCTAAAAAGCGGGCCGGATTTCCAGATCACCAAACTCCAGAAGAAAGGAAAAAAACAATTATAAATTTAAAAAGCAGTTCTACGGTGGAAAAACGATGAATATTACTCAGTAATTATAAAAAGGAAATCGAAAAAAAAATCTGAAATCGGATCTCTCGGTCCTTTCTTTTCTTACCACTTCAACCCGACCCCCACGGCACCGCCGGATTCCCTCACTGTCACCGAAGCATTTCTCCCTCGCCGGCGGCGATCCGATCTGTTTCGTTTTCCGGCACCATCTCTCGTGGATCTTGTTCGTTGCTCATCGGTAATTTTACGGCGTACCGTTGCGATTTTGCGCGCGTAATTAGGGAGGGGGGGGAGGAAGAGGAAAGGGAGGAGCTATGGCGGAGGAGAAGACGAGCAGCAGCACGGTGGTGGAGAGTGAATCGAAGGACGCGACGACGAACGTTGCCGCTGCCGTCAACAAGAAGAAGCGGAAGGGGTTCATGTCTAGGGTTTGGAACTCCGTATTTAAACACGGCGGCGACGATTTCGAGAAGAGGCTGCAATACATTGCCAGAGAGGAAGTTGCTGTGTTGACTAGGATGAAGAAGAGATCCATAACTTGGAGGAGGATGACCAGGAACCTTATTGCCTTCTCTGTTCTATTTGAGGTTTTTGTTTCCTTCATTTCCTTCTTGTGGAACTTGAATATCGTATTCTGATCTGTTGCATAGTTCATCAAATGGAGAGTTACCAGAAATGAATGCCGAGGTGTATTTGCTTGCTTACGGTTGTGAATTGTGGTTCTTGTCAAAATCCAGATTGTTGCAGTGGGATATGCCATCATTGCAACTAGAGAAGAGGACTTGGATTGGAAGATGAGAGCGTTTCGAGTTTTGCCAATGTTTCTATTGCCAGCATTAAGCTCTGTTGCTTATTCCGGTTTGGTGAACTTCACAAAGATGTGTAAGTATCTTAAACAACTCCTCTCAGTGTTATCTACGAGATTTCGAATTTAAAAAAGCTTCAGGATTGAACTGCTAGTGGGAAATGCTTGGACTAACTAAATTTGCCATGATTGATGAACAGAACCATGTTATAGTTAGCTCTTTGTGGCGCTGCTGAGTTGTTCAATTGATTGGATTTGCATGGAGCAATGGGCTAAACTTTTCGATTTTGCTAGTATATTAGGCCAGTAGATTTATCCCTGCCAAATTCATTAGAAGTTGGACTGTGCTTCATGTTGTTCTTTAGTAGCGAATATTTGAATCCTTTTATCATTTGAACATAGCTATTGCATGAATGTGGCGTAATTGTGAATATTTTCCACATCCCTTGTCCGAGTTTTCACATACTCAAAATCCCAACACAGACAGATCAGAAGTAAGTTCTTATGAGATTTTCTATGGTATTTTTGTGTTATCTTTAATGAATCAGAAGTAAGTGTTTGATTGCGCAATTTGAGGACACTGTCCATGATGTGATAAACTTGCATTTTAACCCTCTCAGCTCCTCTTTCATACATGAACTTAAAGTTGGTATCAAATCTAGTATTTAGCAGTGAAACTGTAATACCAGAGCTCCATTCTAGAAAATAAACACTCTAGGTACCAGATTCTTGTTGATTAGACATTAGACGCTGATATACAGCCAAAATTGTGTTTCACTTTGGTATTTCTAAGGTAACTTCGTTGAAAAGTAATTTATGTCGTGGCATATGAGGTCTATGACTATTAACTTGCACGAATCACAGTTTTTTTGCTTAAATGATCATTTCCGTTCAATTCTTGTTAACTCTGTATATGTCTTTTTCATGGAGATTCTGAATCTTCTGGCTTCCAGTCTCTTTGTAAGGATGTAAGTTGTGATCGGTTGATGACCTAATTGCTTTTCTCGAACCATACAGGCGATCGCAGGGACGAGAGAACTCTGGAGAGGCTTCGAACTGAAAGGCAACAAAAAATTGATGAGTTGAAAGAGAAGACAAATTACTACACGACACAGCAACTCATTCAGGTAATAATCTAAATGTTCATGTTAGAACTATGATTAACGAACCTTTGCGTCCTTCAGTGTTCCCCTTCTGATCCTATATGTGGTTGATGACCTGAAGAATGAGTTCTGATGCCTCTAAATACATTGACCTGATTTTACTATAAATGCTGTGGTCTCTCTTACTATAGACCTTAACTTAGTTTCAGTTGTTAGTTATGGAAGCGTCTGTTGCCGGGTTTTATGTTTTCTTCGACATTCTGTTTATTATGTAATGGTAGGATGCAACATAGCCGAATTCAGATAGACTAGAGTCAGTTCCGAGCATTAGCGAGGAAAGAACCAGTTTGAAGTGAGCTGGTGAATAATTTAGTGTAGGATTTAGAACCCTAGGAGCAGGCACCGTTTCAGTTGATGATGGCTGGTTAGGCTTTTGAGAATGTGTTCTACAATGCTTCATGGCAATGGCAATACAGAGTGCCCATGTAAACTGAAGTGCCGAAAGAGAAACCAAATAGACTCGACATTTCTTCTACAATAAGCAGATACTTGATTTTCATTAATGTGTATGAAGTTTCTAATACACTGTTCTTGTCTTTCCCAGAGATATGATCCCGACCCAGCAGCGAAGGCAGCTGCAGCAACCGTCCTGGCATCTAAACTCGGTACCGATACAGGCTTGAAGATGTACCTCGGTGACGAATCAGGATTCACAGACTCCACAGGAAAAAGCAGCGACGCTGAGTTCAATCAATCTAGTGGCCTCCGAAACCGAAAGCAAGGACAAGCCAGATCCAGAAGCGCAGGGAGCACTCCCGTCCATCCTTCTAACGATGACACCCCACGATCAATGCTAAGCGAAGGCCCCCTCTCTGAGCAGGACGAACAGATTGTCGTCGAGCATCACAACCCCCAAGCAGCTCCCATGGCCGATGGTGGATGGATAGCCCGATTGGCAGCATTATTAGTCGGCGAGGACCCCGCTCACTCTTATGCTCTCATTTGCGGCAACTGCCATATGCACAACGGTAAGAACGCCAACTTACTGTTTCTGCTCTTGTATATCATCCTCATTCCAGTGTTTTACGAAAGTTCATTTCTTTGTGATGAATGATATGTAGGGCTTGCTAGGAAAGAGGATTTCCCATTCATCACATACTACTGCCCGCACTGCCACGCCCTCAACCAGCCGAAGCAGTCTGGACCGGTCTCCGGTCTCAGCACCCCGAATTTGAACCAGTTCAAACCGGGGAGCATTGCTACGGTCGAGGAGGAAATCAACGATGGTATTGTTGATTCCCCTACCGAGAGTGACGTAACAGATAACAGTGTCGTTAAAGCAAGTTCCGTGGCTCAGGAACAAGATGGTGGAAAGGCGGCGTTGGCAGTGACAGCGAGTTCCGAGGCTCGGGAACAAGATGGAAAGGCGGCGGCGGCAGCGACGGCGGCAGAAGCATCGGGCGAATCAGGTAGCTGAGCTTTTTTTGTCGGATTAAACTGTGACCCTCTTCCTGGAGCCTGAGATTTTGGTTTGAAACTTTGTGTAATATGCTTGGTTTTGTGTAATACTAATGGGACAACGTTTGGGGTTTTTTGTTTTGCTTTTTATTGTTTTGAATTGGTGTTGTGTACCTTGATACGTATACTATAGACCGGGTTACAAACTCGTCTTAACCTTTTAATCCATTATAGGGTGCTCCATTTCGAAATAGGTTACTGAGTAGTCTTATTGACGTCGGCAGTGTATTTTTCCGATCATTTCGTCACATTATACTCGTCTTAACCTTTTAATCCATTATAGGGTTCTCCCATTACGAAATAGGTTACTGAGTAGTCTTATTGACGTCGGCAGTGTACTTTTCTGATCATTTCGTCACATTATTATCGAAACTTAACTCGATCTTAACTCGCTATATTTAATTTTGAATCAAGATTTATGAGTTATTGAAGACTTCTTTGCCGTCCTCTTAATCTCTATCTCGATGAAGCATTAAGAACTAAAGTTTCTTAGAAAAATTGGTCAACAGTTGTGACGTGTAAGGTGTATTATAATACTATTATTATTATTGTAGTCAGAATTGTCAACCCCCATAAAGTCAACGGAAGAAAGTGCCAATTCTAGTTTGGCAGAAAGCAGTTGGCTGTTTAAACCGTGTCACACCATAAATTGGTGTACAAATAGCCAACGGCATTGGTTCGGTTCGAGAGTTGGTTTAACAAGTAGTTCGACTTGGATAATCGGTTGGTTGAGTCCAAACGTTTACGAGTTCTCGAGAGTCTCTCTTTCAACATTCATTGCAAAGTGTATGAAAGGATGTAGTAATTGTTTGGTAGAGAGGAGAATAATACGTATTTAGAGCGTATGGAGAGATAGACAAGTACCAGGGGTTTCTCGTAGGCGAATAATTAGTAGTGATGATGACATCAAAAGTTTAATGCACAACTAATAAGACTACATTATGAGTGTGTGTTGATTAAGTTGGTTCACTTGTCACACTCTCATTAAAACGACGTCGTTTTCAAGCATTATTAGCACTATTATTAGTCTCTTAAGTCAAATTAGGGATGCTTTAGGTTTGAGTCCAAGCATGGAAATGACTAATACTAATTACATTATTTAAGTGTAATTAATTAGATATTAAGATCCCACCACACATTAATTATTAGTGCTACCACTACAACAAAATTACCTCCTAACATCGAAATTCTAACAGCGGACATGAATTCGCTGTTAGATAGGCTTGCGTTAGTCAACATAACAGCGGACACGCATCCGCCGTTAGGATTGCTAACAGTGGTCTATCCACTGTTAGAATGAAAAAAAAGCCGCTCTGTTAAACCTCCTTTTTCTTGTAGTGTACAACTTGAAATGGTAGTATCATGCGTGTACATGAGTGTTTTGGATTGTGGGGTGTGATGAAGTATATGTGAAACGAACGGGTTAGGTGGGTAACGAGTTGGATTGATAAGATTAGGGGTTGTGGCCTGATGGGTTAAGGGGTTTATCGGGTTTTGGATTGATTGGATTATTAGTTAATTTGAGTGGAGATTGCTTGAGTTGCGAGTTTTTGTAATTTATTGAGCTGAGTGGATTTATGAGTGGTTGACTTTTGATTAATTCAAGTCACTGATCGAGTTGGGTTAATTTTTTTTATATCTTAGTAGACCAGTGTTATGGAAGATGGTGATTTGGACTTGGCAACGGGTCCGGATATTACGTATTCACTAACCGCTTGTTTATTAAACGAGTATTGCCCGTACCCTCCCAACGAGACTAAACGGGTACAAAATTCAAACCATCCCCACTCTAGAATGGATATTGGGTTTGCCCATACCCGTCAACTTTACCCGGTCAACGGGTAATCCCCTCCCAAATTAACCGGATCTCGGGTGGGTAACCGGTTTTCGGATTAAATGATTTTTCCATTTGAACGATAAGGATCATAACTATAACTATAGACCTTTTCCCTTCCACCTGCTAACCACACTCCAAAATTAAATGCTTTCCCTCCTTTTTCCCCTTCTTCAAATTCCCAAATAAATTCAGCTTGCTGTTCTTCGATCGTAACAATTAACAAGCTCCGATCTCCAATCAATTCCTCTTCCACACATGGCTCCCTACGTCGCCGATCACGATCACGATCAAGATCAAGCTCAGACCGTCTGCGTCATGGACGCCTCCGGCAATCTAGGCTCAGCTCTCGTCGAAAGCCTCCTCCTCCGTGGATACTCCGTCCACGCCGCCGTCCAACTCCACGGTTCGTTTTCTCCTTCACCTTTCAGTTTTTCACCCTAACTCAATTGAAATCCGATTTGATTCGATGTTTGTTTGACTCAACTGAAATCAGAACTTTTCATCGAAACATATTCAGTTGAAATCCGATTCGATTTGATTCGATTTTAGGTCTGTTTGTTTGAATCGGCAGGAGGATCGTTCAGCAGCAACAGCAGCTCGAGGCTGAGAGTGTTCGAGATGGACATGTTCGACTACCACACGATTACGGAAGCCCTAAGAGGATGCTCCGCCTTGTTCTACTCCTTCGAGCCGCCTTCCGATCATCCGGATTACGATGTATGATTTTAATTGAAATCGCAGCTAATCGCTTTTCAGTTTCTCGCCGAGTTCGATTGTTTGAATTTTTGTTTGGTTTTCGGTGTGTGTGATGAGAAGGAATCGATGGCGGAGGTGGAGGTGATGGCGGCGCACAACGCGCTGGAAGCTTGCGCTCAGACGCCGACGGTGCATAAGGTTGTGTTTACTTCGTCGGCGACTGCTGTTATCTGGAAAGAAGATCGATCATCGTCGTCGTCGGCGGCGGCGGCGGATGGTTCGAAGCTGATTAATGAGTGTAGCTGGAGCAGCGTTCCTCTCTGCCGCAAGTTCAAGGTAAAATTCTTCTACTTCATGAAGCAGAGTAACAATTAATTGAATTAGAATCAGATTCAAAATTAATTTTAAAATCTGGATTAATTTTTATAGTAATAAAACCACTCTATAACGGATTAAACGTTTTAAGTATTTGAGCCGTTTATCTCATTATATAATCTAGTTGGTATTTGAGATAGTATGTAATCTCGAAATTAGGAGTTTGATTGGTCTATATTTAGAAACTTGGTATATGAAATAGTAACATAATCTCGAGATCGAGGATCGATCGATGAAATAGATAATTTGACAAATTAAACTGGTTGTGATTGGATTGGTCACGACTCACGATTATATCAATTGCAACAATCACCATTTTTTTGCGATTATAAGCGTAATGACCAGTCACAATATCCACAACATCTATCGTTGTTTGTAGAGTATTAGGAAATCTCGGCCGCACCTGTCAAATGGATGAGCCGAGTAGGTTAATTGGGTTACGAGTCATGAACTTATTGTGTTGTGAGTTTATCGGATTTGAACTGATCAGGTTATAGGTTACATGATTATAACTTACTTTGTTTATGAATTTTCGAGATTTTCAGAGCTGGTTACGAGTACTAAACTTTCATTGATCTAAATTATGAATCACGTTAAATTAATTCGATGTAATTACAATAAAACCCACTCTTAATCAATAATTAACTAACTAAATTACCAACCTTATGTTTTGGATCCCACAGTTATGGCATGCACTCTCCAAGACCTTATCGGAGAAGGCGGCGTGGGCACTAGCAATGGACCGTGACATCAACATGGTCGCCGTCAACGGCGGCCTCCTCCTCCCCTCCGACCACCACCACCACCTCAGCCTCTCCCACCCTTACCTGAAAGGAGCCGCCGAGATGTACGACGACGGCGTCCTCGTCACCGTGGACCTCGACTTCCTAGTCGAGGCCCACATCCGCGTCTTCGAGGACTCCTCGTCGTTCGGACGGTACCTCTGCTTCGACCGCGTCGTGAATTCTCACGACGAGGTCTCAAGACTCGCCCGCCGCTTCTCGTCTTCGCCGCCGGCGGGTGAGGTGGCGGAGGAGAGGGAGGTTGAGCAGAGGATTAGTAACAGGAAGCTGTGTGAGCATATGGTGGGCTTTGAGAATGGGCTTAAGGTCCATTAATTGGGCCTGTGGAAAAAAGCCCATAATATAGCCCAGTTTGGTTATGAATAGGAAAGTCGATCTATTCTTCATCCAAAAAAGGAAAGTCGATCTATACAAATCAAAATTGTAAAAGTGATTATTATATATTATAATTATAATATAATGCCACGAAGTTTTCGGTTTTGAGTTAGGTTGAGTCGATCCGGTTCAATATCGTAACATTCTACGACGTGATCTAAAATCGAGCTCAGCACACCATTACGTATATATTATAGGGTTAATACACATTTTTGCCCCTCTACTATGCAAAGTTAACAAACATACCATTTCACTATTTTCTAACCGATTTAACACCCTCTACTTTGAAAAGTTTAACAAATATGCCCCTCCACTTATCTTTTCATCTAATGAGTTGATTCATCGTGCTACGTCATATTATTTGTCCACAACATCGCTAACTGGGATGTCCACGAGGTGAAAATATTTAAATTAAAAAGTAAGTAAAGGAAAAACACATTATAATCACTATTATGTACAGAGGCGTTTATGGTATTCTTTTTTAATTTTTCTTTCTAATTTAAATAAGTTTCGATCGTGAACATTCCAAAAAGCGATAAGGTGTACAAATAATATGACTTGACCACGTACAATCAACACATCGGATGAAAAAATAAATGAAAAATTAAACAGAGGGGCATATTTGTTAAAGTTTTCAAGGTAGAGGGTGTTAAATCGGTTAATAAAATAGTAAAGAGATAGCGTTTGTTAACTTTGCATAGTATAGGGGTAAAAAGGTGTATTAATCCTATATTATTATATCATTTTTGTCAAGAAATCACATCAGAAAGTGACATTTATGATCCTATACAGATCCAAATATGCAGATATTATTTTATTTTAATAATATCAAAATCTCAAATTTTGGGAATATTTCAAAATATGAGTCCTATAGGGGGTTTTTATATTCTGCAACCGACACCACAGCAACTGAAATATGCTTTTCTGGAAGTGTCGGTACAGATTGAAACGTGATTATCTATCTGTCATCCAATGATTGAGATTGTGGAGCTGCTGCATTTGCCAGCTTGATTTGATAATGTGATTCATATCTCCCCCACCTGGATTCAAGCTGGCGATGTTTCAGAACGAATCGGTTCGAGATTTCCTACGAAATGCGTCGTGGTCCCATACATTGATGGCCATGGGAATGCTACGGTTTCTTAGGGAGCAGTAAGGGTCGGATTGATGACCGGTTTACTCCCCGAAGGTTGAACAGGATGGCCAACTGGGTCGCTAGATCGTATAGGGTTGGTAGTTTACCGATCAACTGGTTGCTTCGTCCGTTTGTACTTTCGCTTGGTTTTAATGGAGAAGTTTCGTTTGTTTAAAAAAACGGTTAGACATTCGACAGTGTGCTCGTAAAATCAACCGTAAATCGATAACCAGGAAGTTTGGAGTAACATGGATTGTCGATAAACAAGTTGGGTTCGATTGTAATGCAAATGTCGATGAAAATTTGATGAGACTGAGGTATGATGATATGATCATAAATTAACGACATACAACGTCGATAACGGTTCAGATGTTTCGCTTAACCTGCAACCGATATCGATTGTACACAACGCGAAAACTGACCATTACAATGGAAAAAACAAATTCGTGAGAGTCTAGATCCAGACGGGAAGTGACAAATCTGTTTATTGCTGAAATATGAACAGAAAGAGATAATGAAACTGAAAAGAAGCAATCTTTTTTCATACAAATACAAATACACTAAATCTATAACATGAGCTACACAATAATTAGAAAAAAAAAAATCAAACTATAAATAAACAAAATAAATTAATCACAAACACTCAGAAAAAAAAAGGCCATGTTCATGAGTTTGCAGACATTCTATGATTTCTGGCTTGCACTAGTACTGATACCAGTAGGTGAAGAAGTGGTACTGGTACTAGTACTGTTCTTCTTCTTTAGCAGGTTTCCAAACTTTGAAAGCAAAGGCTTCTTCTTCTTCTTCATCTGCTGCTGCTGATTCTCTGGCTCCTGCTTTGTTGGTGAGTTAGCATCACCATCTTCATTAGGGTTCTCGGTCGAAGACAACCCGTTATCTCCAGCTTCGGCTGCTTCTTCCTCGAAGGAAGACTCGAGCTTTTCGTGTTCTTCTTCTCTCTCGGGTGAGAACTCTTTCTTCTCGATCTTGCAGCTCTCCCACATCTTGAACTCGATCTCGACTGTGTCGTCCTCTTTGGTGTTCTCGTCACTGATGATGTTCTCGATGAGAACTGTTTCTGCATTGTTCGAGGAGGAGCTGACGTTGCTGTGTTCATGTGGTTTCTCTTCTGCTACATGGCCGTTTTGTTCGGAGAATTCGACCACTTTCGGGAGTAAATCGTAGTCCTTCTCGCTGTTGTTCTCCTCGTTTGCGATTCTCGACTGAGCTTCTTCGAGCAACTTGGATAGTTCCTCGATTCTCGTGCGAGAATCGAGGGACTTGATGTGGAGATCCTCGTTCTCCTGAACAATGCTCTGGAGTTCGGTCTCTTTGTCCATTAAGCTCTCCTTAAGCTTAAAGCTCTCAGCTTTCGCCATTTCCAGAGCTTCCTGTAATGAAGCTGCTTCAGCTTCAGCTTCCTTCAAGCTGTTCTTCAGCAGAGCCTCTTCCTCCCTTGCAGCACAAGCTTCTTCCTCAGTATGCTTCACCACATTCAACAGCCTGTCGATTTCTTTCTCCAGAGCCGCGTTCTCTTCCCCCGATTTCTTCACGCAATCCAAGAGGTTCTGCTCTTTCACCTCCCACTCAGACTTGCACATCTGCAACTCATTCTCAGCATCTTCCACTGAGGTCTTCAGGACGTCAATCTCGTGGTTCGCATCATCTATCATGTTCTCATATCTCTCGTTCGACTCCTTCAGAACCGATCGCAGATCGTCGATCTGCGCCTCATAGTTCTCACGGTCTGTTTCGGTATAAGACAGTTTCTCTTTAGCTTCTCTAGCTTCAGCAGACACTTCATGCAATGCTGCAGCTAAGCTCTCCATTGCCTTCTTGTTCTTCGCTTCCTCTTTCTTGTAATTCTCGAGATTGGTAATCAGTTCGTTCCTCTCTTCCAGCAGTCCTTGGACACTAGAAGCAGCAAGCTTCTCATTGTTCAATGCCTGAATCTTCTCTTCCTTCACTGTTTCGAGCTCCGACTTGAGAGACTCGACCTCCTTCACCATTCCTGAAGCTTGCTCCTGTGCTCGAACAGCATGGCGTTCTGATTCCTCGAGATCGCCTTTCTGTCTAAATAATGTCATTTCCAGAAGTCCAACCTTCTCCCTGAGAGCAGCGATCTCAGTCTCAGCATCGTGCAGCATATCGTGATTCTCTTCGAGCTGTTTCATGACGGAACCTAACGATTCCGATGCACACCTCTCTTGCTTGTTTGCTTCTCCAACTTTCGACTCCAACTCCTCGACTTTACCTTTCCATTCCTCGGCCTGGTTTCGTGCATAAGATTCGGCCATCTTAGCTGCTTCTACCTCAACACTGAGCTGTTCTATATATGTTTCTTTCTCCATCAACTTAACCTCAAAACCTTTAGCTCTCTCAAGCTCTTCACTCAAACAATCTATCTCCTCATTCAGCTTCAAGATCATCTCGTTGCTTTCGCTCATCTCGGTCTCGACCTTGGCATCGAGCAGCTCTTTTAAATCTCTCAGCTCAGCCGAGAGATTCTCGACCTTCTCTGCATGATTCTCGGCAAGCTTTCTAGCATCATCGGCATGGCTAAGTGCTTGATTCTTAGCATCAGTCGCCATTTCCATTTCTTGCTTCATTCTCTCAAGCTCCTGAGTAGTGGAAACCAGATTAGCAACATCCAATTCGTGCCGGTTCTTCACATCTTCGATCTCCTTCTTCCATTCCTGTTCCTTCACATTGACAGCCTCAATCCCTGCCTGTTCCAACTCAACAGCACGAAACTTCTCGACCTCTGAATCCTCCTCAGCTCGCTTCTGAGCCACCATTGCCTCCTGCAGCTTCACATTCGCCTCCTCAGCAGCCTGCTGCACGAGTTTAAGCTCGGTAACCGCCTCCTCCTTCTCCTTCTCAATCACCGAGATCTTCTCCTTAGCCTTCTTGAGATCTTCCTGAACTGCATTCAACTGAGCCTGCAGCTCCGATCCCTTGACCACTGTCGCCACTCGAGCCTGTGGCTTCTGGTAAAGTTAACACATTCCAAAAATTCAGATTACCTTGTCAATGATCGAACTTAAAAGATACGAATTCGAAGCTCGGAACTTACTACAGGTGGCGTGGCGGATTTCGTTCTTCGAACAGCGGTAGGCTTCGAATTCGCCGATCCAGGAGAGCGAGAACTCTGCAACGGAGAACCGGATTCCGATTTAGCTGCTGATGCTGCTGTTGCTCCCCTGTTGAGTTTACTCGCTCTTGGAGTTGCTGGTGATGACTTCGTCGGAGTTTCAGACAACCCAGATCTGAAATTTCATTATAATCAGAAATCACAAAGCTCAGTCAGACATTTCATCGAACACCTTGAGAGCAAAGCAAAACAAAAGAGGACAGATAGATAGATAGTCTTCTTCGTAGCTCAGTCAGACATTTCATCGAACACCTGGCGAGCAGAGTAAGACAAAAAGAGCTAGCTAGATACTACTCTTCATGGAGCTACGAAGCTCAGTCAGGCATTTCCCAAACACCATGAATGCAAAGGCAAGAACTTCACAGAATCACCCAAATGGATAATACCCATCTGAAGTTACCAATCGATCCACAAAACCAGTCTTCAAATAGCAACAGAACAGACAAAAAAAAAAGGAACGAACCCAAATCAAATTTCAAGTCAGAATCGAGCTTGACTTGATGGAGAAAACAGTTCCCATAACAGATCCAACAAAAAATTAGGAAAGAAACCCACAATTGGGAATCAAAATTTGAAATTCCTCCCCATAATTCAACATCAGCAGATCTGGAGACAGCTCGAAAAAACAGAGCTAAAGAAAAACAGGACTACTCACTTGGATTTTGAAGCCATGACTTCTTCTTCTTCTTTTTCAACCTCGTGACAATCGGTGATGAAGATGATGATAGAATGAAGCAGAGAAGGAGTGGAGCAGAGGTTTGTTAGATTGTTAGGCGCAGGGTGAGAGAGAGACGAAAGAGACAGAAGAAAGGAACATGGTTATATGACAGGTTTACAGGTAGATTGGATTATTCTTTCTTCTACTACTACTACTACTACTACTGACTGACAGATAGATTGGGTCTGGATTTGTACTGAAACTGAAGTTAAGTTCTGGGTCTGCGTAATTAATTTTCTACAGAGGAAACAGAGCAGTAAACTTTACTTCCAGATTGGGAAAACGAAAGAGGAGAAGAAGTGAAGAAGAAGAAGAAGAAGAAGACAAGGAAAGGAAGAAATATCTGTTGTTGTTTGATTGATTGCTTTTTTAACTACCAAAATTAACCAAATTAATGCTAGCTAATATGGGTTGTGAGTTGACCGGTTCGATTCAATGTAGACCGAAATTGGTTAGTCAAATCGGATATTGGTGATTCATTAATAGATACCAATATGTAAAGATTTATTCTTTAGTGATCATTTGCAAATGATATGGCAAACAAACAATGTTCACTTGGCTAACCCAACAACGATTTGAGTAGTAACCGAATAATCCAACAATATCTATAAAGCCACACAATACACAACATGGTGAACTTTTGACCAACCATAATCAAACTTTTCGATGTATGATTGAGGTGGTGAATCATCCAATCATGTTCAAGCCAAATTCGGTCGAAATTCACCCTAGTTCAAGCTACCATGCCTAATAGTTCTGGAAAAAAGTGTTTTCAAACCTACTCTACTACATAGACTCGACCAGTAACTTTGATATTCGTCAAAATAAACATACAATCACACATTGTGAACTTTACCTAACCTAATCAAACTTTTACTGAGTAATTGAAATGTGTACATCTGAACTCAGTTCAAAGCCATATATTCGTTCGAATTTTTCTAGATCACGATGCAAAGTTCTGAAAACACTAATGTTTTAACTGAGTCTAAGGGCTAAACAAGAGATGAATCCAGTTCACTGAACAACCACAAAGACAACAAAGGCAAAGCGACAAAAGAGTCTATTTTATAATGAAACACGTTCTGCTGATTTAATTGACAATTAGCATCTGACCAATATTGTTCATTTTATACGTTTAAACACTAATTTATAGTAAAGGTAAAAAGATGACATCCACAACAACCACAAAAAGGCAAGGACAAAGAGTCTTTAAGGTTTGCAAGGCACATACAATTAGAAAGCTCAGGAAGAAGATGTCAGTCCCCCAAAATTACTACAAACAAACTAATCCCCAAATTACCCCCAACTGGTGCCAAATTACCAAAAGCCCCCTCATCCACCTCCCACAAACACCACAGTCTAAAATCCCCCTTTGTTAAAACTTCCCATCATCCTTCCTATCTGAAAAATAAAAAGACTGATACATACACATTCATCATCAAATTGTTCATTCATGCATTCATACTCCTTTTTTTATACTCTTTTTTTCACTTCTGTCCCTCTGTTTTGTCCTGTTTTTCGATCCCGTTTTACTACCATCTGTCTCTTCCGATTCGATCCTGTTTGGCTGTTTCAGTCGACTGTCATCGGCTGAGTCATGCAGCACCTGAAGCGAGCCTTGCGAACAGTCGTCATGATCTCGGTCTCTGCGTACTCGAGCATTCGAACCACCTCTGCGAAAGGAGGGCGAACTTCAGGGTTTGTGTCCCAGCAGCGGGTCATGATCTCGTTCAGCACAGGGAGGCAGTCGTTTGGTATGACGGGCCTGACTCCTTTGTTCACCACCGCGAATGCTGCTTGCACTGCTGTCATGTTCTGGAATGGGAGCATCCCTGTTATCAGCTCCCAGAGGACGATGCCGAAGCTGTACACGTCCACTTTCTGGGTGTAAGGACGGTGCTGGATCATCTCCCTGTGTAGAAACATGGCACAAGTCACGATCCAAATGATTAGTCGCGTTCTTCGTTAAGGAACAAAATGCGGGGACAATTGTGGATATTAGGAAACAGTAAGTAACATGTTAGTGAAAACTCGTGGATGTTACGATGTTTAATCCGAAGAATCCCTGCAACCAAGCCAACATGAGAGATTGAACAACTAAGGGCACGTAAACAAAAGCATAGAGGAACGAATAACTGTAGTCGAATTCAACTAGCTTATATAGAACAGTGATATGCAGCAACATGAACAAACTACTACAAAAGGATATTCATACGAATGATGTGTGATCTTTTGGTGGCATACACTCTAAACCTATGGTCTATAGTCGCAGGTCATCGTGCCGTTAAACGTATATGATGCAACTCCAATGCATTGGAGTTAATCAAATGAACAATGAGTAGACAACAAAATCCAGCAATTGTCAGATAAAGCAAGAGATGAAAAGTGAAATAGAGCAAATTTATATGACACTATATGAATCCTAAGTAACGTGATGTGATGAACAAAAAGTTTCCATATATATCTACCAGCACAGATAAAGTTTCCATATATGGAGTTCGTGAATGGTAGTCACGAAAATTTCAGAACTTCAAACAGAGATATGTAAATACTTACGGAGCCATCCAACGGTATGTTCCAGTTTCCGGAGTCATCCCCTCGGTCTGCACCTCAATCCGTGCAACACCAAAATCAGCTATCTTTATAGATCGATCAGCTGCAATCAGAAGGTTATCCGACTTAAGATCACGATGAATGAAGCCAAGATAGTGAACATAGGCCATTCCCCTAGCAACATCCAAGGCCTGCTTGACTGCCAACTTCAGTGGCACGGCCCTATTCTGCCTCCTAGTCAGAAACTGTCTAACTGAACCTCCCTTTGCATATTCCGTGACGATGCACCAAACCATAGGCTTACGGCATCCACCAATAAACCGGACAATGTTTGGATGCTTCAAGGTTGCAAGCATCATGACTTCCTGTTGAAACTGCTGCTCCATAACCTGTGCCTTCTCTGGGCTATTCTCAGGCCTCTCCAGAATCTTGATCGCAACATCCTCCCCATTATATGTCCCTCTATATAACTTACCGAAAGCTCCCTGAGCAAATGCCATCCCCATGTTGAGTTTCCTCAGATCGATAGTCCAGTCATCGTAATTCTCCAAACCTTCAGTTGGGTACCTAGCATCCATCAATGCTTGAGCTAATGCATCATCATTCAGTACATGGCTAACCCTCCCTGGACGGACTAAGCTATGGCCAACGGTTCCACCGTAGTTTTGCCCGACAGGTTTCAGACCAGGGTGACTTAAAATGTGGGTTAGAGAATCATTGGACCCAACACTGCTGTTATCCACCGACATCGACACAGAACCACCAGCATTGCTTGTTTGTAAACTGTCGATGGACATGTTTGTACCTTCACCGAGTTTATGGTAAAACCCTTGAGTCAAATCATAGTAATTGTTGTTATCATTGTGGTTGTTCCCGCCTATAAGACCAGTAAATTTTGGAGCCTCCATTTTCCCAATCATAGTATGCAGTAAATCCTTTGACTGTCCCGCCACGTATCCGAAAACCAATGCACTCGATCGATCACAAGCTCGATAGCTGCAACGTGTCCTGAAATCAAACCGGTACCAATAACCGTTACAAATCACAACAAAAAAATCTCCGACAACCGGTTACGAATCATAATCACTCAGTATAAACAAGGTATCTTTCTCTTCAATACATAGAATCCACAACAAAAATGGAAAGTAAACACCAGTCAACTGAAGTCCTTGTTACTTGCTACTCCTACTCTCAATCATTACATCCATGTCCTAACCTTCTCATGGAGCCAATCAACCAAATAACAAACTGATAAAATCCCACAAAACTAAGAACAGCTTCACTGCACAATCCATCCAAAAGGGGAAACAAAGCAGAAAACAGCAATAATACCTTGGAGATAACCAATTAGGAAAGTAGCAATTAAAGATCAACAAGAAGGAAATCCAAACTACTTCAGCTCATTCCCACTTCACCATCTGCAACAAAATCAAAACACAAATTAAATCAATCACCCCAAACCCTATACGAATATAACCCTAAACTCCATGAATTCCAACCATTTCCACCTCCAAAACCATTCAATTCCCTCGTACGATTCTCTGGTCAAACAAACAAGACGAAACCCTCAAAAAGACCACCACCACCACCTCGCAAACCCCGAAAAAAAAAAAAGTCAGAAAAGGAAACCCGTACGCTTCTCTCACCTATCCTAGATCAAGCAATCTAACCAGCTCACGCAGCTGAAACACCGACTAATCATCCAATTCACAACCGATCAAGTAACAAAAACTTACAAAAAAAAGGACGGCAAAAAGAGGAATCCGTATCCGTCACCTGATTCTCTACCTCCTCCTACCGATAGATGAAATTCCGAGCTGGATTATGAAAGCCGAGAGAGCGATTTGCAGGAGAAGAAAACCAGACGAAATTAAACTGAAAAAAATAAGACGCAGTGAAGACGAAGAAGAAGAAGAAGAAGAAGATGAGAGCAGTGAGTCTTCGCTTCTCTCTCTCTCTCTCTTTTACTTTTTCTGAAGGCCTCGTTTTTATTGTGACTGGTTCAAGCTCCCACGTGCCTACACGCGAGTTGTTACCCACGCGCCGCCGCATGATGACACGTGGCGGGATTGGCCGTTGGGGATTCTAACGGCGAACCTCGTGACGGCGCGTGTGAAGGGCGTGAACTAACGTTAGCGAAAAGCTTCAGCTCGACGCGTCTTATTGGTTTTATCTTTCGTTCCCTTTTTTTTCTTTTTTTGTAATGGGCGGTTCGGTCAGAATGGATTAGGGTTCGTAAATGTTGAATTACGTCATCTGTGAGCGAAGTCGGTTTGTGTGTATGCGTTACATGACACTCGTCGAGTTATCGGTGTAATGATTACTTTCTTTGTATGTATGGATAACTCTGTGATGTCATTTAGATCTAGTGCATTCCCCCATCTTGAGCGGCGGGAGTTAGGGCTGTCAGTTTTCTCACTGACTATTTTAGCCTTTTTTCGTACGTGTTATTACAGAGACTTGGTCATCTGGTTATCATCCAATAATGACTCGCGGTAGATAACACGAAGTTGGCATTGCAGCCTATTATTGTAATTAGGGCTCATCGAGTTTTCACTCATGAAATTTTGAGTAATGCAATCCACTAAAAGATCACTGTCCATGTGGGAGAGCTTCACTAAAATCAAAGACACACACCTGAGGATTGATAAGGAAGTATTTTAAAGCCAGAAGTACACTCTAACCAAAATAATTCACAAAATCATAACAGAATACTCGAGGTTTTGAAGAGCTCACTTGCATGCCATAAAGAGGGGTATTGCTAACATAGCCATGCGATATATAGTCGGAGTGAGACGTCACATAATCCAGTCAACAAGTCATATATTACTAACATTACAATTAAAGAAAACTTCTGCTTTCATGCAAGATCATACCCGAGATAGCAAATTAAAACAAAAAAAATATTAATGTGGCTCTGATGTCTATTAATATAGGTATATCCAGTGTTTCAAAAGGTGGAACTAGGCGGCCGCCTAGGGTGCCTAAGCTTTGGGTGGTAGCTGATCGCTTGGCTTTGCCCCTAGGCGACTAGTTAGGCGGTTTGACGATTAGGTGCCCGCAGAAGAGGCGACCGCTTAAGCGGACGGGGCAGTCGAAAATAAAATGAAAGTAAAACTAAAACGTGTGCTTTGGTTCTCATCCTAAACTTTAGCTCCCACAAAGTGAATTCCGCAAAAATAACGTGCACTAGAAGAAATAAGAACATAATCGCTCACGAATTTTAACTGATTAATTACGAGTTGTGACTAGACACCTCATAATTAGACTTAATTTGCTTTAATTTAATTCATTAATAAGATTGATTGTGCTTTTAAAAAAAATTATGAAACCCTAAGATTTTAATTATTTAAAAGAAAAGGGCATGATTTTTGCAGGTTTTATTTAATCCCTATAAATTATTCCCCAAATTGCCCATGATAAGATGAAGCAAAATGTACCAACGAATATCCGCCAATTATATTCACCGCCGGAGAGCTCAGCCACCGGACTTCAGATAAAACAATGTCGCTGCTGCTCAGAGTTCCGGCAGCCGTGTCTTTCTCTTCCAAAGCCTCCGCCGCCAAATCCGCGAAACTCGCTCCGGCGATCTCCGCCGCGTCGATGTCCTCCGCCGCCGATCGGAGTGACAGGAAGCTCCCGGTGTTGCTCTTCGACATCATGGACACCGTCGTTCGCGATCCTTTCTATGAGGACGTCCCTTTCTTCTTTGGGTAAGACGCTTTTACATTTATCCGGAGTGTTGGAAATCTCGAATTTGAATGTGTTGTATCAGAATGTCTATGAAGGAGCTGATTGAATGTAAGCATCCGACTTCGTGGATGGAGTTCGAGAAGGGGATGATTGACGAGGTAAAGAGAAATTGAACTGAATTAGCTTGAATTGAAGAGATTTAAGAACACTGAACATCTTTTTATCCTGATTTCAGATGGAGCTTTACTCCAAGTTCTTCAAAGACGGAAGACCGTTTGATATGGAAGGTGAACTTTTGATTTAGTGATTCACATACTTAGATTTATGGTCATGGTGTACAATTGCTGCATTTCGGGTGTTCATGTTGTGCAAATACGTTTATACACGAGTATAGACAGTGTCGTATTCATACAAATATGCGTATACACGAGTATAGACAGTGTCTTATTCATGATATATACTAGTATGCTCTTGACATGTTTGGATGATGCAAACATGAAAAATTGTGTTTGCACCAGATCCGCTCGTGAATGTATGCCAAATGATTAGCCAGTGGTTTAGTCATCTAATGTGATGGAAACTGAGGAGGGTTTAGGGGTTGGTATATGTCGATCTCGTGAGCATCTGGCTAGTCCAACGAGCGATTGATTTGAAGCATATTTGAGTTGAATGTTATATCTCCAAACCCTCTAAGGGATCCTTATTGAGTTTAGTGTTCTGGATTTTGGTTGTTCATATGTACAAATACGTGTATACACAAGTATATATGTGTCTCATTCGTGATACATATCGTACCACTCAAATGTGTGTGCCAATGATTCACTGGCCAGTGGTTCACTATCCTAATCTGATAGTAATTGAGGAGGGTTCATGGATTGGTAAATGTCGATCTCATGAGCATCTGGCTAGTCTAATGAGTGATTAACTTGAACCACATTTGAGTTAGAAGTTTATATATCGGAACCCTCTAAGGGATCCTTATTAAGTTTAGTACTTTATCTGAAATGATCTGTGGCTTGTCCTGAGGAATCCCGGCTCAAGAGTTCCTGGTTTCTGCAGGGTTAAAAAGCTGTATGAAGAATGGATATCATTACTTGGATGGCATGAAGGAGTTGCTTGATACCCTAAAGCAGAAGAACTACGAGATGCATGCCCTCACGAATTATCCTGTATGGTAAGAACATATTTCTGTACAGAATGTCTCGCTGATCTGGTTGGTTCATCATCAGTTTTTGGATGATGGAACTGTGTCGGTTTAGGTACGAGATGATCGAGGAGAAGTTAGATATCTCAGAATACTTATCCTGGAGCTTCTGTTCATGTACAATTGGTATGAATGAATCCATTTACTGTTCCATTAAAGTGATAACGGATATGCAGCTTGTTCCGTCAATTTTGGTTCTTGTTGTTTTTGGCAGGAAAGAGGAAGCCTGATCCTGAACTGTACTTAGAAGTTGTGAAACAGCTTCAAGTCGATCCGAGCAGCTGTATTTTCGTCGATGACCGGTATCTATACGAAGATCGTGTTTACATGGATGCCACATTTGCTGCATTGCACTTTCTGTAGCTAATCTAAGACTCCATTTTCTGCAGGATTCGGAATGTAGAGGCAGCATCTGAAGTGGGCATGAACGGTGTACACTTCAAGAACGCAGATTCGCTGCTCGAAGATCTCGCTAGGCTCGGGGTTAACGTCTCGAAGGATTGTCCTTGATTTGATGCTCGATTTGAAGAAGAAAACCAAAGGGAAAAAGAGATGCACATTTCTTGATTCTTTTGTGCTGCTGTTTATTATTTGCAGCCTTCAATCAATCTCATTAGGGCACAAAATTGCCAAACTTTGCTTCCATTCAAATACGGGGACCTTTTTGTAATTTAACTTTGGGATGTAATTTGATTGAAAATAAAAGGATGCTTTCTGTGAAACTCTTTGGTTTAAGGTACCTTTTTGTAATTATTTTCCCCTGTGAAATTGAGCTGGTTGGCTAGGGTGGGAATATGACTGGTAGAAACCAAACCGACTGAATCATTTATCATTTCGAGATAGAATTTGGCCATTGGTTAATCACTAATCAAAATTATCAAACCGATTCTCATCCCTAGTTATACAATTGAACTACCAGGTAACTCGTAAGGTATTGAGCTACCCCGACTCGTAATACTCGATTACTACATTGTACGACGTGAATCATTTTTTTTTTTTTCGAAGGTAATATCTCATCTCATTAATGACTTAACTCAAAGCAAATGTTGGTTACAAAATGTTCACATCCATCAGGAGGTGTCTCCCCGTAGTAGGTTGACACAAGCGATCGAGAGCGATGAGCTAACTCATGCGCAAACCCGTTCCTAACTCTCCTAACCCAAGCACCCGTGTAATAAGGTTGTGCCCTGACAATCAATCGGCATCTCTCCGCCATCCTCCCGTTGAATCATTTCTCTAATTACATAAATGTATGCATATTGAGGTATCCACATTACGAAATCGTACTTATTTTAATCAACCGGATGCGATAGCCGGTCAGAAAAAGGACCCGGTTAGGTTGATTGAATCTAATCAGGATACCGGTTCATTTCGGGTCAACCGGACTGATGACCGTACTAGGTTAATCGGGTTTCCGCCACTTTCAATTCCGTCGCCGTCGCTAACCAGTTCAGGAAAAATCAAAACACAAATTCCGCCAAACAGAATCAAAGCGAAGCAGCTCTGCTTCAACGATCGTATATCGGAGGATTTCCCATGGATTTCGAAGGGAACTACGAGATTGAAGCTACAGCTGATTTCATCCACAGCCGCAGCTTCTCCAGAGTTGCCTTGCAGGTTTTGATGCGCTCTTTTGCTTTCTGCTTACTTTGTTTGACGAGTTCCGTAGTAGCGATGAACTCTCTTCTAGGTTTTAAGTGTAGCGGGACGAATACAGGACGAGTAACAGTATGTGATTACGTTAATGGTTCTGATTGGGTGTTATTCTTCTTAATTCAAGCGTAATCTTCCTTAATTAAACTCGAAGAGAATGTGTTACTGATTTTGTGAGCATTATTGGCGAGTTGCAGTTCCCGGATGAGTTATTGAAGGATTCGATTAGAGTGGTGGGAGCATTGAGGGACAAGCTTCAGTTACTGAAGGAACCAGTCTCTGAGCAAAATGATGGTGCTAAAGAGGTTAGACTGTTTGTAATGGCGGATGCAACTTATGGAAGTTGCTGTGTAGATGAAGTTGGTGCTTCTCATATTGATGCCGACTGTGTCGTTCATTACGGACATACATGCCTCAGCCCGTAAGTAAATATTTGTTCCTGTACTGCATTTTGGTTGTGTAGATTGTTAAATGATAGCTAAAGAACTGTGCATTTAGCTCGGTAGTAGTTTGAGCTGTGTTTTAATTTGTAGGACCTCAACAGTTCCTGCATTCTTTGTTCTTGGGAAGGCTTCGATTGATGCTGCAAAGTGTGCTGAAAGTATGTCGAATTATGCATCGATAAGTGGAAGGCCGGTTTTGGTATGTGTAGTTGACATCGTACTAGTTCATATCTTGAGTAATTGCAATACTACGAACTGTTCTGTAATATCACGGGTAAAACTCGGATTCCTGATGCAGGTACTTTACGGTCTGGAGTATGCGCATGCCGTCTCACTTATCCAGGAGGCAGTTGCTGCATTACCAGCATCATCCATGTCGATCTCCACTTGTGAATATCGATTTGCAGATGTTTCATGTCGGGTAACGAATCCTCCAAAGGAATGTGAAACTTCTGAGGAGACCCTAAGGACAGACTCTGATTGCAACACTAGTGGTGAGCTTGGTGTCACACCTGGTTTTACAGGTAGCGCCGGAGGCTTGATCTGGACTCTACCTGAAGGACACAAAATGGAGGATTACTCGCTTTTTTGGATCGGTGCTGATAATTCAGCTTTCGCAAATGCTGTATTGACATTCAATGGATGCGAAATAGGTAACAATCTCGAGGTTCATTCGTAATTCAATTTCACTTCTAAGTATTCCCCATCACGTAATGTGTACTGGGTTTTAGTCAGATACGACGTGGAACGAGATTGCTTGGTGACAGACTTATCTTCTCAAAGAAGGATACTCAAGAAGAGGTACTACAGAGTAGGACCTTTGTGCTTCACATCTTGTCTGTTTTCTTATCTTGAATCCATTGAATCCACTGGTGTTCTATAGATATTACCTAGTGGAGAAGGCTAAAGATGCTAACATTGTTGGGATACTGGTTGGAACTCTTGGAGTAGGTATTCAACCTTCTGTTCTCGTTACGTTTTTTCGCTGTGTTTCGTGTTCCTGCCCTTTCTCATCGGAGGTTTATTCATTGGATGCCGAACTTTGATGCAGCTGGTTACCTCAACATGATTCGTCAGATGAAGGACCTAATAACTGCTGCTGGGAAGAAGGTTTACACTTTCGTAATGGGACGACCCAACCCAGCAAAACTTGCCAACTTCCCCGAGGTAAGTCTCGAGGCATTTCCCGTTTCGAGGTGAATCGATCCACCACCTGTTATTCGACATGAACTTTCCATATTAACATAATGGCATTTCGTACGCAGTGTGATGTTTTCGTCTACGTATCATGTCCTCAAACTGCACTCCTGGACAGTAAAGAGTTCCTAGCTCCAGTCATTACTCCTTTTGAAGCCATGCTAAGTTTCAACAGGTTTCGAAACTTGTTTCTTTATGATGAAACTCAGGTTATGCTTACGTTTACAGAATTCTCGAGTCTGATGTGCTCTTTCCTTGAACGTCGATCTTCCAGGGGAAGCGAATGGACTGGAGCATACGTCACGAAATTCTGGGATTTGATCGATACCTCTCTAGCAGCAGATGCCAGACATGATCCTGAAGAAGCTCGATTCTCGCTTATACAAGGAAGATATGTCGAGGACTTTAACCCCATCGGTACGTTATATCCACACTTTCGGGTTTGATCATTCTGACACTAGTACTAGGGTTGTTCATGAGCCGTGCCGAGCCGAACTCAAGCTCAAGCTCAGCTCGCTAAGGTTTATGCTAGGCTCGGGCTTTCGTATTCGAGCTTGAGCTTGGCTTGATAAAAAAATTTGTAGTTCGGGCTCGGCTTGGCTCATTTAGACCAGTAACGAGTTTGGCTCGCGAGCCTTAACGAGCCGGCTCACGAGCTATCTAACTCGAGCCAGTTCCCAAGCCCCTAATCGAGCCGGCTCATGAGCTGTAAATGAACCGGTTCACGAGCCATAAATGAGCCGGCTCATGAGCTAGGTTCAACAAGCTTAAGAGCTGAGCTAGCTTGTGAGTCAGGGTAAGCTCAGAGTTCGGCTCATTTACAAATGAGTCAAGCTCCGAGCCAGCTTGCAAGCCAAGGTAGGCTCGGGCTCGACTCATTTACTATCGAGCCGGCTCGTTTACAAATGAGCGACTCCGAGCGAGCTTTTTAGCCATGTTTTCTCCTCAACAGTCCTAGACACCACTAGTTTAGCAGAGTATACACCTACTTATCTCAGCACTGAATCGAGCCATTGCTTTTACTTTAAACACAGACAACATCGACGACGAGGAAGAAGAAGAGAACGGAAAGATTGTAGCTTTGTCAACCACGATGGAGAAAGCTCTCCAACTGCGCGACTCAGGCACCACGCTGATCAACAGCAACGGTAAGGTCGCCAGATCAGGAGCAGAGTATTACGCGACGAGAACTTATCACGGCCTGGATATGTACCACGACAGCAGCTCCCCTGTCGAGCCTTTCTTGATTGGTCGGAGCGGCAAGGCCTCCGGCTACGTAGACGAAAGTAACAAGACAGATAACTGAAGTTCTTCGTCAGGTTTTTCTAGCTATGTCTTGATGAACAATTCGAAATGGATCAGCTTTTCTAGAATAGGTTCGAGTCAAGTGAATCACTCTTTACATTCTAGAACTATACATGGTAATTTTTGACCCGAGCAGTTCGGTTTATCAAAAAATTTAGGGTTGAGTTGGCTGTTTTGGCACTTGAAACTCGAAACCGAAATGACGCTAACTCAAAACTCATAATGAACCGCCCAAATCAACCCAACCCACAACCTGCCCAATTGACAAAATTTGTCAAGTATAGAAAGAAACATTATGTTACACTTGGGGGTTACTATTATACAGAATGCCATAAGCTTAATTACACTTCGAGTTTGTCGATCGATATCGATCGTGTATATGGTCGAACAAATAAAACACACTCGAAAACAAAACTTTCAGTTACTTATTGAGTTGCTGCTGCCAAACAAATTAGGTAATGAATCAAAACTGAGACCTCCCCCCCTATTGTACAACAGTGGCTTCTTCTAGTTCTCGTCACATCTCGATGTCTTCGAGGTCTGGTAGCGGGAACCGGAGTATCGCAGCAATGCCAGTCAGCTGCGCTAGTTCTGTTTCGGAAGAAAATTAGAGACGAGATTTTAAAACTCGAGTCAAGATCATGGGATATGTATCGAGGTCCGGTAGAGAATGATCACTTACGCTCTCCCGAGGAGTGCATTGTGGAAAAGATGTGAGCTTTTCCGCCGGAGCTCTTTACCGACTTGACTAGATTGACGTACTTTTGTCTTGTCGGTATATCAGCGTTCCTGCAGTGATTTGTCGAGAATGAAGATGGTTTCTTTTCGATAATGTGAGAGAAATGAAATAGTGGCGATTATGGCGATTATGGCAGTCACCTGAAGAGATCATCTGTGATTAGGAGGGTCTGGACGGCTAACCGTTCGTTAGCGACTTCCACATGCTTCGGTCCGTAGCATGCCCGGTCAGAATCCTGAGGAAACGAAACCATGATGTTAAATCCTTACAGAACATTAGTTGTTTTTCGGGATCAGTAACTAGAACAGAATAAGGGATCCGTGGTAAGAATATCGAAAGTGGAGCCTCACGTTTGAGAGCATGTCGTAGAAATCCTTCAGAACTCGGACCTGGAAGAAAGGGATGATAATGAATACTGTAATTAGAACGATTTTCGACTAATGTGTACCAAAACCGTACAACGTGTTTGCGAAAGTACCTCTTCTGCTGCTTTAGTGTCTTTTATTATGTTCATGACGCTTGGTGCATCGAGAACCTCTCTCAAACTATGCCTGCACAAGGGATTGCAGGAGGTTATGTCAGAAATTTGAAGAATCAAAACATGGAAGGAACACGATCGACAAGGACTCTACTGACTTGAGACACAAGTTTCGGTACAAATGCTAAGGAGTAAGGTTCATTTTCCTTGGAGTAAATATAAGCATAGCAAAGAACATACTTGTAACCAGAGGTGGTATGCACAAGAATGATCTTGGACTTGTTCTCGATAATGGATCTCAGCTGTTTTCTCTCTGCTTCTAACAACAGAAAGCGATGAAATTGATCCTGATGCAAAGAAACAAGATACTCTAGTCAAAATCGTGCTGGATGTTGACTGTTTCGACCTGTGGGTAGAGATCGATGGTAGTAATTTTGAGCGAGTTAAATCAAGAGCTGTACCTTTGTAAAACCGGGACTCCCGATCACAGCACACCGGACAACATTGAAGTCGACATGTTTCAGGAAAGCCTAAAACAATAGAAAAAACAGGCTCTCAACAATCATGGGATGGCTCGAGTTGGCATAAACTGAAACTTTCAGGAATGCAAGGCTGGGAAAAACTTACCTGTAAGACATTCTGGAAAAACTTATTGAGTGCCTGCGAAGGAAAGAGGACCAAAGTTATGACAGTGATTCGTATTTCATTCCAACCATCGACTAAAGACACGGGGGTAAAGAAGCTGAATCTGGTTCTAATACAAAAGCAGTAGCGTACCGAATCATAACCAGCAATTGCAGGCCCATGCTTACGGGGTATAGAGGTTTCTATCCTTGAACGAGAAGTCGTCACACTGTAAGCATAGATATACAAGCCGTCACTTTATAAGTTATAACAAACAAAACCAAATAGCTCAAAGACATGAAACAAGCGGGCTACGATATTATGAATTTGTCATCCAAAAGAATGTACCTTCTACCAACCAAGAAAATTTGTGCTAATCCTTCTTGCATTAAAAGCACAGTAACATCAGCACTTGCAGTAGGATCTGGAAACGTAGAATCAAAGTTAATCAAAACCACTCAGCTCTTACATGGTAGTTAGGTTTCAATGTTCCAAATACAATATCATATTAATGCTAGACATAGAATTCCGAAAGGTCCTCATCCGAACATCAAATGTAGAGATATAGGCTACCAAACTATAAGGAGATATATAGTTCAATCATCTGAATAACAAGCTTGAAGGATAACGTTTACAAGTTAAATTGAAACAAGGACAGCGAACAGAATTCAAAAGGGATTATGATGATATGCACATATAAACGCCTCACAAGTAATGTCAATGTCTCAAGTTAATACAATAGTGTCAGAAAGATTCAAATCTTATAAAAACTCATCATACCTGAGGCTTGCTTGATTACCTCCAACGCCAACGAATCCCAGACTCTCTGGAATGAACAATGTTTCAACGCCGCAAGTCAGTACTCACAATGCAAACATTAAGCACGTTGGTACAAAGTAATATAATCTAAACACCACTACAACAGTTTAATTAAAGCCTTAGCAGAGCAAGTCCTAGATATCAATTCTTACAAAGAACAGGAACAACAGTTTCAACAAAAGCTCCGGAAGAGCACATGATTCCCACATATAATGTACAGATTGGTCCGACTTGAGAGAATCTAGAATCCCTTCTACAATCCTTCTAACACAACAAACATTGAACATAAGAACATCACTTCGACAGAGAAAACGATAAAGTACATACTTTTCTCAACACAAAGGGTCGATGCAGCTCGATTTCCAGAGTATGGAACTGTCCAATCTGCAGGAAAACATCGACGAGTTGCCATGTCAGACTACAATCACAAGCAAACATCCTCAAACGACGACGAGGCCGCCACAAACACATACCTTCACATGTTCATTCTCGAGGATATTCTTTCCTCGAATTCGCAGGACTCCCCCATCTTTATCATACTCAATGCCCTTTAATACGAAAAGCGGAACTCTTGTTATACTTATACAATGGACACCAATCAAAGAACAACATCACAGACGATGAAAATCACTGAACAAAATACCTCAACTTTGACTTCCAACTTGAGCTTCACTCGTTCAGCATCCCTATTACCAGATGCCATCTCCCTCAACACCTTCCTATAGAACATAAAAGCAAACGGTTTCAAATTTTCAATATCTAAGAATGAAGCTGAGTTCGGACGGAGTAAGGAAAAGCTACCTGACGGTAACGGCCATAACGGAATCTCCAGGAACAATCAGATTGTAAGCATACCAGAGATCATCCGAATCAACTGGCGTCATCTACAGAACCAAATTCCATGAAAATTAAGCTTACTCAATCTGAGAAGTATCGAAACGAGCAAACCCTAAATTTTGTTTGTTTACCTTGATGCTCCCGGGGCCGTCGTGGGTGTAATCTCTCCTGACGATTTTCATCGCGAAGTTTCGGAAAGACAGGCGGAGGAGGTGGTTTAATCGGTGGAAATTGGATCGACGCCGCCGGATAAGAACGACGGCGACGGAGGAGAATGAACGGACTTTAGGGATTCAGAGAGCTGGAAGGGAAGGATGAATTTTTAATATTTATGAAAAAGGACAAGAATTGCAGTAATTTGTCTTTTTATTTTTAATTTTTTAATTTTTGTCCTTATCCTAATTAGTTTAGGATTAACGAAACGACGCCGTATCACCTAAAATTGCCGCCACAAACAGACTAAAATGGCAATTTTACCTCTGCTAGAAGGGGAGAATTTACCATTTTGCCCGTCTTCCTCGAAGAATTGTCGACTCATCGGCTCTCGATTTCCGGCCAATCCGACGAAATTCCAGAACCCTAATCCCCCCTCTTCACGGTTCCAATCGGGGCGTGGATTGATGAATTTGACCGTACTGAGCTGAAACCCACTTAATTCCGGCTCGATCTTGCAAGCTTTTCATCTCAATTGCGGAATCAAATTAGAATGCCGCTTTTGCTGTGAGCTGCTGCTTAGTAGTCGCCGGATGATTGTAGGAGACAGACATGAGGTACAACTCGTTTCGTTTGGTCATGTCAATAATCACGTCTTGGCTTTACTAATCCTCAATCCTACAACCCAAAATGGTAGCTGGCGACCCCTTTTGAAGCTCTTGTATTGTATTGTCTCCGTCGGGGATTTCGTCGGCGGCGGAGATAATTCGGAAATAAACAGAGAAAGAGGGCGAACAATCATATACGAGGCAGAATAGGTGACAATGTTCTGCAGGGATTTTCGATTAGAAGCTTTGATACACGTCTGGAGAAATCGGTGCATATTGCAGTTAAACTACACCTGCGAAGAAGATTTCGGTGCTGACAACAAGGTGGAATTCATCATTCACGGTGAATGTAGTTCCTTCCTGCATGTTTACTTGTTCTACTAATTCTGCATCTGGTAGTGGTGAATCGAAAGACATTGAAGTAGACAGGCTCCTCGAGCCCTGCTGTATCAGTACATGATGATACCAAACCCTAGCTAAGGAAGAAGGAAAATCACCAGAATGAGGGGAAACAGCATTCAATCAGGAGCTGGCAAGTGTGGTTTAACAGAAGGGTAACTTTTTAATGGGTTTTTTCCTCAGCTATTGCATGCAAATGTAGTGAGATTTCATACTTCAAATCTTGGTCGTTGTCTCCTTGAATGTTCATAAGCTGTTTGATCAATTGCTATATGGAAACCTTTTTGTTTATCAGTAGATTGCTCAATTGGGATATTATCATATTAGAGTAATCGTTTATAGGTTGCAATGTTAAGCATAAATGATCATTCGCTTGCGATTTTGGTGATGGATTATGCGCTAATGTGAGCAGCAGTGCACCCAGATACCTTTCCTCTTTCCCGTCCAATTTCGATGAATATAAGAACAACAATCTTGTTCTTTGTCTTCATTACATTCAAGTCTCATCTTTTTGCATGGATAGTGAAACGTGGCGGATGCAGAAGAAAAATCATTAATTGGGAGCTGCAAAAGGTTCACACGCGGCTTAAAAATGGCAGAGCTGCAGACTTGGCTTCTTTTAAACTGTAGCTTTCTTTCTCTTGGAATGCTCAACAAAATCCTTATCCCTTCACCCCCCATACTGCAACCTGAAAGAAGAGAACAAAGATAACAATTTGGAGATATGGTCATGGTTATGCTTGTGGGGACTTGTTACAAATTTTGATTTCTCTTCTAGGGGTTTGATTCTTTTCCGCTGTCCAGTTGTTGGGAGATTCAGTCATGGAGCAGGAGAAGATGCACGGATCTGGGTCAGCTTCAGACGGGTTAAGCGTAGGGAAGATGATACTGATGGCTGGTTTAGTCTTTACTTCTGCACCAGTTGTTGTTCCTGGAGTTTTGGTGGTTTCTGCAATTGGGTTAGCTTGTTCTGTTCCTTATGGCCTTTTTTTGGCAACCTATTCCTTCACTGAGTCTCTCATGACTAAGCTCCTTCCTCTCCAAGCTGTTAGTCGTCCTGATGGAGATGAAAGTTTGGGTATGTATGGACAGAAGAAAGATGAAGTTGCTGAGGAAGATGGATTTGAAGATGATGATGTGAGGAGTGTGGTTGTGGAAGAAGGAAGCGGTCAGGAAAAGAATGAGAAGCTTGAGACTGAAGCAACTTCGAAGGATGAGGATAAGACAGTTAAGGAAGATGATAAAACAACTGATGGTGAGTACTGAGTATCCTCATAGCCATTTCTGCAACTAGTTTTGCTGTTATTGATGATTCTGTCTTATGCTGATTGTTGCTGCTATTGTGTGTGTGTGTGTGGGAATATAGCTCCATCTGCTGAGGCTGAGCATGGTACTGCTGACTCGGGTGAGGAGGCTGCTGCTCCGCAGTCTGTAGCTGAATCTGACGGTGGTGGAGATGCCAATCAGGATGATGCTGACGTGGCTCCAACCGAGGTATACAGTGTTCGATGTCGTTCAATTTGATTACATTAAGCTTCCATCATTCATGGATATTGTGTTAGGATCCCTATTCAGGCGAAAGTACCGTTGTTATGATCTTTTGCTGGGTGTGTTCATCACTTAGAGATTTAGGATTATGTCTACTCCTGATTCATTGGATGAAAAGCTAGAACTTGGATTGTAGTTGTTGCTCTCTGAACTTCCTGAAACATGGGGTCAAACGATTGATCATACCGCTCGGCTAAAGTACAGTCATTGTGATCTTTTGTTGTGCTCATGTCTAGTCCTGTTTGATCAGATAAAAGGCTAGAATTTTGATTGTATTTGTCAGTTTTTCCTGAAACATGGCTCGAACTCGAATGGGAGATCGTTACGTGTGTGTAAGCATTGTTTTGGTGGTAACTTTAGTCCGTTGTAGGCTCGTTTTCGAGGTCGATTCACATCTGGTGTGCCCGTTTAAGCATTGTTTTGGTGGTAATCGAATTGATTGTAGGGTATCATAGGCTCGTTTTGTGGGTGAATTGCATCTGATATGCCGGTTTAAGCATTGTTTTGGTGGTACTTGAATTCATTGTAGGGAATCATATGCTCATTTCGTGGTTGAATTGCATTTGGTATGCCGGTTTAAGCATTGTTTTGGTAGTACTTGAATCAATTGTAGGGAATCATAGGCTCGTTTTCGAGGTCGAATTACATTCCGACTTTTCCTTACTGGTTTTGCTCTTCTTAGTGTTATTGCTGACTTCCTGTTTTCTTCCTATGATGCAACTAAAAAAGTCTTCAAGAAGGGCTAAAAAGAAGCAACAGCCGAAAACAGGCAAGAAACAACCCCGCGGAGCTTAGTGACGAATGTAATTCGAGTTCGAGATAGCCCCATGGCAATTCACAAGGGATCCATCCACATTTGCTCAACTCTGGTTTTTTTGATAGTTTGTGTGACTGAAGCTTTGTGTCTTTGGTAGTACAATGTAGTAATCGAGCTGCTGCTGCTGCTTCGATGTCCAGACTGTTTTGTTCTCAGATTCTCCTCGAACTTTCCCGCTACGTTATCGTTCGTTCTTGTTATATTGATGAAATGAAAGCTTATATTGATACATTCACACCCATGGTTTAGCTGCATTGCCTTCTCGTTCGTCGTCCCGATGACTGAAATGCTTCGTGTTCGATCCTCGTTTGATGCTCAAGTAAAAAAGTTCACACACTCAAACGAATAACTCATGTCTGAAGTTTGCATAGATTTTATAAGACTTGTGCAACGGACTGGGGTCACAGAGGCTTCAATAAGTCTTTATACACGAATTGGTGGTTGTCGGGATTTGGAACTTTGATCACTTGTTGGGTAAAGGTTCTGATACTAAGCCAAGAATCGTTAGATCTTAATAACTCGAGTTGTTGAGAGGATTCTGAATGGAACTTAGAACTTATATAGTTTACTAACAATCTTGATGCTTGCAAATGCAGATATTAGACATTGAGGAGAGGCTATGGGAGCAGATCGGAGCCCTACGAGTAATCGTGGGATACCCAGGCTCTCGTAAACCAATTTGCGTGGAAGAGCTCGTGGCGCTGTATGTTTTCACGGGAGTCGAGCCACCCCGCCACGTCATTCAATGACCCTCGTGGTCTAGTAGCCGATCTGAGTATGAAGCTCAGAGATCTCAAGCTGATCGTTGGTCTCGAGTAATGAATGGGCGACTTGGGGAACCGGTTGATTATGTCGTTGGCCACACTGTTCTCATTATGTTAATGTGGATCCCGTCGTGAAATAGCAATCAAGTTCTTTTATTTTTCTTTTGTCGATGTAGGAGTTGTCGAGCTGGTAAGGGCCAAAATTTGAGAAACCCTAGATTGTAGCGGACATCTGCTCATTACTGCACTTTATACCCCGACATTTCGGCTTTTTACGGTTCCTCGAACAGCAACAAAGCTGCCCATTACGTGACACAACAAGCTCTGCGATGTCTCTCAAGTCAGAGTTTGATAAACCTCTCGAATCTGGATTCGAATGTACAATTATCTCTCGATCTTATCATTTAAAAAAAATATAGAATTAATTAATCATTAGTTTATAATATATGTGAAAGAAATGCGTGGAAGATCAAGAGGGGAAAAAGGTCGGTTATCAGTTGGACCATTTCCAAGCTTTAATGGAGGTTTCTTTGTTAAAAGATTAAATCTTTCTTGCAGTGGCGTTCTCCACAAATCACTCGCAGACCTTTCTTCCCCTATTTATTACACGAACCTGAATGAGAACCGGCCAGCCTCCTCCATCTCTGCTTTCCCTCGCCATTGACGCATCTGTGTTCCACCTCTCTCGCTTCTCCGATCTCTCCCCTCTCCCTGATCACATTCTCCTCGATCTCTTCCTGGTACTCTACTTTTTCGGTTTCCCTTTTGATTGTTTGTCGATTTCCGCACTAGGGTTTTTGCTTTTAATGCTTCTGATTGCGTGTTCTGTTTTCGTTCAGCTGGATTTTCTGCACCTTAGGGTTTGTATGTGGAAGTTGTTCTTCTTGTGTTGCTTACTTTGATGGTGTATCAATTAGATGTTTAGATCCGTTGATTGCTGAGAGATTGAATGTTTCACGATCGGGCCTTTTGGGACGATTTGGGAATGCCTTGACTTTTGATTGGTTGACTCGGTTTTCTGTATATCTTGATCTGCATTCTTAGCTCCCTTACATTTTTCATTGATTGATTGATCGTCGATTTCTGCACTGGGGTTTTGTTTCCTGCGTCTGATTGATGGGTGGAACTTGGAAGTATGCTGTCTTGATTGTGTTTCTGTCTTGTTCATCTGGGTTTCTGCCTTAGGGTTTGTGTATGAACTATGAAGCTGTTTTTCTTTGGTAATTGTGTTTCTTACTTTAATATGTAGTTGATAGCAGTTAGATGTTTAGATTCATTTCCTGACTGATTAGCATTTTGGCTTGATTACTTGCTTCATAACTCGATTGGCCTCAGAAACCCCTATGGCTTGATTGATTGATTCTGGTTTTGTTTCATGCATTGATGTACATTCTTAGCTCCCTTACATTTCAAATTCATGAAGTTGTTACTGTTAATGAATGTGTTATCTAAATCAATTTTGAACCTCTCCTAACAACCCGAGTTATTGTGGATGCAGTGTGTCCTGTTACTTTAATCTGCAGTTGGTAGCAGTTAAGTTGTTTTAGATCCATTGATTGCTGAGACTGAATGTTGCTTTAACTTGATCGACCTCGAAAAACCCTGTGGATTGATTGATTGATTGGTTCGGTTGCTGAATGCCTTGATGTGCTATTTACTAAAGATGTTCAGACGGAAAAAGTAGGGCAAGTTCTATCTTTTCGTTTTCATAGTTCAACTCTAGAAAGGTAGCTTTTTGGCTTGAATCTTGTAGTTCTGAAGCATGGTTCCTTAATTGAGGGATCAGACAGATTTGTTGATCGAGTGAACGTAATGGCCTTTTTCGTATGTATATCATTTTGCTGATACTCGACTGCTTTTTACTTGCTGATTTAACTCGATTGACCTTGAAAACCCCGGTGGATTGAGTGATTGATTCTGTTTCTGTATGCCTTGATGTGCATTCTTAGCTCCCTTGCATCTCAGATTCATGAAAAGTCGGTACTGTTAATGAGTTATATAAACCAAAATTTGAACATCTCTCAACATCTCGAGTTATCTTCGCAGTTAATATCGATGTTTAGATGGTCAAAGTAGTGTAAGTGTTTGTGTATTTGCAAAAGGTAGCTTTTGTCTTGAATCTTGTAGCTCTGAAGCATGGTTCTTGATTCCAAGGATCGTACGGTTTGATTTGTTGAAGGAGTGAATGGATTGGTTTTCGTATGTCTTATTGTTTTGGTGACGCTTGTTTTTGTTTTTGTTTTCGAGAAGAGAACATTGAGAGCTGGAAAGCTGAATGAGAAAGTTCTGAAGCTTTTCTTAGCAACAGGCAAAGAAGAAGTCCTCTCGTTCATTCAAACGCTCAACATTCGACATATCCTAACTCCTGTTCTTCCTACCAGTGAGTCTCCTTTGCCTGATTCGGTACAGAATATTTCGAGATAAACTGTGTATCTGATGTTTAGTTTTCACATTGATAGGATGTTCTGAGAAATTCTGAGAAGAACATAGCTGATTTTGATATCGAGCCGGATAATAAAGAGGATCATGGCTCAAGTTAACATTGAGGACAGTGAGGTTGACATTGTGATAGGAGCAGTACAGTCAGATCTGAGACCGCTTATGAGTGCGTGGAAGCCGATATTTTCGCGCTATCATTTGATTATCGTGAAGGATCCCGATCTCAAGGATGATCTGCAGATACCAGAAGGTTTCAAGGTTGATGTCTATACCAAGTCTGACATAGACAGTGTAGTGGGAGGCTCTAGCTCCATTGCCTTCTCCGGCTATTCGTGCAAGTACTTCGGCTTCCTCATGTCTCGTAAGAAGTACGTCGTCTCCATCGACGATGACTGCGTGCCAGCAAATGACACGCACGGTTTCCTTGTAGATCCGGTGGCTCAGCATGTTAGGAACCTTGCAACTCCTGCCACACCGTTCTTCTTCAACACGCTTTACGACCCCTACCGAGAAGGTGCAGATTTCGTCCGTGGATACCCGTTTAGCCTACGAAGCGGCGTCACATGTGGCCTATCGTGTGGACTCTGGCTCAACTTAGCCGACATGGATGCACCAACGCAAGCCCTGAAGCCCGAGAACCGGAACTCTCGATACGTTGACTTAGTGATGACTGTTCCGGCCAGGGCAATGATGCCGTGTGAGCGGCATCAACATCGCTTTCAACCGTGAGGTGGTAGGTCCCGCTCTGTGTCCGGCTCTGAAGCTGGCCGGAGAAGGTAAAGTGCGGTGGGAGACGATGGAGGACATATGGAGCGGAATGTGCGTGAAGGTGGTATGCGACCATCTCGGTCTAGGAGTTAAAAGCGGGCTCCCGTATGTGTGGAGGAACGAACGAGGTAACGCGATAGAGAGCCTGAAGAAGGAATGGGAAGGCGTGAAGCTGATGGAGGAAGTCGTCCCGTGCTTCCAATCAATGGTGCTTCCGGAAACTGCAACCAAGGCGGAAGATTGCGTGGCCGAGATGGCCAAGAGGGTGAAGAAGCAGCTGGGCGGATCTCATCCCGGGTTCAGCCGTGCAGCGGAAGCTATGCTCGAATGGGTCGAGCTTTGGAACAAGTTCGGGTCTGGTCCTTTGCCCGTCTAGTTTCCGGATTTCGAGTCTTTACAGATTTGATTAATGTTTGTTTGTTATAAAAACCTCCGTGGTCTGTATGATGATGATGTTTGTCTGTCTAAACCACTGATACTCTTTGTTAAACCCTAAGAAGAACCTTCTGTCCGCCATTGATATACAGTGTTCTTGTTTCTGTTGAGAATCCACATTTTTTCATTTGGATTGAAACAAGAACTGCTCTTTCAATCTTCTGTCAGTTGTTAATCTCTTGATATGTATATTAAGCTAAGTGATTAAGTGAATGTTTACCCTTAACCATGATTTCATTGGTTCGATTAGTCTGGTAATCAACGTAAATCATTGTGAAACCGAAATCAAAATGAACGAACAAAATCGTATCAGGGTACAGACAATTTGATTGATTGAACCTTGAACCACTCGTCAAACGGTTTTAGCGGATGAATCAAATCGGTTAGACTTACCGATTCGGAATGAGGAATCTAAAAGACTGTTCAAACATATGAACAAAAGAAATGCTGATAGCCGAATGATTTGTCTGATTATCCTCCTTAATTTATTATTATTAATTAATTAATTTGATAATTAAGAATATTAAGAGAGCTAATCATGAGCTTGCCGGCCAAAGGTGGTTTTTGTAGGTAAGCATAGATTCCCAATTTCTTCTCTTCTGTTCTTTAGCATTGACAGTAACACATAATTAGTTTATTTCAAATCGAATAATTTCGTACCGAATCGAATCTATGAATAGATTGGTTGATTCGATAAGTGGTTTGATTTGAAAAATTGGTTAGGTTGATTCGAGATGTCATATTTCCTTCTCCGTCTTGGAGTCTGTTTGAGCGTTTCTCGCAATGTGTATACATAGAGAGAACAGTAAGCATACATATATGAAGAGGGGATAAGACATATTTAGACCGTATGTGAGACAAAGCAGTACCGAAAATTGCTCGAATGCGAGTTTAAGGAGTCTTTGACATGAGTATGTGTTAAGTCATACTCTATTAATGCTCGGGTCAAACTGTATTTACAGCTACTCAATTTCTGATCGGTCGTCAAGTCAGGGACGAAGCCAGGAATTTTTCATTCTAGGGGCCGACCAAAATAAATATAAAAATATAAAAATTATATTATTATTTTAATCGTATACGTTATTCTTTAATTTCACTGAAATCACTAAATATTGTATCTAAACTAAAATTTTCTGATATATCACGTTTCACATATATGATTAAATTGTCGGTTAGAAAATCATCACACATTTTATTGCGTAACCGGAAAAAGTCTCAACTGAAAGTCTAATATCTCTACCTCTATATTTCTTGGAATGATGGTGATTACTTAATCACAATATGAGAAAGATTAGGATTTGATTTTGTTTTAAAGAAAGTATGAATGAATGAAAATTAACTGATGTTGATTAAATACTTAACAATACTAGAGTTTTAGTTATAGTATGTAAAAAGGAAAAGAAAAATAAATAAATTAATTAAAAAAAACGTTTAGGTTTACGTTTGAGTTTAGAATTTTAGGTATAGAATTACAGTTAAAATAATATAACTACAAATATATTACAAAGGTGAGAATCGAACCTAGAACCTCACCTCTCTCACACAACAATCTTACCACTAGACTACATACTAGCTTTTGTGTTATATTAAAACACAGCTCCGTCCCTGCGTCAAATGTCATCATTGACGACCCGACTAATGATCGGTTTGAGTCGTACAGTAACACAGGACTCTGATCGCTCTGTCTAACCCCAGGCACCTCGGTTGCCTTTCTTCTCCCTACTAGGCTCCTTTTCAGCCTATCCAGTAGACTCGCTCGAGTAACCCGCGACTTAGACCGCTCTTGAGCTATGACCCATCCGGTTCAAAGTCTTCGCTCTCGGTCCGATCCGATCCGAGTAGTAAAAAACATTTTTTTTTTTTGCTTTATTTTTTGGCGCGGGCGGCTTTTTTTCTCTTCCTTACAAAATTCCTATTATCATAATTAACGATTTTCTGTAAAAATGTCTGCTTTGGAAGCAGACACCTCTTTCCCCTGAAACCCACTCTTCATCCCTCAGTGGTCCGTACATCCATGGCGTCTCCCGCCACTTTCCACTCCTTTCAAGTCCCTTCATCGTCCCTCGCAATACCCAACTCCCACTCTTCTTCTAGAGTGGTCAATTTCCGCGCATTTCCAGCTATTGGTAAAAAAGAAATTGCAGTCCTTCTACAGTGGGAAAGATCTCAATCTGGAATTGTTCATCTAAATCTGTGTTTTCCCTTCTGGGTTTTGTCTTTTTGCAGGGAAATCCAGAGGATTGGGGGTAATCGCTTGTGCGTCGTCGAATGGGAGGAGGCCGGAAGAGAAGATCCTCGAAGAGAAGCGGCGAGCTGAGCTGTCAGCTCGAATCGCATCTGGAGCGTTTACAGTGGAGAAATCTGGGTACGATTTGAATTGATTGAATTTTGATTTGATTTGAATCGATTGAATTTTGAACTTTGTTGTTGTTGTGGTGTAGTTTTCCATTTGTGGTGAAGAATGGGTTGGCGAAATTGGGGGTTCCAGAAGGGGTTCTGGATGTGATGTTCAAGTGGGCTGATGCTAAAATGGATTATCCAAAGATCCCGGAGGCTAAGGGCGCCATTAGTGCTATCAGGAGTGAAGCTTTCTTCATACCGTTGTATGAGCTTTTCCTTACTTATGGTGGGATTTTCAGGCTGACATTTGGGCCAAAGGTTTGTTCTTCACTTCTTCTTTGGCTATGATTGATTTGTTCTTGTGTTTGTGAAGTCAGTCATATCGAATCGAATCCATGACGCTAATAGTCTAACAGTAATAACAGCTGCTTTGAATTGGTTTCCGATATGAGATTTAACCGATAAAGATTACACTAAGTTCGAGCTTGTTCTTTATGTTCTGTTATCTGAACTATCCATTTTGTGCTTGTGAAATCATTCATACTGAATCGACTCCATGAGGCTAACAACAATGTGCTTTGACTTGGTCTCGATAAAGATTTTAACCCGATCGGAGCGAAAGGATTATGCTAGATTCGGGTTTATTCTTCTGTTTCTGTTATCTGAACTATACATTTTGTGCTTGTGAAATCATTCATACGAAACCGAATCCATGAGGCTAGTAACTTGCTTCGACTTGGTCTCCGATATGAGATGTAATTTGTCTAACCGATTGGATGTTATCTGAACTAAATTCGAGTTTATTCTGAGCGATAAGATTACACTAAATTCGAGTTTTTGCTGCTGCTTTTTGCAGTCTTTCTTGATTGTCTCTGATCCTGCCATAGCAAAGCACATCTTGAAGGACAACTCAAAGGGTTATTCTAAGGTTAATATTTTTCTGCTTCTTTATCTGTTTTCCCTTATTTTCGTTCCGGTATTTTGCCTATTGAGCTGGACATTTTGGTATCAATTTTCAGGGTATTTTAGCAGAAATTCTGGAATTTGTCATGGGTAAAGGTTTGATTCCTGCTGATGGGGAAATATGGCGGGTTCGAAGACGAACTGTCGTCCCTGCATTACATCAGAAGGTGGTATCTTGCTCGAATTTTTTGAACTCGTACCGATGGCGTGTTTGGTCTGCTCATTTGCGGTTATTCCCCCTTCTTTGCCTTACAGTATGTAGCAGCCATGATTGGCTTGTTTGGAGCAGGAACAGATAGGCTTTGTCAGACACTCGACAAAGCTGCATCGGACGGTGAAGACGTTGAGATGGAGTCACTCTTCTCTCGTTTGACGTTGGATATCATTGGGAAAGCTGTGTTTAATTACGACTTTGATTCCCTCAATAATGACACTGGTATAGTAGAGGTACTTAGACAGATTCTTTTACTTAATCCTTCGCTGTTCTTTGTTCTTCAGAAAAAAACTTATTTGTGGCATCTTTTCAGGCTGTTTATACAGTTTTAAGAGAAGCCGAGGATCGAAGTGTTGCGCCTATTCCTACCTGGGAGATCCCGATTTGGAAGGACATCTCACCGCGGCAAAAGAAAGTTAATGCCGCCCTTGGATTGGTCAACGGGACACTTGATGAACTCATTGCCATTTGCAAGGTAATAGCTTTCTCAAGTTTTCGCCTTTAAAGGTCAGGCCGAGTAAGGAACTAGTGTCAGATTATCTTAGTGTATGGAGATGCCCGGGATAGTTTCCTGCACTATCGTATCAATGAGAACGCTGATCGAAGCTTTCTATGCTTTTTGTTGCAGAGGATGGTGGATGAAGAAGAGCTACAGTTCCACGAAGAATACATGAACGAACAAGACCCCAGCATTCTTCACTTCTTGTTAGCTGGGGGAGATGATGTATGTTTTTTTTTACAGGGTTATACCGATCTTTGGATGGACGATAATAGCAAATATGGAATGATCATCACTATCCTTCTTGCCAGGTTACCAGCAAGCAACTCCGAGATGACTTGATGACGATGCTTATAGCTGGACATGAAACTTCTGCTGCAGTTTTAACTTGGACGTTTTATCTCTTGTCCAAGGAGCCAAGTGCCGTGGCGAAATTGCAGAATGAGGTAAAGCTCCTTCAACTCAGTTCACCATGCTTTGTCGGTTCAGTTTACGAGCAGAAAAGAACATCATTGACTGGTACTTTCTTTTCTAGGTTGATGCAGTTTTAGGCGACCGGTTCCCAACCATAGAAGACATGAAGAAGCTCAAATACACGACTCGAGTCATTAACGAGGTAAAAGAATGTCTGAAAACTGCAGAACAGTAATCTCATCAAAGTATGTCTAGTTCTTACAGAATCTTTGTTCTCCTGATGTCTTTTGTTAAGTCTCTTAGGCTCTATCCGCAACCTCCTGTCTTGATTCGGCGATCTATCGATAATGACATGCTTGGAAAGTACCCTATCAAAAAGTACATACCTGCCTAGCTCTCACAGTTCCATGGCTTATCTTTATGCTTGCTTCTTCAATGAAATATTGACTTTGTGATTGGTACTGTTTTCTCGGGACAGGGGCGAAGACATCTTCATTTCTGTGTGGAACCTTCATCGTAGTCCTCATCACTGGCAAGACGCCGATAAGTTCAATCCCGAGAGATGGCCTTTGGATGGACCGAATCCAAATGAGACGAACCAAAATTTCAGGTTTGTTGCCTATTCAGTTTCAGTTCTTACTGAATCACTAAAGTTGCAGAAAAAGGTTAGAGGCTAAATTGGTGTAAATTTTTTTGTAAAACACACAACTTTCAGTTACTTGCCTTTCGGTGGCGGGCCGAGGAAATGTGTCGGAGACATGTTCGCTACGTTCGAGGTAATCCATTGCAATCTATATCAGCATTGAATCTGTAAACCCTATTCTTACTCAACCTGCATTGTATGGTATGATTATCTACAGACAGTAGTAGCTGTTGCTATGCTCATCCGGAGATTCAACTTCCAAATGGCACTCGGAGCTCCTCCGGTAAGATACACACATCTTTCACTTCCATGAAAAAAAAGCTTGCATCTTTGAAGCTCAAAATCGAGAGAACTCGAAACCCTTTCGAGATTATCACGAGGTCTAGAACGGGTATCGATCAGATTCCTTAGAAAGGTGTTTGTTTGTTTGTTTTGTTAATGCAGGTGGAAATGACAACAGGTGCAACAATCCACACAACAAAAGGGTTGAATATGACTGTTACGAGAAGGATCGTACCTCCTATAATGCCGAATCTCGACACACAATTGCCGGAAGTGGATTCGTCGCCATTGTCATCATCCGACTCTCAGCTAGGCCAGAAGGGTGAAGTTTCTCCTGCTCGTTCCTGAGAATGAATGTAAAGCTAAGCAGAAACAGCCATTGTTACACTTCCTTGGTATATAGAAGATAACTTGGATGACAAGCCAAGTGTGGAGAGTTGAAAATTGAAAGAGTATAAAATAGGGCAAAAAAAATAGATTTTATGTAAAAAGGAATTGAAAATCATTTGGTATCAAGAATTCATGTTTCATGGTTGTTCTTAGCATCTCGAACTATCGATCTATCTATCTATCTGTCTATTTCGCTTCGTGTCTTCTTTCTCGAGTGTTTTTAGTTGGGATGAGAAAAGTCACAAACATCAATTCTCACTATTCGTTCGGTTATGGAATTCTGTTCATTGATATACTCGGATTTGTATAGGTTAAAAGGTCACAAAATTGCGTGTAAAAAGCATTACAATCAATTCTTCTTCTTTTTCGTTTCAGTGAGAAAAATCACAAACATCGATTCTCACTATACATCGCTAATGAAATACTATTCATTGATGTATTTGGATTCCATTGGTTAAAGGTCACAATTTTACAATTGGCTAATAAGCGTTACAACCGATTCTTCTCCTCTTTTTCTCTCTTAATATTTTCGAATAACGAGATTGAATGAATCTCTCATTTCATCGTGGCCTCTTGAGATTTCAGCAAGAGGCAACAATGACTAGAAACGTTCTGGAAAGACTCGTAAAGCTAACGATATTTAAGCATCAATTAAACCTAAGAGCCAAAATAGGAAGACTTGCATTACAAGCCATGTACAAAGCCACAAATTGAGGACCTATTTCAACCGTAAATATCTACGAAGCGAAAACCTCGAATGAGACGGCTTGCTCATCTTTGAACCGTTTCGATCTGGCTGTAGATTGGATTCGATCTTCTTGACGGGGAAGTGTTTGTAGAAGGCTTTTACAGCGCCCGTAACTCCATCCTCTTTCTCCATTGCCTTGGCCAAATCGACTGCCCTCTGTTTCACCTATTATTGGAACAGTAAGAACACAGTCCAGAATTTTCACGAAAGAAAAGATGATGATTCGAAATAGTTTCATGCTCTATTACCCGGGGATCCAGCATGTACTTGATGGCGTAAACGAGCTTTTCGGTAGAGAAATCGTCGATAGGGATGGGTGCGGGGCCTACTCCTCGAGCATGGACCTGTTCACCCCAGAAGAACTGGTCTCCGAAGAATGGCACGATTGTCGTAGGACACTGTTGTTGAAAGCAGAATATGCTAATACGTTAATAAAATGCTGCAGAGATTTCTTGTTCTGCAAGGAAACCCATGGGGTTAATCTTACCGCAGCTCTGAGTCCAGCAGCTGTTGTTCCAGCTCCTCCGTGATGGACCTGAGTTTACGATTTACAGAGATTAAGAAGACGACATAAGCATAACAACGTCGATAACTGGCTGATGGACATCCAAATGTGAGAATGGAAAGAATGACTATCAGAATCGATCTCGAATTCATAGTCTTACCACAGCTTTGCATCTCAAGAACAACCAATCATGGGGGCAACTGTCCAAGGAGTATACATTCTTCTTTGGTTTCGCCACTGCAACATCAGTAACGGCATTCATATCAATGATCAAGAGTTAATAAAGCGGCTACACGGCTAACACAATTATATCAGTGAAGACAGTGTAGCAGAAGAACTTACGATTCCCCAATCCACCCCAGCCTTTGTTCAGGATGCCCCTTTGACCAGTTAATTCCAGGGCCTTGATGATCACTTCCGTCATCTTCTCCGGTTCTTGAACAGGCTGTGTAAGTTAATTGAGATCACTTGGCTGATTATATCCAACATGATTTCTGCTTTCTGGTGTTAATGTAATTTTGGATCAACAAAAGGCTGCTTATCTGTCCGATTACTGGAAATACGATAGAATCATGTTATGCATTATGATTCTATGGTATTTTCGGTAATCGGAGAGATAAGGGTAAAGCGCCTTAAGCGAGAAAATCTAACTGTAATCCAGGAAATGTGAACTATTTACAACACTCAAACTGCAAGCCAAAGAGCAACTGATACAGTCTGATCTATCCTTTGAATAAGACATTGTTGAAGTCCACCAAGAGATATGAACAGAACAGTTTATCTTTGAAGTTCTTAATTCAGCGTTTAGAAACCCTCAATTCTGTGTACAATAAATTCAATAGAGTACGAAAGCTTCTATAGAAGCGACAGGAACTTAATTCCAAAGAAATCGACATGTGAGCAGTTATACTAGAGTGGTATTACCTCGTTCGAATAACTATCAATAAGATGCAAAGAAACTTACAAGGCTCCCAAACCCGATATAGATAGGTGCATCTCCACTTCCTAGCCAGTCCTTAAGAGCAGTAGGAGGCTCATAGTTTGTGACGAGGTCAAGAAAGCAAAAGCCGACAATGTCCACTTTAGGACCCCAGTCTGCTCAAAGGTAAAAGAACTTAACATTGGACAACGATTAACAGGTTGCAAAAGGTCGAATTTCAGCGGAGAAGAGAAAAAGAGCTTACCTTTTGGTTTGGGAACAAGGTGAGGGCTCCAAATATAACAAAAAGGCAGCTCCATACGGGAGTTATGGGATCCGCTGAAATATGTAACTGGTCTTAGCTTCAGGTGCTTCTTCCTGTACTCGTTTATCAGATCTCCTATTCCAATCCAGATAAACGTGTCGACTATTTGATAAGATAGCTGCAGAAGAAGTATAACATTAGCTGAAACAAGATTGCAGATTGCACGTCAAGGTTCATGAAGGATGCAATTGGGCTAAGTACCCTATATGCAGCAGGTTGCTTGACACGAGTGAAAGGATGTGGGAACTCATTAGTAGCACTGATAAATGAGACAAAACGTCACGACTAAATCAAGTTTGGAGGCAAACATGGATATGCTTTTACGTAACTGAACACTCAAATGGGATTTCTACATAATACCCACGTCCAGGGAAATGTGAACATCACGTGTAGTGGTATTTTCAGAGCCTCAGCGACGTGTATGTGTCCTGCAAAGATATTCACCTGATTAATGTTTATGACAAACAATGGGATTCCAAAAACGATATGAAACATGAAACAAAGCAAAGACAAATGCTATGCAACCATATGTTGGGGGGTTGGCGATTATGGCTTCTGCTCTGAATTGAACTTTGGAGTCAGGGTCCGGATCTGTACATGCAGCAGATAAAGAGAATACAATTTCTCTCATTTGCTGCCTTTGTATCGATATATCAGAAGGACTTGATGCAAGGACTCCTTTATTCTTTACCATAACTGCAAAATAGAGATCCAGAAATGTTTTGTAGTCTGGAACCATATTATCAATGCAAAAACAAAATTTGACAGCTCAACACCAGACAGAGATAGACAAGAGAAGATAGAATTCGGAAGGAAGTCTACAATCAATGTTTTGGTGGGAAAACAAGAGAACAATGATCAAGTATTTGGCACACGTGCGAAGAATAAGCAGATAGGGCGGTTAAGTGGGCACAAATAGCATACTGATGTTTAGTGACGAATTTCAATATCCAAAAAATAGAGGAAGTTAGGGAAGAACAGAAGAAACAACAATAGCAGTCAGTAATCTCATGCTGAATAGCACCAATGAGCTAAAACTTAACATACTATAAGAACCTCACACGATCTAAGCAATTAAAGGATGTGAAATGCAGTACTTCTGTTAAGAATTAACCATCACATAGCAATTTCTGACAATGAATGAAGAGTTAAATCTATGGTTTATCAAAAGAAAATGGGAAAATGAAGAAGTCCTCACTCAAGATAACGAATTCGACAGCACACTTACATGTAGCAAGAAGTTTGGAATCTCCACCGAGAGGGAAAAACTCCAGACCAGCATTTAACACGAAGTCTTTAAAATTTGAATGTGTGGCAAGTCTAACTCTGTGCCCATCTTCCTGCATGAAACTGTCATGTGATCAACTGAAGATGTCTCTACAGTACCCCAAAGACTCGTAACATGACACATCTGACACCGATAGAACACCCAAAAACCAACTTCTCCAACCAAGCACATATTTTTCAAATTCTAATGTATGTCTTCAAAATTAAGCTCTAAACTAGTGGGGAGCCTGTTGTTTATCTTTGTAACTTATGTCTACATTTCAGTTTTACCCATTTTTCTTTCCTAGAAGTGAAAATAGTGGAGCTGTTGGGTCTTTCTACGATGCCAACTTATTTTAATAATTACATAAATTTGGGAATATCTCTAGTAAGCACATAAATTTGGGAATTCAACAAGGGAGAAAATTCATTCTAACGGCACTCTGATGCATATCATTACACCAGAAATAAGTGACAACATTCTTTAACTAGAAGCATGTGGATATGACAACACACTTTTCATCCATGGAATCAATGGAAAATGTCAAAAGGCCTGAAAGTACTCATAATACCTGTAAACGTTGTCCAATGGCAGCAAATGGTTGCACATCTCCTCGAGTTCCAACTATAAGCATTACAATTTGCAATGGAGGTATATCTTTCATAACCTCTGTATCGACAGATTCATCTTCCTCAGATTCAGAATAAACTAGTGATTGAAGTTCAAGACTACGTGGTTCTATATCTCCAGGGACCTCAAATTGAACAGTTCCATCTTCTTGAATTGTAGCAAGACGATTATACAATTTTAGCTGTAAATTGTTTTACATACTAAAGGTTAATATCACTAGGCAAGAAATAAACCAATAGACAGAGGAGGATATGAGACAAAACAAAGCAAAATACAAAAGCAGACCATCTTTAGGCAGCAGAAAAGTATACTACACCTTTACTTCACTAAATGCACATAAAACCAACACATGGAATAATAGTAAACCCTTTCTAGAGCAACCACTTGAGGACTGAAGTTAGTATCTAGACTAAACAAAAAATGCTCAATAACAGGCAAATTTAGAAAAGGACGTGGAACTATCAACAATAGAGTTAAATTCCAAACAAAGAGTTTAGGAGGAGGAATTTTCCTGGTCCTATTCTGTTTCGGTTTCACCAAAGTCTGGCAAAAGGCCCAAATTAGCAAAAACCTATACAAGAATTGATTTAGGGATTTCTCCACAATCATTCAAAACGTGAAAACAGGCATGGCCACATACGTAATTGTACCAGTTATTAGACAAACCTTCTTTTCCATAGCTAACTTCTCATGAAATAATTCTGCTTCCAGCGCATCATCCAGTGTCTCAAAGTCTCCAGATTTGACATCCTTTGGCTGACGACGGGAACCTCTATCTGATTTTCGAGCGTTTCGCCCAACCCCTGAGAATAGTTTTCATAGCCCTTATGTTAACAAGCAGTACAAAATATGTAACAGAAACCAAACTGTCTCAAGATAGAGGTGAAGTCATCAAACATTGTCAAGCTACAATTTTTTGCCAAACATTTCGATGTAGATAAGACTGTAGTCTTTCTTCTCCAATTGGTAAGCTTCATACAACAAGGCATGGCAATACAGAGCAGCAGAAGACACCAAATAATATTGTACAAGTATGTAAACTAGACAACTAGTGAAGGTAACAACACAGTCGTTATTCTGTTTGAAACAATTATACCTACCAGTTTTCTCCCATCAGAGTTCTAATTTCAAAAACCCTACAAATTACAGCCGACTCCATTTGTACAAGAGAACATTGACAGGCAGGAATTGTGAGACAAAGATGGAATAAGAAATGAACCAGAGGAAATGGGATTCTCAGTCTCAGAATTTCGAACACCCTAGTTCAGCAGTAAATCATCCTTACCATTGTGACCACGATCACGATGCTGCCCAACAGTGCGATTTTGATTCCGATTCGAATACTCATCCATCTATTTGTCTCCTCCTCTTCCTCCTCAACACACAATGCAGACAGACTCCAGTCATTCTAGACACTATATATCGCCATCTCTCAAACAATACCCCTCCAAATTTCAGCATCTTCCCTGAAAAAGAAAATTAGAGCACAGAACACGGACAAAACCCTAGGATAGCAATGACGATAAGACCGAGAAAAACATGCCCAAACTGTTGCAGTAAGTTCCAAGGAGAGAAGACAAGTGAGAATCACAATATAAACAAGAGATAATTTCAGCCAGTTCTGATTCAGTTTTTGAAAGTGATTGAAAAGAAAATCCGCCACTGCCGAATTCGACGCACCTGAGATTCTTGAAGGAGGAAAGGACAAACGAAACCAGCGTGAAGAAGAAGGAGAACGAAACGATTGGGGAACTGATTCTTCGTCTTGGCTTATTGCGTATTGGCAGGTTCCATATGAACACGACTGGACGAGGATGGAATGGCAAATCGGGAAGACGGGAACGATACTACGCCGGCCGCCGGACAATATACTTCAGGCGGGAAAGTTGAATCGGGAAGTTGTCGTCGGAGAATCATTTGGTTTTTGAATTTAAAATGGTAAGTAAATATTTAGGGATAATATACCGATGGCCCCTCCACTATGGAAAGATAACAAACGAGTCTTTCTATAATTATTTGCTCAAAATAAACCCCAATACTAAGAACCGTTAACAAGCACGTCCTTTCGTTGAGTTTTCATCTAACACCGTACTTTTTTGCTGACATGTTATGCTCAACCTATAAGTTGACTTATTGTCCGCGCAATATTTCTAGACACAAACATTCAATACTAAAGATCTTAGGTCTCGCAAATGACTCCACTCATCGACGCTAAATTCCGATAATTCATGCACTAAATCATGCATTTTACAAGGTGTAATCTTTCTCTCTAGTGATCAATATTTCGTAAATATTGAAAGAATGAACTGTGGTCAAGGTCAAATACTTGAAACTTTAGGTCAAGTTACAAACTGGTAGCGAAAAATGTAATATAGTCCCAAAATTGTAGATTATGTTATGATTCAGTACTATAGTCACCGGTCGCTGGCAACAACATTTTTTCGACCATTTTTCCTCGTCACGTCAGCTAAAAATATGATTTAAAAAGTCAATTTGGGTCGATTTGAATCGAACCAGTCAATTAACCAATTTGCAATCGATGTTTCAATAAAAAAATTATGTTATAACTTATAAGCAAGCAGCAGGCGTACACGAAAAGGAAACCACAACAAGAGCAAGAAACTAAGTTCTAAGCAATCCGAACACCTTCAGGATTAGTAACTCACAGCAATATCCAAAGCTACAAAGCCGAGATTAGTGCACTACGTTAATCCCAGGATTTCGGTTAGAAATTGGTTATCACTCATCATCCTCTTCATATGTATATGTTCAGGATTTCGGTTAGAAACTGGTTAATGTATCCCGAAGCATCCGCGGATCGAAAGTTTCGAATGATGATGGTGTTCGATACCTTTCTCCGGGTCTTCCTCCTCCTCTTTCTTCCCGGGGAAATGCTTGTAGAAGGCGCTCACCGCACCTGCCACCCCGTCCTCGTTCTCCATTGCCTTTCCGATTTCAACTGCCCGCTGTTTCACCTGTGCATTTGTTGGATCGATTGTCGTTAGTATTTCCGAAACATGAAAGAGTGCGGTAAACTCCGACACTTTGAACATCTAACGAACACATAGAACGATAAACTCGGACGCTGCAGTATCAATCATTTCATCAACGAAATAAAATACACAAAAGAAAGGCCTGATGGCTGCTAAAACATGCAACATCTCGTTAACGACGATGGGGCGAATGTTATGATGTTAACTCGAGGATTAACGTGATGAAGTTGCTTACCTCGGGGTCAAGCATGTATTTGATTGCTTCGACCAGCTTTTCAGTTGAGAACTCGTCGACCGGTATGGGTGCGGGGCCTACTCCTCTAGCATGGACCCGGTCTCCCCAGAAGGGCTGGTCACCGAAGAAAGGCACTATGGTTGTCGGACACTGCTCGTTCCACACAGTAATGAAAGCAAACAAAATGAGTCAAACAGTTCCAATCCAAGAATCGTGTTGTAAAGTTTCGTAAAGCAGATGTAGGAGTTTACCGCAGCTTTAAGACCAGCAGCAGTTGTTCCAGCACCTCCGTGGTGCACCTGAGACATCACCAAACGGGTTTCCTCAGAACGCTGAATATCGAAATCTCTATGACAAATTTTGCTGTCACACAAACACAGTGAACTATGTGTTTCACGATGTACATTTCCTTGTTAACACGCTATGAACGTAAGAACACAAACGAGAAATTTATGACGAAATAATGAAGCGGAATCCTAGACCAGATCTAAATGAATGATGGTTTGCTAGTTTACGAGAATCTAAGCGGTAGCAAAAGCCATACAGAGTTCGAGCTAAAGGCATGTATAGAAGAATGAAGTCTTACCACAGCCTTGCATCTTAGGAAGAGCCAGTCATGAGGGCAATTGTCCAGCAAGTAGATGGAGTCCTTTGGTTCTGCCACTGGGCAATAACAACGTACATCATAAGCATATGAATGTCGTCGGAAAGATTACTATAATTGACGAAATCAGTGATGAGAGGGGAGACCACTTACAATTCCCTAGTCCACCCCAGCCCTTGTTGATGATACCTCTTTGACCAGTAAGCTCCAACGCCTTGACAATCATCTGTGTCATCTTCTCTGGTTCTTGGACGGGCTGTTGCGAGTTAATACGAGTTAAATAACATATACTGACGAGCAGACAGTAAGTGTTTAATTTTCAGAATTTTAGGTTTCCTTTTGTTTGGATCAAGTCCCTCCACCAGTTATCAGCACTGAAATGTGTCGGGAACAGAATGTCTCGCATAGGAAATTCAGGTGTGCAAAAAGATGCGCTAGTCGTGCAAGTTTTCTATCATTCAGAAAATTTGAATGCTGCCTAATTGAATTAGTGATAAAGGCAGGAATTGCAAACTCAATGATTGGCTGGATCAACTGGTTTTTAAAGTCAGCGATGAATAGATGATATATAAAGGAGAAAGTAACTCACAAGGCTCCCAAAACCGACATAGACAGGTGGATCGCCACCTTCTAGCCACTTTACAAGATCATCCGGAGGCACATAACATGATGCAAGGTCAAGGAAGCAAAAGCCAACAACATCGATCTTGGGTCCCCAATCTGCTCAAGGGTAAACAACAGGTCAGATGAGATTCATAGAAAAAAAATGATATACTGGAATTCTTAGTATTGCCAGCAAAGCAGTTCAATAGATGACCTTTTGGTTTGGGGAGAAGGTGAGGACTCCATATATACCCATAAGGCAGATCAGGAGGCGAGCTAGAGTGTCCACTTAAATATGTGACTCGCCTTATCTTTAGCTGCTTCTTCCTAAACTCATTGATCAAGTCTCGAATTCCAAGCCAAATGAATGCATCAACAATTTGATATGACAACTACAATATGAAATTTAGATTACTTTTGGAACACGCACTCGCCAAATATATAGTTAGATTAAGCCTCTGTAGAATTAAACCATAAGTAAAAGAATACTCACCCTATTTGCAACTGGTTGTTTAACACGCGACATTGGATGTGGGAATTCACTAGTAGGCCTGAACATTGGGAGATAACCGTTATGCAATTAAGGTCAAACTAGAAACATGGTGATACATGACAAGAGTTTGGTCATTCTAAGGTCAGGGAAACTTACGTCCAAGGCATCGTGAAGATCACATGTAGTGGCACCTTTAGTGCCTCTGCCACATGCGTATGGCCTATATAAGAACATCTCAGGTTAAGAGAATAGAAAGTACTGTCAAACCATTTAAGTTTCAAATGGACACTTACGTCCAAGGCATCACGAAGAACATCAAAAGAAACCATTTCAAACACCTAAAAGAGGGGAAAAGAGGGAAGAACATTTATCTAACCATATGCTGGAGGGTTAGCAATGATCGCTTCTGCTCTGAATGGAATATTTGTTTCAGGATCAGGATCTTGGCATGCAGGAAGCAAAGAGAATATGATTTCTCTCATTTGTTGCCTCTGGACAGGTATTTCTGAAGGTCCAGATGGGAAGAAGCCTTTATTCTTGACCATATCTGCAGAAACAGAATATGGACAGAAATTATATTGAAGTGTAGCAGCAACTTCCAATGAAATTGGCATGGGATGGAAACTTACAACCAGCAAGGACCTTTGGATCTCCACCTAGTGGGAAAAACTCCAGACCAGCAGTCAAAACAAAGTCTTCAAAATTAGCATGGGTGGCAAGTCTTACTCTGTGGCCATCTTCCTGCAAAAAACCTTCATCATTTGATAAGCTTAAAATCCTCAAACCTACTACAGATATAATGCTGAATAATGCACAAATAAAAGCTTTAACCAACTGAAGTTCTCGGACAGGTAATCTCTTGACTCAACAAGACTTATAGTTAGTAGCCAATTATGCGGAATAATTACACTCACTTCCTACCATAAGGGATACTTGCAGCACAAATCCATAAGCTGTGGTAACGTTGAACATCTAACATATGACATTAAGAGTTGATGTCAATCAAGGTGGAAAGTGGCAGCTGATTAAGGATCATGCAGAATGGGAGAGCTAAAATCAGTGATGTGCAACAAAGGGCTGTATGGAAGTTCCCTTTTCATTACCGAGCCACAAGCCAGGTGACACATACCAGGAAACACGTGGGCATGATGACGTAGAAGATGTGCCTAGTTGTTACTAAGGAGAGCAGAGAAAAAAGGGGTTATGATACCTGCAAACGCTTTCCAATTGCAACGAAAGGTTGCACATCTCCACGGGTTCCTACTATGAGCATTACTATTTGCAAAGGAGGTATATCCTTAACAGCAATTGTGGCAACAGATTCTCCATTACCAGCTTCGTGATAAACAACACCAGTCCCAAAATCAAGGCTTTGTGGTTTAATATCCACAGGAACATCAAACTGAACAGTGCCATCGTCTTTAATTTTAGCAACCCGATTAACCAATTTCAGCTGAATATATAAGAACAAACAAAAACAGTTACGGCTGAGAATCATGTACATCATCATCTAAATCAAACACCTGCAAATAAATGGGGCATATCGACCATGGACCCTTTCAAGTTTCAAGACAGGAGAACTATCAACTCATAGTAAACATCACACTTCACACATTGAGTTTCAGGTAAATGACATCTAAAGGCTACTCATGGAAATCAAATGTACTGGCTACTTTTTACACAAAACTTCAACGCATGTATATAAAGCTGAAACTAACAATAAACAACCTTCTTCTTCAGAGGAATCGTTTCATCAAAAAGCTTTACCACCACCCTGCCTAACTTGTGACTCTCCTTGAATGCTTTAGCTTTCTGACGAAAACCAGGACGCGAATCCGCCTTCACGGGACTTGAGGCTTCTCCTGTTACATTCTGTCTAGTCATGATATAGAAACTCCGAGCATATCATAACCATAAAAAAGAACAATGAACAAGTATAGTCGAGACTCGTGAGCCAAGAGAGACATCATCTTCAGCTTTTCAAATGTTAGTGCATAACAACGGTAGAATTATTTGAATCACCAATAAAGTTTATTCAACTTGCTCAACAGATTTGAAAAAAAAAAACCTAACAAGAACTTAAGTTCTCACGCCAATCCTCTTTCCAATTGCGACATCGCCTAGATATCCACGGAAAACCGCAGAAATTCTTCCAATCAGCTAAAATACAACCACGCCAAACAGAGAATAAAGTCGGAAACGATCGCAAACCGAGCTAAGCGAACAACGCGATTCAATCCACCAGCTCATAAGGAATCTACTAGATTAGCAAATTTTCAACAGAAGAAGGACAAAAACACACGGCACAAAACTCTCCGATCGCCTATCAACGACTTCACACCTCACTCCACAAACCTCATCCACTACTAGAGCAGTCAACCAGTGGAAATCAAATTGACTTAACCAAAACACGAACGGAACCGAGTCACTACTCCAATTCCAACTACACATTACCAGACGAATTAGAGACGGAGGAAGCAGCATTGTCAGTGGTGACATCAACATCAACATCAACCGAAACATCATCGCTGGATGAGCCGTCGTGCACATCCTCACCGCTTCCACCGCCGACCGGATTCCGCTCCCGATCATCCTCCGGCGACTTGTGCGCCATAGCTTCTCCGGAAGGAAGAAGAAGAAGCGAGAATCGGAATCTGATTAGGTGGAAATGGAGAAAGGAGAAGAGGCTTCTGATCTGGAGCTGAGAGGAGGTTTGGGGGGGGAAGGTATCGCTGGTAAAATGTGCAGTTGGGGTTCGGCGGCCTACTGCTTTTTTTTGTTTGCCGCCTTTTCATTGGTGACGCATTTCACCGCCTTTCTCAATATATAACGTTTCTTTTAATTATTAATTTAATTATTATTATCTAGACGCTTAATTCCGTGTTTATACTTTAATAGAGCCTTGTTAACCGTTATGTGTTCATTTAATTAGTTAATTACGAGCAGGAGACCAGAGGTCAATCTGGACGAACAAGATGGTCAAAGAGTCGAAATAATAAAATCATTAATATTTACTAGTTATTATAAATAAAAAATTACTAGATTATGGGGTCGTTTGGATGAGGGATTTTAAATGTCTACGGAATTGGGGAGAATTGTAAAGAATATAGAAACAAGACTGATAGTAGTGGTGTGAAGGATTTATAATACAAAATGACATGCACACGAAAAACGGATAGATGACTCAGTTTTAGAATTAATAATCGTAATTTTCGTGTTATCAAAATTTTTTCCTTGACATACCTGATTAAACCAACAAATTTTTTTGATTAAATGTGTGAGTATATATAATCAAAAGAATCCAGATCTTCAATTGAAGATGGATGGGCGATTTACAGTTCAAAAGCCTACTTCTGAAAAGTAGCAGAAGATTAAACCAACAAAATTGATTGATTCAATCGTGAACTATTATATTATGAGGTATAAATACGATGTAGTTGTAATTCAATTTCTTTGTGATAAGTTATTGAGCTAGTATGGACTCAGCGTCATGGATAGAAGAGATTAGAGACAAGTGTGACGTGAGTTATAAGGAAGAAGTTGTGCAAAGCCAACACTCATGGCTATGCAAGCGACTCGGGGCTCTAAGCGGATCCATTAGGAAGCGAAACCACGTATAAGGAAACATGGCGTCTCTACAAAATTGTATTAATAGAACATTTTGGATCTGAGCCCTAGATTACTATAAGTAGGAAGATTCACTAGTCCATACACAGTACATCAATTAAAAATAAATATTGTTTTAACAATGTAGATATTTATACCACACGCAATAAGTCTCGCGTGCTCCATCCTGATACGAAAGAACATTAATATTTCAAAGAGGGAGCCAATAGACAAGAAAGAAAACATTTAGGACTGAAAGTAATAAACTCAAAAAGATTAGGTACTTGGTTGTATGTGATGAGTCTTCTTTTGTTGTGTCAGATTTTGCTTTACAGCGGTCATTTTATTCACTGACACAATCTATCAAACCATTTTGCATTTAATACTTCTCTGTAAAATTCTAAAAATAATTTGAATTTAACAATTAATATTGGTGTTCATCAAAATGGGTATGTAAATATTGTAAAAAATGTACTAAATTCATTAATCTTTTTTTAGGGTACATTAATATATTTTTAATTAGTACAATCCATCACTTGCGGATTAGGAGTGGTGACAAAATTATAGACATAATCCATAAGAGCCATTAGATCTCCATAGAATAGATCTAATGGTGGAGGGATTATAGTAATAACATAATAGGATTCCCCTATTTATTGTGCCATATTAAATATTTTTATTACCTAAAATTTCATTATACTACTTACCTTTTACATTTTACTTTCTCTTTTAACCGTGGCCACACAAAAAACCGCACCCCCCATTCTCCGGCCGCCCATTCTCTCCCTCTTCTCTGCAGTCAAAAACCGTCGCTCTTAGTCGCCGATTGCAACCGCCGTCGGTGGGAGAGCAGAGTCAGTCTCTCGTTCAGGTAAGCACTATCGCGCGACATCCCTCTGCCGATTCATCCCAACTAATTCCGATTCCTGATTTGGTGCAGTTGTTTGGTGCAGCCGCTGTGGTTTCGTGAAACCGTAAGAGCCGAGAGAACCCATAACCAGGTATTGATTTCTAACTCTGCATGTGCAATCAGACGTAGTTGCGGTTTCGATTGTGTTCGGACTTAGGTTTAGTGACAACATTCATCGCGTTTTTCAGTTTGGTTGCTTTGGTTTGGGTATGGTTTCGGTACTTTTATTTGGGTAATACTATTATCCAAATGATTCGTGGTTGAAAGTCAAATTAACTGTTATTCTGGCAAATACATCTGGTCTATGTAATACTATTATCCATATAAGCTGATTTGTGTGTTTTCCTTCCAGAATGTGAAATTGATGATATGAATTGTATTGTACATGGTTCCTGTAGCTCTGTTTTGTGTGTGTGGATTGGCCTTTATGATGCAAGTATTGTATGATTACTATCTGTTCCACATATGTGCACTTATTGCGTTTGTTTGAAAGATTATAATTGTTGCCATTCACAGTTACTGGCCAATAATAGTATTTTAGAATTACTGTGTTGAATGAGGTAAACTTTGGTGTTTGTTTGTGGTTGATTTGAGCAGATAATAGTATTTTTGTAATACTATTATCCATGTAAACTGATGTGTTGTTTTAGGTCAATCATGTGAAAATGCTGATATAACTTGTAATGTAAATTGTTCCTGCAACTCTGTTTTGTGTGTGTGGATTGGCCTTTCTGATGCAATTATTGTATGATTACTGTTTGTTCCACATATGTTCAGCCATTGCGTTAGATTCTAAGCATATAGTTGTCGTTGTTCACAGTAAAATGGCCAATAATAGTATTGAAGCATTACTATTATTGAATGAGGTGAACTGTGTTGTTTCTGTGTGGTCTGGATGAGAAGATAATAGTATTTCTGTAATACTATTATTAACAGTTATACTTGTGATGGCATGTTGTTGTACAAGTGTGTGGTTTGATTGGTTTTTGTTGGGCTCACGTCCTTGATTGTGGTGTTTGATGTTAATGAAGTTTCTTTGTCAAATTCAGAGAAGAGATGACGAAAACTCCTGTTCAGCAAAGGGGCAAAAGAATTAAGTTGGCGGTATCCAAAAAGCCGAAGCCGAAAAAACCTGTTGCACCAAAACGACCTGAAGACAGGGCTGAACCAGTGAATAGGCCTGATGAACCTGTTGTTGGAGAATCTCAATTGAATACACAACAAGCTCAAGCTAGGTAAACGTTGCAATTTCATTTATGTTGTTTATTTATATTTTGGATACTAGTATAGAGCCTGTAATAGTATGTGGTTCTTTGGCGGGAAGAATACCTATACTTGTGTTTCTAAACTGTTATTTTGGATAATTTGTTTGCAGATATGGATCAGCAGTGGTAAATGCAAGATGCAGTCCAAACAGAATTTTGGAACTGCACAAGAAGCTTATAGAATTAGGATTGACTGAAAGAGTGAAGGTGTTGGATAGTATTGGATTTGGTGGTACGCTTAATGTTAAATAATAGTATTATATTTAAAACACGTATAACACACACAATAAAAGAAGATACAAAAAACAGTAATGTACGAATAACAAAACATCAAAATTGATAAAATACTATTATTAGACATATAACATTATCGGTTATTTGAAACTAAAAAGGAACAATGAACGAAATATCAACTGAAAATGATTATGAAACACAAAACATAACAAATATATCACACCGTATCCTTGCAAAAGTTTATTATCGTATTGACAATCGAGTTCATACTGAGTAAAGTAAAAAATGAGTGTTTAGAAGTACTAGTATTAGCTGGATAATAGTATTAGCTACATACCGTGTCCTTGCAAAATTTCGAGATTTCCTGGCGATGGTACAGTATTCTCAGACGTTTCTGAATGATTTTCGTCGATTGGATCATCAGGTATGAGATTAAGATCAAAACCTCCGCTCTCAGGCTGCTGGTTGGCTTCATCGATTACAACATGAGACTCCATGAGACAAGCAAACAGCCGCAATCTAGGGAAATGAGAATAAGGACTGAATAATGAAAAAATAGCAGGTAAGATATAGGTTTAATCTCGGATTTGAGCAGGAATAATATTAGTAAATAATTTGGTAACAAAATAAAGGATTAACTACAAAGAATTAGAATAATATCATTATATAAATGCCTTCCCAAAATGACTCAAATATAATCAATGAAATTAATTAACTAATTCCATAATTAATTAGCCCAATCCGATCAGATCCTATGGCTTGTGAATCCAACGGCTGTGAGTGGATATTGTTGAGGTGACATAATTTAAATTATGTCACCATCCTTTGGCCGGAGGATAACAAAACTTTAATTATGTCTAGGTGACATAATCCATAAGGACCCTTAGATCTCCTTACAACACATTCAATGGTGGATGAATTATATGAATAAAATAATGAGATCTCCTTATTTATTACCCAAAATAAATGTAATTATTACCAATATTCCATATAATAACCTACATTTACCAATTTACTAGCTTTTATTACCATTGAACCAAAAAAAGTAACTGCAGCCTCTTTCCCGATTCTTGTCTTTGTCAAATTTTTTCCTCTACTGGTATTCGCCGATCGGCCGCCGGTTAAAGGAGTATTCTCCGTCGACGAATCCGACAACTCACTCCATTCATTCAGGTAAGCACTCCCGAAAGCCATCCCCACTGGCGTTTCATCACTACTACTATCGATTGTTGATTGTGTTCCCTTTGTTAGGTAAATCCGTCGTCGGCTCGAGAATCACGAAGAACCCATACCTAGGTTCGGATAATAGTATTGGCTGGATACTATTATTAGTATTGGTTGGATACTATTATTAGTATTGGTTGGATACTATTATTAGCTTAGAAATAATAGTATTGGTTGGATACTATTATTAGCTTCATACCGTGTCCTTGCATAATTACGAGATTGCCTGAAGATGGTACATTATTCTCAGTCGTTTCTGAATCATTTTCGTCTATTTGATCATCGGGTATGAGATTAAGATCAAAACCTCCGCTGGTAAGCACTCCCGGAAGCCATCTCCACTGGCGTTTCATCACTATTCCTTTCGATTGTTGATTGTGTTCCCTTTGTTAGGTAAATCCACCGTCGGCTCGAGAATCACGAAGAACCCATACCCAGGTTCGGATAATAGTATTGGCTGGATACTATTATTAGCTTAGAAATAATAGTATTGGCTGGATACTATTATTAGCTTCATACCGTGTCCTTGCATAATTTCGAGATTGCCTGAAGATTGTACATTATTCTCAGTCGTTTTTGAATCATTTTCGTCGATTTGATCATCGGGTATGATATTAAGATCAAAACCTCCCCTCTTAGGCTGCTGGTTGGCCTCGTCGATTACAACATGAGACTCCATGAGACAAGCAAACAACCGCGGGCTAGAAAAATGTGATTATGGACTGAATAATGAAAAAAGGAAGCATGGGAGAGGTTATATCTCGAATTTGACTGAGAATAATATTAGTGATAATTTGGTAACTGATATAAATGATTGATTGCAAAGAATAAGTATAAATATCCTAATATAAATGCAGTCCCTAATAAATCAAAGCAAATAAATGCAATTGATTCCAAATCATTCCATATCTTAATCCATTCAAGATCATGCGGCTGTGGGTTGATTTTGTTCAGGTGACATAATTGAAATTATGTCACCATCCTTTGGCCGCATCACTTGTTATATAATTTATTTTACCAATACTCACTGTTGTATTCGAACAGACATTTACGTGTATTACAATAATAAATTAGATAGATATTTTGTTTGGGTTACTACTTTTTTCCCAGGTGGATACTATATTAAATAGTTAGCAAAAAAAAATCTTTTATTATAATATTTTTAAAATATCTGGAATATGATTGTACTACATTTTTTTTAATGCTTAGTATTTTTATTGTCGTACCCAACTTAAAAACGATAAAATTCGTTCAAGAGATGCACAACCTCCATATCATCAACAAAACCTGTATCTTGCAACAAAATAAAATCATGACCCATTTACTAACCTCTGTGCCTCTTATTGCACCGTTATTACTTATGATTAAATGTCAGAAACAGTCACGCACTAAAGAACTCAAATAACAGATTAAAGTAGAACTCTTACCTAAACTGTCTTCAAAAGATACTAAAACACCACTGAAAACTCTTACCTAGACATTTGCAATGAAGTAAAAAACCAATGAAAACACGTGCTTGAAAGTCACGGTATTAGAGCAAGGAAAACACATGTTATAACTAAATTGTCTTATTTAATATGTTATTTTTGTTATGGTATACGAGAAATACACATCATTTTTCATCTCGCGACCTAAATGTAATTTTTTTTTTCAAAATTAAATGCTCATTAACATTAATCGTGAGAAATTGCACACATCTCTTAAAAAGAACTCGTTAACCCGCTCACAGAAATTCCCCTATTACAGGTGAAGTACAAAAATGAAAACGTTAAACAAGCTAACAAGCCACTCTATTGAATATCTCCTAACAAAACGTAAAGCAAACCTCATATTTTGAATCAAAATTCTCCATTGTAACACCGATTTCATTATCGTTATTGAGACCATGTTCTACACTTATTTATTTTTCTAATTAATTTCTTCCAAAAAAGATAAACTCAGAAAAGGAAAAAAAAATTAAAAAAATTAAAAAAAAGGCAAATAAATGCTCTGTCTCTTCCGTCTCTGTCTTTTCTCTCTCCTCCTCCTTCCGTCTTTTGGCAAGAGGAGCATATGATACTACTGCACAAAAAGGCAGAAAGAAAAGAAGAAGAAAAAAAAAAAAAAAACCAGAGAGCCCACGAGGAATAATAAGAACAAGAAAGCAAACCAAAGCAAGCAACTCCTGACAGTAAATTTCCTCTCCGTTATTCTGCAGCAGCATGGAGCAGCTCCAGATGGATGGATAACTGTAGCTGAATAGCGAAACGGATGAACATCGCGACGTAATAACTCCCCTCCCCTCGGCGGTTTCCGGTTTCCAGTTCTGTTCGCCGGTCCGATCGTCGTTCATTACATCGCCTAGTCTTCAATGCATGTAACGTTTCGCTTTCTCTTTACTCTTTCGGTGCATTGTTTGGTTTTGTGTTTTTGAAATTGTTGTGTTGATTGGATGAGGATGAAGTATGTGTGTTTTGATTCGGTTATGTTTTGATTTTGGGAGGTGGAAGAGTTAGGGTTTCTTCGGCGGTTTTGATTTGATTGTCTTTGCTTCGGTGTTGATTAGGCGTTTGTTTTGAGTTTAGCTCGTGTTTGGTTGAGAGTGATGAATGTGAACGGCTATCGAACTGTGGATAATGGTGAGAGAAGGTGAATTGTTGCTAAGTTTTGGATAGTGATGGTCTGATTTTGTATTTTTTTTTCTTGTTTGGCTTTGTTGATGTTTGAAGTGCTAGTATCAGTTGATTGATTCTTGAGTAACGCAAGCAGAAAGGATAAGGTAGTATTGGGCAATGCAAAGGCCTGAATTCGATTTCGCAATTTAGAACCTCGGGGCTTTGTTGCTGTATTCCTTGCATTTGAACTGACATGAGTGGTAGGTAGCAGGAGGAGGTTAGGGGAAACTTCTGGTAATATGAAGAATGTTGAAGGTCTTCTCGGTGTCTTTGAAATTGGTTTGCTCATGTGCTGACTGTTCTTTATGTCCTTGCATATCTTCTCTTCCTTTTGGTTTGCCGAGTTCCATAAGCTTCTGATATGATTGTTTTTCCTCTTTTTGTTACCACTATATTTGATGCATTGTGCTATTCATGCAGGTTGGTGAAGTGGCTGCATGGTCTTTAAGATTGTTCAGATTTTACTCTTGTGCTCTTAACATTTAAGAGAATTCAACAGCTTCAATGATGCGAGATCACTCTTGAGCATTACAACGGGTTGCATAGTCAAACGCTTAAATGGCTGGCGGCAAGGTGTTACTAACATACAAGCGGAAGCTTTCATCATTTGGAACTGGTGCTGCCAATGGAGATGGCTGCCGTAATTCTCTTGCTGGAGGACCAGACAATGCACATTTAACAAGAGCACGTAAACCTGATGGGCAAGTCGATGAGCTCAAATCAGAAAATCAGCCAAATATTTCATCATCTGGAAATGGTGCTGCCAATGCAGATGGCTGCCGTAATTCTCTTGCTGGAGGACCAGACAATGCACATTTAACGAGACAACGAAAACCTGACGGGCAATTCGATGAGCTCAAATCAGAAAATCAGCCAACGATTTCATTGGTGAGTTCAAATGCTTTCAGGACTTGAATAGTCATTGTCTTTGCATATTCTAAGTCCTAACCATGTTTTGCTTCGTTCGAAATTGGGATGCACTGACTGAATGAATTGTGTATCGCTAGTTTAAACTAAATAATCATTTCAACTCTCTAGTGTCTGCTTCTCTTTCCCCAGCTGAAAACTTATTTTGTTGCAGATATTTCCTGGCTGTGCCATATCTGGTGTCAGAGACAACCTTCTGCAATGCAATGACTGCCATCAATCGTATCATCAGCAGTGCCTTGACAGCATCGCCGAGGTATTGAAATTGTTTTTCTGGACAGTATGGAAAATTGAATTGGTTACATTGCTGAAATCCTGATCCTCGGGGCACTCTATTGACCTTTTCCATCCTTTTTCTGATGGCCACAGCCAAAGCATTTCCGGAATGGTGAAAAGCTGAGCTGTAGGTGTGAGCAACAAGGTTCTTCAGGGCATGAAGCCATCCATGGACATAGTGAATTAGCAAGCGGTGACATTGGTGAATCTGGTGTAAAGCTGAAGACAGCTACTTCTGACGTATCATTGGTGACAGTAACCCCATATGAGGGTAGCTCTGGAAAGGAAACTTTACCGTGCTTAGAGTCTTTTGAAAGTAGCCCTTTCCTTAAGCCAGCATATTCAGGTACAAACAACATCAAGGAAGAAAAGTTACCTTCTCCAAGTCGGATAAACCCTTTGCAGAGTATGGGCTCTAGAAGCTCTAAATCATCAATTGAGAAAATTTCCAATGTTGAATATGATGCAAATTCGTCTATCTTTGAAGCTTCAAATGCTGAAGTCAACAATTCAATCTCTACCAATCTATCCTGTAGTTTACCCAGTCATTTTCCTGGGAAATCGAAGCCGAAAGCTTTGATCACTTTTAGCCGGAGATGTAAAAAGAAAGCCAAACTTACTGTGCTTGATGCCAAAGGAAGTCCCCTTGATGAGGTACAAAATAGTCCGTCTCAGGACAAACTTAGCATATCCTCCTGTAGTGCAGCTCCTCCTACAGACTGCTCTGCAGATCAATCAGCTAGGCAAAAGCTTCCAGAGGAAAATACAAACATGAGGAGTGTCTCATGTCAAAGTCAAGAAGAGGTATGCTTTCTTTCCTTTCAGAAAATCTATTTTGTTATCTTTGTGTGTTGTTGCCTTCTACTTTTACAAGTAAAATCATTCCATGCATTCTATGTTTCAAGTATGTTGACTACTGCACAGTTACACATCAATTCAGGATCAATAAACAACACAAATTACAATGCGGAAACAATATGTTCCTAGGTTTTACAGGGTTCTATAATGCCCAAAGCTAATGTGAAAGCTCTTATTAGATGTTTATGGTAAAGGGAGGACCAAAGTAGGTATACACACTCATAATGACGCATTCTTCTTCTCTTTACGAAATCAGCAAGCTTTGGATGAGCCACATTCCTGCTACTGAATTGAAGCATGTAAGCATAGTGAAATATAATGAGCATTCCTTGAAAAATGGTGAGAAGTGTTTTCTAGGTCTCTAGCTGGGGTTTATTTGGAACTCAGATGTTTTGTGACCAGCTGCTAATGACACAGTGGCAGTGTTAGTAGACCTTGGAAGTTAGTTGCGTTGTGTTTTTCCCTTAAAATATGAGGGTGCTAAGAGCACTAACTATTAGTATGCGCCATAGAACACAGCCACCTTGAGGAGGAGATATTGGTATTATGTCTTTTTGCTAGGATGATGTAGAATTGGAAGACTTTCAGCATATAAATCCTGTGAATCTCGGTATGAGTTCAACAATTCATGTTTCCTATTACTGTTTCAATATATTGAACATTTAACTTCAGATGCCAATACTTCTGGAATTTTGCTGTTGTGCTGTTAATCCATTCTGAAATATGTAGAGCTCTCTTACATTTCAATGTTTAATATCCCATTTGACAATATGCAACAGATAAAAGTCGATCCTCCTGCCACCAAATGTGGAAGACCTGCCCCGGAGACTGGAAAGTATGTTTATTTTACTTGAATATGCTATTACTGGTTAGAGTCTTACAATCTAATAATTATTCATTGCTGGATTATTCCTCTGGACAGTTTGCTAACCGAGGGAGAAGAATCACGCAATGTTGAAAGTGTATGCGAGGACAACATTCCAAGCACTGGACTTCTACCGCGCCATACTTCTGTGACTGCAATGGAAAAAGAGGATGATACTGCTGAAGATTGTTCGCCAATTGTTTTGAAGAGTGATATTAGAGATTCACATGGTGCCACTGTTTTAGATGGTCAGTCACAGAGCCATGAGTGTCGAGAGAAACCTGAGTTCTTTGCGGGCAAACTGCGGAAAGAAATTATGCCTGGTTCTGGAACTGACAACATGCAAGCTGATTCAAATTTCCCCAAGACACGTAGTATGACTCATTCACTTTCCATTAGAGGCTATGTATTGCCTACTTATTAATATTTTTTCATTCTTTGTTTCTGTCTTTTGGCAGAACACATAAAGTTTCTTCTATATATATTCATAAAAGTTTTCCCATATGACATATCACAGGCTCCTCTGGTACACTGGACTGCAATATGGAAGTAGACATCTGCAAGGGATCTGTTAATGGTGCTTCAGAAACTCATCTCGATTCTCGAGAGTCTGTGAGTAGAATCCCTGCTAATGTTTGTCACGAGGTTTCTAAATGTGGACCAGTGGAAGGCTCAAATGTGATAGGTGCAGAATCTTATAACGTTCATTCAAACAAGCCACAGGACGGTATCTCTTCTACCATGCAGGATACTGTCCCAAACTCAAAAGACAAAGGGGAAGCTGCAGGCAAAAGCAAATGTCTTCAGGTGAGTATTGGTGCCTTGTAATGTAGTTGTTGCTAGTTCTATTATATCTGAGTTGCTGTGAATCTATCAGCTATTGATTCCTGTTTACCGGATTACTCATTCTTCCTTGCCATGGCTCCAGCTATTTTCAGAACAAAGAAGCAGCAACCTGTCCCCAGAAGTAGGTGTTAAACCCGAAGAAGTAACTGGACACAGGACTCCCGAACAAGTGAAATCTTTTCCGGCAGAAACCGGACACAAGCAAACCGCTTGCGTATCGAGCAGTTCTTCATTGAACTTGGATCTATCCTTGAAAATGGATTCTAAAATGGGCAATTTTTCATCTTGGACACCTTGTTCCCAGTTACCTCCTTGGAACTCCAACGAAGAAATCAGACAATTCACTCACTCCGAAGCGGCTGAACATCGTAGAACTCTATTCCTCAGGCAGAAGATACTGCTGGATAGGATAGCGAAAAGAGCGAGTCATTTGAACTCAAAGGGTGCTTTCCAAGACCGGGCAGATGTTGCTCTGTGGTCAGAACAAGAACTGGATTCGCTCTGGATAGGCGTAAGAAGACATGGCAGGGACAACTGGCATGCAATCTTGCGAGATCCGAGACTCCATTTCCCTCCGTGGAGAACTACGAGGCACCTGGCCGAGAAATGGGAGGAAGAACAGGTCAAACTATTGGACGGCAAACATACTACTTCACAGCTCTCGTGCCCCGTAACGTGGGACAGTTTCAGCGGTGAATCTAACCTCCCTTCAGCAGCAGCAGCGCAGTTCCATGGGGCGGCTCGCAGTGCCAAATTCAAGAGGCGATCGAGGATCACCAGAGATCAGGGTTACATATCGCCAAGCTATTACCGTAACGGTCCACCCTGTTTGAATATACACGGAGAAACGTATGGCAAGATGCCATTTCGTTACCTAGGCAGCCCAACTACAGGCCCTCTGAACTCAAGAGGTAATCTGCCCCACTGGCTAAAAGAAGCAGTCACCATTCCTCCGAGGCCGATCGATGTAGCTCCACCGCAAGTGTTTCCATCGCTAGCTCATTGCGGGTTAACGCAAGTCGTCAGACCTTGTTCACACTCTTGTGAAACAGAAACTGGCCTACTGCAGAATAAGACCCTAGGGGAGTCTCAGCAGCTTTTAGGGGGTTCTCGTGGCCGCCCTACTGTTTCCCCAGTAATAAGAAGCGAGGTAACTGAGCCTAGCTCGAATCCCGTGTACAATGTTAATCAGCTGGATGATGTTGTCAGAGCTGACAGCGATGCATCTTCGGAAGAGACGATATCCGATGATCAAGGTGCTTATGAAGAGCGATAGAGACCCAAGTTTGGATAACTGGAAATAAGGAACATCATTCACGTTCAACTCTCTGTAAGTTGATGATGGTAGGGGAACTATTATGTTCTTTTTTCTGTACTATTGTTGTAGCTGAGCAGTGTAAGTTGTTCTCGATTCGGTTCGAAGAGACGTTTTTCGTGTTCTTTCGTTACTTGATGTATATAGTATTTGACCCCAGTGCGACATCAGGATCGAAGTTTTTATTATATGCATTGTGTTGTCTTCTGTGTAAGTGCCAAGTTCTTCTTTCACTTAGGCAGCAGATCCCCCGAAGCGGAATCAGAGCTCTGTTCGGAACTACTGGTCTGTCGCAAACCTCCCTGATTCTTCTCGAGGTAAGGGTTTCCTCGTCGTCGTGTGCTTCGGTTTACTTCTTTGGCAAGTATACTAAACCAGCAAGAACCCTAGAATTGATTTTTACCACTTTACATTGTAAGACTAGGCTTAAGTGAAGACGTTTGATTCGGCCTCGTCTATCAGACGTATGACTATAGATCACAACCAGTTTTCGCAGGACTTCGGAATCCTTTCGACGACGATGTTACTTCTGGTTGCAATGTGCGAAATCGAAAACGGTACCATAGGTAATCAAATGTCAACTTTGTCCTTAAGATTCGACACTCTTCTCCGCGATTTGAATTCGAATATCCGTAATCACAAAAAGAAAACAAATGATGGTTAGCCTACAAACACAATGTGTGTGGTATCGTCGGTTGACTCCGTCTTATCCTTTAACTATGAAGTCGTGAGTTCAATCCTTGTTTACCAGAACGAAGTGCATTTTGTGATCGAAGGAAATCAGTCGATTTTATTGACTATGAAATTATTTCAAAACATGTAACTGAAAATGATGTATTAACCCTAAATCAAAACATGTTAAACTATGTAGCAATAGTACTAATTTAACCCACAAAGTAGCCCCTTAGCAACAAAACTCTTTATCTTCGACGGTTCTAGGTGTTAGAATCGGACCAGACGTCGAGCTGAATTAGTTAATTGGGGTGAACAAAATTTGCTTAAAGAATTCGATATATGGAAATAAAACATCAATGTGTAAATATCATCATAATTCAACGTTCATATTCTTTCTTCATACGATAAATTAAAATGAATGGCAAAAAAAATGACCTAAAATGTGCGAAAAGTTTTAAAAAATTTAACGATTCCTCGACATAAATCCAACCAATTTCGAAAGAAGTTTTTTTAAACATCTTGACTAAAAGAGGGTTGTGAAAAAAAAAGGTTAATTAGGTAAGAAATTGTGGTGATTAAGTATCTCTACCCTTTAGATTTTTCCTAAAAATAGAAAACTTTCTTCTCCAACAAAACCAAAAATCTTGTTTCCTAAAAAGGAGTAAAAAGCAAAAAACTTCATTCTTTCAAAAACTTCATTTTTCCCCTCTCTTTTTGTCATTCCTCTTTCATCAGGGTCTTTCGAGACCCTGCCCCGTTATTCATCAATTTTTGTCTTCTTTTTTGTCAATGTGAGGCTGAAAAAGAAGGAACAGAGAGGAATTCCGCTAGCAAAACGAATTCTTCTTTTGGGATTTGGAAGATGAATTGCTTCCCTTGCTTCCAATCCCAAAAAGGCAGGAATTTGGCAAGCAAAACGGATATCTCCTCTCCTCCTCTGAACTCATTGAGGCCGGTAAGCATTTCCGTCTGTGATCTAAGTAGAATTCATCTGCAAATTTCATAAATGCATACAACATACACATCTTTGAAATAATGCAAGAACACGTAACGTGGGTCTTTCAAGATTGTCTTCCTTAATTTCATCCCTCAAGCATCTGTAATGAAACTCGGGTTTTTATACCATTGCAGACACATATGTACACAAACCCTCATGCACATTTGTTGTTGTAGAACCAAAGAAGCAAAATATGGATGAATCGGGAGGAGCGAACAATGGCGGCATCAGCATACCTCAAATGTACACATTCCGCGAGCTAGCCACTGCTACCAAGAACTTCCGCCAAGAATTCCTGCTTGGCGAAGGTGGGTTCGGGCGCGTGTACAAGGGCACCCTCGCTTCCAATGGTCAGGTACGACGAGAAGAGAAAAAAACCCGTTACAGACTCGATTCTCCTGGTTTAACCGGTTCGGTTCAATGATTGTAACATGATATGATTATACTATAGGTGGTGGCAGTGAAGCAAATTGATAGGCATTCACAAGGCTGCAAAGACTTTGTGCAAGAAGTGAATAGCATTCATATGTTGAAGCATGACAACATTGTCCAATTGATTGGCTATTGTGCTGATGGAGATCAAAGGGTTTTGGTTTTTGAGTACATCCCCAATGGTTCTCTTGAGAATCACCTCCTTGGTATGTATTAAATCTTTGATTTCCCCCCCCCCCCTTCAATTTGGTTAATTTTCGAGCAAAATCGAGTTGTTCGATCTACCCTTTTTCGAACAACTTGCTCATATTGAGTCAACTTGCCTGTTTTCCGCTATGGAATTGGAATTCTGACGGGCAATGCCACAGTAGCTTAATTTCGTCTGTGAATCAATTCCTTGTTTTCTTGTCCCTATCACAAACGGGATATTGGGTTTCACGGAACTCAATTCCGGATTTGTGGTTTACTTTGTAAGGGAGAATTGCAATCCTTCCTATTTGAAATGGAATTCAATTCTGATGGTGAGGCGGAATTGGTCCTCGTCGAACTGAATTATCACTTTTGTGATGGAAAACAAGGAATTGAGTCAATTTCGTCTCCCAATTCCATGACGGTAAAATGATGTATGAATCTATTTACCACGAGATAGAGTAAATTTGACATAATCTCACATATGATATTTTTTTTGTTGTTGCATAAATATTAGAGTTGGCACCAGACAAGGAGCCAATGGATTGGATAACAAGAATCAAGATAGCACATGGCACAGCTGAAGGTCTAGCCTACCTTCACCTCCAAGCAAATCCTCCAATAATCTATCGAGACCTTAAACCCTCGAACATCTTGCTAGATGACGATTTTAGCCCGAAGCTCTCTGATTTCTCGTCGATGAGCTTCGGTGCGGACAACAATTGTCCCATCCAGTCACGAGCGATGGGCACTTACGGTTACTCTGCGCCCGAGTACTCGAGGTCAGGCCAGCTGACCTCGAAATCAGACGTTTATAGCTTTGGAGTCATTCTGCTGGAACTCATCACTGGGCGTCGAGCCATCGACACCACTCGGCCTAACAACGAGCAGAATCTTGTTCAATGGGTAATGTTTCCGTTTCTCGTATCTATTATGTGTTTTTATTAGTTCCAGTGTTTTTAAAATTGTACCGTTACAGATAGTTTTGACTGATTTTATATCATGAACTACTCGCAAAAATAGTACGGTAGAATATAATGATGATTCAACTACCATTTCTAATGATTTAGCAATTGAACCACTTAACATTAAATTCATTAGATTGAAGTGTTGGTATGGTTTTCAAAATACAAATTAGTTTATCTTATACATCCTAAAATTTTTGGACGGGTTAAAAAGTTGTCCTGAAACTTCAAAATATTACAAACTGGTCTCGAAACTTTGAATCATATCACAATTCATTCATGCAGTCGCTGGCGACAGCATGCTCTGACCATTTTTCCACATCATAAAAAATTTAATAAAATATTGTATATGACATGCCAGTGCCATTTTTTCCCGTCATCAAAATATACTATTATTTTATTTTTTTTATGAAGTGTTAGCGGTGATGTGGGAAAATTGCCGGAATATGTTGTCGTCAGCAACTATAGGACTGGATCGTAATAGGATTTAAAGTTTCAAGACTCCTCTATAATATTTTAAAATTTACGGATCAGTTTGTAACCCAGTCTAAAGTTTCGGTATTTTATATTGAATATTCTAAATTAGATGATTAATTTTATGGATGCAGGCCCAGCCCATATTTCGAGACCCGAAGCGGTTCCCGGACATGGCCGACCCGCTACTCCGGCGGCAATTCCCGGAAAAAGACCTAAACCAACTCGTCGCAATCGCCGCCATGTGCCTTCAAGAAGAGCCCGGATCTCGGCCGTTGATGTCCGATGTCGTCATGACTCTCAGTTTCCTCTCCACGGACCCCTTGGACATCCCTCCTCCGTACAGCCCTTCGCAGTCGAGCTCCGACGACAGCGAATCCGATTACGACGACTACGACGGCGAGGGGTTCGGAGAAAGCTCGAATTACAGCGACGTCGGCAGCGATTCGCGGCGGAGCAGCAGCCGCGTCCAGAGAGGTTATTCGCGGCGGAGCAGCGCCGGAGGTGGCGGTTATTCGCGGCGGAGCAGCGGTCGACGGAGTAGGAGGGTTTGGGAGGACGGGAGCACGTGAAACGGCGTCGTGGAGGAAGGGGGATAATTAATTAGTGGGGCTAATCTGTGATTAATTAAAATTGGAGGGGCTTTTTTGGACACTTTGATTTTGATTAATTGTTTACGGATTAATTAGCTTTGAGCTTTGCGCGCGTGTCTCTACCTTCTCTATCTCTGGAGAAAATGAATGGGAAAAATTGGGGACTATTTTGATTTTGCATTGATAATTATTATATCAATGTGAAATTATATTAAAGTTTGGGGACCTTGTTTGCAATTTTACCACCCTGACAACACTTTTTTACGGCGATTTCTACCGTGATAAAACTTAAGACTCAAATTGGTACTTAAAATTAAGGAAAATAGCACTTTGGCCCCCTCTACTTTGTCAACTTAACAAATAACCCCCTATACTATAAGTCGCTCGTTTTATCCCTTCCTACTTTGACCACTTTGCCGTTTGGGTCCTTCTGTTTCAACTTTCGTCTTCGTAACGTTAATTGATGCACATTCAGTACACCACGTTAGCTCCAACAGTCATGTATTCTTACTAAGCGTTTTTAATTGGGAAAAAAATGTGGTTTTAAAATTCTTCGTATTTCACCATACTCTTCGTGATACCTCCCCAACCAACTTTTCATCTCCGACCTCTGATATCTCTCTTTGTCGGTGTGTGGATGTGTCCAAATTTAATGTTAAGAAGACGAAAGTTGAAATGGAAGGACCAAAATGGCAAAGTAGTCGACGTTGGAGGGGTAAAACAAGCAATTTATAGTATAAGGGGCTATTTGTTAAGTTAGCAAAGTAGAGGGGGCAAAATGATATTTTTCCTAAAATTAACAATTTAATTACCTACTAAATTGGTCTCTGAATTTAACAAATCAAGTACCTATTATGAAAAATGGTACCTGCGAATTCAAATCACAGAGAGGTAATAAGAATGTTTGTAGCCTATGGGTAGGTAGATTAGTGCTCATCCTCTTAATTGATGTGGTTCAACAAAATGGTTATCTCGTGATAATATTTCACCTTGGATACATTTTAGGTGTACATCTGACAACTACGATTAAACTAGGTGATATCATGTTTCAAAGATCACCTTCGATGTTTGACCCTAAAACCGGAAAAGAAGACAGGTATCTAGTTGTATTAGTCAAGATTCTTTTAACGATGAGAAAAGAAACCAAAATGCTTAATTAATTATTTAAATTAAAAGAGTGTTTAAGGAAAGGTCCAATTAATAAGCCAAACCAACTTTCTAGTGTCATTCCATGGTATTATTGAACTACTTATGGGTCATTGAATTTTCGGTAACCAATGAAACGGTCACTTAATTTTTTTTTACTTTCAACGTAACGGTAACTCAAGTTTAGAGCAACTAAAGAGTACACCACTCTCGTCCTCTTCCGTTAGATTTTTCCATCCATTTCTCCTACTCACTTCGACACATCAAAGAAACAAGCTGAATTCCGAAGTGAACTAACTTTACAATTACGTACCGTCACTTAGTGATCACCGGATTATAAGTTGACTTTCGAACTGCGTTGAATTATTTCCGCAAAGACAAAAATATCAAAACTTTACTCCGACGAGGTTGAAAAAATGGACGGAAAAACTAAGCGAAGAGGATGGAAGTGCTAAGAACTTAAACTTAAGTGACTGATGTGGTAGTTTCCGTAAGTCTAGTGATGATAAGTTGAACAAACTAGTCAATCCAACAACAAGCATACACATAAGAAAGAACAATTCAAAAATGACAAAACCTACCCTAATTAATCAACTAATCTTTCATATTAATAATTAATTAATCAGTAATTAAAAAAATTTATCTTTAATCTTTTTACCCAATGGCTCTCTAAGCCACCCTTCCCCTGTTTTTTCCTCTGTTTTTTTTTTCACCCTGAAAAATGATTCATGGTCGAACCGGTTAAACCGGATTTCGCTACGATTATGAATGACTACGTGTTAATAGTCGCGGTTGTAACTAAAATGAATGAAAAAACCGAAAAAACATTGCAAACACCTACGTTAATGCAGTCACTTAAGTTCGAACTAAGTCACGTCAACATGACATGTCAACAAAGTTACGATCAACTCATAAATAAGTCTAAATCTCGTGTCAACGCGTGCAAACACCTGAATCCAAACTCGACAAAAACTACAACGTCAGCGTACCATTTCATCAAAATTACTCGTACTACATTCTAACTCCAACCGAACCACTTAATCGAGTTACTTACTCCAAAATCAACCCGGTTCAACTACCCAAAATCAACCCATCCATTCCATATATATATCAACCATAACCCAAAATCAACCAGCCATTGAACAATCATCAGAAGAAATCAAAGAGATGAAATCAGGAGGAGAAGTAATAGTAGTCGCCGTCGACGCCGGAACAGCGATCGCCGACGAAGCGCTCATCTGGGCTCTTCGAAACGTCGCCAGAAACTCGGACTCCCTCTTCCTCCTCCCTCTCCTCCCTTCCTACGGCAGCGAAGCCGCCTCCGCCACCTCCACCGCTGCTAATCGAGCACATCAGCAGCAGCAATCCTTTCCCGGTATGTAACAAACATTTCGAATTTTTTTTTTCGATCCAGTGCATTCAACCGTCCTGAATCCGAACTTTTCAGGAATTGTGAGGAAATGGGTGGTGAAGAGACTGTACAGAGACGAGAGTCCGCAATTGCCGAGTTTGGAGAGGCAGCCGGAAGAAGTTCGAAGGGTTAACAAGATCTGCGTCGATATGATCCGGCTTCTGTGCCGGATTCATAAGAAGCAGGTAATATTTCGATCACTCGAGTTTGTTTTTAAGGTAACGAAAAAACGTGACACTTTCGTTAAGGAAATCGAGACAGTCTGTCTCGATTTCCTTACTAACAGTTGTTAATATGTTCTAGAGTCGAGTTAAATTTTTGGACGGAAAATTTGGACGGAATTAATATGTGATTAAGTATGTATGAATCAAAATTTCACCCATAGTTGGGATATGTTAAATTTTGGTGATGAATCTGTCATGTACCTCAATGTTTAGTGACCATTCGTACATTTTAATATGTTATGTACTAGTTTATAAATGGGAAAATAGCACTTTACCCTCTCTACTTTTCCAATTTAACATATAGCCATCTACACTATAAATTGCTCTGTTTACCCCTCCTACTTCGACCACTTTGTTGTTTGGGTCCTTCCATTCCAACTTTCATCTTCATGACGTTAATTGATGCGCTTTTAGTACACCACATTAGCTTCAATAGTCATGTATTAGCTTACTAAGCGTTTTTATATAATAATATATTATATATATATAATTAGATAGGATGAATCGACGAATAAAACATGTGACTATAAAACTCTTCGTATTTCACCATATTCTCCTACCTTTGATGTCTCTGTCCGTCAGTTCCAGATTTAATGTTAATAAGACGATAGTTGGAATGGAAGGAGCCGAAAAGCAAAGTAGTCAAAGTAAGAGGGGTAAAACGATCGATTTATAGTATAGGAGCTATCTGTTAAGTTGGAAAAGTGAAGGAGGCAAAGTGTTATTTTCCCTTACTAAATCAATTTTAAACTTAGGTTACTGTTTTGTCACATACTAGTGACCGATTGATCACACAGTTGACTTTTTCAACGGCTTCATTTCCAGCTCCAAACCCAAGTCAAAGTCATAGCCGATGCACAGCTCGGCTCGGTGGCTTCAGCCGCCAAGGAACTCGAAGCGACATGGGTGATTCTCGACAGGTTCGTCTTCTTTCCCGTCGAAAAATCGTTGACCTCGAAGTTCGAACTCGAAAAAAGTCAACTCTCTATTCTGCAGGCAATTGAAGAAAGAAGGGGAATTTTGCATGAGAGAGCTGAAATGCAACATTGTGGTGATGGATCAATCGGTACCAAAGGTTATGAGGACGGTAGTGAATCCTAATCGGGCAAGGAGAAGGCATAGCGTGAGCGGTAGCGACGGATTTGACCCCACCAGCAGAACGTTGTGGGGTCTTATGAATCATACCAGCAGTAATACGTCGACCGTTAGTGAAATGGATAGTGATGCATCAACTTTTAAAGTCGAGTCGGATGAGGAGGAGTCGTTCAGGAGGAAGCTGAATGAGACGCCTCCCGGAACGTTGTTTCATTTGGATTCGGTGCTTGTCGAGAGGAGGGATGTGGCGGAAGGGTCTCGTAAGTCTCCGATGAAGGAGAGTATGCCGGAGATTACCAGTTGTTCTGATGATGAGGATGACGGCGATGGTGGTGGTGGGTTGTCGGTTGATTCACGGGTAGTTGCGAGTTCTAGTGGATTGTGTAGGCGCAACAATGAATTACCTTCTAGGCTCGAGAAGGATGAGCCTAGTAACACTAGTAAAGTAGCTACACTTCCATCGAGGAGGTCGCTAGACGGACATAGTTTGTCGAGATTTCGAGACAGTTTCAACCTGCCAAGTCGAAATCTCAGCCGGGGGAACTCATTGGTCTCTATCAAGACTATCAACCAATTTGAGGAAGAAACTGTGCCACATCGCGAAATTCGTGCAGACGGTCCTTCAAATATTGCGTCTAGAACTTCGAGCATTCGAAGGGCAATGCCCCTCTCGATGAAGTCGGCGCCAATTCCGCCACCCCTGTGCTCAATGTGCAAGCACAAGGCACCGGTTTTCGGAAAGGCCCCCAAGAAGTTCACCTACCAAGAGATCAAATCATTCACGGATGGATTCTCTCGCGAATCCATCATGGCAGAGGGAGGGCGGGGCCTGGTGTACCGAGGGAAGCTACCTAATGGGCAAGTCGTGGCCGTAAAGCAGTACAAGTCGCTGACATCCGAGGGTGCCTCGGAGCTCTGCTCCGAGGTCGAAGTGTTGAGCTGTGCTCAGCACCGGAATTTGGTGATGTTGATCGGATATTGCGTCGAGAGGGAGTGGTTTTTGGTGTACGAGTTTGCATGTAATGGGTCGTTGGACAGACACTTATACAAGCCCAAGCCCAGTGCCTCAAACCATCCTGGATCTGCCACTGGTAACGAGATACACCCTACGGGTGAAGTAATGGCGTGGGAGCATAGAATGAAGGTTGCAATCGGAGCTGCCAGAGGGTTGAGATACCTCCACGAGGACTGCAGAGTCGGTTGCATCGTTCATCGAGACTTTAGGCCGCGGAATATCCTCCTTACTCATGATTTCGAGCCCATGGTTAGTATCGAACCAGTTTCAATAACACATTCTTTATGTGTTAAAAAACGAGAGAAATCCAACTCACCTCTCGACCGCAAGGTAACCTTTTTTTTAACATTTAGGTAGGAGATTTCGGGCTAGCAAGATGGCAATCGGACGGCCAGAAAGCCGAGGAAACTCGAGTAATCGGCGCAATCGGGTACTTAGCTCCGGAGTACACTCAGGCCGGAATCATAACCGAGAAGGCCGATGTCTACGCATTCGGGGTAGTCCTTTTAGAGCTTCTATGTGGGGTGAAAGCCACCGAGTTCTCAAGAAGCATGGACCAAAATTTCCTCTTAGAATTGGTAAAAAAAAGTTATATTCACCTCAAAATTAACAAATTTTCTCGATTTTGATTACCGGTTTGATCTCATGTGCGGTTTCTGTGATCGGTTTTTTCAGGGTCGTTGGTTGATGGAAAGAGATGCATTGAGTGAGATACTCGATCAACGGTTGCAAGATAAATATGTGGAGAACGAGGTGATGTGCATGGTCTTTGCGTCTAGCCTGTGCCTGTCGCCAAACCCCGAGAATAGGCCAAGTATGTCTAAGGTGAGTCGAGAAATCGAGTCTAAGTTTTGACAGATTTGGATGCATTACCAAATGTAGTGCATTCAAATTTGTAGTGTTTTTCTTACAACTTTTTCCTCTCTCTTTAACGATAATAATAGAAGTGGGTATGTAATAGGTGGATAGCGAAGCTGATTCTAACCCAATTTTTAGCGAGTCGGGAAGTGAAAAGAGGTGTCCTTGAACTTAGGATAACCCAACGAGCATGGCCTGATATGCCCGTTAACTCTGGTTAAGACCAATTACCTAACTCAACCAATGTATGAAACCCGATTACCCAACCCATGTTTGAAACCAAATTACCCTATCCAACCCAAAATAGTTTTGCACTGAGTGAATTTGGTTAGAACAAGTTACCCGCTATCGACCCAACTGGTTCGAGAATACCACTTCACCCGTTCGAACTGATGTCAAATATTCGAATTATAACGAATATGAATACCCGTTTCATACGAGACATGTACCTAGCTAAGTTCACCCATTGTAAATAAAAATGATGACACATGTCTGTAACATTTTTTGTTTATGTTCAGGTACTCAAGATCCTAGAAGGGGACATACCTCAACAACCCGGTTTCGTCTACCCGAACCAGTTAGCCAACGTGATCTACGACTCAAAACCGCCCCCATTTTCGAAGGTGTTCGAAGAACAAACTCATGTGGTGAAGCCCAAGCACGAAGCACCACAATGGTGGAGGAATTCGAGCAATGTTGAGGAAATCATTGCAAACCCCCCTCCAACAAAATCAGGCGGAGGAGGAGGGACAAAAGGCGGCGACAATGGTGGTGGTGGTGACAGTCGGGTCGATTTTAGTGGAGAGTATAATGAGTACTTACAAGGATCGTTGGTTAAGTTCTTTGACGGGCTTGACAAACATTGAAGAAGATTAGAAGATCATGTTTTTTTATCACATAATGGGCAATTCTGTAAACATCTCGAGCAATAACCACCGAAAACCGACTCGAACCAAATGAAATTTCAAATCTATTTTTTTTTTGTTTAAATTTAAGTGAAAAAACGCAAACAAAATTGATTCATTTACACAAATTTCCTTCAAAAAGAACGAAAAAAACAAATTGAAAAATCGCCATTGATGAACAAACTCTAAAAAACTCAATCAGCTGGCTGGAACTCGAAGATCTCCACTCTCAGCTTCGCATCGTCCTCTCCAGGTAGCGTGAACTTCACTCTGATGTCCGGACCTCTCGATCCTCCTCCTCCTCCGCCGCCGCCGCTGCTGCTCTTCCGTAGACACGGCTTCAGCGTCGTCGCCGTTGTCTTCAACCTCGACAAACAATCGCCTCCGCCGCCGTCGTACAAGGAGAACGAGTCCCTACAGTCCTCGAACTGTTCTTCTTCCTCTTTCCGGTGCTTCTTGTAGTAGCTCAACGCCGTCCTCGGCGAATCGTACGATCTCGTCGGAATTTCCGTCTCCTGCTTATGGCGGCGGCGGCTCGTCAAGCAATCAGGAAAAATCGCGACGTCGTTGTTGCTCCGGATCTCTCCGTACCTGCAATCGACTTTAGATCTGATCTCCGCCGCCGCCTCAACCGCCGCCGGAGGCGGCGATGGAGCAAATCTCGCGGATCTTGCTCGAGCAGCAGCTGGTCAAATCCGATCATCTCCAGCGAACAATCCACCCCCGCTGCTTTCGATCCCCGCCGCTGCGGCGTAGACGGAACAAGCTGCCTGTTCTGCTTGAGGAGGCGGTCCATGGTGTGGAAAGGGACGACGTAGAAGACGCAGCCGAGCTTGAGGACGGAGTCCGGGTGGACGACGATCCATGGGTACTTGAAGAAGTCGGGTCGGGTCACGCAGTGCCTCGGGTATTTCTTCATCACGTCGGAAGCTCGGGTCGGGCGGGTCAGCATCTCGACGAGACCCTTCGGGTGGACCAGCTTGATGAACGGCGACGACGCGTGCTTCCTCCGGTCTCTGCAATCCGCCGCCATTGATGAATCGTTTACTGTAAGTGATTTTGAAATTGTTTTGAGATTTTGAGAGTGAAGATCGGTGGCGTATAAATGTGTGAATGATTGAACGCTAGGATACAAATTCAGGTGGAAAAGATTTTGAAATGAGCGAACAAGAGATTCTTTGTCCGAAGGATGCTTTGCTTTGTATTGGATGAAATCTATGAATATGGTTAATAATATCATTTTAGGGATTAAAAATTAGAAAAAAAAGAAAAAAAACTAGGGTTTGGATGGTTGATATTCGTTTTTAAATTCGAGTATTTCTTTTGTTATTCGATAGAGTTTGAGGGGTGGGATCACGTGGTTTACGACTTGTTATAAATCGTTGCATCTGATCAATAACTTGAGCTGTTGGGAGAGAGTAACGTGTCCCTTCAAACAGAAGCTCTTAGAAAATGGTATGATTTGTAAAAACTTAGTATGAAATTTATGCGTACATAGATGGTATTAGAATCTTTGATTGATTACTAGTGAAACACTGGAACTTCAAGTCCAGTGGCCGCTTCATGCTCTATCAAAACCGGCTCAAAATCATCGAGAAATGATCTGACCAAACGATTGAAATTCGCCAATGCTAACAATTTATTGGGTGGTTTGGATCCTATATTAGTTAAAGCTAATTGAGCAGTAGCGGAGCCAGGACTCAAGTAGACCTTGGGCCCGATACATAGAATACAATGGGCCGAACATACTTTTTGTACTAAAAATACCTATATTTTAGCTATTTGGGTCTAGAGGACCCTGGGCCCGAGCCCAGGGTGGCCTCCCCTAAGCTCCGCCAATGTAATTGAGTATATAGTTTGTAGATATTCTCGGATAACAGTAGTCTCTATGTGAATATTTTCCCGATCAGGCTGAACGAGTCACCACTTGGAATGGGCGGAATAGAAGACATTTACAAATATCACTTACTAATTCATATATTATGAAATCTTTTTAATTATTAGAAAAAAATATTCACTATTTATTACTATCTATTTTCAAACATAGAAATTTAAATAAATATTTCTATTTAAACAATATGAAAAAATATAAATATCTATAGCACGTATTTTATTTACAAATATTTAATTATTATTATGCTCCATTTGGAGATGTGAACGTGAATCTGACTGATAATGCCTATGTCAACTCAGCTGCTAATTATTCCTTTTTTAATTTTCTTGTTTTTTTTTTCAAAAAGAAAAATAGCAATTTGCCTCTCTGTTTTCTCAACTTAACAGATAGCTACTTATATTATAAATCACTTTTCGTTTTACTCCTTTCTACTTCGGGTACTTTGTATTTGTGTCCTTTCGTTCCAACTATTATTTTCTTAACATTGAATCTGGATACTTCATCGACGAACATAGATTTCAAAGGTAGGAGACCAAAAGTTGGCCAGAGAGGTATCGTGAAGAGTATGACGAAATATGAAGGATTTTAAAACCACACGTTTCATTCGTCGATTTCATCCTATCCAATTATATATATGTTATATTCTTGATTAAAAAACGCGTAGCAAGCTAGTACGTGATTATTAGAGCTAACGTGGTGTACTGAATCCACATCAATTAACGTAAAAAAGTCGACGTTGGGAACGAAAGGACCCAAACTGCAAAGTGGTTGAAGTAGGAGGAAGTAAAAGAACGATTTATAGTGTAGGATCTATATGTTAAGTTGGAAAAGTAGAGGGACCAAAATGCTATTTTCCCTTTTTTATGATTATTTGCAAAATAAACAAAACATTGAATTATTTTTGGTATCTAATTCTGAATTATTTTGTGGTTCGATTCAATCTATTGTAACATCTAAAACCTCGAACTAATCTCCATAGTTATATCCTAATTTCTAAATTAATTTATGATATTTAGTAGTTAATAATTTTCTTGGATGATCTAATTAGAGAATCGTCGACATGGTTTCATTATTCTTGAGACTGAATGAACCGCTATATGATGACTTGTTTCGTGAGACAGATGGACGGTATTTATAGAGGTGGATGACGGGGTGACAGTTGTTGTGAGTTGCCGAATGTGTGTTTTGAAAATTTCTACTTTTATTAGAAATTTTGATTTTTCAAGAAGAATTATGGGTCCACTGTTTTTTTCGCAACTATTTTTATGTACTAATTATACGTACCAAACAAGGTAATATAACATCCTCCACTTTTTTAACAAACGTTTTTCAAACATTCTCCTATTCTCATACTTCTCCTAATTCTTAATGACTTATACCAAACTACCGCATTTTTCAATATTACCGATTTGGTCATGTGTCATTTCGAATATATGGGTTTGCTTGTGGCTACTTGACACTCTACAATGTAAGCCTGATGATTCGCTCGATACTCGAAATGAACTGAGAGGTGTTGTGATAGGCTTACAGTTTGCTTCAAAGATGAGATATTTTCTGATACACGTGCGACTGAATTCAACATCGTTGGGAAAGTGTTATGTGCCAAAATGTGCGACTGAATTCAACATCGTTGGGAAAGTGTTATGTGCCAAAATGTGACGCGTAAAAATACAGGATTAATTTTGAGGATGAAATTTAGATGATAATGAAAAAACTCGCTCTCCAAATTTACTTCACCGGGATCTAATTTTTATGTCCTATAAAAAATGCTCAAAATCCAATCTAAATTTTCACCAACCAAACCAAAAGATAAAATCGAATCGGTCAAAATTTACCCTACTCGGTTATAAATTAATCCAAAGAAAAATTTAATTACAATTAGGAGCATATTGGGCCCGGAGATTTGATATGTTTGGGCTTTTGACAACATGAAACGGCCCAAGCCTTGTTAACCGAGCCCATAACTCTGCAAAATTTCCGCCGTCCCTTAAAACCCTAATTCCACTTCTCACACACTCCTCTTAAGCCAAAGACGAGAACCAGAGCTCGAAGCATCAGCTCCCGCTTTCTTCCACCGCCGCCGTAAGTTTCCTTCTTTCCTCCGTCTCTCCTCGTCCGATTCGTCGTCAAAACGAACTTTCTCGCTAGCCTCGCTCAGAAAGAGCTCTTTTGGTATTATGATTGTTACACTGTTGAAATTTGTGTTCTTTCGGATTTAGCTCTTGCTTCGTACGCTGCGCATTTCGTAGATTGTTTCTAATGCGGGATTCGTTATGCGATTTTGATTCATCTTCTGAACTCTACTATCATAGTTTCAATTGATTGTTGTTTTGCTAGGTTATCGAATGTCTGAATGATGGAATCCCTAGTTGTTTTGATTCAGTTTAAATTGATTCCGTAGGTAAAAGATGAAGCATAACAATGTCATCCCTAATGGTCACTTCAAGAAGCACTGGCAGAACCGTGTCAAGACATGGTTCAACCAGCCGGCTCGCAAGACCCGTAGACGCGTTGGTGAGTCGCTGAGTTTCAATTTTATTCTGTGTATAGATGAATCATGATTTAGGGATTCGCTTCTGCTTAACATCTGTAGCTTTGATGGTTATTGTTTAGTGATTGTGATCCTTGGTTATTGTCTTGGTCTATGATGTTGTTTCTTGCAGCTCGTCAGACTAAGGCAGTGAAGATCTTCCCTAGGCCTATTGCCGGACCTCTTCGTCCGGTTGTCCATGGACAGACTCGCAGGTACAACATGAAGCTCAAGGCTGGAAGAGGGTTTACTCTCGAAGAACTCAAGGTACGGTACAGATTAATTGTCATTTGTTTCATTGTTTGTGCAATAGGTAAGTGGTTAATGCTGCCCGGTGTATAAAGTATTTTCCTTTCCTCTTTTGGTAGGCTGCTGGTATCCCGAAGAAGCTTGCACCCACCATTGGAATTGCAGTCGACCACAGGAGGAAGAACCGTTCACTCGAGGGTCTGCAGGTCAATGCCCAGAGGCTGAAGACTTACAAGGCCAAGCTTGTCATCTTCCCAAGGCGTGCACGCAAGGTCAAGGTAATAAAACCAATACACGAATTCCCCAACTCAATGTTTTACGCAATTCACTACTCCATGGTTATGCAATGCATGTAAATCTATCTACAGGCTGGCGATTCTGCTCCTGAGGAGTTGGCAACTGCCACTCAAGTCCAAGGAGACTACCTGCCAATCGACCGTGTGAAGCCCACTGTCGAGCTGGTGAAGGTGACGGAGGAGATGAAGTCAGTGAAGGCCTACGACAAGCTGAGGTTGGAGAGGACGAACAAGCGCCACATGGGTGCTAGGTTGAAGAGGGCCAAGGAAGCCGAGAAGGATGAGAAGAAGTAGAATCTATGATTTACTAGTTTAATCTCTTGTTTCTGTTTTGAACTATTATGAGTTTTGATACTATTTGGATTGAGTTATTAGGCAGATACTGAAACTTGCAAATGAAGTAATGTACTCTTTAATCTCTTTCGTTTGATGTCAAACTAGCTGCATCTTATCAAGTTTAATCTAGTCGATTCGGTTTTGGTCTAATTGCATTCGAGATTTAAGATGCATGTTTGTTTTAGTTTTTGGTAATTGGTGCGGTAGTGGTTAACCGCATTGCGAAATTCCTTGGAAATGTTGTTGGTAGTTGTGTCGATGTTGTGCGTGGTTCGCTTATGGTTTTGCGGTGTGGTTAGTGGTTAATCAATTGGATCCTAATTTTGTAGATAACCGTAACTTGATGATCAAAGTTTTAACGAGTAATGACATCTTTACGGGTCGAGTTGAGTGTGAGCGAGTACTAAGAGCGATTTTGTGATTAATTTCAATAGAAACGAGTGAATGAATTGAGTTGACTGAGTACTAGGAGTGGTTTTCGTGATTAAAATTATGTTGAAACCGGTCAATTTGAGGGTTTAGACAAGATTATATAAAAATGGCAAAATGTATGTTGCACACACAGTCACAGGTTCGAATTCACACCTAATCATAAAAAAAAATTACCGCTGAACACGACGCGACAAGTGGTTAACCAACAAACGTTAATTTTGATATGATTTACAATTATGAGTGCTAACTAGTTATCAATCCTAAGTATTTGAATAGCACGACAAATAATCGATTGATGGTTGTAGTACAAGACTCAAATAATAAAACCTTATAACAAAGTTTACAAACTAAACCATGGTTGACAAAGTACTATCTACAATACTTAATACTAAAATGGTTTCATACATGTCTAGCCGTCTTAGCTCTGCTGGTAGAGCGCGTGGCTTTTAACTACTGTGTCGTAGGATTCGATTCCCAGACGACGTTGTTTGTTTTAGATAGTCTTCACTGTTGCTTTCCAAGATGTGTTTTTCGACGTAGGGTTTGTGTGGTCCTCCTTCTGGAAAGGTTTTTTTGTTGTTTCCTTGCAATGGAGCTTGGCTTCGTCAGGAGATATGTCAGTACAGGTGGAACTGATTGTCCATCACGGTGGACATGCGATTCAACAGACGAGTTACCCAGTACGTTGGTGGAGAAGTGGTGGAGGTATCTTTCGACTCAGATTTCCTCTGCAACTTCCAACTAATGATGCTTGAGACGGAGGACCTGAAATACGACTCCGTAGATAAAATCTGGTTTGTGGCCCTAGGGAAGACACTAACAGATGGGTTAGTCTAGGTTTTGAAAGGCGACGATGCGGGAAAGCTTTGCGAAGCTTGGAAGAAAGAGGTTGTCTAAGTGTACCTGGATACGACCAATATAGAAAGCTTCTACGACGATAATGAAAAACTTGAATCCGAATGGCATAATGGGCTTAGTGGTAATGATTCAGAAGCGGAAGTATCTGCTGTTGTTACCAATGTCGGGGTCGTTCATCTTATCGACGATTTTGACCGTACGTATGACCCGGAGTTCTTGGAGGCCATGGAAAACCTAGGAGTTTCAAGGTTCAGGAGAAGGGTGAGGACTACTTTGTCCGAAAACGGCGAAGAAGTTGAGCAACGGAACGAACCTGCTTCAACCGACGTCATCAGACCCACAGAGCTCGAGAAGAAATTGTTGTGGACGAAAATGTGATAGTGGAGCTGGCAACCATGGAAGGCAACGACGACATGCTTCACTCAGCTTCTGATGGTGCTGACGAAGGCTCTGATGAAGACTCTGACGAAGACGTCCCATATGAACAATTCCCCATCGACGAAATGAATACCAGGGACGAAAACAACTCTCTTGTATCCAGTTACAGGAATTCAACAGAGTCTGACCATGATGCAGATGACAAGGTGGATGGGGACGGAAACCAAAACTTGTTATCCGGTCATCCATGGTACGACCCGAGTTGTGACCACAACAAACTGGAGCTGAAGCCGAAACTTAGGTTCACCGGTCCAAGCCAGTTCAAAGAGACAGTGCAGACTTACTCAATAGTAGTGGGAGCTAATATCAAGTGGCCTAGGAGCAGTCCACACAACAAGGAAGCTGTATGTGCGGAACACGGTTGTAGGTGGAGAGTGTATTGTACGCCAGATGGTTTGGTGGGGATGAAGCCTTCGTGATTAAGTCAGTTGGAGAGCCACACACTTGCGCTCGACCATTGACTAATCGAAGCGCAACATCTAAGTGGATCGCTAGAAGGTTTTTAATCCGGTTCAAAATTGACCCAGAACTGAACACAAAACACGTGGTTCAAGAGATGTATGAGACGTATGGCATCCAAGTGACGAATAGAGTACGCATGTTAGCGAAGATGGAGTCTAAGAAACTATTGGAAGGATCACTGACTGATGCGTATGCCAAGCTGAGGCCATACATACTGCAACTTCAAAAGTCAGACCCTGAAGGGAAGTTCGTATTAGAGGTTGACCCTGTGCCTGGTGAGGAATACATGTTATTCAAGAGGATCTACGTAGGGTTTAGCTGTTTGAGGAAGGGCTTTCTGATCGGGTGTAGGAAACTATTTGCAATGGACGACTATTTTTTGAAGGGTGAGGTGAAGGGCATGATACTTATTGATTTGGGGAAGGACGACAACAACCAGATGTACCCAATCGCATGGGCTGTAGCTGAGGGAGAAAATCAAAATTTTTTGGAGTGATTTATGGAATTAATTCACGAACAGCTCAATCTAGGAGACGGTGTTGGGTGGTCTGTCATCTCAGACAAGTGGAAGGTACAATATTCATTTCCTAAGTTCTTGGCATATAATGCTGTAATGCTGAAGGTGAAGATGTTAACACTGGTCTACTCGTGTTGCAGGGTGATATGAACCACAAAATCACCGTCCGAGACCCTTTCACCTCTTGATGGGAACCACGTCTAAAATGCTCCACGACTCGATCACCTTATGTTGATAGTACACACTCTAGCTGAACCTATGAAACTTGGCGGTTGCGTACTAGACCCACCAGCGCACGAAGTCTAGGAACCTTAGTTTCCGGTCGAAGGCGCCACTACAAGGGTTGAAAAAAATAGACGATAAGCCGATCTAGACGACAATCAATTCCATGAAAGTCGAAAAGATAATTGCAAATCCATGCCAGAAGAAAACCGAAGTTTAAGTGTTTTATTTCATCAAAGTCTGTCTCACAATGAGGCGTCTGGGATTCTATTTATAGGCGAGGAAGGAAGAACAGGCTCTCCTTTTCCTCCTACGAAACTAACTCCTAAAAAGGATAAATACTAATAAAGAAAATAAAAGAGTCCTAATTAAACTATTAAAAAAGACTTAAACTAATCCTAAAATAACCTAAGAAGGAAGCAAAATTCGTGCTCATACTCCTATAAGAGAAAAACTCTTTCTTAAACAAGAACTCTAAACTAGGCAGAGAAACAGCTCAATGGGTTCTGGAAATATTCGCCAAATAAATACCAAATAAATTCGGAAATTAAGCCCTTTGACAGATCACTAGTAAACTCCATGGGCTTCAACTTTCATGTTGGATATCAGCCCAAATTCCGTCTCCAAGTAGCCCAAATTCATCAATATTGTCATACTACAAATCTGTCCAGAAATCCAGCATTAACCTACTATTGGTTCAGCATTGACCCGTGATTGCTTGGCCATAGACTGACATCTTGGCCCATCTTCAGGGCTGGGTTCTCCTCTCGGATCAGGCTTTCGACAATGCTTGGCATCAGTGGCAATGCCGAGTATGGCTTGGTCACGGCACCGGGGATGGCTACGTCACAGGGACTTGTGAATTCACTGAGGGATGTCTTGCCACTTACTGAACATCGCAAGTGTGCAAGACATGTTGCGGTTATCTAGAAAATGAAGCATAAGGCGCGTGCATCGAGAAAGGCATTTTGGGCTGTCGTATATTCATCCAATGAACATGAGTACAATCTGCATTTGGCAGAGTTGAAACAGCTCGAAGAATCATGTGTGGGCCTTGCTGTTATTCTGATTTCTTAGTGCAAGGCCCTACAACATTCTCTAGGGCATTTGTGTCTAGAATACCTAAGTCTGACTCTATTGAATCCAACATTTGTGAGACCTTAGCTTCAATGGACGCATTGTGAAATGGAGGAGTCTTAGAATCATAAACATGTTAGAAGGGATTAGAAGGTATATAATGCAAATGATTCTTGATAAGGTTCATATGAAAATAATAGGCATTATAAGACAAACTTTAGAACTTGTTTGTGAGTGTGTTCCGGGGAATTTGGTTATGTCCTAGACTTGGATCGTAACACCTGTACATGTGGGTATTGGGAGTTAAGTAGAATATTGTGTGTTCATGCAATTGCCTGTGCATCCATCTTGAGGAAAGACATCTATTACTGGGCTGAACGGGACTAGATTTGTCACAACTAGACTAGATTTGTCAAAATTTGGACTAGATTTGTCAAAATTTGAACTAGATTTGTCAAAAACTGTACTAGATTTGTCAAAATTTTGGACTAGATTTGTTAAAAAGTGGACTAGATTTGTCAAAATTCAAGACTAGATTTCTCAAAATTTAGACTAGATTTGTCAAATTCTAGACTAGATTTGTCAAAATTATGGACTAGATTTATTAAAAATGGACTAAATTTGTCAAAAATCTGGACTAGATTTGTCTAAAAAGTGGACTAGATTTGTCAAATTCTAGACTAGATTTGTCAAAATTTGGACTAGATTTGTCAAAATTCTGGATCAGATTGTCAAAATTTGAACTAGATTTGTAAATTCAGGACTAGATTTGTAAAAAACTGGACTAGATTTTTCAAAAAGTGGACTAGATTTGTCAAAATTCTGAATTAGATTTGTAAAAAATTGGACTAGATTTGTCTAAAAAGTGGACTAGATTTCGCCAAATTTGGACTAGATTTGTCAAAATTTTGGACTAGATTTATCTAAAAGTGGACTAGATTTGTCAAACTTTGACTAGATTTGTTAAAATTTTGGACTAGATTTGTCAAATTTGGACTAGATTTGTCAAAATTTGGACTATATTTGTCAAAATATGGATCAGATTTGTCAAAATTTGAACCAGATTTGTAAAAAATTGGACTAGATTTGTCAAAAGTGGACTAGATTTGTCAAAATTATGGATTAGATTTGTCAAAATAGTAAACTAGATTTGTAAAAAGTGGACTAGATTTGTCAAAATTTTTACTAGATTTCTGAAAATTTGGACTAGATTTGTCAAATTATGGACAAATTTATCAAAAATTCTGAATTAGATTTGTAAACAATTGGACTAGGTTTGTCAGAATTTTGGATTAGATTTGTTAAAAATGGACTAGATTTGTCAAATTCTAGATTAGATTTGTAAAAATTTTGGACTAGATTTGTCAAATTTGAACTAAATTTATAAAAATTGGACTAGATTTGTCAAAATTTTAGTCTAGATTTGTCAAAAAGTGAACTAGATTTGTCAAAAATGGACTAGATTTGTCAAAATTATGGATTAGATTTGTTAAAATTTTTGGGACTAGATTTGTCAAAAAGTTGGACTAGATTTGTGCAAAATTTTGGTACTAGATTTTCTGAAAATTTGGACTAGATTTGTCAAATTCGACAAATTTTCAAATTTGAATTAGATTTGTAAAAATTGGACTAGATTTGTCAAATTTTTGGCTAGATTTGTTAAATATTGGACTAGATTTGTTCAAAATCTGGACTAGATTTGTCAAAATTGACTAGATTGTCAAATTTGGACTAGATTTGCAAATTTTGAACTAGATTTGTCAAAATTTTAGTCTAGATTTGTCAAAAAGTAAAATAGATTTGTCAAAAACTGGACTAGATTTGTCAAAATTATGGATTAGATTTGTTAAAATTTTGGACTAGATTTGTCAAAAATTGGACTAGATTTTTAAAAATTTGGACTAGAATTTGTCAAATTATGGACTAAATTTAACAAAATTATGAATTAGATTTGTAAAAAATTGGACTAGATTTGTCAAATTTTTGGACTAGATTTGTTAATAACTGGACTAGATTTGTCAAATTCTAGACTAGATTTATCAAAATTATGGACTAGATTTGTCAAAATCTAGACTAAATTTGTCAAAAATTCTAGACTAGATTTGTCGAAATTCTGGACTAATTTTTTGAAATTTGAACGACTTTTGGACTAGATTTTCAAAATTTAGACTAGATTTGTTAAAAATGGACTAGATTTGTCAAATTCTGGACTAATTGTCAAAATTTTATTAGATTGTGAAAAATGGACTAGATTTGTCAAATTAACCCAAATTTGTAAAACTGTCAAAAGTTGTGACAAATTCAAACCCAAACAATTTGTGACAAATTAAACCAAAAATTTGACAAATCTAACCAAAAAATTGTGACAAATCTAACCCAAAAATTGTGACGAATCTAACCCAAAAATTGTAGACAAATCTAACCCAAAAGTTTGCGACATATCTAACCTAAATTTTGGGAAAATCTAACCCAAAATTTGTGACAAATCTAACCCAAAATCTTGACAAATCTAACCAAATTTTTTGACAAATCTAACCGTATTTTTTTTGAAAAATCTAACCCGAAATTTGTGACAAATCTAACCCGAAAATTTGTGACAAATCTAACCCAAAAATTGGACAAATCTAAACCAAAATTTTTGAAAAATCTAACTCAAAATTTGTGAAAAATCTGACCCAAATATTGTGAGAAATCTAACCCAAAATTTGTGACAAATCTAACCCAAATTTTGACAAATCTAACCTTTTTTTTGAAAAATCTAACCTAAATTTTGACAAATCTAACCCAAAAATTGTGACAAATCTAACCCAAATAATTTGACAAATCTAACCAAAATTTGTGACAAACTAACCAAATTTGTGACAATCTAACCAAAATTTGTGACAAATCTAACCCAAAATTTGTGACAAATCTAACCCAACTTTTTTTGACAAATCTCTATTGACAAATTCTCAACCTAACATTTGGTGACAAATCTAACCAGAATTTTTTGACAAATCTAACCAAATTTTGAGACAAATCTAACCATTTTTTGACAAATCTAACCAAAATTTGTGACAAATTAACGCAACTATATTTTGACAAATCTAACCCAAATTTGTGACAAATCTAACCAATTTTTTAGCAAATCTAACCAAAATTTGGACAAATCTATCAATTGTGACAAATCTACATTTGGACAAATCTAACCAAAATTTGTTGACAAATCTAACCAAAATTTGTGACAAATCTAACCCAATTTTTTGCAAATCTAACCAAATTTGTGACAAATCTACCCAATTTTTTGACAAATCTAACCAAAATTTGTGACAAATCTACGCAATTTTGGACAAATCTAACATTTGGGCACTACAAATTTGGACAATCTACCAATTTTGGACAAATCTAACCATTTTTTACAACATTTGGACAATCTAGCATTTGGCAAATCTAGCCATTTTGGCCAAATCTAGCGCATTTTGGACAAATCTAGCGCATTTTGGGCAAATCTAGCACATTTGGACAAATCTAGCGCAATTTTGGCCAAATCTAGCACATTTTTGGCCAAATCTAGCGCATTTTTTGACCAAATCTAGCCATTTTTGGGACAAATCTAACGCATTTGTGACAAATCTAGTGCATTTGGGCAAATCTAGCGCATTTGGCCAAATCTACGCATTTTGGACCAAACTAGCGCATTTTGTGCAAATCTAGCGCATTTTGTGGACAAATCTAGCACTTTGGCAAACTAGCACTTTGGCAAATCTAGCGCACTTTTGGGCCAAATCTAGCGCATTTTTGGCCAAATCTACGCATTTTGGACAAATCTAGCGCATTTTTGCAAATCTACGCATTGGGCTACTCTAGCACATTTGGGACAAATCTAGCGCATTTTTGGCCAAATCTAACCATTTTTGGACCAAATCTAGCCATTTTTTGGGCCAAATCTAGCAATTTTTGGGCAAATCTAGCCATTTGGACAAATCTAGCGCATTTGGGACCAAATCTAAGCGCATTTTGGACCAAATCTAGCGCATTTTTGAGCCAAATTTAGCCATTTTGGACAAATCTAGCGCATTTTGGACAAATCTAGCGCACTTTGGGCCAAACCTAGCGCACTTTGGGCCAAACCTAGCGCATTTTTGGGCCAAACCTAGCGCATTTTTTGGCCAAATCTAGCGCATTTTTTTGACAAATCTAGCTCATTTTGGGACAAATCTAGCGCACTTTGGGCCAAATCTAGGCATTTTGGCCAAATCTAGCGCATTTTAGGCAAATCTACGCATTTGGGACAAATCTAGCGCATTTTTTGGGCCAAATCTAGCGCACTTTTGGACAAATCTAGCGCTTTTGAACGCGACAATCTAGCGCATTTGGCAAATCTAGCCATTTTGGACAAATCTAGCGCATTTGGGCCAAATCTAGCGCATTTTTGGACAAATCTAGGCGCATTTTTGGGACAAATCTAGCGCACTTTGGGACAAATCTAGTGCACTTTGGGCCAAACTAGCGCACTTTGGCCAAATCTAGCGCATTTTTTGGGCAAACTTAGCGCATTTTTTGAGCCAATCTAGCTCATTTTTTGGGGACAAATCTAGCGCATTTTGGGACCAAACTAGCGCACTTTAGGGCCAAACTAGGCATTTTGGCAAATCTAGCGCATTTTTTAGCCAAATTTAGCGCATTTGGGACAAATCTAGCTGCATTTTTTGGACAAATCTAGCGCATTTTTTGGGCTACTCTAGCACACTTTGGGACAAATCTAGCGCATTTTGGCCAAATCTAGCAGCAATTTTTGGGCCAAATCTAGAACAGTTTGGGACAAATCTAGCGCATTTTTTGGGACAAATCTAGCGCACTTTGGGACAAATCTAGCGCGTTTTGAACCAAATCTAGCGCATTTGGGCCAAATTTAGCTCATTTTTGGACAATCTAGCGCATTTTTCTGACCAAATCTAGCGCATTTTGGGACAAATCTAGCGCACTTTGGGACAAATCTAGCCACTTTGGGCCAAACCTAGTGCACTTTGGGCCAAACCTAGCGCATTTTTTGGGCCAAAACCTAGCGCAGCATTTTTTGGCCCAAATCTAGCGCATTTTTTTGACAAATCTAGCTCATTTTGGGACAAATCTAACGCACTTTGTGCCAAATCTAGCGTGTTTTGGGCCAAATCTAGTGCATTTTAGGATAAATCTACCGCAGTTTGGGACAAATCTAGCGCATTTTTGGGGCCAAATCTAGCGCATTTTGGGACAATCTAGCACATTTTGACCAAATCTAGCGCACTTTGGGCCAAATCTAGCGCATTTTTTGGCCAAATTTAGCGCATTTTGGGACAAATCTAGCGCATTTTTTTGGCTTACTCTAGCACATTTGGGACAAATCTAGCGCATTTTCGGCCAAATCTAGCACATTTTTTTAGGCCAAATCTAGAATAGTTTGGGACAAATCTAGCGCATTTTTTGGGACAAATCTAGCGCACTTTGGGACAAATCTAGCGCGTTTTGAACCAAATCTAGCGCATTTGGGCCAAATTTAGCTCATTTTTGGACAAATTAGCGCATTTTTCTGACCAAATCTAGCGCATTTTGGGACAAATCTAGCGCACTTTGGGACAAATCTAGCGCACTTTGGGCCAAACCTAGTGCACTTTGGGCCAAACCTAGCGCATTTTTGGGCCAAACCTAGCGCATTTTTTGGCCCAAATCTAGCGCATTTTTTTGACAAATCTAGCTCATTTTGTGATAAATCTAGCGCACTTTGGGCCAAATCTAGCGTGTTTTAGGCCAAATCTAGCGCATTTTAGGATAAATCTACCGCAGTTTGGGACAAATCTAGTGCATTTTTTGGGCCAAATCTAGCGCACTTTGGGCCAAATCTAGCGCATTTTGGGACAAATCTAGCGCATTTTTTAGCCAAATCTAGCGCACTTTGGGACAAATCTAGCGCATTTTTTGGGCTTACTCTAGCACATTTCGTCCAAATCTTGCGCATTTTTGGCCAAATCTAGCGCATTTTCGTCCAAATCTAACGCATTTTCGTCCAAATCTAGCGCATTTTTTGGGCCAAATCTAGAATAGTTTGGGACAAATCTAGCGCATTTTGGGACAAATCTAGCGCATTTCTGAGTTAGATTTGACACAAATTATGGGTTAGATTTAGCACAAATTCTTGGGTTGATTTGTCAAAATAATTTGGACTATATTTGTTAAAAAAACCTGTCGTAGACTTAACACAATTATGGTCTAGATTTGGCACAAATCATGGGCTAGATTTGAAACAAATGTTGGGCTAGATGTGGCACAAATGCTGGGCCTTTTTCGTGCTAGATTTGGCACAAATTCTGGTCTAGATTTGGTACAAACTACGGCTAGATTTGCCACAAATCTCGAGCTAGATTTGACACAAATTATCGGCTTGATTTGTCAAAAATTATTTGCTAGAATATTTGTAAAATATTGTGCGCTAGATTTATAAATAATTTCGAGCTATATTTGTCAAAAATTGTGCGCTAGATATTTAAAAATTTGAGCGCTAGATTTGGCACAAATGCTGGGCTTGATTTGGCACAAATCTCGGGCTATATTTCTCGCAAATTATGAGCTTTATTTGTCAAAAATTGTGCGTTGGATTTGTAAAAACATTTGGTCTAGATTTGTCAAATCAATTATGCTACAGTTGTTATAATTTGTGGGCTAGATTTATCAAAAATTCTACGTAAATCATATGCCGGTTGGAGTTGAGCAAATAGTGAATGAACACCGTTACCTAAGTAAAATCGATTGGGTTTGTAGTTCAACCACAAACTACAATCGATCTGTTTGTAATAACTAAAGTATTTTATTTAGAAATTAAAAAGAAAAGTGTTGTATATTTTACCTTATAAATTACCAAGAAAATCATTATTCAAATAAAATAACAAGTGATCAATAAATGATTAAAATGTATAATCATTCACAGAATCTGTAGCCGTCTTAGCTCAGCTGGTAGAGCGCGTGGCTTTTAACCACGTGGTCGTGGGTTCGATTCCCACAGACGGCGCATTCATATGTAGAATTTAACATTCTTTTGTTAAACCAATTTTTTTTTAGTTTGAATATGAATTCTACAGAAGAAATGTATCTGCCATTACAGCACATAGTCTGTTTAACTTCGAATTCCATGAATAGCTCGAAGCTTCGATCTGCGTGCCACGATCTCTTAAACAAGACTGGTTAATTTAATCTGTTATATCGAGTTTCTATTTGAGGACACTCCTGCAGAATGCATGCCTAAACTACGACTATGCCTACCCTACAAAAGTGCTGCAAAACATCACAGCTTAACTAATCAAACAACCCACAATCTACAACCAGCTCTGCAGCTGCACCCATGGCCGCAACCCCGCCACAACCCAGCAACGACATTGCGAGTTCCGTCTCGTTACAGTACCATCTCAATCCTTTGCTGAGCCTCTTGAGTGTATCCAAGTCCACTTCTTCCACCCATTTCGGGGTGCAAGCCACCATTAGTCCCACAAACACTGTTACATATACACGAGCCGTCTTCCAGTCACAGCCCAGCGATACTTTCCCGTCTAATGCACTCGCTAGAAAGTCTAAGTGAGCTGAGAGGACCTTCGGCCTTCGTCTAGATGCTGCTGACGTAGAATCAACCCCCCATGCGAATGTCCCGCACATCAATGTGAAGTATGCTAGGCCGTATCCTCCCAATGTGGCAACCATTTCGCTGCCAACTTGTTGATGATCAGGGTTGTGTTTCGATATGAACCAAGAGGGCATGGTTTCTTTGATTAGGGACTGGACGAGATTCGGACCTCCTGTGATCCATACTAATGAAGCACCGAGGGAGGCTGCGAGTTTGACACGCCTCATTGCGTTGGCTATGGAGAGTTGGCCGTATCTCATCCCGTGTTTGGTCTTCCTCAGCTTTTCAGCAGCGTCTCTGGTTAAGCCGTTGGTTGCAATCTCTGTAACGGAATCCATAAGAAGAGACAGGATTTGTTCCGTCATAAACATGACGTCCCTGATCGCTTGGTGCACTTTTATGTAGAGAATCCCCGGGGCGACCGGTGATGACGTGCCTGAACTGTGGGAGCCGAAACCATGTCCTAGAAGTGCACCGACACCGCTACTGCTGGAAATGTGGGTTGGAGCCATGGAGAGGGTGGATGTGAAGCAGCTTCTCAGGAGCTGAACTACAGCGTCGCTGTTGTGGTGGAAGACGGTTTGGGAGGCGTGGAAAACAAGGAAGTCGCTGAGTCGCTTTGCTTTCTGAATCCATAGAGAGGATATGATGGGCATGCACGGCCAGGGACAACCAGTGGCAAGGGTAGTCAAGGCCGGGGCGATCATGGTTAGAAAGCGGTCTGATGCTTCTTCTAGCTTGTAAGTGATTGTGAGGCTTACAAGTGCTGCTAATGGCAAAGGAAGTGATTCGTGGGAGCTCCCGGCTGTAAAGAAAAGCAAACCAAGAGAAAGGAAAAATTAACACATTGCACATGATCAAGTGCTTCTTCACAACGGACGTTCCATAAGAGAGTCACGTTCACAGTATGACGAGTTCTAAATCCGAGTTCCAGGAAGGACATTCAGAACTCACTCCCAACAACTCGAGTCATTGGGACCTAACGGTTCTTGACAATCATCAACCAAGGGATGTTCATAGATGCGCCGATACCATAATAGAGAAGCAATAACGATAAACCACGTACCCAACGAATTATCTATGGCAAGGCTTGGCACATCAACTCCAGTGGCTGCTAGTATATTCTTTATTTGCTGCTCCACTGTGGCCAGATTAGCAGCAGGGCTAGGCCAATCACTTCCATTCATACAAGCAGGCTTCCATACACCTCTTGTAACTTCAGCCGAAAAGAAGCTTGCTATTGTGGCCAAAGTTGCAGGTAGAAAATCAGCAAGATCTTTAAGGCCTGCGAGAAACTATAAACTTAGCCACCTTCAGACATAAATCAGAAACAGTGACCAAAATTTGCACTATAATCTGCAGATTTCCAAGTTAAGGAATCAGACTCTGCAGAAATTTTTCTCTCCAGCCTTCTTAGCATCTTCTAGCAGTACTTTTATGTTAAAAAAAACTAAAGAAGTCTGCCAAGATCAGAATGCTTACTACTGTAATTTCATTACCTGTAGCTAGGTCACGGGGAGAAAGCTTCCCATGGCCACAAGCAGTCAGAGCTGCATCAAGAGCAAATGGAGTAGCTTCTAAGATATCCCAAGCAGGAACTTTGAGTTTGGTTAATGCCTCCTCAGCTGAAGGGCCAGGTGAGTTACTACTTCCTGAAGGTGTAGCAGTCGAAGCCTCGGAATTTCTGTTTATCTTTCTAAACATAATGGTGAGCAGAGCATCGACAATCTGGTGAACAGGATTTCCAGGTAGAAGACCAGAAAAGACGCAAGAAATACATTCCAGATGATGCCGGTACCAGATTTTGAATTTGGGGAAAGAATCCAGGAATATGGGATCCATAGATATCTTTAGCTTTTGCGAGAATCTTTTTCGTCGTATCTTATCTCTAGGGGATTTTGCAAAGGCTGCTAATCGAGTATTCCTTACCATCAACAAGTATTCAGGGCTTAATTGTAATCCCACAGATGTAACATCCCCCATTACTTGCTCTGAAGGTGGAAAATGGAATCTCCACAATCTCACCAAAAGCGAAAATGCACATGAGAAGACATCATGACAGCTGATTTCTTCTCCTGTCGGAAGAGTCCACGTGGTATCGGGAGCAGATGATCCAAAGACCTCACATATGGGCATCAGTGCACCTGCAAGCAAAGGAGCCTGCCAACAAAATGTAGACCATCAGGGTAATGTCCTAATATATTTCTTATCCACTTCGTCCGAAGTTTACGTGTTCAATTCAATTTTATCCATCATTAACTTCGTTACAAAGGTACACTAGTTGACTGAGATACAGTTAAGATAACAGGAAGAATATCAACCCACCATGCCATGTAAGGATAATATCTGTAAACTGTCCGCTGATGACATTCGAAGAAGAAGAACATAGAACAATGTAGCATGATCAAATAAATGGCTCACACTTCCAGAGTAATCTGCTGGAACAAACGGCGACAGCAGTTTTATGATAAATGGTATAGTGTGCTCCTGCCAGTTGCAGATAATGGTCAGCATAACAGTATAGGCTGAATAAGAACCTCCGGAACATAGTGTTTTGATAGTGAATCAAAATGAGTTTACTGAAATACCTGCACATTCCAACCACGAACTAGTGATGCCCCACAAAGTATGTTAGCAGCTGATATCTTCTCATAACTAGAACCATTGACGGCAATCTCAAAAATTTTCTCGACCTCTAGTAAGCTTCCAATAAACCCAGGAGCTTAAATTCAGTTTCCATATCTCTTAAAAATTTACAAAAAACAAATCATCTAAGTTGCATGGTTTCAGAAAAAAGAATGACGAGACTGAAGACTTGCACAAGCACTTTTATCATGTATAGGTCAGGAATCTAGCTGGAACCCTTATCAACTTAAGAAGAAAACAACTCTTTTTCACATTCTTTCATAAAGGGAATAAGGACGGTAACCAGAAAGACTATGGAACAAACAAACAAGGTAATGGTGTCGGAGGAACTCAGTAGGTTACACAAAGATATTCATTAATGTTGGTTATGGATGCCTGTCTAAATTTGTGTGAAAAAATAGTGTCACCAATCACTACATTAATATTTTATTTTTGGAATCATAAAGCCTGTTTTCCTGAAAAAATAATTTAAACAAACACAGAAGACCATTACATCAAATAATGGTCATTATTATCACATTCCCAAACTAACAATATGTTATTAACAAATTTACCATCAGGCAGCAGTGCAAGGTTTCTACTTAAGAACGATAATATGAACAAACCAAAAGGAAACATAAAAGTACAACTAGCATTGTGATATAATAGAATTGGCATTGCAATCCGTCAGGTGCAGCAGAAGATACACTCATTCAAGGTATGATAACTCACTGTTCTTATGAAAATAAAGCTACAGTAACACATCTGAAAAAAGAACCCACATGGCGACATGGTGACTTTCAGCCTGAGAATGTCAGCTAGTATAAAACAAATGCTTAGAAAGCACCAAGGTTTTTTTTTTTTTTTTTGTGTAGATAAGAGGATATAGAATAGCAAATCATCATACCAGGAAGCTGGAGTTGCCACCAAGATGCTTATCATTGCAGGTGTCATTGGCAACCCCTTCATTAATGATGACCAACCAGGCAGTTGAGTAGGAACCTGATTGGTGGACACACCAACATATCCTGGCCACAAGTATGCTGATGTATCCAACACATTTCTTGCAATACAAGCTTCAACTATTAGATGCCTCAGGTTACCAGCTTCATTAAGCAACACAGACAAGAAAAGAGGGAACCAAGTAAGCTACACTGTACAAAGAGAATAAAAATCAAGATCCCTACCATTCACCACTGTAAACCAGACACTTGCATAGTTGCAAAGAGAGCAAACGCCAAGAAGAAAAGGGGAAAAGATTTTGGAACAGCTGCCCCCTTTTCATCTTACCTCCATTTTCTTATTCTTTTTCTTTTTTCATTTTGTTAAATGACATGATAAATGATAGGGCAACAAAATACAACTTTTAAATTGGAACAACATTCAAACAAATTAATCAGGTGATTACTTACGACAATCAGTTGGCATGTCATTGATGCTCACATTTTCATAACAGCCATTATTAGCAGTAAGGCCGGCGACAGATACTGCTGCTTTAGCAGCAGCTTGATTTGCCATGGAAATAATAGACTGAGGTGGAGTCAGCAAGCCTTCATAATCACCCAATGACTGTAACGCAGTGGTGAGACCTTCACGGCATGTGCCTGGGCCCTGTTTCTCTTTACTCTGAGCAGTGAGCTGGCATGCAGTGTCATCATCCAGTTCACTCTCTTCATCCTCAATAATTTCGATCACTACATGTGTTGTGATAGACAGTAACAAGCACAGGCAGGTATCAAGACGAGGAACAGGACCCTCAAAGGAATCTCTCCCCTATGAAAACCAACATATAGTACAAACTCAGAAAATTCAGATCATTGAAGAATAAAAAACATGGCAGGTCATCAAGAACCTGGAAGAAATTTTGCTGTAAATCCATTGAACAACATCCAACAAGATCATATGCCATATAGTACCAAATTTTACTATAATTCATTTGATGATTGCCTCATAGAAGTCTAGCATATAGTCCCTAAAACCACACAGACAGCCCGAGTTATCCCCTCGTTACTCTGTTATGCTGACACTGCCACACTAATTAAATGTCTATCAAGCCTCAATCTTCACCATTGACATTGGAAGTAATCATAGGACTGTATGTCATAACAAACCTACCTACTTGTTTGACTGATACTGAGATACTAGACAACCTCAAGGTGTCACATTTCCATAAATAGAAGCCAATTAGGTACGGAAGCAAAAGCTCAAATCCACAATGCACAAACAAATAGGATTAAGTACAAGAGAAAATGTAACAAAACAGTGTTTTGTAGACTATCCAAATGTACAGATGTTGAATCATATTATTGAACAGGTATCCAATGCCTTGTTCAAAATGGATCACCACACAATCAATAGAAACTTAATTCAGAATAGAATGAAGGGACACCCCTACAACCATGAGGACAAAAGTGAAATTGAGGACACCAAAAACCAAATGAATACAGGAAAACTCAAAAAGAAAGACAACTGACGTGGTATGAGAAAGATTGTTTCTGATTCTATGAGGGGAAGCTAACCCTGAAATGATTAAACTGTGTGAGGAACAACCCAAGTCTTTGCAATACTTCTGAATCAAGATACAATGATCATACAAATGGAGCAAGCAATTAGTTATTATGTCACTTAGCATGAGTGTGTACCCTTTGAACAAGCCGTAAAGCTGCAGTCCATAGTCCCAAAAAGGTATCATGCCATGTACAACCATTTAAGGCTCTTAAAGCTTTAACCAACCCTGAAAGTAATTTTACGGTTTCAGTAATCCCTTTTGAAACCCATAACAAATTATGAAGTCAGACATAATAATACTCGTGAATTAAGTCATACCAATTAGACTCTGTATAGCACAAACTACAACCAACGGTGAGCCGTTCATGCAATCTTCGAGAAACATATCAATAGGAAGCCAGAGTTCAGACTGACTAGTCCTATGCCATTGACCAGCAGAGGATTTGATCGAGGTGGAAGATATAAGTGCATGGCAATCCAGATGTAATTTTGTCTTGAAAAATCGATGGAAAGGTATAGTCATTTTGGATAGCAGCTGCTCAAGGTCCTTTGACGAAGAAAGTTTTGAACTTCTTAAAGCAGCTGAATGTGCTAAAAGTATATGCAGTCCTTGATCAAAGCTTTTCCAATGCGAAGGCCTGAGGAGAGGAGGTCACAGTTTGAATTATTTCACTCTCTTAACAAGTAATTTAAAACAATTCTCCTTGTTGGCAGCTTACATGTTTGCACAAGCCAGGTGAAGGATCCTCGAAGTAAATCTATTCCGCAAAAACTCTCCAATAAGCTCAGTCGCCATCGAAGTATTTCCTTTCATCAACCCATCACTAACTTCATTTCTTTCCCCAACAAAGCCATCTATCTCCATATCTTGTCCTACTGTAAACCACCTCGATTTCTTCTCCAATGTAAGTTCCAGTAATCCTTCATCTTCCAACGTAGCATCAAGCAACTGCCATACAACTGAAAACACAAACTGAACTAGAAGAACCCCTGGTTCTTTCACTCTAAGTCCAAACTCATCAGACAGATGAAGAACATCATCTACCGAATCCATTATCCTACAATGCCATAGCAAATCACTACCATATCAGCTAACTAGTAACTACCCTAACCGGTAAACATTTCCAAGTCAATTCAACTCAAAATACCTACGTAGGACAAATTGAGCGGCCGAATTCAGACGAAAACGCAAAGGAATGTCGTTTCACAAGCTCTAAGTAAAGCCTGTAAGCGGCGGGATGCAATTTCCGGTTCGGAATCACCCTAGGGTTTTGAACAAAACAACTGTTGAACGAAATCAAAACAAAAAAAAAACACAAACGAAGAGAAAAAACATCAAGAGTGGAGCGAGACCTGGCAGAGAGAAGCGCGAGGACGAGCATAGGAGGGACGATATTAACAGCTAAGGCCTTCTCGAGAAACTTCCATGCGGTAGGGACGTGGTTGTCGAAGCAGATATGAGAAACCAAGAAACGAGCAAGGTCATCGGAAGGAAAATGGACGCCGGCGGGAGCGAGGCAGGAACTGAGCTGAATCGTCCACTGGAGCGGATCGGCGTTCTTGTCCTGAGCCGACTTGGTGAGCTGGCGGACCGAGTCCCATACGGTCTGTACGGATTCCGCCATTGTCGTCTACTACCGTTTCGCTCCTATTTAACGTTTTGGCCGAAGGAATCAAATGTATAGCCGGAGCTTAGGAATCAGAGTGGAAGAAATGTAGAAATGTGAGAGTGGTGGAAATGTGGACTGAGGAGTCGAGGGAGGTTTGAGCGCCGGCTGCCGATCGCCGGAGATGCCGTTTCCGAGAGACGTCCGAAGTCCCAACTCCTAGCGGAGGTGAAAAAAGAACAAACAGAATCGACGGTTAAATTGGATTCGATTTGATTCTTTAGAATTTGATCGGTTTGGTTCGAGATTTAATTCGATCAGAATCAACAGTTAAAATTTGAACCGTTGTATTTATTTATTCGGTCCAACCGAGTTTTTTTTTTTTTTAACACTACTTTCGGTTTGGTCTATGCTTCAGTCGTCGTGCGACATTTTTTCTTTTTGGCAAGCATCTAGGGTTCATAGTCCTCGACGATCTCTGGGGCCTTGAGGTCAGAGTTCGACTCATCCTCTTCCATCTTGCTATTATGTTCCTTGGCTTGACGGGTAGCGGGCAGGAAACCTGCTTGTGACCATAACAACCACAGTGAAAACAAATAGTATGCAAATCCCTAGTACTCGATACGTTGAACCCGCCTTTTTAATCGGTACTTTGATAGTAGCGGATTATGTAGGTTTACCTCCAAACAAACACGTGCATAATTTCCTCTTGTACATATCAAGGTAGTATGGTTGATGTGAGGGTAAGTGGGTCGGCCATGATCAGCGAGTTATTCCACCTCTTTTGATGTGCGCAATGATTAAGATTTTTGTGTCTCCCTGAGCAAAAACCCTAAAATCTTCTCTAATCTATTGTGTTCTTTCTACCACATAGTTTTAGGGTCAAATACTTAAAACGTCCCGAAACTATGGGGTGTGTTACAAACTTGTCCTAAAACTTTAATCCGTTACAGAGTGGTCCAATTACTTTGAAATGGGTTACAGAGTAGTCCTAATGACGTCATCAGTGTACTTTTTCAACCATTTTGCCACGTCAACATTGACACACGTCATCAAAAATATAATTTAAAATTTATCTTAAATTCATTAAAATTTAAAATTAAATCAATCTGACTCACTAGACTTAGTTTTGAATCAGATTTTATAAGTTAGATGAGTTTACATTTAGATTTAAATTAGATTGTTGAATTTTAAATTATGTTTTTGATGACATGTCAATGGTGATGTGGTGAAATGGCTGAAAAAGTACATTGATGACGTCATTAGGACTAATCTGTAACACATTTCATAGTAATAGGACCACTCTGTAACGAATTAAAGTTTTATGATGAGTTTGTAACCCACCCTATAGTTTCAGGACGTTTTGAGTATTTGACCCCATAGTTTTATAACATATATAATAATTTAATTAAGAGATAATAGGTCGGGAGGCCCTTGTACTATTGAAAGATAACAAACAGACTCCTCTACTCTTAATTGCATCAAACATGCCCCTCTACTTAGAACACATAACAAACAAGCCCTTCCGTTACATATGTGACAAACGGTGTTACTGAATTGCTGACACAGTTGACACGTCACTAACCCGTAGGTTGTTAGAGTTTACACGTCAGCCGATTGGAATGTCAGCAACCATAAACGTCTTCGTTTTGACTCAGTGTTATTAGCAACAGATAATCCAAATAGTAAAAAACGACGTCATTTAGGGTAAGTGACATTCCAATCGGCTGACGTGTAAACTCTAACAACCTACGAGTCAGTGACGTGTCAACAATTCAGTAACGTGGTATGTCACATTTGTAACGAAAGGGCTTGTTTGTTATATGTTCTAAGTAGAGGGGCTTGTTTGGTGCAATTAATAGTAGGGATGGCCTATTTGTTATCTTTCAATAGTACAGAGCCTCCCGCCTATTATCCTTTAATTAATAAACAATTAAACAATTTGAGTAACGAATTAAGGTTATTATTATCTTTTATTTTATTTCACAATTTTTTTTTGTCAGGAAGCTATGTTAGGTTTTCGAAGACATGGTAAGCATGAGAGACATGAACACCACCCGAAGCAATTCGTCCACGACGCCGATGCCGCCGCCGCCGCCGCTGGATTGTTCGTCGTTTGTTCTTGTTCTTGTTCTTGTTCTTGTCGTGTTTGTTGATTCTCGTTCCCGTGTGTAGATTCCCTTTTGCTGTGCTCGTTCTTTGATGTTAGGGTTGCAAGCTTATTCGAATGTTCCTGTTGTTGCTCTGCTTCCTCCACTTTTCGATTGAAGTTTCTTCCCATTTGTTCCTGCTGCAATCTGAAAGACCAAATTATCTTAGATTTTTTAGAGCTCTTACGACGAGGTTTTTATATCGCTTTATTTTGACTTACATAACAGGGTTAATTTTACGAATCTGACGAGCCGAGCTTTGCGCAGCTCGAGCTCGGCTCGTTTGAGCTCGTGTCGAGCTTTCATAATCGAGCTCGAGCTCGGTTCAAAACTGGCTCGTTAACAAGCTCGATTGCAAGCTTTCGAGCTCGATCTCGGTTAAGTTTTTTTAGACTCGAACTCGATATAGAGCCAGCTCCATGAGCTTCCTAAACTAGCCCATCTCACGAGCTGTGTAACCGAGCTGTCCACGAGCCAGATCACGAGCTTACGAGCCGAGCTGGGTAATCGAGCTGTCCACGAGCCAGCTCGCGGGCTTATCGAACGAGCTTACGAGTCGAGCTAGGGTGAGCTCGAGATCGGCTCGTTCGGCTCGTTTATAATCGAGCCAGCTCGTTAAAGGTCGAGCCGAGTCTCGAACGAGTTTTTTTTTTTCGAGCCGAACACAAGTGGCTTGGTTCGTCAACAACCTACGAGTTACGTAAGGAATAACTTTGTTACGTACGTCTTATCGTAATAGGCCTTGACCGTACGTAATAATATGATTAATAAACACAAATAGAAAGAAGTAATTAGTTTGAGAGAGTAGTCACATTGGGAACTGGAAAGAATGGGTACTGCTCGTGGTGGAGTTGCGGCGGGTGATCGGCGGCGTGTTGCCGACGGCGGCGGCGGCTTGATCATGAGCCGATGGAGGCAACACCGCTTCCGGCGGGGTAATAACATTATTATTATTATTAGGAGGAACATGAACGTGCACGTGGACGATGTTGATTGGCTGATTCCTTCGAAGCGGGCTAGAAGGAGGAAGCGGAGGCTGCCACGTGGCGGCGCCGGAAGAAGATTCCTGGTCAAGCATGGGAAGCTCCCAGATTTGTACATCATTGCAATTTGGTCCCTTGTAAGGCTGGTGTTTCCCATATAGATGCTGAACAATGACTCATTCGAGGCGGCGCTCCAGTCGATTCCTTGGCCCGATTTCGACGCGAAAACGTCCAACGGGATCCTCTTGGGATCGTACTCGTCGAGCACGGTGCTTGACGAGGACGAGGAGGAGGAAGAGGCTGAACTGATGTTGCTCCTGATCGATCCCTCCATCTCGTCGTCCTGGCTTCCTGTTCTTCGTTGCATCGTGGTATGATTGTCCTCCATTGTTCTCTCCTCCATGAGTTTGGAGCTATTAGTACTTGTGTCTCCATTGTTGTTCTTTGTTTATAGTTCATAACTGAGATAACCAAGACGCGTAACTCAACTAATAGACAGTTCAACCTTTTTTGTTTCTTAAAAATTTGTTTACCATGTGCTTAAAAATAGACATTTTGGAAAAATAAATTGGTTCTGGCAATGGGTACCCATAGGTCCGGATACCATATATCCACTACCCACCCGGTATTACTAATACCCATCCGTCGAAACTAAACGGGTATAAAATCCAAACCATCCCCGCCCCGACAAGGGTCCAAATCTCTTTGCATCTGGATTGGAAAGAGATTTTTGAGATGGAGCTACGATTGTTAGAGCATTATAGTTTTTCGAGTGGGAACGACGGACTGCTCGATCGATGAGTTGAAGTGAAGAACTGAATGATTGAAGGAGAAATTGAGTTTGGTCCATTAAACATAGATGATATATTATGACTAATACAACAATTGTTTCATATTGGGTACCCATAAGGTTGGGTATGGAGCGGATACCTTGAAACCCGTCCCCACCCGTTACCGCTTTAACTGGGTACCGGGTTTGTCCATACCCATCAACTTTACCAATCAACGAGTAATCCCCACCTAATTTAGCTGGATTTCGAGTGGGTACCCGATTTCCAGATACCCATTTGCCAAGCCTATATATTAATTAGAGAATGTTGTTTAGGGTGAGTGTTTGTTTTTATCAATCGTGGCACAAATGTAATTATCTTTAAAGGAGACGCTTTGAGCGTCGTTGCCTTATTTAGCGCCCGGAACCTTCTAAACGTTACTTATTTGGTCAATTTGAGAGAGAGACGCTCAATCTACCTAACCGGACCAGGGTCGAGCCGACAAGGTCAATGGTTCAATGATTTAATGGGAAAATCAGGGTTGAACCGGGATCGAACCAAATTAAACCGAAATTTATCGGTGCCGGAGAATTGGCCGGCTCACGGTCGAACCGGTTCAACCGGCCGGCAGGATAGGGCATTGATAACATTGCTTCTTGGAGCCGTCATTTGGAACCTTGCAAGGTGTATAGTAAACTAATAAGCGTTTCGCAATTAAGAGAATGATAGACGTATTTAGTGATCATGAGACAGAAGTACCAATTACGTATGGTAGAGCCTCAAACAGGTCTACGAGAGAGCGTATATAGTAGCTTAAGGCATTTGTTGTCAAGTGTTGTGTCACGTCTTATAATACTAGAGTTATGCTCGTTTTTATAGGTCATGCATTGGTGACCACATATCGTCAACGAATTGGTGACCCACCCAGCTTAGAGGCGATCCTTCCTAACCATCCAAACCTAGGCGTACGAGCGCACGGGCCGCAACTGTGCCCAAACTGCTGGGCTGGAATGGTCCGACCGACGATCGACGACCGTCAATATCTTGCTTAGCTGCAGTTCTTGACTGTGTACTGTATGTCACTAGTTAGGTATTTGAAGTTTGGACAGAATCAAAGCTGCAAATCCAGAACTAACTATTCCTTTATTTATCTTATTACTTTTGAGCACAGTAGCCATTGCTACATTATTTGAAAACTGGCAAACCACACTATATATAGCAGCAGCTTACTCGACATTAACAGATTTGATGTTCCAAATGTCTCTAGCATACTCGTGGATCGTTCTGTCGCTGCTGAACTTGTACGAACCCGCTGTATTCATGATCGACATTCTCGTCCATCTCTGCAATAACAAATTTCAGAGTTAGGGAACCATATATATGTGCTTGGATCTCGAACTTGAAAAACTCGCCTTTTCATCTCGATAGGCCATGTCCACCTCGTCCAGGCATTCAATGTAGCTGGGGAAATCCTTGCCTACAAGGAAATAGTCACCCCTACCAAACCCTTCATTTCCTTCCAATGATCCAAGTAGTTCATCGTAACTGTTGCCACCAAATAAGCCACTCCTCACGTACTCCTTCACTTCTTCGAATCGTGGGTCCGGGACGAACTATGACATTAACCAGATTCGACATCAGAACCATCGTTAGCCAAATGCTCATCATCATTCGAAATTAACTGTTGTATATAGTAGCAGAAATTACCTTGCCATCGGCTCTTTCCTTTCTCAATCCCGCGATCTCGTTTGCTCGAGCACCGAAGAGGAAGAAATTGTCTTCTCCGACCTCTTGTCGTATTTCTACGTTAGCCCCGTCTAGGGTCCCGATTAAGACACATCCATTCATTGCAAACTTCATATTGCTGGTTCCGCTTGCTTCCATGCCAGCGGTGCTGCAATACAAACAATGAAGGTACTCGATCAAGGCAACTGAAATAGATGATGTTCATCTAGTGTTGTTGAAGCAATAAGCAGTACCCAGAATCAAATATATATATATAGACAGGCGCAACTAGTTGCAGTGTGTTTTCAGTTAGCCATGTGCAGAGCTTGAGCAATAGGTGTCATGTAAAATTTGAACTTTATTTGCTAATTAAGCAATTCAAAGGAAGGGACATGTATATTAGACTTACCTAATATGCTGTGAGAGCTCACTCGCTGGAATAAGCAATTCAGCAACACTGACATTGTAATCAGGGACGAATATCACCTGGTGTTTTATCAACCCAACAAAGAACCAGATCTAGGTAAATTAACTGATGATTAAGAAAATCTTATCAGGGATATATAGCAAAATGAATTAATATCAACATTGAGCTAATTTTGTTTGCTAAGAATTTGCAGAATTCTTGGAAGGGTACCTTCAGTAAGTCGCCGATCTCAGGGTCACGATTAATGGTAGCGCCAACATCTGTTATGAACTTCACGATTCTCTTTGCTTGAACATATGTAGCAAACGCTTTCCCCCCAAATATACATACTCGAGGAGCATACATGTTTTTCCTTTCTTCTGCGCTGCTTTCTTTCATCTTCTTGTATCGATAAACGATTCCTACAATGTTCAACAGCTGTCGCTTGTACTCGTGAATGCGTTTCACCTTAACATAGGATGAGAAACAAAGATCAGTAAGAGCAGTTCCCAGCTAGTTATGATGAAGAATCATGTCGTTATGATTTATCAGGTAGTTTCTTCAGTAAGAAACACCAGTTAAATTAACTAGGATGAGCAGAAAGGTGATGTTCATTCCATTTGCACTACCTAATTTATTTCAGCTACTTTAGGTTTTTTTAATTTACGTAAATGATGGTCAGCCGCTTAAGATCACCAGTCCAAACAGCCAACCTCGCTAAACTGTGGCGTCTCCATTCTTTCTGAACCTGTTAAATCATAACATCTGTGTGTTGCTTGACTGAAAATAGTTACCTGGATATCAAACATTGCGTCAGGACTCACAGTATACCCAGTCTTTTCTTTAAGTAATGAGACAACCTTCATTTTGTTTTCCCTTTTTGCTGCCCTCCACTGATTTTGGAGATCCTTGTTATCTGTAAACTACATGATAAGCACATATTTAGTCTAGATAGACGACTAACGTGAATCTAGAATGAGTCAAATGAGTCAACTAGCAGATGGCGAATTATGACACAGCAAATTCCAGTCAAATTTAGAGATCACAGAAATGCTCATGTCAGATATATAAACACATATGAGCGTTAACTCGTTATTGACTTCCGATCACTCAATCATCAATAAAAAAAACGAAAAAAACTGGAACTATGTGCAAGAAAAGATCAAGAGAGATAGATTCATAATGTAGGAAGATAGATTACCTTCCTTAATTCTGCTAGTCTCTCAGTATTCAACACCCAATCTTCAGAACCAGTCCACTCCGTAATAATTTTGCTCAACGCAGGATTGCAGAAACGGATCCATCTTCTTGGTGTAACCCCATTTGTCTTGTTTTGGAATTTCTTAGGCCACAACTGCCACACATTAGTGCACCAAGTTTAATGATAAATAAAAGCATTAGAAATAATCAGAGCACAATATTAAAAAATATTAAAACTAGAAATCATTTCACTGAAGATCGTAATCAGAATGGTGGACAAAAACCTTGTAAAAAGAATTAAAGACTTCATCCTTCACTATTTCACTGTGTATTTCAGCAACTCCATTGACAGCATGACCACCAACAACACAGAGATTAGCCATGCGGACCATTTTTGGAGGTGGTTCTTCCACAACCTTCTCCTCCTCCTCTTCCTCCCCGGGGCTATCATCCTCTTCATCCCTTCCATAAACTGATTTAGTTTCTGCAGTAGACTCTTTCAAATTTTTTACTGAAACAGCAACATAGCTTTCCTGAGGTTTTACAATTAAATCAGCAAAGGACTCAGGCAGATCAACATTCTCCAGCACTCTCATTTCCTTTAGTTTCTTCTCCAGCAATTCCGTGTCTTCTTTACCATACTCCGAAACAATCTCGTTTATAAGCTGTAGAATATGAATATAAACACTAAATAACATTCTTTTACAAGAAAAAATAACTAATAATAATGGATGTACTTAGTGTTACCTGTTCATCAATAGATTCTATGATCTGAACATGTCGAGGTAGCAGTTTCTCCATGAGATCTAAACTCCACTTCTCCAATGCTTCTGGAAGAACTGTATGGTTTGTGTATGCCACAGTTCTAGTACATAAAATGATGGATGTGGTAAATACGAAATTCAGACCAATCAAAGAAAGGAAGGTATTCCAATTTTCAAATGATTAAGGCAGCAAGAAGAAAAAACTGAAGTATTTACATCATTGCTTCCCATCATCTTTTAAGTGTAATATACCATAAAATTTGAAACGGACATGTCATAAAACCTAAGTACGAAAAGCTTATTGGAGTTAACATTGCTCAACTCCATGGAGCAAATACTAGATCATGAAAAATGAATGAAAGCAGCAGAAAAACACATAATTCTTTTGATCTACACATTATTTTTGCCCTTATCGTTTCATATGATGGTTTAATAAGCAATATCACTTCAACAATGATCACAGAATGTCTGGAGCCAAAATTGACAGTCTGCAACTAGACCATGATCACAAAAACTAGTAAATGAAACCTGCCAAACCAGGCAGATTGTACCTCCCTGGCATGTACCAAAGGCACAAAGAGAAATAATTAGGAAACTTTTTCAATCGGATTACCTCTTGGTGATGTTCCAGGCATCATTCCAGCTTAAACCTTTTAAGTCCATCAAAATTCTCATCAGCTCTGGGATACAGAGCGTTGGATGAGTATCGTTCATCTGAACTGCTACTTTCTCAGGAAAGTTTCCCCAGTTAATACTAGAGCCCGATCTATTCTCAAACCGTGCAATAATATCTTGGAGAGAAGCTGAACATAAGGTATATTGTTGCTTTAATCGGAGAACCTTCCCCTCCACTGAAGCATCTCCAGGGTAAAGAACATGGCAAATCTGCAATTGAGAGAGCACAAAATGACATTATGTTTACAGAGTTCCTACACACTTAAACATACATCAAATAATAAATAATTAAATACAATCAAATGCACATATGCAAAATGGTGGTGACAAAAAGCTTCGATGAGGCATACAAGTTGTTGGGAGACAATCTGACAAGAAAGCTCAATCTTAATAGTTAATTGCCAAAAGAAAAAACTCTGATTGGACTTTAATAAAACGGCATCATACAATGACGCGACAGCATATAATACATGGCCAACATGCACAGATTACAATTAATATCAAAAGTATGATGAAGCAGCAAAAGTGATCAGATAAAACCTTCTCAGCATTTGCTAGGGCCTCATATGCTTTTGTGTGGTCTCCGTCGTTAAAAGCATCCAAATCAAAATCATTTGATGAGGCTTTAGTTGACCAAAGACGTAGGTTAATCGTGGTTCTTGTCTTATATCCTGGTATTGGGACATCATGGGCAACGGCCTTTATGTCTTCTCCACCAATCCAGTGTGTTTTTCCATGTTTATCAGAAACCACCTTTCCATAGAACTTCACAGGATATACGACATCGTTCCTTACTATTTCCCAAGGATTGCCCATCTGAAAAGAGAATGTACACAGATTATCATCAAAATTCACCAAAAACTTTATGTAATCAAAATGAGATGACAGATAGTGAGCGGAAGCAAACACACCTCAAGCCAATTTTCAGCCACTTCTTCTTGACCATCTTTTGTGATCAGTTGTTTAAACAAGCCATACTTGTACCTTAGTCCATAACCCCATGCTGGATAGTCTAAAGTTGCTAGAGAATCCAAAAAGCAGGAAGCCAGTCGCCCAAGACCTCCATTTCCAAGTGCAGCATCTGGCTCCTATAGTTTCGCCACTTAACTTTAACAAAACATGACACGGTAGAAGAATCGCCAGTAAAAATAGTACCCCGTGGGGTCGGCTTAGTTGTAATGTCAGAATGAGAACATCTATGAATCTGGTCTACAGCTATTTAGGGTGCACATCATCTATAAAAATATCATTAAAGAATTAGGCTAGAGATCTAGAAGTGTATTAATCCTGTTTCTGAAGTTGACCAAAATCAGCAGATGAACTTGCATGCGGAGTTAACTGATGATCATACACCCAATTTCCTAGCCACATTACGACCCGACTGTTAAATAAAATGTCTTTATTGCAGAACTAGTCTACAACATTTCAACTGTCTGCAGATTGCTCTGCAAGGAGAAGGAAGAACGCTAAACCTATAACATTCAGTTCAAAAAACAACCATCCAAGCTCACTTCTGTCACATTAATGAAATCCTATCAGATAATTTTGGAAACATTTCAGCCTCTTTTTGAATCCACGTCAGCATCTTTACCAATATGCTCATATGTCACTACTTTCCAAAAATATTTACAGTTCAACTGCAAATATACCATGACTACCATTCAACTAGCAAAAACTCATCGATGACATATACTCTAAGAAGAGAGTTGGAAAGAACCATACCTGTGAAGCCACATTTTCTAGGTTAAGTCCAAGGTTTGCCAAAGCCTCTGCATAAGGACCAGTAAGCTCTAAATTACCAATGGCATTCGACAGCGCTCTACCCTACACACAGAGTTTTAAACTTGTTGTGTATATCAACTGCAAAAAAAATAGTCTCAAAAGGAGTTATAAACTGAAGAACATAACAAACCTGCAAAAATTCCATGGACAAATAGTAAGCCTGCTTTACATCCAACCTCTCATAGAGGTTGTATGTCGCATTCCAGTTTTCAATCAGAGCATCCCGAACACTTTGCGCTGTTGCCAAAAAAGCTTTTGGAAGTTCCAACTGGCCAGGGGAAAATGACGGCGAGAATTCTGCATGGTATTTGATACTTGATGCGATAGATGAAGCATTTTGGTGGAGAGGAAGCCAATTCTCTGAGGATTCTACAATCAGACAACAACAACAAAAGCCGTAACGATTAAGTCTAAGAATACAGCAATCGAAGTGCAGGATTAGGATTCTACTATCTCAACAACTCGATCACATTCAATAATCTCAGCACTGGAAAACAAATCATTCTCGATCATGCTCAGAATCCGCATCATCTCGGAGGCACATATTCCAACGCTACATCTAAGATTAGCATGATCAGCTCATCCAAATTTACAACATCTAGTAAAAATGATGCGAAGTGGAAATTATAAAATCAAGCGTATCACCTTCACGGACGGCGGCGGTGCGCCGAGCAGGCTCGCTAGACACGTTGCTGACGAAGAAGGACCTAGGGAATGTGCGAGAGTTGAAGGCGCGAGTGAAGAAAAACTTCGATATCGACTTCGATGAACTGAAATCGACTAATTTAGAAACTGAAATTGGATGAGGCGCTGAAGATGAAGCACTCGTCGTCGTCATCACCATCTTCGATCGGGCCGAGTGAGAAACGAAGCACCACGGACGAGATGAAATCGGAGGAAAGAGAGTGATGAGTTGAATTATATCACATGAAGCTTGAGGGTGACCAGTTCCCTAGGGCGCTTATTCTTCCGCCATTGTTGCATCAGTCCTTAACAGCTTACTAAGAGAGTTCCGAAATACTTAACGAGTTGTTTGAATTCTATATTTGGTTAATAAATATAAATAATTTGTTTAAATAGTTAATTTGATATTTTAAAAATGCTTCACTACTATTACAAAAAAAATTATCTATTTTAAAATATGCAATTATATATTCATTAGTGTAAAATAAAATTATACAGATTTTGTACCAAGTTGAAAAGGAAAGCATTTGGGTTCAGCTCCTGCCTTATCTTCTCCAGCTTCTGAAACTGTGGTGAGCAGTGCTGGGGGAATGGAGCTTCCGATTGCGATGTCTATGTACGGAGGCGGTGGAGAGTTTGAGGAAGAAGATGAAGAAGGAGGGGAGAAGGGAGCTGTACTGGAGGAGATGGCCGCATTACTACATCTCGTACGGAGCTCTGTCGGCGAACAGAGTGCCGTGCCCGCCCAGATCTGGAAGGTCGTACTACACACACAACTGCTTCAAGACTCGCACTCCTGTTAATCCTTACACCCGTGGCTGTTCCAGAATCGCTCGCTGCCATTCCTAGGGCTATTGTTTCGAAGGCGATAAAGGATAGCAACAGGTCGAAGCGGAGGAGGGCTCCTGGGGCAGGGGAGGCCTCCGACCTCGATTCCTCTTTCTTCCTCGGAAGTTTCCGCCCTTCGGGGTTCCATTATTCTAGAGGTTGGGATCTTTCCCAACCTGAGTTTGACAAGCCCATCTTCCAGACGGTGCTTACTAGGGATCTTAATCCCTGATTAACAATAGAAGAAGTTTCTTCCTGAGGTATATAAGAGAGATTGTGATCCCGGAACTGTGAAAACTTGTCTCGTTGTTGACGGGATAATTAAAGGTTCATCATCCCTACTAAATAATCGAGAAAGTTTTGCCTGAATACACTTGATTTGTGTAAACGTCAGAAAATGAAAAAAATAGTCGAGAATGCTCTGCCTGAAAATGGAGAATTAACGATTGTATTTTCATCTCAGACGATCAATAGCGTTGAAAACCTTGGAAATGTGATCTGTTATTGGCTCCCCTGATTACCTATAGCCTCTCAAGCTTCTTCCTGCCTAGTTACCAGGAGCTTGATCTGGTAATAGTATAGAAACCTTCAAGGTGTTTTTCTGGGCTTAAGAACAGAGAAGGATTGGTATAGGTTCTCCTTTTTTAGCTTTGCAAATAGAGGATCTAGTCATACTTTCAAGGATTTGGTTCCTAGCTTGAAAAGTTGTCGGTCCTATCTTTCTCTCCGGGTGCTTTTCCAGTGGTGTTTCATCACTGGCGGCATCGCAAGAACTCCGATGAGACCGCCTTTTTGGCAAACCAGGATTTATGCCGTAATCTCACCGACAACCTGAATTTTCCGGCGAGACCGCCTTTATGGCAAACCGAAATTTGTGCCAATAATTAATAAATATTCATTGGTCAGCGTAATTTTTGTCCGGAAATTAAGATTGAATTGTCAAAATTTAATTTCGCTTTGCTTAATTATCGCCCTTCCTGTTGCGGTTTATTTTGCATTACAGAATTTGAGCCTTTGATTTGATAACTGTTATAATTATCATTCAATCTTGATAGACTATAGAATCTAATCAGCCTAAGATTAATAACAGCTGTCACAATCTTTCACGATAGCTTTAAGATTGCATGGGATGGACTTTTCTTTCTCTTTGGGTTAGTAATTATTGGTTTAAGAGATTTTAGTGATTGGTTGTGGTAAGGAATATCAATTTATTGAAAATTTATTTATTTATTTTCCATGGGTCCCTATTAGATCTCGCTTTCAGATCAATCGAACAACTCAATCTCAATTCTTTCTTAGACCCTTTTACCATTGGATGTCTTGCGGTTAGTGTAGCTCTCTTTTGGTGTTTCGAAACGAATCTAATAGGCATAGTGGTAGAAGGTGATGCAGAACAGGCTAAAAAAAAAATAGCACAAGGCAAAGTCTTACATTCCTTAGTTAGGACAATTATTCATGAAATAAGACAATTGATTAATGAGTTAGTCTACGTAGAATATAAGGCTATTCCGAGACAGGGTAGGCACAGCAGGTTAAAAATAAAATTGCACAGGGTAAAACCCTTCACTCCTCAACTGGAGCAATTATTAATGAAATTAGACGGTTGATTAATGACTTTGATTTCATAGAATACAAAACTATTCCAAGGACTAATAATATTATAGCACACAACCTTGCCAAAGAGGCTTTGTCTTACCTCCCAAATTCTTTAGGTCTAATTAATTTGAGACCCTTAGGTTAACGTAACGTTTAAAGAGGCTTGTCTTACCTCCCAAATACTAGATTAATCCCTTGAAAAGACCGAGCATGAAAGCATATATCCATTGATTTCGAGTTTGTCAAAGGTAGGGGAAAGAACTTTCATGAGACCGTGATTGATTGATTCGTCAAATATGCTCACCTCTTTGTCGTCGATCGCCCTATCGAGATATGCGTTAGTAGTCAAGTGTCTAGCCCAGACTAATCAAATCAATCTATTCAACAGAAAAAAAATATTGAATTTGATCACAGTCGGTTGAATTCGATTCATTCCCGATTAGGTGCTTCAACCAATGTTTTCAACACCGTACCAAATGGTCAAACCAGTGAGTCTAACAATACGTGATCAAACTAATACGGTGATTAAACCATAATCATACCGAAGTTAGTACCATACTATTTTGGTGAGTGATTCATAATCAAACCAGTTGAACTATCCGTATCAAACCGGTACGGTTTTGAAAACACTGATTTCAACCGAATTCAAATAACTAATATACCCGCCAAATTCAAATATCTTCAACAAAAATGAACAGTAACAGTTCAGTAAGCCCCTCTGTACAAACAAAAAAGAGCAGAACCATTGATCAAAATCAGTCTCCAGAGATGACCCATCAGACAAATGGGTTTACTGCTGTTGCCCGAAATCCAGACACCAACACCGGTAGTTCGATGTCGAGATTTCGTACAGCTCATCTGGGGACATCGCCTCCAGCTCACTCAGCTTCCAAGAATCATACCCGTCGCTCGTTTTCTGATTACCTTTGCATTGTCCTACCTCGAGACGATGATGATCGTCTAAGCTGCGTATTCTTTTGTACAGTCGCATGACGGAGAGGCAATCCTCGTAAGGGTCGTGCTCCCCTTTCTGAATCTCGTACCTGTACATAGTCAAAAGATCACCTTTTTCATCAAAGCGGAACTAAAACTTGTAACTTCCTACTTCATCTGTATAGACCCTAAACCCTAAACCCTAACCCTAATCTGTATAGACAGTATAGTCATAGTTGACTACACATAGAATACGAACATCTACGTACAATTCATGGATGATAGTCGATTTTTTTTTCTAACTGTTTCCTATATAGCTTCATGTTCCCCCTTCAAGATCAACACTTTGTTTTCTTTCGAAAATGGCATTAACTCTCTTATTACTAGGCAACCAAAAGGATCAGACGATTAATTCACAAGTGCAGAAGCGACTGAATCTTCTTATTACTCTCCAAGATCAACACAACCAGTTGAAGCAAGAGATCGAAGACTAACCCTAAGTAAGTCTGGGTGAGATACTTGAGTGAGTAGCTAACCAGGTTGGTTTTCATCAGCGGACGATACTTAGCAGTGTCCCTGCACAAACCAAAAGGTGACCAATTTACAATACCGCAGTACTACAGTTGGCAACTAAAAAGGGTTATTCTTAAGGGAAACCCATGTCAAGAATGCTCACAATGAATCAAGCAATCGTCGGCATGTAATAAGCGAAAAAAGAAGCTTAATTTGTGAACTACAACATCCAGCTTGTTCCTTCTAGACAGTGAGAAGAGAAAAGGCGTCCATATTACGTGTCATGAACCACTGCATCCCAATAACTCGAGTTGTTGGGAGAAGGTTATGAATGGATATTGTATTGTTTACTAACACTACGAACACATCGTTGTATAAAAAGGCAATGAACTATGCATCACTTCACAACCTGAATGGAATCAGACTAAGAGCAATACCTCAACAAATTCGGAGGATAGCTGATTCTCAGACAATCCAGGTCATACTCCAAGCTGTGACCTACAAGCAGCCTAGCTTTTCCACCATCTGACTTAGCTTTCTCAACTGACTCCCCGTTGTACAGAATCTCCAAAATTCTGTCCTGCACTTGTTTGAGCGGCATGCCATCTTTCAGATGTTCTTCAGTTAGTCCAGTCACTTCAGATCTAATTAAACACCAACCAGTAAGATTGCATTAAGCGTACCTTTACAAGCTTGTATATGGTTTTTCCTTTCTTACATGAACAAATGCAGACATTACCTATAGTCAGTGACAGGAACTTGAGGCTGAACATAAGCATGGAAAACAATGTTTTCATCTTCATCAACAAGGCACACCTGACCACATAAGTCAATCGTCCCATCATCACCACCGCCGACCATTTCACAATCGATAGCAACGGCTTTCACACCCGCACATTTCCCCCGAACCGATCCACTACCAGACATTAAAGCATCTCTCGACGACATCTTGGTCGCCTGAGGAATCCAACAAAAGAGGCGCCACATCAAGAATCCACAAATCCAAATACCAAACTGGTAAAGCACCTTAAGATAGCAAGCTAAGTTACATATCTCAATTCCATTCGAAGAACAACTTACCAAAGGAGAAGGTGCAGATAACCGGCATGTTTCTCTATGGTTGGTAAGAGCATTGGCATCATCAAAAACATTCAAGCAAAGATCACAACCACGATCCGCGAAACTCTTCGAGCAAGACGATCTCGGCAATGGACCTACAAGACAGTGGAGATAATCAGTTACTTCCAGTAAGAACAATGCGTATATACACAATTTTGGCATGGAACTATGGAAGAGTATCAATATTCAATCATTTTACCTGCAAGATGCTCTCGCAAAGACTGAAACGACTTGCAGTGCTTCCTACAAAGACAACATTTAGGCTGATGGTAAGAGTGGTATGATATCTTCATATGTTCAACGAGATGGTCCTTTCTCTTGAATTGCTTGAAGCATGCAGAACATCTATGTCTGCCAAAAAACAACAATAAATCGTTTACAGAACCAATAAACAAGAAACAACTCAATCAAAAGAGCTACTATGTAAATCATTCCGAGCATGGAAGTCGTGAAGAACACAAAAAACCCTAGGACAGATTATGGTCTGGGGGAAACAAACGCAGCTCGACGGAGACTCGAGAAGTTTCCAAAATCGAACGAGGAAGAGCCAGAAGGAAGAAGATATTGAAATGTGAGAGTAAAGAGTGTGATCGGGAAGAAGAGAAACCTCTTGGATTGGGGTTTGGAAGGCTGGTCGAGCTCAGAATCCATGGAATCCTGCTTCAGAATGGGGAAACCTGGCTGTGCGAAGAAGAGGAAAAGTGAACACTGCAAAATGGACCGTTTTAATTTATAATTAAATAATTAGGGCTAAAATCGACAGTACAAAGAGTTCAATATTATTGATATAAATTTTTTACTATTCTTTTTTTTTTTATGAAATTTTTTTTTTGAATGTTTAATTAAACTAAATTTTGAATTTATTAAAGAATTAAACTTTAACTAATTAACTTAATTTTTTTCTTGTTAATTTCCTTTTTTTTAATGTTAATTTCCTCTTTCAAATAGATTGGCCAACCGGCCAATCAAAATCTAGTATAATTTTTATAGTAATACATTATTACTTATATAGTACTTGTCCGAGTTTGGTTGTCTCGTAGCAAGATGTCAAGAAATTTAAGTAATTCAAAATAGGAACCATGTTACGCATATATTGACGTGTCAATCTCTCTCTTTTTTTAGGGTAAAAAGGCAATAATATTAATGCTCATGCACAATCAAACAACGTCTTTCAAGAGCGTCAACCAACCACTCTGGAGAGATCACTCCAAAGCACGAAGCAGTGAGAAGAATAGAATGCCCAAGCTAACGTATGGGCAACCCTGTTCTGATCTATCCCAACAAACCTCACCTCAAAGTTGGGGTTCCGAGTCAAGACTGCAACACAGCTCCTCATCAAATCACCAAATTTCGTCCTAAGGTCATTATGGGTGTTGATGTTGTCCACAACTTGCATCGTTCTCTTTTCTTTTCTTTTTTTGGTGGAAAATGCCACAAAAGTGCCTTAGTTATTACTTAAAATGAAACAGGGCGAGAGATCCCTATACAATCCAACTGAAGGAAATAACTGAGATTACAGTCCGAGCTAACTATTTAACGGATCCCCAAAGGTAGGTCAAAACTTGTACTAGCAAGGTAATCATCTACCTTATTAGCCTCTCTATAGACGTGTTTGACAACCATTTCCCAATCACGTTGTAACAAGCTCCCAAGAGCAAAAATTTCACCAGCGTACTCCTAGATGGCATCGATCTCTTATCTTTGATTCACCCTTCGTCGGATTTTCATCTCTAATTGAGATGAACAATGTTTTGAGCGATATTTGCTTTACTAGCGATCATTAATAATATTGACGAAGTTTGCCTAAAAAAAATACTACGTAGTCATGTCATCAACCTATTGAATTTGTATTTGTAACTACGTAGTTATCGACCTTTAAAATGTAATTTAAATACGAAAAACCAACACCAAATCAAACAGTTAACGGTTAAAAAGTTAAACAAATATTTAGATTGATACATCTGCAGATTGTCTTTGAAACATTTGCAGCAACATTATTTCACAGTCCATCTTTCTGTCCCATCTGTCGTTCACCGGAACGTTAATCGTTGAACAGCTACACTAACTTGACGAAGATTCAACCACCGCGAGCCTCTCTCCTGGTAGCATCATGAAGCAGATCGACATCAACGCCATCTGCAGGTAGTTGAACATATCTCACCACCGACCCCCTTATGAAACAGTTCCTCACTGAAAGCTGCAACCATAAGGATGTGGCTTACATACAAATCAACAGAACGGAAAAAAACTGATGCAAGCAAAACAATGAACTGATCATATGTATTCAGGATGAAACTCTTTGATTTTTTCACTGCACAACTTTCCGTTTTAACCGGTTTCAAGTACTGAGAAGAGACGAGGTATGCTCATGCTAGTATGCTACAGAGGAGTGATGGTAGAAACATCATATGTTCTCGTGTTGAACATATACACGAACCATTCAACGGTTGCAAGAAACGAAGACAGCTAAACAGCAAGACTTGAATTCATTCTTTATTATGCATAGAAATAGGTCATTAAACCAGACAACTAGGAGACTTAGAAACAGCAAGCGCTCCAACTATAAGCTACTGAAAAGGGGACATCAATTACTTTACTTCCTCCAAAAACAGCATTCTTAACCAGAACTTCTACCTGAAATCCTACTCATTTAAGTGGAAAATGCTGCATAATTTTACGTACCGCCTCCTCATTTTAACTCGGCCAGCTGCAGCTAGTTCATACCGCTACTAACTTCAGTTAATTACGCAGGGTTTAATGTGAGAGCTAACAAAAGATAGGGAATGGGGAAAGGGGAGCTCCGATTGTTAGATGACAGTACAATCACAGACCATAGGCTTCCGTTGTTCAGTTCAGTTGTATGAACAACAAACATTCTAAGTTCAAACCCTGCGATCATGGTTCAACTATCTCGAAAAGCGAACATTCTATCGAAACTTTCCTATCCAACATACAAGCATTTGCAGTCCTATTAGCACAACCTAACGTCCACAGAGAAAGCAAACCCTAGACCTGAATATATAGATTCAAGTAATTGCCAAAGAAAAGCGATCTTAATTTCAACTCACTTAAAATATCCATATGGTAAAACCTCCAAACCCTAACTACACCTCAAAGCTACAAAAACCCTAGATTATAACCAGAGCATGGGAAATAAGCCATGGCAAAGAGGAAATACGGATGATTATTAATTACCATGTGTGGATACTTGTCTTGATCAACAACACGAGTGTTCTCCAGCTTGATGTTGAGGTACTGATCCACAGAGTGAAGAGTCCCTCTTATGGCCAAATCGTTCTTGAGCTCCACCGTCACTTCTCTGCCAACTAGGTCTTTGAAGTAAGAGAAGAACAACTGCACAAATCACAATCCACACCCGCCGCACAACATTAGGAACTACCGAGGCAAAATCCACGGCGGACGGGTGAATCGTCCCGGTCGCCGCCGCCGCCGCGAGAAATTACACGATTCGGAGCGATAAACAACCAATAGAGGAGAGAAAGGAAAGAAGAAGAGATCAAAGAGAGAATCATCACCATGTTTGCTTTCGTCCCCGTCGCCTCCGATGAGCTCGCTTTCGTCCTCCGGTGTTTTGTTCTTGATCCGATTCCTTTTAATCTCCTTTTCACGCGGCCGTCTGTTTTAATAAAGAAAAAGCTTTAACGGTAAAAGAAGCTGTTACTACGGCGCCGTTTTTAACCCTGGATTTGAAATTTTCGCGGAATTGATATTAGTGGAATTTATTAGGCCACGTTTTCATGCTTAATGGTAAATTCCGGCGGAATTATACATTCCGGCAGAATTTGATTCAGTAAGATTCCAATTAGTAATTCCTTTTTTCCTGCAAAAATAGCCTTCTAGAATTGAAACTTAACTCATTGTGAAATGACATAACTATCCCTATCCTATGACTTCTTCTTCTTCGACTTCTTCCATGTTTCACTGTTCCAGACAAAACAAGAAGAAGAAGACTTCTTCTTCTTCGATTCTTCTTCGACTTCTTGATCGGCGAGGCATCTGGGTCGCCGTCCCCACCCAAACGCGACTTCTTCTTCTTCTTCGCTTCTGGGTAAACGGAGGCATCTCCTTCGACTCTCTCCTGCTCAAACTTCGATCTGAACTTCGACTTCGATCTGGGTCGGCGGAGGCATCTGCTTCGACTTCGATATGGGTCGGCGGAGGCGGCTGGTCGGTCGGCTTCGATCTGGGTCGGCGGAGGCGGCTGGTCGGTCGGCTTCGATCTGGGTCGGCGGAGGCGGCTGGTCGGTCGGCTTCGATCTGGGTCGGCGGAGGCGGCTGGTCGGTGGCTGGTCGGCCGGTCGGCGGATCGATCTGGGAGGCAGAGAACAGAGGCGCCGAGTACAGATAGAAGAGAGAGAAGGGGAGGGGGCAACTTGGGTAACTCACACACAATTCCGCCGGAATCGTCAGATTCCGACCAATTTAGGATGGAATCATAATTCCATGTTGAGCCGGAATTAGGTCCATAATTCCGTCGGAATTGGGCCGCAACGAAATGCGAGGAAAACAAGGAATCATGTATTTCCGCCGGAATTAACCAATTCCGGCCCTCAATTGATGGCAGGAAAACGTGGCCTTAATTTAGCAAGAATTACCGATTTTATCTTAATTTAATTCTCCACTTTAACGAACTGAAATTGGGGTTTTTTTTTTTGGCAACCCCAGTTACGGAGGACCATAGATCGTACACCATCCTAATTAAAAAGAGAAAATAAAAAGAAAAAAGGAAAAAAGGAAAAAAGGAGGGTTTAAATTAATTCCAATGCTATAGACCTGAACAAATTTCGTTTAATTCCAATGTTATTCACTTGATATTAAACTACACATAACCACCATTACCAATCGTTCCGTACTACACGTCCACGTGTTGTACGCTAAAGGTTTGGTTACAAACTTTTGGGGCATATCCCTGATACTTCTTTGTTATTCGATTACATACGTACCTTACCCCCTAAACACACTCTTGTATTCTCTCTAACTGATCTCCTTTGCACGCCTTGCAAGAAATCACCAACAAAAACTTAAAGACGTACACAAAACTATCTCATCTCTCAAGTCTTAACTCTCTAGTTAGAACCGCGTATTGATCCACTAAGCTATCTGGGTGTGTTTTTTTTTTTTTTAGGAGTTGTAAAAAGGGTTGCAAAGTGGAGGGACGAATCAGAGCGACATGGGGCTGAATCTCAGTGGATCATGCAGCAAGGCCACTCTGCCACTTACAATACCCGTCGTGTATTTAAGTCGTCTGCAATGGATTCTATTCACTGCTCGGTGGAAATCATAATTCAAGGCAGCCCGACAAACTCTTTCGTATGCCGAGCTTGGCCAACGACACGTGCCTTTGGGGGCTGGAATGACCCCTAATGCTGGTCGGCAATTGGGCAGCAAACGCAGGCGTCGGTGTTGATCCACTAAGCTATCAGGGTGGATTAATTAGACATATTCGCCGTTACCAAACAAGGCCTAATACTATATTAGTAACCCGGAAATTACAGATATACCCATCTGATTCACATCCCTTGGTTATTCGAAATTTCGAATTGGTTTATTTAAAACCCGAACCAAACCGGTTCGATAAACTCCAACGGCGGACAGATTCTCTCCATAACCAAAACCTCATTTTCATTTTTTTTTTTTGGTAGAAGAAGGGCGAAGCCCTTAAGTATTATAAATAGCACGAGGCTCACAAACACCAATAAGATCGTATCTAAGCCAATACAAGAGAGAACTATCAGGAGACTGATGGACGAAAGTCCCAAGCTCAAAACTATGGCCAAGGTTAGCCAAATAATCCGCAGCAAAGTTCGCTTCACGGTAAATGTGGTGGATCCGAATCTCCCAATCCCTCGCCTTCAGATCGTGGAACTGTTGGACAAGACTCGTGTGTCGATTGAGGCGAGCACCAGTACAGGACAAGATATCAACAGCCGCTCTGGAATCAGTTTGAATACAAAGCTTGCGGATACCTCTCTCCCAAGCCAGGTTCATGCCTTCAATAATACCCCGAAGCTCCGCTCTCATAATCGAACAACATCCCAGATTAGACGTGAAGGCGGTAATAAAGTTACCTCTGCAATCTCTAATAAGGCCCCCCGCCGCTGCACTGTTGTTATGTGTATAGAGGGAACCATCAGAGTTAAGGGTAAACCACCCCTCATCAGCCGGCCGCCATCCGATCAGCTGGGTCTGCCCGGGCTATACTCGGCGCTTCTCGGCCCAGCTGACCAGCCTTCCAGCTCGACGACAGGAGTAGCACCCAAAACTTAACCTGACAATTCACCTCCTCCGCCGACCAAGTGATCCCTTCAAAGATAAGCTTGTTCCGCCGACTCCATAATAACCAAGCTACAACCCCAAAAGTCGGGTTCAAAGCGTGGTCCCCAACATTATTCGACCACCAGGTGTCGAAATCCCATTGTCTCTGTATTGGTGACATAACCTGAGGTAGGCAGGCGTTCCAAACAGCAATGGCAACATCACAATTTCTGAAGAGGTGATCCAACGACTCTGCTCCTCTTCCACAAACCGTGCAAGTATCTGAGTTAGAAATATGCCGGCGAGTCCTCTCCAAATTGGTCATCAGCTTTCCTTGCATAACAATCCACATGAAGTGCTTGATTTTATTAGGGCCCTGCCAGTCCCACAGCCTCTGCCATTTTTTATCCGATCGTCCAGTCTGAAATCCTGCAGCAGAGCATAAGCTGACTTGACGCTAAACCTCCCATTGTCTTCAAGCCCCCAAACCAACGTGTCGTCACCAGCTCCCGTCCTTGGTGGTGTCATTCCTCCGACCTGCAGAACCATTTCAGGAGGTAAGCAGTTCGCAAGCTTATTAAAATCCCAAGAACCATTTGCGAGACAGAAATCAGAAACAGAGTTAAGATGATTCACTCCCTGAATATTAGTAGCAAAGTCAATAAGCGTGACCCCCGAATCAAGCCAAGTATCCGTCCAGAACTTGGTGCGATTCCCATCCCGGATGCTCCATTGAAGCCCATTAATGGTATCGCTCCAAACACTTAACATGCCTCTCCAGGTAGCAGAGAAACCACTGCGTCGCTTGAGACACCACCCCTGCCCAGAGTTCTTCATATATTTAGTCAACATAACCTGGACCCAAAGCTCATTAGGCCTAGATAACATGCCCCAAACGAGTTTCATGAGGAATGCCTTATTAAGATCCCTAGCACTACGCAAACCCAAACCACCCAGACACTTAGGTTTGCAGACAGTTTCCCAGTTAAATTATGGATTCTACGAGAGCCCTCAGTTGATCCCCAAATGAAGTTTCTGATCTTCTTGTGAATATGATCACATAGATAGACAGGCAGGCAGACCGTTTGCATAATATAGCTAGGGATGGAGTTCAAGACTGACGAGGCAAGAGTAACTCTCCCAGCAAGAGAGAGGTTGTCAGCTTTCCAGCTGGCAAGCCTATTATCCAGCCGATCCAGGATGAAATTGTAAGTATGCTTCGTGACTCGCCCATGAAGAATCGGAACGCCAAGATACCTGCCCAGGTCATTAGTAGCCCTAATACCCAAAGCCTCAACAATGCCTCTGGCCTTAGCTTGCGGAATATTCTTACAAAAGTAGACCCTGGATTTATCCTTACTGACACTCTGACCCGAGGCACTACAGAAACGATCCAGAACATCCATTATAACCCTAGTCTGGGCCAGGGAAGCTTCACAGAACAGCACCAGGTCATCTGCAAAAAAACAATGGGATAAAGGTGTGCCTCCTCTGACCAAATGAATGGGTTTCCAATAACCAAAATGGACTGCAGAAAGAATCATTCTGCTAAGTCTTTCAATACATAAGGTAAAGAGATAAGGTGAAAGAGGACATCCCTGACGAAGGCCCCTCGACGGCTTAAAACTCTCAGAGCAGCTACCATTCCAAGGACTTGGAAGGACGCAGTAGTCACACAGGACATAATAACACGAACGAGATTTTCAGGGAAGCCAGCCTGCTGCAGCGTATCCTCCACAAAATTTCATTCAATCTTGTCATAAGCTTTAGCCAGGTCAAGCTTGATGATCATCTGGTGCTTCCTGCCCTTCCACGAATGCAATGAGTGGACAACCTCCTGGACGTGAGAATGTTATCTGTTATATGTCTGTCCGGAACAAAGCTCGTCTACGATGGGTGAGTAAGGGAAGGCATGAGTCCTTTGATCCTGTTAGCAATGCACTTGGTAATGGTTTTATAAACCACATTGCAGAGACTGATAGGTCGGAAGTCAGTGATCTGGGTCGGGACGTGAACCTTCGGAACAAGAGTGATAAGGGTCTCGTTGACAGCTGTAATTTTTTCAGGGCAACTAAAACAGCTACTAACAAAACCAGAGAAACTAGAACTAACCACATTCCAACAATGTTGGTAAAAAATTGGGCCGAAATCATCCTTACCCGGGGCCTTAAGGGCCCCCATACCTTTCACTGCACTGTGGATTTCGGCAGCAGTAACTCTTTTAGATAGAAGCTCCTTATCAACGTCCAGAATAGAGCCCGAGAAGCCCATAATTCGACTAGCTGCATGAGTGGTCCCCGAGTAAAAATTCTTGAAATGGTCAGTAGCAAGGCTAGCCAGATGATCCTGATCTTCAATCCAAGAACCCGACCCATCCTTTAGCCTTTTAATCCTATTGAACGCACGGCGTTTAAGGGTGGACATGTGGAAAAAATGAGTATTTCGATCGCCCTCCACAATCCACTTGGACCTCGACTTTTGAATCCACATAGCTTCTTCTTGCCAGAGGACAAGCTCGAGTCTGGAGCGGACATGATCCTCTTCGGCCCTATTTGTATCTGAAGGGCCAGTGAGGGATCTAGCTTCCGCTCGGCGAAGCTGTTCGGTCAAGCTCTGCTTCCTTTTGAAAATGTTACCAAACACGTCTTTGTTCCATTTTTTCAATCTAGACGTCAAATTCTCAATGTTCTGAGTCAACTCTGCACCTGTATTCCAAGTATTAGAGACAACCGGGTTAAAGCTAGCATGGGACAGCCAAGCAGAAATAAAACGAAAGGGTTTAACATTGGAAGAGGACACCTGGTAGAACGGGCACAAGACAATAGGCCGGTGATCCGACTTGAGTCTATAGAGATGCCGGACAGAAGACTCCGGGAAGCTTCCCCACCAATGATCATTAACCAGAGCCCGGTCCAGCCTAACCGACAAGCCATTCCTCGACCAGGTGAACCTAGGCCCAGAAACAGGCAAATCCATAAGGCCACACAGTTCCACTGTATCAATAAATGATTTATTCCTGGGCCGAGAAAATTGGGAGCCGCCTTGCTTGTCTGCGGCAGAAAGGATAAAGTTGAAATCCCCCACCACCGCCCAGGGCGAAGACATTCCCACCGCAAGCTGCTTTAACACATCCCACAGAAGGACCCGACTAGTGGGGCGGGGGCTCGCATAGACCGCCGTAATAAAATACTTAGAGCCATCAAGAAGCCTTCCTTCCGCATGAATGAACCTCATTTTCATTATCTCATTAATCTAAGAATGCTCCATTTCCCACCAATCACTTCTTTGCAAAGCTTAACGTCTCTGTTCGCTGTAATCTGGAGATGGGAAAGTTGAAGGGTTTGTGAAGATTGAGAAAGGAGGAAACTTTGATCAGTAATCTTGAGGGTTTCTGAGCTAAGTCAAAGTTTCTTTCTGCTTAATCATGGTGAAGCTCTGTCTGATGGCTTCTCATGGCTACCCTCCTGGTCCTGGGCTCTTCTTTCACCAAGAACACAACAGGGTTGTCAAGGTAATCAGCTTCTAAACATCATTATTATGCTTGGATTTATGTTTGAATGCTCTGGTATCTGTTGTTTTGATGATGGGGAAGTTTGGTATTCTTAATTTGGATGATTATACATCGTTCATCCACAACCCTGAATTTGTTCAGTGTTTAAGAGGTTCCTGCAAGCTTTCAAGTTGCAGGAATGTGCATGTGAGCTGCCATCCATCCATGGCGATATTAGGTCTGTCTGACTATAATCTTGAGATTTTCATCCAACATTTTTGTGTAGAAGAATGTGGTTATTCTTGTGGAAGGTGGTCATGGCGGATTAGAACTGTCTTAATGTTCGTGTTTATCTTCTTGTTGTGTGTATGTTTTCACTTCCAGTAATCCATTGTTCTGAATAGTAACTGATAATCATCAGCCTCTTACTTGGAACAGGATTGTCAATCTTTCCTACCTAACATGGTGTCGGGACAAGAGACAATGTGGTCGAACTCTCTTCGTCTGAATCCTCTTCAGCACGAGGAGATACGGAAGCCTATGATCGGAGTTGAATTCGCCAAGATGGATTTCTCTCTCGGAGAGCCTTTGCTTGTTAATTTGACAGGTTTGTGGATCAATGCAGAATTCTTCTAATGGATGAATCAAACTTCAAATGGCTGTGTAAAGTTATGGTTTTTACATTATCTCGATGTAGATTCATGGCCAGATGAAGCTCTCTTCAGTTCCGGGGTGGCTGAACAATGCAGTAGCCACGACGACAGTGTAATGCAGTTCCTGAAATCTCGTTGGAGCGAACTAGAAATGGGGGGCTTACGTTCTTCGATGGGACATCAAACGTTGCAGTTGACCTTAGATCTGGAACCATACAACAACCCTTTGGTGGATGTTGTTGGAGATATGGTTCGCAATTCGAAAATCACAATTCATCGTGATGGGAGAGTTATATTGACTGCCACTGGTGCAGAGATTAAGGACATTGTCCCCATTGTTGCTGAGTTCTACCTGGAAAACAGTTCAAGTTCTTGGAGAAAACAGTCAGCAGCAGTCATCCCCCATTTTAGCTGGTATGAAACTGGAAGCAAACAGATCGAATTTAGCTAAAGATATCGATATCTTGATGCACGTATAGATGTATGCTGTTTGTAAACTCACTTTGGATGTTTGATTGAACAGGTTCGATACATATAGATCAGAATTTGCTTCATCGAATGTCCAGAATGTGACTGTTGCGCCGTTGATTAAGTAAGTTCGGAACATCATTCTGTAAGCTTAGTTTCTGCATTTCGTATTGGTTATTCCGTTTGTATGATAAGCCGAATGTATGGACTGGTGAAGTACTGTGTTAGATTACGAGTGTTGCTATATGCAGTTCGTACTTTACTACGCACAGTCTGTATTTTAACAGAAACAGATTTTACTAATGCCCTTATAGTCCATATTTTACTAACGAAATCAGTTTGTACTAACTCAGTCCGATTATACTAATGCCGATCGTTTTTTTGGCAGTCCTCAGAAAGTAAAGGTCAATCGATCAGTCAAGAAGAAGCGTAACAGGAGAGGGAGCACAGATCGTGATCTTCACAAGAGGAACTACTTCCATGGATGCGAGAGCCTTCTGTCCTTGATGATGAACAGGAAACACAACGGTAAACGAGCTATACTGTCGTTGAAGAAATCGGCCCCGAACTTCCGGAGCTGCTCACACAGTGCTCCACCGGCATTGCTGGGACCGGCATTGCGATTCTGTTCACCGTGGCGTGCAAGTTAGCTTCTGGTACAGTACCATTCTGCACATCCAAACTCCTGAACATAGGGTTAGGTGTTGTAATGGTGTGGCTCTCTTGGGCAGTGAACAAACTGCGAGACGCGGTTGTTCACGTCGGTAGAAACGCGAGCAAGGGCCTTGACTACGAAGCGGTGATGAGCATTGTTGATGGAAGCTTGAAAGATGTGTACTTTAGAGCTGCAACGTTGCTCGCACTGGCCGTTCTGAGGGTCGCGTGACTGGAAAAGAATGTACTTTGGTGCAGGTGTCTTGTTTATGAACTGTTATGTCCAGAATTTGTAGCAGCATTAATTAAAACACAGACTGTATATAGCAGTAGGGGCGAGAGTCGGTTAATTCCGTCATTAATCGATTAAAATTGGTCAACCTACAGTTAACCGACTCCCAATAAGCTTTAACTGATGATTGACCGATACAAAATAAGGTAAAAGCACACCAAAATAGTTTGCACAATTTTTCAACTTGGTCTAATGAAAGCATCATGTGGGACTGTTCACGAGCCAAACTGATTTGAACTTCATCAAGTTCAAGCTCGGCTCGCTACTTTTTAGGCAAACTTGAGCTTGAATTTCTGAATGAGCTCGAGTCAAACTCGAGCCCGGCTCATTAATCGTTCTTGACAAACTGAGCTATTTTAAAAGCCTTGATGAGTACAATTTGAGCTCAACTTGGAAGTTTCTATGATAACGAGTCGAGCTCTTAACAAGTTATCCTAAAATTTACAAGTTCTACTCATGAGCCAAATCAAGCCCCCTATCGAGCCGTAAATGAGTCTGGCTCGTGAGCCATGCTCAATAATCCTACGAGCCGAGCCAGCTCGCGACCCTGTCGATAAGAACCCATGGTTGACTCAAACTCAGGTCATTTATTATCGAGCCGAGTATCGAGCAAAACTTTTTAGCCATTTTTCACGAGCCAAGTCTCGAATAGGCTAACAAGCAGCTTAGCTCCTCAACACCCTGTTTTTACCACGCTATTCGATCAGTTATCAAGTTACTCACATGTTAAAAGCAAAAGCCAAGTGACTCATATGTTAGTTGTCCAAAATCCAATGACCAGAAACACAATTAAACCCTCCAAAATTTAAAATAGTGCATCGTGATTGGCGTTTGGCGATTTCAAAATATCCAACTGTTATCTATCTTACCACTTTCTTCATTATATATACACACAACCAAACAAGCACTAAATCACCAATTTCTCCTATACGTACAATACGTCACCGTTCCTCTAATGGCGACATACGACGTCGTATTCATCACAACTTCCATTCTTCTATTGTTCTTCTCTTCTTCGTTTCTACTAGCTGATGGGAACGCTTTGGCAAGGTATCCGGCGGTGTTCAATTTCGGGGATTCCAACTCCGACACCGGCGGATTAGCCGCCGGCGTTGGTTATCCGATTGGGTTTCCATACGGTCTAACCTACTTCCATAGGCCTTCCGGCCGGTTTAGCGACGGCCGCCTCATCGTTGACTTTCTTAGTAAGTATGTGTATGTATAATATTACTAGATTATCAGCGGCCCATTGGCCGATTTTTTGTGTTAATAGTTTACCGGAAAATAATTTTTATTTAGATTACTTAGAAGTGTGGTTGAATTTTTTCTACTTTTTAATATATACTTTTTTCTACTTTTTATTTCTACTTTTTAATATATAATCATTTAATTCATATGTTGGTAAAAAATTATAAATTTGTTATCAATTGTTGGGATATAATAAACAAAAGCATTATAGTTATGCTTTCTTGTTGTTACGTTGAAAACACTGCAACTTTTCTTTGATTAAACTACTTCAATCATTAGGTGTGGCATTGTTGGTTGTTCACTTTGTCTCTTAACCATGAGGTTGAGAGTTCGATCCTTGTTCGTGAGAAAAGAATCAAAAAATTTTGTTTGTCAGAACCGATTTTTATCCAAAATACCCTCATTCCTAGAATGAAGGAGGAGCTCTAAAATCCTCAAAAAGCTGACGTGTCAACTGAAAAAAATGGTATCTGCTTTAATGTATTAGTAGATATATAGGAAAAATAGCACTTTAGCCCTCTACTTTGTCAGCTTAACAAATAGCCCATTTACTTCGACCACTTTGCCATTTGGGTTCTTCTATTCCAACTTTTGTCTTCATGACGTTAACTGATATGCATTCAGCAGACCACGTTAGCTTCAACAGTCATGTACTAGCTTACGCATTATTTTTTAATTGAGAATATAAATATATGTAATCAGATGGGATGAAATCGACAAAAAAATGTGTGGTTTTTAAATCATTCTTATTTCACCATACTGTTTTGCGAAACCTTCCCAATTTACCTCCCTAACCAACTCTTCGTCACCTACCTCCGATATATTTCTTCGTTGGTGTGCGGACGTGTCCAGATTTAATGTTTAGAAGACGATAGTTGAAACGGAAAGATCCAAAAAGCAAAATGGTCAAAGTAAAAGGAGCTAAAAAATAATAATTAATAGTACAAGGAGCTATGTGTTAAGTTGACAAAGTAGGGTGGACAAAGTGATATTTTCCATATATAACATGTCAACTTGTGATTACGTGGTCTACATATTCAACTATAGGAAGATAAGATTCATATGGGCTTTTCACTAAAATAAATAAAAAAAATTATCTATTAACCTAAAAAATGTCATTCAAAACTATTGATTTTTGTAAATATAATCGCCCAAGGACTAGACGATATCGCCCCGGCCCTAGGCGAAATCGCCCCAACCCCTGTAAAAGCCACCCGTGATTAGATTCCCGACCAGTATCAGAGTCACGAGTCCGAAAATAGCCAAGATTTAGGCGACCTCGCCTAGGACCTGGGCGATCTCGCCTATGGTCTGGGCGATCTCGCCTATGGTCTGGGCGATATCGCCTTAAGCCTGGGCAACTAACGAGCCTTTAAATCCTTGTTAGTTTCGGGGGAGAGTCACCAAACCAAAAGTATTACAATTCTATTGAAGCTTGTTATAATAAAATGTGGCGAAGTAGTGTTCCATCCAACTATATATCGAAATGTTTGAATTTCATTGCAAAAACATTAACAGCGAAAATGACATGAAAGTGCAAATCAGTAAAATAATACAACTGCTGAAAATACTACATCGAATATAAATACTACATCTGCCGAAACAAGTACAATCGATCACCATAGTACGACAAATAAAAACAGTAAACCATAACATAAAACCAGTAACGAAAAAGTGAAACTAATCAATGCCTCCGACCCCTCTGGCGTCTCTGCCGCTGCTCGTCCGTGTAGTAATCCGGTGGACGCAATGTAGTCCGATCACGTAACATGTGAGTGTACGGTGGTGTCTGGGTGGCCTGCGGTACTAAATCAGGTCGTTGGGCCAGTCCTCGAACCCACTGTCGTCCGAGAAACCCTGGGAGCCGACCGGATGGCCCTGATCGGTGGTTGGGCAGATTTGGATCGGGTGGATCGGAAATAACAGGGGTAGCGGCGATATCGCCTAGGGCCTGGGCGATATCGCCTGGGCCTGGGGCGTTTATATTTACAAATATCAATAGTTTTAAATGGCATTTATTTAGGTTAATATATATTTTTTATTTATTTAAGTGAAAACCCCGATTCATATAGATAATTTGTTTTTTGTGGCCTAGACTTTTTTGTACATCTTTTAAAATGCTAAATTTGGAATAAAAAATAATTAAAAAATGCTTAGTCACGAAAACTGAGCAGTTAATGCTGATGTGGTATGTGGTTGTGTGTCAAGATTTATCGTCATGAAGAAAGAATCATTAATGAATGACTCAAAATGCACGTTGGTTTAAGTAGGAGGATGTGAATCGAATATTTTTACAGAGAAGTCTGTTTGTTAAGTTGACAAAGGTACTCATCTTAGAAATCACAAAAAATTACAATTATATACTAATTACGAAACTTGTGCAATACAGTTATAAATTTATGCAATACGTTTTGTTCTCATTCCTTTTAGTTGTACTTTTTTTTTTATTACGTGTTCAAGAAAATCTCAAAGTTAATCGTTAATTAATGTTGGATCATATGACAGTGGATGATATGAAATTGCCATTTTTGAGACCATATTTGGACTCAGTAGGCGCTCCAAGCTTCAAGAGGGGCGCCAATTTCGCCACAGGTGGATCCACCATTGTAGTAGCGACTGCTAATACCATATCTCCGTTCACGTTTGGGGTTCAGGTGGCTCAGTTTGTCAGGTTCAAAGCTAGAGTCCTAGAGTTACTTGCTACAGGTTCCTACTATAAAAATCTTTCACTTTATTAAATAATAATAATTCAACATATTCTTCTTTGTTAATGATTATTATGATTTTTAATTTTTCAGGCAATAAAAAACTACGAAAGTATCTCCCAGAAGAAGACTATTTTTACAAGGGGCTTTATATGTTCGACATAGGGCAAAATGATCTATATTTTGCCTTCATTGCGAATGCCACTGAGGATCAAGTTATAGTTTCCATTCCAAAACTTATATCCGAGTTTAAGACAGGAATCGAGGTAATTTCAACTATATGTCGTTTAACAAGCTCAACCTCGTCTCGAAATCGGCTAGTATATGATGGTAAATGATCCTGACTCAAATTTGGCTCGTTTATACCGCTAAATAAGCCAAATCGGAGTCAGACTCGTTTACCAATCATATCCGATTTGATATCCAATACTAATTTTTTTTCCTATAGAAATTATACAACATAGGAGCAAGGAACTTCTGGATCCACAACACAGGCCCACTGGGCTGCTTAGCCACCGTCATAGCCCAAACCGTCGCCACCGTCGCCGGCGGCAACAAAACCAAATCCTCCGACGACCTAGATCAATTCAACTGTCTCGCTTCACGTAAACAGAGCAGCCGCCGCCTTCAACTCCCACCTCAATCACCTCTGCACCAACCTAATCTCCAAATTCCCCGACATCAACCTCACATACGCCGACGTCTACTCGGTCAAACTGGATCTGATCGCGAACTACACCCGCTACGGATTCAAGGAGCCGATAGCGGCTTGCTGCGGCTACGGCGGGCCGCCGTTGAATTTCGACGGCAGGGTTCCTTGTGGAGCGACGGTCAACGTTAACGGGAGTATCGTGACGGCGAATCCTTGCAATCGGCCGTCTAAGTATGTGAATTGGGATGGGATTCATTATACTGATGCTGCTAATCGGTTCGTTGCTCAACGATTGATTTCTGGGAAATTTGTTAATGGGTCGCCATTTGTAGCTGAAGGATTTGGATTGTTGAGTGATTCGAGTTAAGCTGATTATGTTATAATAGTGTTGATTAAACATCACATTATGTATTTAATTAGTGTTTTCGAAACCGTACCAGTATGGACGGTCTGATTGGTTAGATCTTGCATCACTTGTGTAAACGTGTACGATATGATGCCAATGTAATGACGGTATATGAGTGCTAGGCGCTCGCTCGGTATTAAACTTTCGAGTGGTTGTGGTCTTGTGGATAAGTATTTTTTATCTTTTTGACAATAAAGATCTCATTTTAATTTATTCATCTACAAAGAGAAAGCACCTTACATTACAGTGAGATTGATCAAATTCGTAAGCCAATTGTAACAAAGGACACGATTCCTAGCTGTTTTCGCAATGAATGCTAAAAAGATGCGATCGTGGGGCAGGAGAATATCTCTCATAATGATGACCCACGCATAACATTCCCACGACCATCAAGAGGGGTCTTTCCTCAGAACTTCCACCCATATCAGGCAGTCCGATTTGACTCTACAGTGGTTACTGGACATTCCTTCGAACCTCAAAGCTACCAGGAGGACTTTTGCTTCAACCACTGAGGCGAACGAACACTCAAGAGTACCCACTCTCCCATCGGTTACCTGCCCATGGGTATTTGTAATGATAATCCCACAACTCGTCGCACTCGAAGAAAGGTCGAAGGAACCATTACCGAAAATGTCTAGATGGTTCACTCTAGGTGGCGGTGGACTAGGTATCGATAAGAGTGATGAGGGGTTCCTTGGGGGCATTGAGGGTGCTCCCAACCCGAATCAAAATCCCAATCCGCTACTAAAGTGTTAATAACTAATATAAGGTCTAATCTTCTCATACAGCACGACCTTTTGGCTTATTACGCGAATATATATACATCACGTTTACCGAATTTCAATATTAGCACAAACTACCTATGTCATTTACCAAAATAGCATACCGTCCGTCAATTTTCGCACAAAATCATTTCTCTACGTGGCATGACGGAGTTAGCTGACTGTGTCTGAATTCCTACATGGCGTGTGACACGTCATATTAACTACTTTTTTTTTAATTTTCAGTTTTCATTTTCTTCTTCTTCCTCCTCCATATTTGTTCCTCTGAATCTCCTTCTCCTTCAAATTTCTGATTTCGATTTCGATTTCGGAGTACTAGCCTTCTGTCAAAGCCTCCTCCACTCCGTCTTCCCACCGGAGCTCCGATTTTCTTCTTCCTCAAAATTTTTTAATTTCAAAATAATGAACAACTTGTTCACCAATTTTTAAGATCCGATCCAATCTATCCACAGTTGTTTCAACCTAATCAATATTTTATCTACTGATCTCCTCTTTTCATGGACTCTTGTCACCATATATATATTCATCTCGATTGATTCCCATGGCCACTTACTGTTACACATTGATCAATGATCATGGCGACTTCTTCTTCTTCTTCTTCCCTTCTTCTATCATTCCTGCTCTGTTCTTCCTTTCATTACGCCGTCGCAGTAGCAGCTGGGTACCCAGCTGTATTCAACTTCGGCGATTCAAACTCCGACACCGGCGGATCCGTCGCCAGCCTTGCTTTCCCCGTCGTCACTCCCTATGGACAGACTTTCTTCCACAAGCCTTCCGGCCGATTCAGCGACGGCCGCGTCATCGTTGATTTCCTTAGTAAGCTAGTACTCTGTATATTGGATAATAGGCCGGGAAATCACTGTACTATGGAAAGATGACAAACAAATCCTCGTTTAATTATTTCCACGTGATAAAAATCCTCATTACTTAGAATATTAGTTAGATTTTTGTTGAACGTCGTCGTTATTGTGTTAATGACTCATCCCGTTGGTGACCATCTTTGACGTCGTTTTGTAAGTTACTCTCCTACCCTCTCCCTGATTGGATTAGCTAGGGTGGCAACATTACCGATTTATTATTTTAGGATGTCAAATTTGTTTATTTTAGGTACCAAATTTTTATCATATGTACCATTTTTTTTTTAATCCGAGTTACTAAATTTCATCTTAGGTACCTGGTTTTTTTGTATTAGGTAGCGATGCGAATTTGCAAGTACTGATTTGAATTTGTGGATAGCGATTTTACTTTAATTTTAATTTCGTTAGGGTGATAACAAAAAGGTTTGTTATAATTTTAATTCGCGCTAATGTCTGATATAACAATTTATGTATCGAATGCTACAGTGGATGCGATGCATATGCCATTTCTGGAACCATATTTGGACTCAGTAGGCGCTCCAAGCTTCAACAAAGGGATCAATTTCGCCACGGCTGGGGCCACTATACTTGCGGTGAATGCTAATGCCATATTTCCGTTCTCGTTCGGGATTCAGGTGGCTCAGTTTGCCAGGTTCAAGGCTAATGTCCTTGACCTGCTTGCTACAGGTTGATTAATTAATTATTTCTCTAATCATGTTTATTATCTAGTTAATCATAATATTTAAACCCCAAAATTTTTTATCGAGGATATATTGGTTCGGAACAATTTATGGTGCTGAAGTTTCAGCACTCTAATATTTTCCTATTGGTTCGTAGGTAAGAAGGATGTACGGAAGTATCTCCCAAAAGAGGAATATTTTTATGATGGGCTTTATATGTTCGACTTGGGCCAGAATGATCTTAACGTGGGCTTTTCTAACATGACGGCGGAACAAGTCATAGATTCCATTCCAGGAATCTTATATGAGTTCGAGATCGGAATCAAGGTAACCCTGTTTTCCCTAAGTTAACAAAGATACCTCTCAACTATTTTTCAACCAAATTAAACCCGTCTACTTTTACACTTCTAACAAATGTGCTCTTTCGTTAACTTTTTCATTCATTTTCCGTTAAATTCGTTTGACGGTACATATCCCTTGCTCCCTCTATTTAATATTTCGAAGGTAAAATAGCACTTTGCTCCCTCTATTTTGCCAACTTAATAAGTAGTACTTTTTACCTCTTTCTATTTTAGTCGTTTTTCCTCTTTCATTCCAACTTTCATCTTTTTTTGATAAGTCATTCCAACTTTCATCTTATTGCCGTTAAATATGGACACATTTTCACGTCACATTAGCTACTGCTTCCATAATTTAGCGAGTAAGCATGGAGAGGTATCGCGAAGAATACATTTAAAATACGAAGAGTTTTGTAAACCATATATGTTAAAATACGAAGAGTTTTGTGAACCATAATTATACAAAAAACATAAGTTTCTTCGTCTAGTACTCGATCACCATATTGATTATCGAATAATCTAAATTCGAAATTCGAAATTTAGACGAGTGATTACATTTGTCTTAAATCTTTTTTTCCCTCAGAAATTATACAATTGGGGGCCCGAAACTTCTGGATCCACAACACAGGCCCACTGGGCTGCCTCCCCAGGGTCATAACAGCAGCAACCGCCGTCGCCGGCGCCACCGGCGCCGGCAATAAAACCAAATCCTCCGACGACCTAGATCAATTCAACTGTCTCGCTTCACGAAACAGAGCAGCCGCCGCCTTCAACACCCACCTCAATCACCTCTGCACCAACCTCAAATCCCAATTCCCCGACATCAACCTCACATACGCCGACGTCTACTCCGTCAAACTGGATCTGATCGCGAACTACTCCCGTCACGGATTCAAGGAGCCGTTAGCCGCTTGCTGCGGCTACGGCGGGCCGCCGTTGAATTTCGACAGCAGGGTACCTTGTGGGGCGACGACGAACACGATTAATGAGACAATGGTGACTTCGTATCCTTGTGAAGATAGTTATGAGTATGTGAATTGGGATGGGACTCATTATACTGATGCTGCTAATCAGTTCGTTGCTCAACGATTGATTTCTGGGAAATTTTAGTGTGCTAAGCTAAGGGGAATCTGATTTTAATTGTTATGGTTAAGTAACATGATTAACAGGTTTGATTGGTTGAATGATGTATTTGATTTGGAATTCAGGTCGAGTCTGAGTTAAACTCGGATTGGTTAACCTAAGCGTTTGGGTTACTTGATGGTTGTTTTCGCTCGACATGAGTCGACCCAGTCATGAAGGTCGGGTTGTGCAAAGTCTGGGTTATTGGGATTGGGTTTGGACTAGCCTGACCTGAATTTTAGGAACTGGGTCGGGACCAAAATTTAGGAACTGGGTCGGGACTAGAATTCAGGTGTTGGGTTGGCATCAAATTTCTAGGAATTGGGTTAACCACCAAAATTTCAAGTAGTGGGTCATTGCCCAAAATTTGGAAACTTGATCGAGACTGAATTTTGGGTAATTGGGTTGAGAAATTGGATCGAGACTAAAATTCAAGAATGGAGAGAATTGTCTGGAAGGAGTTTAGCTAGATTTCATAATAACGACATAGAAATTAGATATTTAATTCTTATCAAAATAGGTGATTGAGTAAAGAACGACGATGTTTATTTATAGTAATTTCACGAACCACAATTTTAGTAAACTTTTTCTTTACTCTAAAAGAGATGGACACCTAAAAAAAAACAATTCACATTTGATTTCTTCATTTGAAAATGTACCATTTCATCTTCGGACTAATAAGTCATACTTTTTTTTTTCCGGGACATCTCCAGTAGAGATATCGTAGACCGTGAACCATCCTAGGAGCTAAAAAAGAAAAGGAAAAGAAAGGAAGGAGTGAAGGGAGGGAGAGGGGATGTGGTGGGGGTGGAAATTTATCCACCAATTAAGTAATATTCGTGATGGTCTTAAATTAATTATGCCAAGAGAATTTGGTAGAAAGGCCAAAGCCTCTTTGGCCAGGTTGTGTGCCACTGTGTTTTTAATCCTCGGGATAGTTTTGTACTCTAAAAAAACAAACTCATTAATCAACTGTCTAACTTCAATAACAATTGCTCCAGCAGAGGAGTGTAGGGCTTTCCCCTGCGCAATTTTCGTTTTAACTTGTTGAGCATCCCCATCAATCACAACGTTTTTGAAATTCGAATCCAAACACCATTGCAGGGCTTCCCTAATCGCCAGACATTCAATGGTAAAAGGGTCAGTGATTCCAACAAAGTACCTTCCCCTGCAAAAATGTGTAACCCATTAGGATCCCTAACAATGAAACCAATTGCCCCCTACATTTTTAGTAGTAGCCCCATCCACTTGGACCCAAAGAGCATTACTAGTCCTCACCCCTTTGCACAGTGGTCTATTTACTTGATCTATATTTGTGATTTGTACCACCTGGTTTGGGTTGGAACTGGAGAAGTTCTCGAGTTGTTCCTTTAACATAAAGAAAATTGTTCCGAGATTTTTTCCGGGGAATCTTGTATAAACTTGAAAACAACTAAATTCCTTGATTTCCATAACCTCCACTAGAAAAAGAATGAAAGATACTCTTAGACTCATGTGTTCCCTAGATAACCTCCTCCATGCGTAGACAAAGGAAGGACCTTTGTAGCTCTGAAAAGGAAGGTTGCATACTTTAGCTACCTTGATTGCTAGTATACAGTCAAAAAATAGATGCTCAATTGTTTCTTCCTCGTCCCAACATACCGGGCATAAAGTTGGAATGTCAAGACCTCTATAAAAAAGTTCTGCTCGTACAGGAAGAGATCTCTGTAAAATTCTCCAGAGGAAAAAATGAAATTTTGGTTGAATTTCAATTTTCCAAATACCTTTCCAAACTTTTGAGTCCACCACATCAATTGGCTCAAATTGTGGAGGCTCAGCTAAAATTTTTTTTGCTACCTCGTACCCCGAATGAACAGAGTATTCTCCCGAGGCCGCAAACTGCCAAATCATCTTATCCATTACTTGTCTCCGGGGAATTGGAATGGATAGAATTTGATTGACTGAATCCTCACTAAAGATACTTTTAAGTTTATTGTGATCCCAAATGTCGTTATCAATGAAACCAGCTACCGAGAACGGGATATCTGTAATTGGATCCCTCATGTTTAACAGAGGGGCGGAAGGGGGAAAAGATGGGATCCAATGGTCCAGAAAGGGGTTAATGTGTCTTCCATCTCCAACCTGTCACCTATACCCAATTTTAATGATTTCTCTTCCTTTGAGAATGCCTCTCCATCCCCAAAAAGGGTTCGAGCCTTTTCCAGCTTGCATTAAGGATGAGTTTGTGAAGTATTTCGCTTCGTAGATTTTTGCTAGTAACAGATCAGGGTTTTGAATTAGTCTCCAGGTTTGTTTGGCTAACAAGGCGTGATTAAAAGTTTCTAAATCTTAAATCCTAAACCCCTTTCTCTTTGGGAAGACAAAGTTTTTCCCATGATACCATATGCATTTTCTTTTTGCCATCAACTTTTTCCCACCAAAAATCTCCAATAATCTCATTAAGTTTTTCAATGTTCGTTTTAGGGATAAGGAAAGAAGCCATCGCATACATTGGAAGAGCAATGAGGACAGAAGAGATCAGGACCTCCATCGCGGCAGGAGATAACCACTTCCCTTTCCATGAATTTATTCTTTTTAGTAAGATATCTTCAAGAAATCCGAAGGTCTCAACTTTGGATCTCTTTAGCACCGAGGGGAGTCCAAAGTAAATGTCTTGGTTATTTGAAATAGAAATGCCCAACCTATTACTCCAACGGAACCTCAAGGAATCAGGTGTACCTTTACTGAACGTGACAGCTGACTTTGCGAGATTTATTTTTTGGCCGCTATAAAGTTGATAGACTTCAAACAATCTATAAGATTAGTTATAAAGTCATCTGAGACCTCAAGAAACAGATAAGTATCATCCGCAAACATAAGGTGGGTGAGGGTCGGACTTATGTTATTGAATTTTAAACCAACCAATTTTTTATCCAAAATAGCTTTCTGGATAATAAGGGTTAATCCTTCCGAGCAAATGGCAAACAGAAGTGGAGAGAGAGGATCCCCTTGTCGAAGCCCCCTAGAGGGAGAAAAATAGTCAAATGGATGACCATTTAAGATGATAGTTAGTTTAGCTTTCATTAAACACTCGGAGATCCATCCTATAACCCTTTCCCTGAATTTAAACCGTCTCATAAGTGCAATAAGGAATGTCCATGAAGCTTGATAATACCTTTAAAATTTAATTTTATAACTCTCAATTAGCAGTCAAATAATACACAAATAACACTTATTTTCACCATATCAATGGTTAGCGTAGAAATTTTGGGTGATTTGTGATATGAATCTTTGCCACTGGAGATTTCAACGAAATACATCGTTTAGATTGTAAAAGTGGTCAAGAATTTGAAGGGCTTCAAATCTCGGAGATGAGCCCATGAAGATTTCAGAACTATTTCGAAATTACCAATCACAAGCAAGAATCTTGGGAAATCTGAGAATTAGGAAAAGATTTGAGGACATTTTTACTAGTTTTCGATCTGTCGCCACTAAACTAGGGAGAAGAAACAAGTTGGTTACTTAAATGGTCACTGAACTATGACCAAAATAACCCAGAAGTCACTGAACTAAAAAATTGTTGTCCACATTATCAGACTTTGAATCATTATCCAGAAGGTCCACTGTCTGATGCGGACATCCATTATTCCGTCCATCCGACTTGCCAACTCAAACACCACATCATTTAATTATGTCATGTTATTCCTAAGATGCCCAAACATCTGACCGGAGTACCTAACTCAACTCCCCACCCAAACCGGTCACTTCTTCATCCTTTCTTCTTTTAGTTCAGTGACTTCCTGGTTATTTGGCCGTAGTTCAGTGACCATTTAAGTAACCGTCCCGGGAGAAGAAACAGAGCTAATAAGGACCAACTGCAACGTTACACGATCTCCTCCTCTTTCACAGACTGTTTATCTTTGCTTCAACGCCAAACCTTTCTTTCCAAATTATATATACAACAAACACTCCGATCGCGATCGCCGATCGCCGATCACTCACTCTGTCAAAATCATCCAAAGCCCATATGGCCAATTATCATGACGCAATGATAATCACTTGTTTCCTTTTCTTACTCATCATCATCCCCTGTTTCAGAGGTTACCCTGCTGTTTTCAACTTCGGAGATTCGAATTCCGACACCGGCGGCCTTGTCGCCGGCGTTGCTTTCCCTGTTGGTCCTCCCAATGGGGAGACTTACTTCCACAAGCCCTCCGGCCGGTTCAGCGACGGCCGCCTCGTCATTGATTTCCTCAGTGAGTTATAGCATTCGTTATTTAGGTTCTAACTAGTTCAACTACCATTGACATTGTTTGATTTTTGGGATTTAGTATTCGGAAATCGGGTATTGACTCAAAATCTGATTAATTTGAGCGGGAAAACTCGGTTAAGATGGGTGAAATTGATGGGTACTAGCGAACCCAGAATTTGGTTTGAGCGGAAAATGGGTGGGTGACGGATATTGAGGTTTCTGTCCTGTACTTGAATTTGACGAGAACTCGTTATAATCATGATGACTTTGATTGTTTTTTCTTTAGATTTTGGTTGGTTTTCGCTTCTGAAGACGGTTGGATTTATAGTTTGATGTCATATTTTAGTTCCTAAGGCGTAACACGATATGCAGTTTTGGTTTTATTAACAAAGCTTCATGTTCTGGATTTTCAAACATCATGCTAGCTTCATGTTATTCTCATGTTAATTGTTGTATGACAGTGAATGCAGTGAATTTGTCGTTTCTAAATCCATATTTAGAATCAGTAGGCGCGCCAAACTTCACCACAGGGACAAATTTCGCCACCGGTGGGGCCACTGTACTACCAGCAAATGCAGCATCCAGAAATCCGTTCTCGTTCGGGATTCAGGTGGCTCAGTATTCAAGGTTCAAGGCTCGAGTCCTCGAGTTGCTTGCTACAGGTTCATTACTTAAAACTTACTACTCGAATCCATATCAACAAAGTCATAAAACGAACAATCTTTTTTTATACAAAATTCTGTGATTTTCAGGTAAAAAAGAGCTTCAAAAGTATCTCCCAGAAGAGGACTACTTTCACAGTGGGTTGTTCATGTTCGACGTTGGCCAGAATGATCTGTATGTCGCATTCTTTTCTAAGACAGAGGAACGAGTGATAGCTTCGATTCCAGGGATTCTGTCCGAGTTCGAGATTGGGATCCAGGTATTGCTCTGTCTGTTCTCGATAGAGTACGAAATTTGTACAACTTCGACTTGTGTAACGAACTGGAGGCCACTGAGACTTCATTAGTGACATATCGGGATTTGAAACCTTGACCTCTTGTTGATCAAATGCTCTGATACCATGTCAAAAAGCCATTGAATTCCAATAACTCGAGTTGTTGGGAAGATAATTCAACATAGATCTAATATATCATTCATTAACACGCCTCTCTCAAACGAAAGCTCTCGGCAAAGTCTATATTACTTTTCTTGATAGTCTGAAGTTTGCACAGATTCGATAAGACTTATAGAACATATTAACGACACTAAGGCTTCAATAAGCCTTTATATACAGATTGAAGATTACCGAGATTTTCAAAAGTTCTGATACCATACCAAGAACCATTGGATCCCAATAACGAGAGAGTTTAACATAGAACCGTTATATCATTCATTAACAATCATATACTGACTTTTCGTTTGTTTATCTAGTACCAAATCATCGTATTTCGAGCTCGAAAATGATTAATCTAATACCATGCCAGAAACTATACAACTTGGGAGCAAGAAACTTCTGGATCCACAACACAGGCCCACTGGGCTGCCTAGCCAGAGTCATATCAGCAGCAACCACCGCCGGCGGCGGCGGCGGCAACAAACCCAAATCCTCCGACGACCTAGATCAATTCGGCTGCCTCGCTTCACGAAACAGAGCATCCACCGCCTTCAACTCCCACCTCAATCACCTCTGCACCAACCTCAAATCCCAATTCCCCGACATCAACCTCACATACGTCGACATCTACTCCGTCAAACTAGATCTGATCGCCAACTACACCCGTTACGGATTCAAGGAGCCGTTAGCCGCTTGCTGCGGCTACGGCGGACCTCCCCTGAATTTCGACAGCAGGGTGGATTGTGGAGTGACCAAGAACATCAACGGAAGTACAGCGACGGCGAAGCCCTGCGACGACGTTTCTGAGTATGTGAATTGGGATGGGATTCATTACACTGAAGCTGCTAATCGGTTCGTCGCTCAACGATTGATGTCCGGAGGTTTCGAATCCAGATTGATGGTCTTCTGATCCTCTGTTTTTATTGAGGAAGAACAGAGATCCTCTGTTTTTTCTGTATGTTTTAGATTTTGTTAAATCTATGATGATTGATTTGTTAATTTGTATGAAGTAAATCGGTTTGACCGGTTAGATTGTTGGATAATATGAACAACTCAGTTGGTTTGATCGATTCAATAAGTAGATTCGACCTGGAAAATCGGTAGTTGAATAGAGAGACGTCCCTCTTATCTAATACGTATGGAAGTTGATGGTGGTACCTCGGCGTATCAAAGAGATAGTAGTAAGGATCTTGTTAGTATGGAGGTAGGCGTATTTAGTGGGTGGGATACAGAGAAGTGTCGGGGCGAACCTCATGAGTGTATCGTTAGACTTTTAAGCGTGCCTACGACAAGGTGTATTCTGATTAAGATGTAAGTTGTTGAGTGTTAGGTAATGTCTCATCAATGTTGAGATCATGTACATATATCCCTATTTATAGGTTCTCGAGATCTAGTTGGTCGCCACGTGTCATCATGAGCGTACTTATGACATGGTGTATTAAGATTATTAAAGTGTTTGTTATCGAGTGTTTGGTCATGTCTCATCAATGTTGAGATCAGGGGGTCAGATCTGTATTTATAGGTCCTCGAGATCTGGGTCAAATTGACACGTGCTGTCGATGAATTGATGACCTGACTTGAAGACAATCCTGCTACAGAAGGATGATATCGTCGTGGCTAGGCCTAGTTGATGCTAGGTATTAACTACGATTATGTAATTTTCCGAGTCAATTTTTGAAATGCATTGAGTCGAATTTGAAATTATATAACATGTTAAATGGACTTAATTACACCAAATACCACTAAACTTTCATTTTCATTCATACTCACCACTAAACTATTTTTCTTACATTAAATACCATCGAACTTTACATTTCGTTTCACCGATTACCACTCCGTCCATTTTTTGGACGGAATGACGACGTGGCTTTGACGGAGCATGTGTAGTCAGCTGAATAACGCTGAGTCAAATGCCAACAAAGATATAGAGAAGGAATGTGGAGCAATCTGGAGGAGTGAATGGAGGAGAGTTGCAGAGAGGATATAAAAAATAGAAAAAAAACTTAGAGTTTAGCTTTGTCTAAATCCAAGTTGGCATCTGACTCAGCTTTGTTTAGCTGACTAGACATGATCCGTCAAAGCCACGTCATCATTCCGGTAAAAAAAAGGACGGAGTGGTAATCGGTGAAACTAAAGTATAGTTTGATGGTATTTAAAGTAAGAAAAATAGTTGGGTGGTGAGTATGAATGAAAATGAAAGTTTAATGGTATTTGGTGTAATTAAGTCGTTAATGTCACACTCATGATTTCATGTTCATAAGCATGCAACATAATTCATCCCACGCGTCTTAATATTATATATATATATATATATAATATATATATATATATATATATATATATATTGCTTTCCAAGTTTTCGCTAATTAAATAATGCACAAAAATCATTTTAATTAATATTACCTATAACACTACAAATTACAATTAGATATGGAAATCAAATGTAGATTAAGATCTAAATATTATAACCTTTACTAGCGAGGAAGTCTGCTGCGCGGTAAATTTCTGTAAAATGTATCACCTGTCAGACCCGACTCGAGAGTTGTCGGAGAGTAAGTAAACACTACCTCTCCTACATGTTCCCGGGCCATGGGTCCCACATTTAATGTGAACTGTTGTACGAATCGAGGACTGAGTACAACTGAGTTGACCCGATTTAAAACATGTTACACCAAACAAACTCTTCTAAAAATTAGTTAATTTAATGAATACATTTTTTTTTTCAATTAAAGTATACAAAATATGTTAAGGTGGTCTCCTTTTGCACCCACAAACCTACCACTAATGACATATCCAAAGAATTAATATAATATTAATAATGTCATATTTTTATTTAATCACTTGAACTATTCAATCATTCATATCAATAGACATTAGTCAATAATTTAACTTATTTAATCTATAGCTTAAATTAGTTTAATTATCATCTTCTTCACCTGAGAGATATTCAAGAGAGCGCCGAGACAGAATCACAGTTACTTGACGTGAAACCGTGTGTAGGCGAACCTTAGGGCAAGTAGACTTCCAAGTACCGACATATATCGAGGATTATTGAGCCACTTTCCCGAAACAAGAATTCCTAACTAGTTGTTCATATTTGTCAGGACTTGACTCGCATCACCTTTTAATGTCTACCAAAGACCATTTATATATGGAAATGCACACAATCATCCCCTGAAATTGAGACTCTAAACCAAAAAGATTAGTACGTAATACCAGGATAGACAATACTTGATGCAAAGAGAAAAATACCAATATATATAATCACAGACCACCAAACTAACAACTCCAATTCAATTGGGTCTGAGACTACACCATCAACATTAATCTTCAAACGTGGACAACGTGATGGCGCCAAACTATCGAGCAACGAAAGTAAGCAATAATTGTCCTTTTTTTTGCTGAGAATTAAAAATGATCGATAATTCAATTACGAGACTTGTAGACTCTCCGCCCGCTATAGGAAAACCAATAATGATTTATACATTAAGAAAGAAGGTTACAAATTTGCCCTTTCCATTAGGGTTCATGTGCATGTATGGTATAGTTATGCTTACCTTTCCAAGTATAGCCATCAAAAAAGAAAATTGGAATCTGCTTCCTTATGCTTTGTTTTTACAGGTAATAAAATCAACGGCTGTGATCATCCCAATCAGCATATAGTATAAACATATAATAATAATAATAATAATAATAATAATATAATAATAATATAAATATACAAAGTCATACTTTAAATTAGATAATTCAGCATTTTAATAATGACTTAACATTTAAATGCTTAATATAGGTAAATATCATTTTTCGTCTCTCTATTTTGCTAACTTAACATATAGCTACTGCACTATATAAAATATATTGTTTACCCCGTTCTGCTTTATTTATTTTGGTATATAACTCGAGAAGCTGGGAGAGGATTTTGAATGGTTCTTATATTATTTACTACTTCGAAAAGACTTGTGCAACGGATTGGGGGCAAAAAAGGCTTCACTTTTTATACATGAATTGATGGTTAGCGAGATTCAAAACTTTGACATCTTGTTGGTCAAAGACTTTGATACCATGTAAAAAAAACAGCTGCAACCCAATAAATCGAGTTGTTGGGAGAAGGTTTTGAATGGATCTTACATTGTATAGGATAAAAATGTCAGATAAAATGTGTTGTTTTAAAACCCTTTAAATTTCATATGCATTTTTCACGATACCTCTCCAAATTTACCTCTCGTAATGCCTACTCACTAAACTCTACAAGCAGTTGATGCTGTGGGGGTGTGGATTGTCCATATTTAACGTCAAGAAGACAAAAGTTGAGACGAAATGACCTAATAAAAGCAAAATGATTGAAATAAGAGAGGGTAAAGACTGATTTACAGTGTATGGACTATGAAGTTATATGTTAAGTTGCCAAAATAGAGCGGAACAAAGTGCTATTTCCCATTTAACTATGAATTGATATTACATTATTCTTTTGATAATGCCTAGTCAAACTCGATCGGATCGGTTAAAACTCGATCAAACGGGTCGAACTTTTTCAATGAATCGAATGAAATTCTTGATTGGAACAAGTTATACACTATGACAAAAAAGAAAGATGAAAAAAAGTGAAACATTTGCTAGTTATAGTGTTTTAGTGGTCCTTGTTAATTGAGGCAAAATTTTCACATGTAGAATAAGGTAGCATAGAAAGGTTATTCACATTATGAAATGAAAAGGGTAATAAAGGAATAGTGCAATAGATATGTACATTACCAAATATTCTTGAGGTTTAATGTAGGGGTTGTTTGGGATAGGGATTTGGAGAGGTGAATTAGGTGGGACTGAGGTTCGATTCGAGAGTTTGAAAAATTGGAAAAAAATCACTCGAAAGATTTTGGGAATTAATTTTTTCAAGTGGGATTTTTAGAGAATTCAATCCTAATCTGAAATCTCTTTACTGTAGTTGGGAGTTTGACAATTTCGTAGAGAATTAAACAAGTTTCAGAAAACTGGTCTCTCAGTTGGCATTGGATGTCTTCTATCCCTCGGTAGGAATTATCCATCTATTGATTGTGATCAGATCCTTGGAGATTGTTGTCACCATGCTTAGATACCACAATTATGTGCTATTAGCCCTTCTCACCCCCGAAAACTAGCTCGTAAGCTGAACCTCCCAAACACACTTTTATAGTATACTCAACCCTTATCACTTTCCAATGCGAGAAAACCCAACATCGATTATCCGAAACAATCACGAATTAAAGTGACACTTGCATATTGAATTGTACACCAAGAGTTGGTACAAAAGAATAGACCACTCTTCAATGTCTAGGAAGAGATAGGAAAGAACAATTTAAAATGCAATTGACTTCACCTTACTTTTGTATGTGTGGGATAGAGAGGCATGGGATGTGTCTTCATCATCCAACAAAAATGAGCTTCACTTTTCAGAGATGTGAAATATTTCATACATCTTGAAATTTTGGGTTAGATTACGAAGTGGTTTATGAAATTTTAAAATATTATGAACTGGTCCCGAATCATAGAATCATGTTACGGTTCAGGCCTGTAGTTGTCGGCGGCAGCATATTTAAGCCTTTTTTCCATGTCTTCAAAAAAGATATTATTTTATTATTATTTGATGACATGGTAGTGATGTCATGACAAAATGACGCTGACACGTCATAAAAATATAATTTTTTTGATGACGTATCTGTGGTGACGTGGAAAAATGACCGGAATATGCTACGGCACGGTGACTGCAGACCAAATCATAACACGAATCAAAGTTTCGAGACCAGTCCATAACATTTTAAAGTTTCAAAACCACTTTAAAATCTGACCCAAAATTTCGGGATGTGTTAAGTATTTGACCCTACTACCGTACTTAAGCTTCTATAAGAAGAGCCCTTTGGTACCATGTGATGATCCTTGCCCCTATCTCATTGACCTTTTTCTTTATAATTTGGGCTTATAAATTGCCTTTTGGAGGCATTGATTCCCTCCTTTTTCCCTTGGTGAGCATCCCTCTCCTTGTGACATTTGATCCTATATATCACCCGTGTGTTCTTTATTGTCCAAAGAAACCTATGGGGCTTTTGTTCATCCAAGTGGCCATCAGCGGCAGAGCCAGAGGAGGCCACCTAGGGATTTGGGTTCAGGAGGGTCCAGATTCAGGGTTTACGTGTATCCCGACTTTTGCTATGGGTGGTCATAGTTATTGAGCTGAGATTTGCACAACTTTAATAAGTTATGTGTACAACTTGGGTGTTATCGAGATTTAAAAGGGAGACATCTCAATCATTTAAAGACTCTTATACTATGTTATGTACTGTTGGATACCAAAAAGGCAGTAATTGAGTTGAGGTTTTCGCAATTTTGGTACGTACTAATGTGCACAATTTAGGTGTTATCGAGATTCGAAATGGAGACCTCTCGGTCATTAAAACATCCATTATCATATCATCAACTATTGCATCACAATAACTTGAAGAGGATTCAACTCTTGTTTGACATTGTTCATTAACACGATCCCTCAAATGGAAGCTCTCAGAAGTGCATAATGTTTGCATAATCTTATGCAACGGACTGGAGATTCAAAATCAAGATCCCTCGATCATCAAAAACTCTAACATCATGTTATAAACTGTTGCATCCCAATAACCCGAGTTCTTAACAATTGAGCAACTAGTGGCCATGCAACCTAGGTTGCCGCTCATGGTACTACCATCCTAAATGAGCAAAATTCTACGTAAAATTCTCGAAATCAATTTTTCCACCTAATGCCTAACTTGAAAGTCCGTATAGTTTCTCCAACCATCCTGATTCCGCTATCGGTTGTCGAGAGTTAATTTCTTACCATTGTGTTTTGGCAACATGGCCTTCATTAGCTTCATTTAACACAACAAATGTCAAACCTAAACCCAAAAAACAAGAAGCGCCCACATGAGATCCACATGGCCGTAGGTTGTTTAGGCAGTTTCATGAGTTGTCTCTTATTCATTAAAGAAAAATTAATGTTGATATCTAGGTAGATTTTGCTCCATAAATGACTATTATGGCTAGTTTGAGACTTATCTTTACCCCGAGTTGATCGAAAAGAGTCGATCGAGAGACTGAGTCGATCGAGAAGGTCGAACACGCTCGAAAGAGAGTGAGTTTTTTTAGGAAGATAATTGTGACGCATTGCGAAAAAAATGAAGTAGAAGAACATAGGAGGAACTGCGAGAATACATTCCGTAAGTGGAAAGAGTTGTGAGCGTATCTTTCTTGGGATTGATGATATTAAGAAAACGGTTCATGACAATGATTAGGGCGCGGAATAGGTTTACAGATGAAGGGTCATTATTTGAAATTTCAGCACGTGACTTTTTTACCGGTTAGGACACTCGTCAAGAGTGGCAGTTTGAGATTTTTGGAAGTTAACCCTAACGGTTTGATCATAACGAAACTCTTTAATACTCAATATCGTTAAGCAACTGTTCATGACAAATGGTATATATTTTCATACTGGGATAAACTTGGGTAAAACAAGTAAGTACATCGCATTGAAATTTCAATACATTACTTTTTTACCCGGTAGGACACGCGTCTGAACTGAACAGTTAATGATTTATGGAAGTTAACCCAAACAGTTCAATCATAACAACACTAGTTAATACTGAATACCGTTAAGCAACCGTTCATGACAGATGGTACATTCATACCGGGATAAAATGGGGTAAAACAAGTAGGTATTTAATATCATTATAGAAAATTTTTTGTCCAAGATATCATGATATTCGATATAAAAACAAAAAAAACACTGCTCTTTGCAAATATCGATATTCGCAGATAGCAAATATCAAAATCGGTTCAACCAAACGACCCGAAAAGTAGTATATATTTCTCAAATGTAATTAATAGGTTTGACTATTGATAGAGAGTTATATTTGGCCTACAAACCAAAAAGCTAACCGAAAAACCCGAACATTTAAAAAAAATGCAACAGCCAAACAGCCCCTTAGCTTCCCCCTCACAATATAAATACGCCACGCTCCACTCCCCAACGCCTTACTCTGCTTCTCTTCTCTGCAACTCTGCAAACAATCAAACGCCTAATTTCCTTTCTCTCTTCCCCCAAACAAACAAAAAATCCCTAATCTGAGCGACGACGACACAGCGCACGATGCCGCCGATGGCCGCCGATCGAGCACCACCGGGCGTATTTCCACCTATGGCGACGACAGCCGATGCCGCCTTCGCCAAGGACGCAATCCTCACGTGGTTCCGCGGCGAATTCGCCGCCGCAAATGCGATCATCGACTCTCTGTGCGAACACCTGGCGCAGCTCGGAGATAGATCGGATTACGAGGCGGTTTTCTCCGCTATGCACCGGAGGAGGCTCCACTGGATCCCCGTCCTCCAGATGCAGGAGTTTCACTCTGTTGCTGACGTGGCGGCGGAGGTCAGGCGAGTCACCGAGAGGAAATTGCTGGAGAAGAAGGAGGCAAAAGCGGCGACGGTTGTGAAGACGGAGGAGGAGAATTGTGAAGTGGAAGCTGCCGCTGCCGCGGAGGAGGTGGAGGTGGCGGATTACTCGCCGGAGGACAGTGATCACGGCACCGATTCAGGTGAGTCCTCTTTGCTAATTTGAAATCGTTGCTTGGTAATTAGGATTCTGTTTGGCTCTTTCGGCTGCTTGCTTTGCTTGCTTCCCGTGCTTGTTGGAAATTGCAGAATGGGACGATTTGACTAATTATTAATTAACAGTGATTGAATTGTTCTATAAATTTTCTTTTCTCTACCGAAAAAATGGCTAATTTTCATGAATTAAGTGACGAATTACAAATTAGTCCCAAGACTTTAATAAGTAAATTAATTAATTATAAGGAAAAGCTAAATTTAAAACTACCATTTATAAATAAAAATGCCAGGTGGCGGCTGATTATTGGTTACGAGAGAAATAGGAATTAGGGGAAGGGACAGTGGCAGGGAGCTAGGAAAGTTAAATATACGACATGCCTAAAATTAGACTATTAGCATTAAATATTAAACCTTTATTTAGTCTTATTTACTATTTAGTTCATCAAATATTCAACATTACAAATTAATCACTAAGATTTATTGTCACAATTACCAAAGTTTAGGGTTATGGTGGGTCTACCTTTGATGATTAGTTGGCTGGGACTCGGGTGAATCGGTTTGGGTAATGATTCGGGATACGTATGACAATGAGTCGGGTCAGGGTGGGTGCCTCAATACTTCAAAATTGCTTGCGATAGGTCGAATATAGGGTGAATATTTTAGTGTGAAGCACAGGGCAGGGCAGATATACCCACCGGGACAAATAATTTAAAATTCACAAAAATAAAAACTTAATTTTATACAAAAAAATAACGAATTCTATAATTTTTTTTACTACAAAATTTATATAGAACGGGTCAATAATCGGGTAGGATTGGGCCATAAAAAATACTCAAACTCGTCCCATACTCATCACTCAACCAGTATCATTTGCTCTAAAATAGATCAAGTCAGCTCTACCCAAGCAAATCAGGTCCGAAATTTCCATTCCGAATCGAATTCGAATTGTTGTTATGGTTGAGGGAGTATTTCGATTTTCGAGGGAGCAAATCAGGTCCGAAATTCCCATTCCGAATCGAATTTGAATTGTTGTTATGGTTGAGATAGTATTTCGATTTTCGAGGGAGGACGGTTAGAGTGGATGGATCCGGTTGGGAAAAAGGGTGCCTGAGCCCTGACGTGCGCAAGGCAGGCAGCATCTTACCGGCCCGGCCTCCTCTGCTTGGAGATGTGTGGGAATTGGGATGATGCCGTGTTTCTCAATTTTCAGCCGTTAGATCTCACGTAGTCAACTTGACGTGTCCTCTTCTTTTATGGTTGAGCTTTTAATTAACCTTTGCATGCTATGACATTGATATGGACACAATCCCAAAGCGAAAAGTTAGTTGCAGAGATTGTTAAATGAAGTCGGGTCGGAGTCGGGGCTCCTTATCCGACCCAACTGCCCGGTGAAATTCTGTCAGTCCTTAAGATTTTGCAGAAAAGGGTGATACTTTTTATAGTGGGCAGAGTTTAATCTCCGCCATTGATTGTGGTGGTCGGGATTGCAGGAGCATCACAGGAAGTGCAGCCGAACAGTGATGTCACCGCCGCTGATATATGCTCCAACCACCAAGACTGCAATGACCGCCCTTCTCTTTTCAACTTGACTAAAAGCTTCTCTGCCAAGGAACACGTGAAAGGCCATATGGCGAGTTTCCTTTTCTTTCTCTCTATATGAACAGTAGCCCACATTTCCCTGGATTCACCTGATTCAGAATCATTTGTTGCAGGTCAATGTTGTCAAAGGGTTGAAGTTGTTTGACAATGTGTTCACTGATGCTGAGCTCTCGAAGCTGTCTGTTTTCGTCGATGAACTGAGGGTTGCAGGCCAGAAAGGGGAGCTCTCAGGTGATACTTTCATCCTGTTTAACAAGCAGATGAAAGGGAATAAGAGGGAGCTGATTCAGTTCGGGTTCCGATCTTCGAGCACATCAAGGATGATGCTAGTAACCAGACATGTAAGTTTCTGTTCTCCCCTATTGGTATGTTCACAGTCTACTGCGGATCGATATTGACCTTCGAAATGCAGGTAACATAGAGCCGATTCCGGCTCTTCTTGAAGGAGTCGTTAATCACCTGGTCCAGTGGCGTCTGATGCCGGAATACAAGAGGCCGAATGGCTGCATCGTCCATTTCTTCGATGAGGTATAGTTCATCGTGCTTTCTGGGATTCATCGTGCTTTCTGGGATTCAATGTTCATACTCCATTTCTATCTGCAGGAGGAATTCTCGCAGCCATTTCAGAAGCCACCCCATGTAGAGCAACCAGTAGCTACGCTTCTCCTTTCCGAATCGACAATGGCATTCGGACGTAGTCTTGCTGGCGGCAGCGACGGGAATTACAGAGGCTCTTTGGTGCTATCATTGAAACAAGGGTAAACCTTTGAATGATCACAGCAGTAGTTTCTCCATATGCGAAATCTCGATTGATCTGAGTAATGTTGCAGGTCGCTTCTGGTGATGAGAGGGAACAGCGCAGACGTTGCAAGGCACGTAATGTGTCCTTCCCCGAACAAGAGGGTCAGCATCACTTTCTTCCGAGTTCGCGACCAACCCCAATCACCGCCAACCAATCCAATGAACGTCGGTGGTGGTGGAGTGATGACTGTTTGGCAGCCCAACCCGTACGGAGGAAGCAGCCTAATGAACAACGGCTATGGCGGTGGAGCAGAAGCAATGGGGAAGTGGGGTCACATCATTCGCACCCCGTTGGTCATGGTTCCTGCGCCGGTTCAAATGGCTCAGCCGCATTTGATGGTTAGCCCGAGAAGAGCAATGATGGCACAGAACGGAGGAGGTACAGGAGTCTTCTTGCCCTGGGCTCGAATGGCAGGGAGCAGCAGGAAACCTTCGAAGCACCTTCCACCCCGTGCCCAGAGGGCCCGTTACTTGGCATTGCCTGCTGCGCAACGCGCAGCGGATTCTGCCTCGTCAGAGACTGTGATTAGCGATTAGCGGGGGAAATCCGGCATGAAAGTCGAGAAGAAAGTTTCAATCTTGTTGTAGTAGTAGTTGGTGAGAGCAAATGTAAGCAGAAGACCTCCCCATGAGTTATATTCTCAGATCATCTAGGAACCCTAATTTAATGAAATTAGCATCTAATTGGGTGGAGGTAGAGTTTTGTATCTATTCCTGTGTCTTTATCTCAAACTATTGACTAAGAGGTAGTTTTCCGGCCTAGATTTGGAGGGCGGAATTGAGCAATTCCGCCGTATTTTCGAATTCCTTATTGTCCATCTAGTATCTCTGAAATTGAATTCCTCACTCCACCGAAATCCAGCTCCAATAAGACCGCCCAAATCCAGCTCCAATAGGAATCTGAAATACCTTTAAAATGGAAATAAAATGCTAATTCCCTCCCAATGACGATAATCGGACAAGAAAAAGAAGCAATTTATTAATTCCAGAGTCTGCCAATTCTCCTAGCAATCAAATTCCATTAGATTTATCAATTCCTTAGGATCCAATTCCAGAGTCGGCCAATTCTCCTAGCAATCAAATTCCATCGGATTTATCAATTCCTCGGGATCCATTTCCATACGAAAAACAACTTCATACATTGTTAATCTAGAAAGGAAAATGAACAAGAAGATGAATTTGACTGAAGCTCTACTAGTATAAACATTTTTAGCTTAGCTCCAATTTCAAAGGGGACAAAAGAACATACAATAAACCAGATTGCACAATCATTGTTCATTCCTTCAAGTACAAGAAACTGTGAAAACCCAGATTCGTGTAAACCAGTTTCTGCAAACTTCAACACTGAAACATATTATGATCCAAGAGGAATTGAGAGCAAATAAGTGAAAATTACCATGAACTAAGAGCAGGCAGCAGGTCTAAATGATCGGTGGTGGCGATCTCGATCGCGTTCGTTCAAGCTTTAACCGGCTCGTCATCATCATCATCTTCAATATCCCAACTCAATTCCTCCTCTTCCTCTTCATCTGCAACGCTCAGTCTCTTCCTCAGCTCTTCCTTGTTTGCAGCAGAGCTCACTCTTGTCTCCTCTTTCTTATTATCGTCGATGCTGCTTAGATCTTCAATCTCATCCCACCCAAGATCTTCCTCCTCTCCTGTCGTCTGATGGCTCGACACTACTGAAAAGTCACTGTCTTTGCACGATCCCGCGTTGCCTCCATTCCCTTCAGAGCCTGAATTCTCAGCAGATTTTGATGATACTGCTGCTGCGTCTTTGATTCCTTCATCTTCTTTCTCATTAGCTTCATTACCAGTAGCAGCAGCAGCAGCAGCAGTAGTAGCAGTACTTGCTTTCTTCTCTTCTTTCGGTTCCTCAACTGTTGCAGTAGCAACAGCTGCAACAGATGATTCTTCTTCCTTGGCATTCACAATTTCCTCAGACTTGTTATCCTCTACAGGGTTCTTCTTCTCCATTGAATCTCTGCTCTTCAGCTCTACATTGTCCTCTTTTGATTCATTCGCCTTACCATTCAACTCCCCCTGTTCTTCATCATCATCATCATCAACATCCCAGCTCAAATCCTCCTCCTCAGCAGAGATAGCTCTCTTCACGAGATCAGCTCTCAGAGCCTCAGCTTGCTTGAGCTTATAGATCCTGTAGTAATATCTAGACCAAAACGTTTCCTCATCAACACTACCTGGAACAACTCTTCTGTATATTGCATCCACAGCACCATTCCCCTCAAGCAAACTAGCGATCTCCTCCTTGCAATCTTCAATCACAAACTCAGACGATTTCCACTTACTGAAATCATCCAAATCCTCTGCCTCATCGCAGTAAGTGCTGTTCTCCCCCTGAATAATCCTAACCTGAGCGTCGAACCGGCTGTACCTCCTCGAACTCAAGCTGCTGCTTCCACCGCCGCCTCCTCTCTCGACGTTGCTGTCTGAGGAATCGGATTCGTCGTGCTCCAGAGCCAAGATAGCTTCCTTACCATGCGAAATGATCTCCGCGGTGTTCTTAATCACGGAGCTTCCGATCTCGTCGATTGCCTGTCCGACGTTCTCCAACGATCCCTGAGCGACCTCGATCTCCTTACGCAAGCCGGTGCTGAATTCCTTCAGATCCCGGCGGTAGGTCTCGATGACGGACTCTGATTTGGTGGTTAGTGTCTTGATTAGGCCACCGAATTTAATCCAGCCACCTCCTCCTCCGCCGATTCCGCTGGACTCGGGGTTAGGGTTTGAGGATTGTTGCTTTGGCGGAGAATCGGAATCGGAATCGGAGATTGATTGCTGATGTTCATGATCTGGAGAGGGCCGGGAGTCGGGATCGGACTTCGGAGGGGGATCTGGTTCGTCGGTGAAGACTGATCTGAAGAAATCCATCGGAGGTGGATGAGGTCGCCGGAGAAGGTTGCGAGCGGTGGAAGGAAATCGAATCAGTGGCAATGGTGGTGACTGATTAGTGAAGGGATTTTGTTCGGTTGTATTGTTGCGGTTGGCCAGTCGGTTTCATGGTTGAACCGGTTTACTGACCAACCGGTGATCCGATCTTTGATTCTACTCTATTTTTTGGCTTATTACATTTGTGATCATTTACCTTTCAAAATTTTCACCGGAAGGTCACTATTGTTCAAATATCATTTTAGCAGTCACCTAACTATGGACCCTTAACTTATATGTATACCAAATTTCTTTGGTGCGTACACTTTTTTTTTGTCCGTCGTGGCGATTAGGTTATTTCGATGTTCCCTGAATAATAGTTAAATAAAACCCAGATAACACTCGAGTTATAGGATACCTAGATGTTGCTCGAGTGTTACACAAATAACAATCAAATAATACTCGAATAACACTAAGTTAACATGTTACTCGAGTGTTATTTGACTGTTATTAATGTAACATTCAGGTAATTTATCCGTCATGGTAGATAAAAAAGGATGTCCGCGCCAAAATAAGACTGCTATGTACAGTGGCGAAGCCAGGTGGTGTCTGGCCTGGACCCAAATAGCTAAAGTATATGTATTTTTCCGTACAAAAATATATTTGAACGATTGTGTTTTCGGACCGCGGATCTACTAGAATCCCAGATTCGTCAATGGCTACGTATATAATCATTTCGATTTAAAATCCAACCCACATGGTTACACAGCTGTAAATCAACCAACTGTAACGTTGACCAAAGCAGTTGACTAAGCCGTGCGACGGTGGGAATACGATACCGCCGGCGGTCAAAGAAGAAATTAAGATGGTTGGCCGGTGGAACAGAGTCGCCGGAAGGATAAAGAATGTCAATGATCGGAAAGATTCTTGATTTGGACTGAGTTAATCATCAAAATCAAAACCAGAAAAACAACAGAATCTTAGATATGTATCAATTCAATTTCAATTTCAATTACAGAGCAAACAACACTCTGTTTCGAGATTCGACGAAAAACAGAGCATCATCGACCCCACAGATTTTCCACAAATCGGAATCTGAAAATTTCAGTTCTTCAAGTGAAGAGCACGTTCATAGGCAGCGTCGTGATTGTGAACATCCTCGGAGACGTTCTCGGGTCTGTAGAACCCGGTAATCGGTCAGGAACCCAGGAAACTCTTTGAAGCGGTATGAACACCTTTTTCGAGTCTTCTCCAGTTTTCTTGACCATCACTCCTCCTTTCCCAGCTTGTGCGGCGGCGGCGGAGGAGGAGAATCCTCTTCCGTTGATTGCCTTGGTGAGCGCGGCGGAAAGGAGCTTGGCGGTGGAGAAAGAGCGAGCCATTGTTGGTCGATTGAAGAAGAGAATTGCAGAGCAATTGAAGGCTACTGATTTAGGTTTGTTTGTTGTGAGTTTGGGGTTTTTATAGGGAGATGAAGCGCGTGAGAGGAGGAGCGGCGGCAGGCGGCAGGCGGCAGGCTGTTTCCGGTGAAGGTTAGTGGGGACCGGCGACTGCGTCAATTTATATTGGCCTTATACATTAATTAAGTATCCAATAAACAAGATATTTTGCTAAACAAAGTGTTAATTAATTTGTTATTCATATTAATCGTTATGTTACTTTAATTCGAAAGATAACATGAACGAGATGAGATATGATGTTATTCGTGTATTATTTGTAGACAGAAGTAACACATAAACACCTAACACACATACAAAACACTCATTTGACTATTGTATGACGCTCCCTCGTAACAAACTCCCTAGGGGATGGATTACGATGAGTTCTAACTTGTGAAAATCTCGTAATTAGGTAGTCTTAGATCGTTTCCAATACTCACTGTTCACTCTCCATCGTGATTTCATCAATGACTTTGACAAGCTCTCCTTATAATTCACGACCCTCCACCTCTCTACGGTTTCAGCCCGCTCTTTGACTTGAAGTCCTCCTTTGTCTGGTAGTCTAAAGATAAACATATACGGTACGGTGTTCGTCGCTTTCGATGGGGCGATCGGCTTAGTTGTGCGCGACTACACCAACTCGACCCTACTGGCTTTAGATATCGAAGGCAATGTTGTACTCAAATTGTAGATCTGGTCAACAACATGGGTTTCTTCCATTTGGATAGTGACCCAATCATCGCCGACATAAGCTGGTTCCTACATGCTTATCCCGGCCTTCGTCTCTACTCACTACTTATCAGACAAATAGAACAACTCATTATATGGCTCGACTCACACTAAATTTGTATCTCAGATGACAAATTAATTTTCCCATTTAGTGAACTAATACAAATGACGTGGTGTCATCTTATTGGTCATTGAAAAGTGTAATAGAGACAATTGGTAGTTGACGATGAGTGTTCTTAGACCTTTAGCCCACCTTCCTCTCCACTTGGCCTACTAATTAAGGCTTCAATTATTCATAATTCAATAATATCATTAGGATCACTCTATAACGGATTAAAATTGTAGGACGAGTTTGTAACTCACCTTATATATAGTTTTGAGACGTTTTTTTTTTTTTCGAAATGTGGCTCAACCTCCTGTCATTAATGCCTCAACTCAAAACAACAGTCAACAATGCTATCATCCACCCAGCTAGGAGGCAATTCCATAATAACGGGATTTGCCAAAAATCATGCTCGATGAGCAAGCTCATGAGCGAACACATTCCTACATCTTCTAACCTACACAACCTTAAAGAATGGTGGTCAACTCTCCAAAATCTCCTGACACGGCCTGGCATGCTCACCAAATTCCAAATCTTCGAATTTTGCTGGAACTGCACTTAAATTGTCGGTTTAAAATTTGTTTGTTCATACCCCATGTTGAGACGTATTAATTATTTAATCTTTTCATTATATGGTATTAGAGTTCTCGGTGATCGAGAAGTCTTGGTTTCGAATCTCAATACCTCATCATTGTACATATAACTTATCAAAACTAGGCAAACTTCATATTTTATTGAAAGTTTTCATTTAAAAAGCGTGTTAATGAAATTCATCAAAAAAAAAAATAGCGTGTTAATAAATGATGTAAAATCTATGTTGAATCCTCACTCGAGCACTTAAATTATTGAAAATCTTAAACTCCTAGTACCCACCAGAACCCATGAAGGGTTGGGTCAAGCATTGATGCATATGGCTGTTGATCTTTAGAAGAGGCAAACGAACATAAATCAAAACAAAATATTCTCTGATTCTGGATAATGATATACTAATCACGTATAACACTTGAATAACATTTACATAACACTTGTTCGTCGCGCCAAATAGTATCTTTTGGTAGAGGGGAAATCCAACTTAGACTATTAGGCAAAGAAAGTAAGGTCCGATCTTGCTTCAAGACAAGTGCATCATCGTCTAACTTCAATTCCGTGTGATGTAGGAGTAGTGAGCTCAGAGATGATGTAAGCGGGTAACAGAAAATAGCAAATGAGGTGAAGTTTCGTTACGACCGATGAAATATATATTCATATTCATGATTATGTCCCATTATGTTGAGAATTAGCATTGTATTTATAGTCTGGGACATGTGAATGGTGACCACCTCTCATTGGTTGGTGTGGCTTAAGTGATCCCCCACCGTTGATATGAGGTAAACCGTTTAGATCATGTCACATAGACCATGAAGGCTCAACGGGCGAAACCTTACCCCGCTCGCTTAGGACTTCACATGAGCTGAACAACAAATCCGTAGTAACTATTTCTGAACTTGAGCCGGTCCAAGGATCCTTGACGAATTAAGCGAACCACCTGACCCGAATCCAGAGCCATCGCCCCCAACTAACTTATCACGACTCCTCTTTTGGATTACACAAGTTGCAGAAATATTCCAAAAAGATCATAGAAAAAGAACACAGAATAGTGTCATTCATTCATTCACTCGTTAAAAGTTGGATTACAAAAGAGTGTCGTCTCTGTTTCTGGCAACTCTGTTTCCCTGTATCACAAGTGAGCACTAAGAAGGCATAAAGTCTTGTTCTATCCTCGTTCCTTTGTTAGCATATAGCAAGTCCAGGCATACGTGCGAGTTGAATGTACAGAAGCTGTGTTTGCTTGGACCACTTTGAGAGACTAAAGCTCATCTTTTGCAGATTGTGTACCGAGGCATTCTTCGTCCCAGTAGTAGGGGAACTTCAGCTTCGCTGCTGTGTGTGGCATCGACCAGTCTTCGTATATGAACCTGTTGTTTAACAACCAAATTTAGCAGGAGCAACGAATCATTCTTATCTCAATTTGGTCTGACTACGAACCACAATGATGTACCCGACTATCACTTGATCTATACATTCACTCTGTTAACAGGAGAATCTAAGATGCGGCATTGCATGACTTAATGAGAATTGTGATGTCCCATAATGGAATTCAAAGCAAATTTTAACACTGAAATAAGAACAGAAATTTGGTGCATGTTTGTAGTTATAGTCTAGGTGTGAAGTCAAACAGGAAATATCTTTGATTTTTTTACATTTGACATGTTCCTGTTCAAGAGAGAAGAAGTAGTGTTACATACACTTTCACTGGTGGTCGAGATATGACGACGAGCACTTGCAAATCCTCGTGTTCATCCGTATTCCAGACCTACATCGAAAATCACAAAAGGATCCAAGTAAGCGACAGGGTAAAATCATCCTTATATAACACACACAGAAGACAAGTTTATGAGGGTTAGATGGGGTTTGGTAAACAAGAAAGAAGCCATATATATAAGATTAACACCCATCCTATGTGCCAGTATGGATCCAAGGCATCCAACTCTCTACGCATCTAGTTAGCTTTCTTCGAAGTTAATATTTCGAGAAGCAAATGCAAAAATACAGAGATACAGGGCTGATTTGAGTCATCAGCAACAATAGATGGTAACAGCGATAGTGAAACTTTGAAAAATCTACGAACTCACTAACTTGTCAACGGTTATCAGAAGATCACCCAGCACACAACTAAATTCTGCAGTATCAGGATTAAAAGACCAATTCTACCTGGTGTGCATCATTCACAGGAATGTGGAACGTGCTATTGGCAAAGATCAAATGTTCTTCCGGGTTCCCTGGATGCTTGTGGTGCGAGTCAGTAGCAATATAGAGTTTGCCACTTCCTTTAAGCACAACAAACACTTCTTCGCAAGAGTGCCTGTGGATTGGAGTCCTTGAGCCAGGGGAAAACGTTTGAAGCCATACTTCAACCTATGAAATCCACAATACATGTTATTTCATCAAGCTGACAGATGCAACCTTAGCTGAATGAACAGCATGGAAGGTTAATGAACATATAACTCATCAACTGGTAAAGCATTTGGGAATGTACCTCTTTCATCCCATGCAGGGCAGAACCAGCACTGTTGTATGGGATAAACCAGGCCTCCCGTAGTTATCCTGCGGGAGCTCGCTGATATTTCGAACAAGTGGAAACCCTAGAAATAAGCAAACCTGTATCAAACTAATAAGCAGAGACTTGCAGGAAAAAATGGTACACATATAGAAGTTCAGGAAGGAAATGATTCGATTGAACTGGACAGAACTCTGTTTCCTGTGCTGATCATTCATGCAAACCGAATCTCTTCACAACAAGAACAACAGCCACGAATCAAATGGACGAAGTAAGGGCAGAAATGTGAAGATGTTTTACCAAAGCGGATCAAAGAGGACAGAAAAGAGTATCGTTTTCTCTGCTAAACCTAGTTCCAATGATGAAGAAGAGAGACCTTATTCGATCAAATTAGACAAAACCTAGGGCATTCTGGAGGGATTAAGAAGAGCTACCCTACTCAATTAAGAATCAATGGAGGAAATGGAGAAGTGTTATTCACCCTTGATGGAGCATTGTGAAGCCGTGGCTGCAGAGGTCAATGCTAGAAAACTTGAGAAGCAGAATACGAGCTGAAGCGGCGTCATCTACCTTTGTTCGTCACTTTCTTCCTTGCTTGAAAATGGCGAATTCGAAATGAACGTTAATGCTCTGCTCGCCTGAACTTTACGGATTCGTACGGACGCAGAACTGTATCTGGGATGTTCTAGAGGAGGAAGAAGCATATTTGGGCCCTTAAACTACCTCATGGGCTTTATGGATATTTGGATCCGGCCCGTTATGGCCAGGTATTCATTACCCACTCATTTATTAAATGGGTATTACTCGTACCCGTCCAGTGAGACTAAACGTGTACGAAATCTAAATCATCCCTGCCTCGTAATGGGTGTCGGGTAAACTCACTACCCACCAGGTGAAGCCCAAATCTCTCTAAATATAGATTGAAAAGAGATTTTCAAGATGGAGCTATGATTTTCGGAGCATTAAAGTTTTGAGAGGGAACGACAAGCTGCTCGATCGATGAGTTGAAGTGAAGAACTGAATGACTGAAGAAGAAATCGAGTTTGGTTCGTTAAACATAGATGATATATATTGTAGCTAATACAACGTCGTTTCATACCGGGTACCCATCGGGTTGGGTATATGACTAATACCTTCAAACCTATCCCCACCCGCTCCCGCTCCCGCTCTAACTGGGTACCGCCGGGTTTGCCATACCCGTCAACTTTACACGGTCAATGGATAATTCCCACCCAAATAAACCGAATTTCGGGTGGATACTAGATTTCCAAATACCAATTGCCAAACCTGTCGAATCAGAAGTCGAGTCGAAATTATAAGTGAATCGTTCATTTTTAAATTGTGACTAATCAGTACAATTAATTAACTTCTGCCTACAATTTGGTCCTCATTTTAGGCATTTTTCATAATTAAGATTAAATCAATTGGATTTAAGGGTTTAAGATTTAAAATGTCAACGGTTAACGAACTCTTGACCAAGTCATAATCAAACCATTAACTTAAAATAATAACATATTAAGACTTAGTGTAAGTGCTACAGTCTGTTCTTCAGTTCTTACTTCATCAGATTGATGCTAATGAACTTCAGAAGCAAACACCAGATCCTAAAGCTCATAAGAAACTTTGATTACAGAACACAAACATCAAGGGTTCACGAAGGTCGAACAAACGAAACCCTTTTCGTAACTAGACCGAAGAAGAACGTAGCATCACCATAACGTGCCTGCAAAACCATACCGAATACTTCCAACATCAAGCATCTTGCTGCTTCGCAACCTTGCTTCTCTTGTTACTGCCACCACCAGCAGCTGCCTTCTCCAGGACTTCCTCCGGGATCGTATCTTCCATGACTTTGGGAGTCGTGAAGTTGAAGTCGTCGACTTTAACGTCTTTGAACTCTGGTTTGGCTGCGATGAAAGCAGCAATCTCGTTTCTCGTCCGGAGCTTCTTCCCCGTTGGAGTTATGTAGTAAGCATCCATTTTGGAGAAGTCTCGTCTGAGCACCAGGTGTCGTTTGAATCCCCTTGGCGTTTTCGGAACTCCTGGTTTGTCTATGACCCAGGTCCGAGATGAGTCGTACTCTATGTCTGCAGGGTCGTCACAGGACTGGCCTTTGGACTTGCAGGTGAATTTGTCTGCGATGCTCTTGCTTCTGATTTCCTCGTACTCTTCCTCGGTCTTGATCACTCTCCATTTCAGGCAAGTATGGCATTGTGCTGTGTATGTGTCGATCGACCGGATCATGCCTATGCCACGCGTCTAACCAAAGTTGGAAAGATTGAAACTCGTCAGTTCGAACAAATCGTTACAAGATTCAAACACATTCCAAATCTTCCAATGAGATTACAGATTAACAGTTGCAGGTTCAAAGAAACATCTAAATCGCGACATTAAAGACCAGAGCATGAAACGAAACCGGGTAAACTCATACAACTTACAACCTCCCATCAAAATCTTCATAAAGAACAACCTTCACACAAGTATTCATCCTCAACCCCATCATAAACAAAGTAATAGCAGCTAACATGCATGAACACATATACTGCTGCAAATTCATCTCAAATCCAATCCCAAAGTGTCCATCCATGGAGGTATTAGGCTTAATCAACAGATACACCAACACATTACAATCTACCCTCATACATAAACCCTAAGAAGAACAATTCATTCAATGAGCAGATGCACTCCGAAATAACATGACACCAAAGGAAAAAACCCTAAATCAATTAGGGTTAACGAGCTAGAAAGAAACAATTAAACACTAAAATCCGAAAAAAATCAATCTAGGTTCTTAACCTGCTGCATGCTATGCTTAGTATTAACGGCGGTAACCACCCGTAACGGAGCCAGACAAATGGGAGACCTAGGTTTTAATTAAAAAATTTAACAAATCCAGAAAAATCTGATTCAGCCAATACAGAAATGAAACACAAGGATCGGAGCTGAAGATCGAAGTACCAGAAACTCAGGAGAGTTGGTGGAGGGTTTTTTACCTTAGCATTCGTGGGGGTATGAAGAGTCTCAACGATGCCCTCCTTCATGGCGGATGTTTCAAATTTCTCCGGCTGCTTAAGCTAACTGCGTGGAATTCCCGATTTCAGGTTTTCAAGGCGTTGATTTCTTCTGTTTTTATCTGGATCAGGGTCTGGGTACCGGTTTTCTATAGCTCTGCAGCTCGCTTCGCCATTTCTGTTGGAGAAGAAGAAGGTATTTTGATTTGTGAATATTCTGATAAATAATTAATACACTGTAAAAGTCAGCTCACAGTCTCGTAAGTGCAGTAAAGAGAGAGAGAGAGAGAGTATTGGGCTTGGGCTTATTGGGCCCATTGGGCTTGGACCTTTTGGGCCCATTGGGCTCATTGGGGAACCGGATTCTGCTACCGGCACAATCTCGTTTCAATTTCTGTGGTTTGGTTAATGGAATTGGGTGTGGGAATTGGATTTCAATTCCCGATCCAATGAGAATTGTAGTGTAATTATTTGAGTCAATTCCCAATGGACCGGGAATCGGGTCTCAATTCCCGGACCCAATTCCATCAACCAAACGGCCACCTAATTCACAAAAATATCGGTTTCTGTTTGTGGCTGATGCAACCAGTGTTTTCAATGCCCTATCCTGCCCCCGGTTGGACCGGTCCGACCGTGAACCAGTCAGTTCTCCGGCACCGATAAATTTCGGTTCAATTCTTGTTCGATCCCGGTTCAAACCTGATTTTTCCATTAAACCTTTGAACCCTTGATCTTGCCGGCTCGACCCCCCGGTCCGGTTCTGAAAACCTTGGATGCAACTTCTTCCGATCGTTATTGTCCTCGAGGTTTTAGGTCACGATCAAGGGTGATGGGCTAGACTTATGTCGTCACTCTCTCATGTTTCTAGCTCGTCATATAGAACCTAAACAATGGCCAAAACCGTATGTCTTTGGTACTCAACATCGTCTGATGTGATTAACTCGAATATCCATTATCGACGTCTCTCATGAACCCATGCAAACTTCAAATCCAACGCTCCACTCCCAGCACTCGAAAAGGTAATAGGGTAGTGAAACAGTAAATGTAATATGGATTCATCGTCTTCCGAGCAGCAACCACTAGTGTTCTAGACCTCAACACTGTGTCGTCTCAAAGCCTCCCTGGTTGGTAACTAACTAGTATTATGCTTTTGACCTATTGGAACAAATAGTCGATATGTCCAAGTGGTTAAGGAGACAGACTTGAAATCTGTTGGGCTACGCCCGCGCAGGTTTGAACCCTGCTGTCGACGCTTTGTTTTATCTCTTTTTTCTTCATTTCTGCATTGTAATCAAACTCTCCATTTAGAATTTTTTGTATTAGAGTTTCTTGCTTTCAAAAAATGTAATTCGTTCTTGTCTCGATCGTGACTGGTTAAAGTGAACATAGAAGGTGACGTGGAGTTGATGATCGCACGTTCTTATTCACGTTTGGAGTTGGTGATCACAAGTTGAGTTTTAGATAAAATAGATGGCATGACAAGTGTGATGTGGACTTACATGATGTTGGCATGGTGAATCCATCAACTTAGTGCATAGAATTTTAACGAAATGACAGACACGTGACAATTATAATATGTTTATTAGTGATATATATTACTTTTTAAATGTTGGTGATCTCAGTGTTACAAATACAATAGGTTGATTACCAAGAATAGATATTAAGTCGAAGAAAAGGGTCAACAAAGAAGATTAGCACTCAGTTTTCCCTTTGTAGCTGTCATTATGCATGTATCGTTGAAGGTATTATTCATATTCACTAATAACACAAAAAATACATGAAATTTAGTACCACAAATAATCGTAAAATAACACATGAATAATTACACTAATAAGGACATTTCGAAAAAAAATTACACTAATAAGGACAATGTACCATGTCATATTGTACCATCTTTGTCAACAATGTACCATGTCTTCTCCACAGTCCCATCTCTCTATAAATTGGTTGTCCTTGAAAACCAACCAAAATTTATAGGTCGGGTATTAATTCGTTACAGAGTGATCTTATTAATGTCGACGATATACTTTTTCGGTTATTTTGTCACGTCATAGTTGTCTAAAATTCAACTAATTGATTCTAAATCTTATCCAAGCACTTTTAGGTATCGACTTCGAAAAGCAAAACGGTCCCGAAAAACCAACCAAAAGGAAAAAGGTCAATAGATTATAGTGCATGGGTGTTTATGCAAAAAGCCAAATTGCAATTTGGTATCTTTTCCTCTCATTTGTGTGGGCCTGGGGGCATTGAATGAATTCGTGATGGGCCGGCAGGAAGGTGAAAGTGGTGGGCCCGTGGGCCCATGCTTTTGGGGGTCGGGTCGGGTTTCGTATGATTAATCATTTTTTAGTAATTAATAACATCATCAATCCCACATCGTTATCTTAACTTGAATGCTTTTCTTCCTTCTTTCATTTTCAAAATCTCACTTTGCAAAGGTTTCAATGCCCATTCTAGTATAGTCTCTTGGTTGGTTTCTTTGTCACAAATTATTGTCACATTATTGTATTTTGTTGGTTCGATCTGATTTCGTTTTAACGAAATATTTGAATTTGACTGGGTGTTGGTTGGGATCAGAATTGACGGTGTAGGATTCGATATTTAGTCTCTTGTTTATTGACGATTTTTGGGAGTTTAGTTGGGAATATTGAAGATGATGAAACGAATGATTGGTGATTGATTACAATGGAGGTTATGTGGATAAATGACGGAATCAAGGGTCGGCCACCAGGCAGGGTCTCGTTGTGTTCTAAAAGTATGAAATTTTGTGTAAAATTATCGAAATCAAATTTGTTGCCTAGTGTTTAGCCTTTAAACTTGAAAATCCACCTAAACTATGTGATGGTCCTGGTTTCGTTAGTGAATGGACTACATGTTGTTTTCATGACAGCGAGAAGGCGACTGAGGACTAATGTAAAGAATGGTTGTTATCATGCTTGCAGATCACTAGATTTGGCACAAGGGAGATCTCTCTAATGTTGTTCATGTCGGTCTCTTAAGGAGAGGGGTCCATATGACTATTTTGTTGTGTTTGTGTGGGGGGTTGGTTGTGCGTTTTTAGGGCTATGAGTTCTTGTGTATTACGAGTTACGAGTACTGATCACTCTTTGAGGAGGGGGAGAACAACACACGTCAGCCACAATGACCAACTTTTAGCACTGAGTCAATGTTGACAATGATCTCGCATCAGTATCCTACCTGCTTCGATCATGTGTTTTAGGTTGCCAGTTATGAATAATTCTTCGTTATCCTTATTTTGATTATACATCTCGTCCCCTGAAACGCAATAATGGATACGATCAACGACCCGTTAAAGGTGCAAAATTGAATTACAATAACAACTTTGGATTCCTTTGTGATTTAGCCAAAGCTTCGAGCTTTGTCCGCCGTGTTTCAGGTGACTTAGCGTTCCATATAAGAATAGCCCACAGAGACTTACCGTTGAACCCTAATCTTCATTAAATCAGCAAAACTAAATCGAAATTAATTATTAGTTGAAGAAGAAGAAGAAGAAGAGAAGAAGAAGAAGACAGAAATCCCCACTAGCATTTCTTCCAGAGAGGCTCTGTTTTCTGATTTCATCTCTCTGTTCATCAGCTGCCAGATGTAAGCAACCCATTTCCCAGAAATACTCCTTCTTTCATCATCTTCTTCCTCTCTGACGCTATAATCATCACTCTGCCGAAAAACCCTTCTGCGGTTCTGCAATTTTTGTCTCATTTGGTGAAAGAAATGTTCAGAGTTCTGAACAGGCGGCTCCGGCGACTCTGTTCTCGTCTCCGGTGGCACAACCTCCTCCGCAGCTCCTCCGATATTCAGATTAAGAAGCTCGGAAAACCCAATTCGAAATCGGGAAACGAATCTTCCGTTCACCCGAATAACCATCAGACAGAGGAACGGATCAGACCGGTGAAGGTTGCTACGTTCAATGCTGCTCTGTTCTCCATGGCTCCAGCTGTTGGGAATTCTCAGAATTCGAATTCGCCCTCCATTGACTTGGGTTTTGGGAGGAGCAAGAGTTCGATTGACTGCGTGACGAGATTGGAATCGAAATCGGTGAAAGATTTTCCGATTAAGAGCATACTAAAGCAGTCGCCGTCGCCGTCTCCGCTGCATCCCAATTCCGGCGACGGTGAGGAGAATCGGAATCAGAATCAGAATCGGTCAATGAAGCAGCAGAAATTCGTTAGGTCGAGATTGAGGGTGTCGATCAATCTTCCCGACAACGAGATTTCGCTCCGGCAGCAGAGCTTCCGAGAAGGAGATGGAAACTGCGCCGCCGTCGCCGCCGGGGCGGCGGCGACGGCGAAGAGATTTGTATTCTCCGATATGGGTAAAAGAAGGACGGTGTTGGAGGTGCTGAGAGAGCTGGATGCGGACATTCTAGCGCTGCAAGAAGTGAAAGCAGAGGAAGAGAAAGAGATGAAGCCATTGTCGGATTTAGCAGCTGCTTTAGGGATGCATTACGTTTTTGCAGAGAGCTGGGCTCCTGAATACGGCAACGCTATCCTCTCCAAATGGCCGATCAAGCATTGGAATGTTCAGAAGATCTTTGATGATTCTGATTTCAGGTATAACATGATTGATTCAGTTGCAATTTCATAACGATTTGAACCAGCTCTGTTCTTCATCCCCAGAAAAAAAAGGGTTTTTTACTGGTAGCAGATTGCAGAAGATGATGGCTTAATATCTATTTTGGTCACTAAAGTATGAGTTTGTCACATAGTGGTCAATAATCTTTCCATGTAGTCATTAATTCTTTTGGATTTGTAACATAGTGATCATTCTGTCAAGTTTCCATCCAAGTTCTCCGTCAAGTCTCGGATCCATGACGTCTATGGAACTAAGTTTCCTCGGCGAACTTGGATGGAGACTTGACGAAATGATCACTACGTTACAAATCCAATAGATTAATGACCACACCGAAAACATTATTGACCACTGTGTTATAAATCCTATTTTAGTCACTAACGTATGAGTTTGTAACATAGTGGTCAACAATCTTTCCATGTAGTCATTAATCTATTGGATTTGTAACATAGTGATCATTCCGTCAAGTTTTCATCCAATTTCTCCGTCAAGTCTCAGATCCATGACGTCCGTGGAATACTAGAACTAGATTTCCTCAGCGGACTTGGATGGAGACTTGACGGAATGACCACTATGCTACAAATCCAATAAATTAATGCTCACATGGAAACGTTATTGACCACTATGTTATAAACTCTATACGGTAATGACCAAAATAGACATTAAGCACAGATTTTCAGAAGTCAAATGTTGAGAAATCTTGGGAACTGAATCATTAGCTTGCAATGAAATCATCAATTATGTGTTATTTAGTGAGTAGGTGAAATTTAGGTGACCACTTGTGTGTAAATTAATCAAGTTTGACTGAGATATCACTGAAATCATTGGAGTATATCATACTTTTCATAATTGATGTATGATCACTAGATTAAACAAAATATCAAATCAAGGACATGTTACTTTAGTAGGTATTTTCATTATTGAGGTGAAAAGAGAGAAAAGGATGATGCTTTTCACTTGAAATACAGCTGGCTGCCAATTAGTGGTGGGCATTTCGGGTATGGGTGGTGGGTACCCGAGTGTCTGGTTCGAAATTTTGTGGGTTTTGGGTACTTACTATTCGTTATGAGTTAGGATTTGAGAAAGATTTTAGCTACCATGGGTATAGGTTATGGGTAATGGGTACCCGTGTGCCCGTGTACCCGAAATTAGTGCTGGGCATCTGGGTTATGGGTGGTGGTGGGTACCCGCGTGTCTAATTTGAAATTTTGTGGGTTTTGGGTACATATTATTCCGTACGGGTTTAGGGTTTGAGAAAGATTTTAGCTTTGTTCTTTAGCATGGGTATAGGGTATGTATGGGTAGTGTGTATCCAACACGAAATTTTGTGGTTATTGGGTTCCCACTATTCGTTACGGGTTAGGGTTTGAGAAAGATTTTAGCTTTGTTCTTTATCATGGGTGTATGGTATGGGTAGTGGGTACCTGTGTACCCGATCCGAAATTTTGTGGGTATTGGGTACTTACTATTCGTTACGAGTTAGGGTTTGAGAAAGATTTTAGCTGAGTTTCTTACTATGGGTACCCACAGTACTCATACTAAGCGTATCATAATTAGTAGTTATATATTCGGGTTTGTGGGACCACTTTTCTCTTCTGTCTTGACATTGACAATATCAAACTAGCCTGTGTAATGGTTTGATGGACGTAATAATGTGATGAAAATTGTAATGGATTAGTCGCTGCTATATTAGATCGAGCATCTTAGTTGTGATCATTTGTTGAAATTTGTATGGAATTTTAGTTTTAATCGTAAGTTTTTTGTTGCGGGTAAAATGGGTAGTTGTCAGTATCTTACTACGAATGATTTTTTTTTCCGAGTTATAGGTATGAGCACCCACGACATAATCAGAACCGTTTAATCGAACGAAAGACCCACCATATGATTCTGGTTTCTGAGATGAAAGCTACATATCAATGTGCAGGAATGTGCTCAAGGCAACAATCAATGTGCCCAACATTGGAGAGGTCAACTTCCATTGCACCCACTTGGATCATCTCGACGAGAAGTGGCGGATGAAGCAAGTGAACGCGATCATACAGTCGAGCGAAGCCCCCCATCTCTTAGCCGGAGGGCTCAATTCGCTCGACGAAACCGACTACTCCGAAGAGAGGTGGCTCGACATTGTCAAGGTACATAAACAAATAGCTAAGCCAATCATTCTGCAGCACAGTCGTTTGGCAGTTAGGATTCTTGAGATTTTGATTCTTACAGAATCCAGGATTCAGAATGTTCTGATTCTATATCATCTCGTGATTATAACTGCTATGTTTGATCAGTACTACGAGGAGATGGGGAAGCCGACGCCGAAAGCTGAAGTGATGAGGTTTCTCAAAGCAGCAAGAACTACATTGATGCCAAGGATTATGCAGGGGAATGTGAGTCTGTAGTCATGATAGCCAAAGGCCAAAGTGAGTTCATGAATGTTTGTGTTTTTGGATATTGTGTGCGGTATAGGGGTCGTTTCGTTGATGGAATTGAGTTCCAATTCCCGGACTACTAGGAATTGGCCCAAATAACTGTACTATAATTCACAGTGGGCCGGGAATTGAAATCTAATTCCCAGACCCAATTCCATCAACCAAACCACCCGTAATGTTCTTGCTGATTAATGAAAGGGTTTTGGTTACTAGATGTTCAAGGGACCTGCAAATACGGGACGAGATTGGACTACATCGTTTCGTCCCCGAATTCTCCATACAAGTTCGTCCCGGGATCGTATTCAGTTGTGTCCTCGAAAGGGACATCTGATCATCACATTGTGAAGGCTGACATTGTGAGAGTAGAGTGTAGCAGCAGCAGTAGAGATGAGCATAGTTACAGTGAATCTGCAGCAAAGAAGAGGCAGATAGTTAAACCCTAATCCTTTATAACACAACAAATCAGTCAGTCATAGGAAAGGATATGTAGGTTTGACTTGTTGGTTTCGCTTCGATGATGACATTCACAAGTGTCTGTTGCGGCACACAAGTGTTACTACAAAAATGTTTGTTTTTAGCTACTGGGAAATTACAACGGCATGGATATGAAGTAGCAAAATAGTTGATGTTAAGCAACGACAGTCATTATTTTCTATAGTGATTTGTTGTAGAAAAATACTATTTGCATACACCACTATTTGCAACGGGGACGCCGAGTGTCGCAAATAGTATTTGCTACAGCAAATTACCATAGAAAATAGTGATTGTCGTTGCTAACATAAACTATTTGCTACTTCATTTTGCATGCCGTTGTAATTTTGTGGTAGTTGAAGACAAACTTTTTTATAGTGTGTTGCTCGGGTGTTATTCGTGTGTTATTCAAATGTTATTCATGGTCAGTCGTTATTCATGTGTTATTTGAGTGTTACGTTATTCACAGATGATACATGCATAACAAGTGAATAACGGTGTGTTATTCACTTGTTGTTCGTGTGTTATCTGTGAGTATGAATAACACATGAGTAACAACACATGAACAACGACTAACCATGGATAACGTCTGAATAACACACATGGGGATAACACCAGAGTAACACTTGTTTGTCGCGGCAGACACTTCTGGGCCTCGGCTCGGAAGCGAAATTGGGTGAGTGTTGAAGTAGATTTAGGGTTTGGATCTTTGTAGTGATTAGAAGTTGTGAAAGTGATGTGTTTGTTAGGTTTGGTTTGGGAAATGGATCTTTCTTGTACAGCTATGAGTTACTACTTTACATGTAATGTTTGATTCTAATTATGTTTAATGGGTTAGTTGTAAAGGAAGACACTTAACTAAATTTAGCACCAATTTCAGATATAATTGTTCTGCCAAATCGGTCGAGTCGAGTTTACGAGGAGTACAATAGTATTTGTTAGGCTCTGATTGACAACTCTGCCTCGAGGTGATTCTCTGTGGAAAGTTAGTCTTATGGAGTTTGACAACTTGTCATGTAAGGGCGGGCCTATTCCCCTCACTTGACCCAAAGGACAAGGGCCTAGGGCCCACCAGCGGACTGGTCGGCCACCTAAAGCCCAAAAGGAGGAGGTCCCTACGTAGTAAGGTTTCTTATAGGAGATCTTAACCGTAGATTTCATTAACGGAACATATCTATCAGTTAAAGGGTCACTATTCACAAGAGGACACGTGGCTCATGATACAAATCTCGAGACCACTGTAAAAGGGAGGTGACTAAATCATTGATGACATCAAACATTGTGCTAATTACCTCTAGACGTCTCACACATACACACTTTATGAACTACCCCTTGATACTTCTCGGTTTTCCAAGTTTTTCACTTCGCTCGCCTTGTCCCCCTTGTAAACCATCCCTTACAACTTTCTCGTTTCCCGCCTTGCGAGATACACGCTAATGCCCTAGTGGCACTCTCCAGACGGACATGATCCTCTGTTCTCTTCTCTAATTCTCCGGACTGAATCATTTATTAGTCTACCCGATCTTCCCAGGCCGATCAATACTAGACATGGTGGTGATGGTTAGTGAGTTCTTGTGAAACCCGGATTGGGCCGGCCGGTAAGACCGGTCCGGCCATGGTTGAACCATTAAATCCCGAACCAAACCAACCATGCAAATGCAAGGTTATACCAACTGAAGCCAAGTAGCACACTAACATATTACATTTGTTTCAACGAACCTTACATCTGTACGATGAATCTGAACTTCCTGCTGCAACAATCCTTCAAATCCCAGATTCAATCCTGGCCACACGATTGTACTGCAGACCCTTCAAAAGAGGCTTGAAAACAGGAACATCCACACAAAAAAAAAAAGAACAAAACACAATCAAAACAAGTTGACGAGGAAGAACAAGAACAAGAACAAGAACAACAAGAAGAAACAAATTGATCATATTAATCATGACTAATAAAAACAGGGAGCCACTTATCCGACATAACTTAGCAGCAGCATCATCAGCAGATCAAGAGCATGGTCACATTGATCATCATGATGATGATGAGTGCCTCTCCATGGTCTACCTCAGCACTTTCGTCGCTGTCTGTGGCTCGTACGAATTCGGATGCTGCGTATGTTGTTTGCAAATTTCGTTACAATTTTCGTGTTGTTTCGATGGGTTGGAATTTGATTTTCAATTTTAATCGTAGGTCGGATTTTCGTCACCTACGCAAGATGCGATCAGGGCGGATTTGTCTCTGTCTCTGGCTCAGGTTTTTTTTTGAAAAATTTGACAGCTTTCTGGGAATACCCTTTTCATTTCATGGATGAATGATGTGATTCTGTCACATTTGTTTGCAGTATTCAGTGTTTGGTTCGATTCTGACGTTCGGGGCAATGATCGGTGCTGCTACGAGCGGTCCCTTGGCTGATTTTCTTGGCCGGAAAGGGGTAATGATAAACGTTTCTGTTAGTAAACAATATAAGATCCATTCAGAATCCGTTCTTGACATGGCATCAGAGTCTTGTCGAAAACTGTGCAAACTTCATGTTCTTTCACGAGACATTCGTAAAACCCTCTCCCAACAACTCGAGTTATTGGGATGCAGGTTGATGTTGTAATCTGCTTCACAGTTACTGGGTTTTTTTTGTTTCTCCTGAAATTTGCAGGCTATGAGATTGTCTACTGCCTTCTGTGTTCTTGGTTGGCTAGCAATTTACTTTGCTCAGGTCTGAATCAAGCTTTAATTTTTGCAGTATATGAACTCAGAATTTCCCTTTTCTGAAATCTGGGTTCTTGGCTTAGGGAGCAGTAGCATTGGACATTGGCAGATTGGCTACTGGATATGGAATGGGAGTTTTCTCCTATGTGGTATGGTACAGTTAATTTGTCTGTTATACAGATTCAAACATACTAAGAATGTCTGATTTCGACTGATGAAGGTGCCCGTGTTCATATCCGAAATGGCGCCCAAGAATCTCCGAGGAGCTCTGGCGACACTGAACCAGGTGATGATCTGCGGTGGAGTGTCGGGATCGTTCATTTTGGGCACGTTCATAACGTGGAGGTCTCTTGCTTTAACTGGTATAAAAAAAAAAAACAAGAACATGATCCGGTGTTCATCTGTTCGTTTCGAGAAATTTCGAATCTTTTTAGTCATTGATCATCTGGGTTTTTTTCGCAGGGCTGGTTCCTTGTGCAGTCCTGATTTTCGGGCTAACTCTGATCCCGGAATCTCCGAGATGGCTGGTATTAAGAATCACAAAACATCTGAGACATGTCTGGATTTTGTTCAAGGTAATGAAGACTGTCTGTAACATATAGTTGTGCGTGTTTTCCCACTGTAGGCTAAGACGGGACACGAGAAGGAATTCGAGGTAGCGTTGCAGAAGCTCCGCGGCAAAGATTCTAACATATCGAGGGAGGCAGCTGAAATCCAGGAATACATCGAGACGCTGGACCGGCTTCCCCAAGCAACGCTGCTGGACTTGTTCCACGCTAGATACCTACGATCAGTCATCGTGAGCATCTCGTTCTCTCTCTCTTTCCGAAGAATCTCTACGATCAATTGACCGAAAACCTGAAAAAGATGTCGTCTTTATGAGCAGATAGGAGTCGGGTTGATGGTTGTTCAGCAATTTGGAGGGATCAATGGAGTCTGCTTCTATGCCAGCAACATTCTGAAGTCTGCAGGTAATGTCATATGAACTGTTGCAGCCCGATAACTCGAGCTGTTTAATGAATTTGTTCGGTATGTTTCATTCAGGAGTCTCTTCCAGCTTCGGAATCATCATCTACGCGGTTGTTCAGGTATGTAGCGGGTCGGAACCTGAACATCTTACGATCGAAATCGGGTTGTGAACAAGATTGAAGCTTTTGGTTTGCAATCTGCAGCTTGTAGTGACACTGCTGATTACACAAGTAGTAGACAGAGCTGGAAGGAAGCCTCTTTTACTGGTAAACATTGATGGTTTGAGGGTTTCCAGTTCATATCAAATTAGCTAATGAATTCGAAACTCAGCATCGGTATCGTGTTCGGCAGGTTTCGGCGTCCGGGTTGGTGGTGGCATGCTTGTTAATAAGCCTTTCGTTCTACCTAAGGACGAACCATTTGGCACTTGAATATGTTCCTTTGCTGGCTATAACTGGCATTCTGGTACTTAATTCAAAACCATTCTGCAATTAGGTACTAGTACTAGGACTGTATTCTGCAATTTGGTACTAGTACTAGGACTGGATAGTGGGACGGGTACGAATACTTGTACCCGTTGTGCTTCGGGTAGTGGGTAATCAATATACACGATACTCATTCAAAAGCTTGAATCCGTTCGGGTAATGGGTATCTATTAACTCGAACGGGTATTGCCGAGTTTGGGACAGGATACCCACTGAGCCCAAATTTACAATGTCAATGAGACAATATTAACGAGTTTAAACGTTAACGGGTACCCACTATCTATTATACTTGCGGGTAGTGGGTACTCTTGCAAAACTCATCTCAAAGCCCGAACTTGTTCGGTAACATGTACTCATTAACCCAAATGAATACGGGTCAGGTTCATTTGTACCCACTACCCACCGGGCCAACTTCCAGCCCTTAGGTACTACTCATGGTTATCGACACTCTTATTCTTGTTTCGAGTGTTTGCAGTTGTACGTTGGATCGTTCTCGGCAGGGATGGGTGCAGTCCCATGGGTCATCATGTCAGAGGTAAAGTTTCATCGACCACGATGATCAAATATCCATTGTTTCCAACACTCTTTAGCCACTCCCTATTCGACAGACTTTCGTTTAAGGGGGCGTGTCAGTAAAACTCGTTCATCGATCTAACTACCTCACGAATTCTGGACTTGTGACACTATCAGATATTCCCAATAAACATCAAGGGTGTAGCAGGAGGTTTAGCAACACTGGTGAACTGGTTCGGAGCCTGGGCGGTTTCGTACACGTACAACTTCCTCAATTCGTGGAGCTCATACGGTACCTAAACATCAATGATCGATTATCGGGTTTTCGAGGAGTTCGTCGATCGATTTTGAGGTGATTTTCTTGTGGGTTTGCAGGTACATTTCTTGTGTATGCTGCAATCAATGCAGTAGCGATAGTGTTTGTGGCCAAAGTGGTACCAGAAACTAAAGGCAGAACCTTAGAACAGATTCAAGCTGCTATTAATGGTTAAATCAAAACAGAAGAACACAAAAACATGAACTCAGTTCATCACAGATCCCCAGAAAGATGTAAAACAAACATGTCTGCTGTTATAATACACTATATACACACACACACTCTTCTGGCATTCATCGCTCAATCCATAATTTCAATTCATTATCAGACGACGAATCGTGTTCGATCATGTTCGACTGTTTCCCAAATGAATGTAAAGAATCAGTTCATAACCCTATCTGAAACAAACAATACGCAGGAAAGTTACCCGGTTTCCCCCCGGGATCAGCTACAGTTATCATGTTCTTGATTCTGGAGCAGCAGCATCCTCTTATTCCTTGGTTCCAGAAGGGCCAAACCCGAATGAATGATACCCAGAAGGCGAAAACAGCTGCCCTGATCCAGAAGTGCTGCTTACTGATCTCTCGATATCATCCATTTCAGATACCAATGGTATCGACCGTTGCGGGATGGATGGAACCACCAGCTCGGTTTCCAGCATCTTTACTACCTGGTCCATTGTTGGCCTAGCGTACAGCTGCGGGTGCGAACAAAGAACTGCAACCAGGACGTATCTCTCCAGCACGTCCGGAGCAGCTAGCTCCGGCATCCCGTCTTCCACCACGTCTAGTCCTCTTCCTTCCTTCACCAGCGACCACGCCCAATCTGTAAGAAGACACGGTTGAGTTGCGGAATCATCGTCATCGAGCTTAAACAGTGCTTTCTTTCCGCTCAGGAGCTCGAGTAACACCACCCCGTAGCTGTACACGTCGCTTCTCTCCGTCAGCTGCCCGTATAGAGCATACTCTGGAGCTACATACCCCATTGTTCCTGCCACTCTAGTGCTAAGATGCGTCATTCCTTCTGGGTTGAACTTGGCGAGGCCAAAGTCTGCGACTTTGGCCTCGAAGTTATCATCCAGAAGGATGTTGCTCGCCTTGATGTCTCGGTGAATAATCCCGGGCTGTGCCCCGTAATGCAAGTAAGCCAACCCTTTCGCCGTCCCTAACGCAATCTTCTGCCGAACAGGCCAGCTGAGTTTCCTGCTCTCGTTACCAGCCAACAGATGATCGTGCAGACTCCCGTTCTTCATCAATTCGCAGACGATTATCCTCTGATGACCTTCCATCGAAGTAGTAGCAATGCAGTAGCCTCTCAGAGCCACCAGATTCACATGCCTTACACTAGCAATCACCTCGACTTCGTGAGCAAAGCTCGCATCCCCAGCAGCAGAACAGTTCTTGAACCTCTTCACCGCAACCTCGGATCCATCCATCAACCTTCCTTTATACACATTTCCATATCCTCCTTTCCCTATGATCTGATCCCTGGAGAAACTCCTCGTCGCCTTCTTGATTTCGTCGAATTTGAACTTCACCAGAGTCGTGCTCTCAGTAATGTTCTCCAAGCTAGTCGATCTCTCATTCTTATTATCAATCCCTAATCTGTTCAATTTCCTTCTCTTCTTCTTCATCATCATCAGACCATACTTCCTCCTCCAGAACCACAATCCACCAATCACAATCAACAACGCAAGAATCACACCAACACAAACCCCCAGAATCACAAATTTTTTCAATTTCTTCTTGTTCTTAACAGGTTTCCCAAAATCAAGCAGAAACAAGCATTTAGCAGTACCTCTATCATTCGGCCCCAAAGGATTCACCACCGCAGCAGCGTAAATCGACGGATACGCCTGACAATCGGAAACATTCCCTACCGAGTTCCCCGTCAAATGCAAAGCCTGGATCCTCGACAAGCTGGCCGTACAAGCAGCGCAAGGGGAATTGTTCTCCAAGCTCTGATCGCAGCTCGATACTACATCAGATAACGACGAATTCGTAACTAGGGTTTCGAATTGCTGCCTCGTCGTGATGTTCATGCATCCCTGGGAGATCCAGCTGGTTTGGAACCCGCAAGAGGAGCGGATGTCGAAATTGGGGAGGACAACGTTGACTAGACGTTGGTAAGATCGCCAGCAGGAGTCTGCGGTGGAGAGAGGCGGGAGGAAGTTGTTGGTGCGGAGGAGGTAGTCGGATTGGACGAGGCGGAGGCTCTGGCGGATGTATTGGCAGTTCTGGGAAGGGTCGACTTGGGGAGGGTTTGTGCCGTCGTAGAGGCGGCTGAGGACTGTGAAGTCGAGTGGACAGGTGGAGTTTTGGGCGGCGGCGGTTGTTAGGAGGACGGCGGCGAGGAGGGGGAGGAGGACGGCGGCGGACATGGAGGCGGCTGCGGCGGTGGGGATAATTGAAAATTTGAGGTCATCGGGAAATGGGAAGAGGAGTAGTAGCAGAGATGGCTGAGGTATCTTGACCAGCTTTGGAGGAGATTTGACTTTTTGAGCATCCTTCTTTTTGTCATTTAGTGCTTAACGATATTTAATTAAGGGGAAAATATCAGTTTTCCTCCTTCAAGTCTACCAATTTAACAGATAGCCTCTATACTATAAATCATTTTTTTACACCTCCTACTTCAGCCACTTTACCTTTTGGGTCCTTCCGTTTCAACTTTCATCTTCTTAACGTTAAATCATGACACATCCGCACGCCGACGAAGAGAGATATCAGAGGTGGGAGAGGAAGAGTTGGCGAGAAGAGTATGGTGAAATACGAAGAGTTTTAAAACCACACGTTTTAATTTGTCGATTTCATCATATCTAATAGGAAAAATAGCACATTCCCCCTCTACTTTACCAACTTAACAAATAGCTCCTATACTATAAACTGCTCATTTTACCTATCCTACTTTGACCACTTTGTCGTTTGAGTCCTTCCGTTCCAACTTCGGCATTCCTAACGTTAATTGATGAGCATTCAGTACACCATTTAGCTCTAATGACCATGTATTAGCTTACTAATCGTTTTTTAATTAGGAATATATTATATAATATATATATTTATATTAAATATATATATATATATATATATATTGGTTAGATAGGATGAAATCGACAAATAAAATGTGCCAACTCTTCATCTCCTACCTCTGATATCTCTCTTTGTGAGTGTGTGGATGTGTCCAGATTTAATGTTAAGTTGAAAACAGAAGGACCAAAACGATAAAGTGGTTAAAATAGGACGGGTAAAATGAGTGATTTACAGTATAGGTGGCTATATGTTAAGATGGAAAAGTAGAGGGAGCAAATTGTTATTTTTCCTAAATTAAACATGTGAATATGTGATTGAGTCGGAACCAGGCTGGTTGCTTCCTCATCTAGGTGGAATCTTCAAGATTCTAGATGCATGGATTAAGAAAGATTACCTCTTAATTAGCAATGTTTTTATTACTATTAACTAACATATATCCTTTTACACTATAAATGGCTATATTTACGTTTTTATTTTAGTCACTTTACCTTGTGGGTCATTCGGTCAAAATTTTTGTCAAATTAACGTTAAATTTGGATTACACGTGTATATCACATTAGCAACTACTTTCACAGTTTAATGAGTAAGCATTGGGGGAGGTAAATTGAGTAAGTATCGCGAAGAGCACGGGTGAAATACAAAGAGTTCAAAAATCACATGTTTTATCTACTGGAGCTGCATGTAGGGACGGAGCGGAGCCAGGGGCTCCAAGCAGGGTCCCTATACCCCACTAGACGAATGATTTTTTGAAAAAAAAAATGTATGTATAATTGAATATTGGACCTCACTTGGACTTGATCAGAACTCTTATTATTCAATCGTTTTGCTGATTTTTTTTTATGGACACCACTTGCCAGAATTTCTGGCTACACCACTGCATGTGGGCTTGATGCACATCAATTAACGTTAATAAGACGAAAGGTGGTTCGATTATTTTGCTTATTTTCTATTATGGACATCACTTGGTAGAATTTCTTTCTAACTACGCCACTGATGGTGTTTTGATGTGCATCGATTAACGTTAATAAGACGAAAGTTGAGACGGAAAGAATCAATCAATAGATAACAGATGAAAAGAGTGATTTATAGTGAAAACATCCCTCATCACATAACTTATCCAATCACGAGGTATCTCGTAAAAATTCTCGACCGCCTAGCTAGAACATGAGCAACTCGTTTCGAGCTCGTGATCAAGTGCGCAATGCTATACACACTCAATAATCACTCATACCTTCTATTACTGTGCATATGTCACACACAAAATCAAAGAATCAAAACCATACCAAAATTCCCCCTCAAAGAGATTCTGATGTCCCAGATTCCGACCCTTGATCTTCATCTTTGCGCCCTCGCCCAGCATCAGTACTTGTAAACCCATAAGGCTGATGATACCCAGAAGAATAAAACCCCATACTATCCTCCATCGACAACTCAACCTCATCCCCACCCATCACAAACATCGGCTGATTCGGTATCGAAGGAATCGACATCTCCTCCGCTTCCAACATCTTCACAACCTGCTCCATCGTCGGCCTCGCCTGCATTTCCGGGTGTGAGCACAGCACACCCACCATAACATATCTCTCCAACACATCAGCATCATCACCTCTCTCCGGCATCCCATCTTCCACAAGCTCAATAGCTCGGCCTTCTTTCGCCAATGTCCACGCTACGTCTGCTAGGAGATATGGCTGGCTTCCGTCGTTCCTCATCAGAGCCTTCTTCCCGCTTAACAGCTCGAGAAGAACAACGCCGTAGCTGTACACGTCGCTTCTCTCGGTTAGCTGGCCGTAGAGGGCGTATTCTGGAGCTAAGTAGCCCCAGGTGCCTGCTACTCTGGTGCTGAGATGAGTCATTCCTTCTGGGTTTGATTTCGCTAGACCGAAATCAGCAACCTTGGGTTCGAAGTCGTTGTCTAGGAGGATGTTGCTTGCCTTAATGTCTCTGTGGATGATTGTGGGTTGTGCACCTGTGTGTAAGTATGCTAGACCGCGTGCTGTACCGAGTGCGATCTTCTGACGAATTGGCCAGCTGAGCTTTGATTTCGAAGCATTGCTACCGAAGAGGTGATCGTGGAGGCTACCGTTGTTCATTAGCTCGCAGATGATCATCCTCTGGTGGCCTTCTGTGGTGGGAGTTGTGGCGATGCAGTATCCTTTCAGAGCTACTAAATTCACATGGCGAATGCTGCCGATTACTCCAACTTCATGTGCGAAGCTCTCGTCACCAGCAGCTGAGCAGTTCTTGAATCTCTTCACAGCTACTTCCGTGCCGTCGATCATTTCGCCTCTGTACACATTCCCAAATCCTCCTTTCCCTACGATGTTATCTATGGAGAAATCGTTAGTTGCTTTCCTGATCTCTTCGTAATCGAATTTCACTAATCCAGCATCCAATCCTATCTCTAGTTCATCCTCTTTTGCTTTCCTCTTCTTCTTGTTGTTCAATTTCCTCCTCCTAGCCAAACAGAACCATCCAATCACGATAATCAGGAGCAATCCGACGCCGCAGGCGGCGGAAACCGCCGGAATCAGGGCTTTCGATTTCCCGCTGCGATTATTGGAAGTGAAATCGAGCAAGAACAAGCACTTATCGGTTCCGATATCAGTAGGCCCTAGGAAATTGACAAACGCTGCAGCGTAAATAGAAGGATAATCCGAGCAGGTAGAGACGTTACCAATGGAAGGACCGGTGAAGTACAACCCCTGGATACGAGAGAGCGAAGAAACGCAACCGGCGCACGGAGCGCGATTCTCGAGAGACTGATTGCAGTTAGAAACAGCGTTGTTGAGCGCGGATCTAGGCACTCTGGACTCGAACTCATCCCTAGTGGTGACGTTGATGCATCCTTGCGAGATCCAGCTGGTGCGGAACCCGCAGGAGGAGCGGATGTCGAAATCAGGGATGAAATCGTCGGCGAAGCGCTGGTATGAACGCCAGCAGGAGTCGGCGGAGGAGAGCGGAGGGAGGAAGGTGTTGGTGCGGAGGAGGTGGTCGGATTGGAGGAGGCGGAGTCCCTGGCGAATGTATTGGCAGGCTTGGGGGCGCTCGACGGCGGAGGGGAGGTCGGCGGTGGCGACGAGCTGGCGGAGGATGGAGAAGTTGAGCGGGCATGGATCGGTGGTGTTGTTTTGTGCGAGGACGGTGAGTGATGATCCGAGGAGGAAGAGAAGGAGGAGGACGGCGGACATGGTGGCCGGAGTGTGGAGGAGAAGGGATTTGCAGCGGTGGTGGTGTGGGATTAATGGTGAGGACTGGTTTGGCCATGTTTTATTCGTTTTTTTGAAAAGTAGATTTTGCTTTTTTGACCGTTTTCCAAATTTCTGGTTGGTTTTTCTGACGGCATGTCACGGTCTAAGGATAAAGCATGCTTGCCTACTTCTGGTGGTTTCTTTTTTAATCAGAATTGGAAAAATAGCAATTTGGTTATTTACTTTGCCAATTTAACAAATAAGTAATCATCTCTCTTTGGTTTTATTCACTCCTTTTGTTCCAACTTTTGTCTTCTTTTTTTTGGTGAAAGAAGGGTGAACCCTTACGAAATATTATTAATAAAACGAGGAGTAGAGACGCCTAAGAGGTCGTATCTAAGCCAGTACAAGAGTTTATGGTCAGGAACCAAAGAAACATGGGTCCCTAAATCCAGATCATGACCAAGATTAGCCAGATAGTCCGCAGCGAAATTCGCTTCACGGTAAATATGAGTGATCGAAACTTCCAGTCTCGATGCTTAAGCGACCGAAATTGCTCGACCAGGCTAGCATGACGATGCAACAGGTCCGAGTCATTGAGCAAGATCGACACTGCTGCCCTGGAGTCGGTTTGAATCAGAAGCTTCCTCACACCTTTCTCCCAAGCAAGGTGCATCCCATCAATAATACCCCGCAACCCCGCAACTTTTGTCTTCTTGACGTTAATTGATGTGCATTTTTTTTTTGTTGATTACGCGTTTTATAACTGATAGTATAAATATATATAAAAGAATGGAACTGATAGATAAAATGTGTGATTTTAAAATTCTTCATATGCACTTGTATTTCTCGCGATACATCTCGAATTTACCCAATGGCGGAAACAGGGGAGCCGCGGCTCCCTCTCCCGGATATAGAGTGTAAAATCTCGTATTTTTAGAGTTTAGTGTTGGGGTATTGAAATTCGGATCCCCACTATGTTGTGTCAGTGAAATGTTGTCTTAAATTTTATTTAATAGTTACTCATAATCAACTTAAAGTATAATAATTATAATATATGATCATAAATTATTCCAGTTTAAAGAAAAAATGTAGGTGGCACATATAATTCTATTTTACTATTGTAATAAAAAAATCATGCGTATTTTTACTTAGTATTAGATTCATGAAATTTTTTCTACTGTTATCCAAATTTGGAAAAAAAAAATCGGTGGCACCGATTTTCGATTTATAATTTGGTGTCCCCCGTATACCAATCTTGGTTACGTCATTGAATTTATCTCCCTCAATGCTTACTCACTAAAATATGGAAGCAAATGTGGATGTATATCGATTTGACGTTAAGAAGATAAAAGTTGTGATGAAATGACCTAAAAGACAAGTGAGATGACAAAAGAAAGTGATTATTTATCAACAAAAAGGACAATGAAAATGATTTATAGTGTAGGGATTACATATTAAGTTAACAAAATAAAGGGATCAAATTGTTATTTTACCAATGAAAATAATCCATTAATTTATTAGAATATATATACCCACTATAAAAAGGTGCAAAATAGATAGATAGTGGAGACCTGAGTTGAAATCTTTGCTGGTGGTGGTAAGACTTTATATATAATTATGTATTTAATTTAATTTGTTATTTATGGAATTATTTTCTTTATTTAATTTAATTTGTTATTATGTATTTAATAAAATACAAAAAAGATATTTTTAAAAGGGGCTTTAAGCAATAATAAAATATACTAATACCACTTTTTGAGTACATGAGCTTGCTATTACTATGGAGGTTTTGATACGTGATCAGTCTGTTAAGATGGTGGTGAATATCTCTGGAAAGACATCATGATTCGGGTATTCTCATTTTTTACGATTTTTCGTTATTTTGAATAACAATGTCCTATTCAAAAGTGTCGAGAATGCGCAAGTCACAGACTGTAAGGTCAACTAATGAATCATCCATGATAATGGCTATACATAGATTATCATCATTTTTAAGCTATTGATCACACACTCGGGTCATCACCCAACCGCCAACGCGATTCACGTCTACACGCTTCTTGAGTAACTCTAGTACTTTGTCATGCGTAACTCAGACCATTGTCCAATGGCGCAGACTATAAATCTTCATTGGAAAAATATATAGTTTTGAGAACTCTAGTAGCACAGCATGCAAAAGCAACTATGTGGGTCAAGAACTTCCACTTTTGCTTATCAAGCATGACTAGGTTAAAAGCTCGAAGTTTTTGAAACCCCAAACTGTCATCACTTTTTAACGAGTGCATAATCTCTCCCAACACATCAAATTGATGTTGTCACTCCCTGCACCCTTCCTACACCACCAAAAGGAGTTCATCATTCGTTTGAGCTCACGTGTAAGCTAATTTGACGGCATGAGAACACTCATACAATAAGCAGGTATGGCTTTGAGCCATAACTTTTATAAGAATTTCTTTGCCACCTTCCGTCGACACCACATTTGGAGTCATTTCCAAACGTGTTCCAAAAGCAAGCTTTCAGTTTACACCAATCAAATAAGGAAATACCAAGATAATGTTCATCCTAGCAAACTCTTTTTGAGAGAAAAACCATTAATTAAGATAATCATCCCATTAACGCCTAACCAAACCGATAAATACTATATATATAAAAAAAAAGATAACTAAAAAAAAAAAGAGTTTTAAATTAATTCTCCTTATAAACCTAGGCTTGGCAATGGGTACCCACCCAAAATCCAGCCAAATTGGGTGGGGATTACCCGTTGACTGGGTAAAGTTGACGGGTATGGGCAAACCCGGTACCCAGTTTGAGCGGGTAACGGGTGGGGACGGGTTTCAAAGTATCCGCCCCATACCCAACCCAATGGGTACCCAGTATGAAACAACGTTGTATTAGCCATAATATATCATCTATGTTTAACGGACTAAACCCAATTTCTCCTTCACTAATTAAGTTCTTCACTTCAACTCATCGATCGAGCAGTCTGTCGTTCCCTCTCGAAACCATAATGCTATAAAAACGTAGCTACATCTCAAAAATCTCTTTGCAATCTAGGTGCATAGAGATTTGGGGTTCACCCAATGGGTACCGGGTAAACCCGATACCCATGTCGGGTCGGGGATGGTATGGATTTTATACCCATTTAGTCTTGGCGGGCGGGTACGGGTAATACCCATTTAATAAACGGGTGGGTGGTGGATATATGGTATCCGGGGCCGTGGGTACCCATTGCCAAGCCTATATAAACCTTTCCTTAATCAAACTCAAATTACGACTTCTCTTCCCGCTCTCTGTACTTCTTCCTTCAGCTTCCTGCAACTCTTCTCCCTCTAATGTCGAATTTCAATTTCCCCCAGCAGCAGCAGCATTCCCGGCCTCCAATGGCTCCACCGGCAGCCATGAACGCTCTCTCTCTCTCTCAATTGCAGATGCAGATCATCGAGCTCACCGCCTCTTTGTATCGCGATGTCAGTACTTCTTCCTTCTCGTCTTCAGTCTTCCCGCGCTTTCGTTTCCTTGTTGATCGATTACTCGCGTTTCTTTTTGATCTTCGGTTTTGAACTTTCACTCCGATTCCAGTAACCTGAACGAATCTATTAATCATTCTAATTGAAATCTCTGTTTCTGATTCAAGAATGAGTACCGGAATCAACTTAGGTTAAACAGATTAGATTAGGAGTTCTTATAAATCTTCATTGAATTGATCTGTTGATTTTGATGGTTGCTTACCTGTTTTTTGTTGCGGGAAGAGATTTCTGGACGAGCAGTTCAGTAAGGTTCGGGAGCTTCAGGATCAGAGCTGTCCTGATTTTGTGATGAAGGTTGTGACCGTCTTCTTTAACGATTGTCATCAGATTGTTACCGACATTGCTATTGCTCTGTGAGTTTCCTTTTCTGTGTGTTTGTTTGGCATCAATGGAAATAGGAAACATATCGAGGAGTTGCTGAATCTGTAGGGTAAATTCCTTTTGGTGTGCAGCAAACTACAGGTTGTAGATTTCAACAAGGTACTAACCAAAGTTCATCAACTGAAGGGCTGTAGCTCCAGGTAAGATTGACATGGAGAAATCAATGGAAGTTTATGTTGTTTCATTTCGTTTTTTTGATTGAATTGTTTCCATGGTCAGCAGCTTTGGTGCAGGAAGGATCAAAGATCTATGCGCACCATTGAAAAATCAATGCGAGTTGCAGAATCCCGAGGGGTGAGTTAAGACTTAAGAGTCATCATCAGTTTGGTATTATGATTACTTATGAAGAGTTGATTTCATTTAACTCGCTCAATTATGTTGATTTAGGTGTATGAGATGCTTACAAGAAGTGTATCATGAGTACACTCTGCTACAGAACAAGTTCCAAACTCTTTTCTTGGTAAGTTTGAAAGAAAACAACGTAATAAACTTCCATTGTGAATCAGTGTCATTAGAGAGCATATCTAGTACAATTTTTTTGCTCAACTCTCTCCCTGGATTATCCACTGTAGCTCGAGCAGCAGTTCAGCATAGCCAGTGGAGCATTCCCTAAAGCTCAATGATTCATCCGTGTCGTCCCCATCGAGGCTGGAGAGTGTGTGAGTTGTTTCCCTCCTCAGAACTCGACAGGATCAAAATGAACAACCATTTGTTTTTGTACATATGCCTACTGCAAAAGCACGATAATCCGGTTAGTGCTTCGGAACCCTGAGTTCGTTTTGTACAGCACTAACACAGGGTAAATACTTGTCCATTGTTAGTAGCTGCAACTGTTTCATGTGTGTCCATGCCTGCCTAGTAATGGTGAGACAGTTTCGTAATCAAGCTAGTGGTCTGGTCCATTTGAGAATGAAATCACTGAGAACAGTGGTCCTGTGTATGTGAGGTTGATTGAACCCTAGTACTGTCCACTTCTGTCCCCTGCTGCAACTCTTTAGGATAGTTTTAGGGTTTTTTGATCTGGAAATATGATTGCTTGCTTGCTTGCTTACTAATGGGAGTGGTACTAATTGTAGATTGCTTGCCATGTGATGTTGTTGCTAAATGTTGTGTACTGTTCCCATGATTCATTCTAATTAGTACATGTATGTTTGCCCTTCGGTACTCGTTATCATATTTTATGTAATTCTTAATCCCGTGTGCCAAACGAGCCCTATCGTATTCTGGGTTTATCGAGATGTGTGAGAGATGCACGAGAATTCACGAGCATCGTCTGAAAAAAAAAAAAAATAAGAGGGATTTTTGGGTAATTAGCATTAGGAGTCCCATTTGTTTGGTATTTGTACAAAATTGTGTCATTCTTATGAAAAAATACTGACCGAATCAGTTTCGTACAAAATCATTTTATCAATCACTTTTCTGACCGAATCATCTTGTCAACATGTTAAGTCGGTGAAGAAAGTACACGTGGAAGGTTCAACTCAGCTCTATTAACCTAATCGGTCATGTATTGAACCCTACCCTAATAGACTTTTAGTCTGTTTTTTTTTTGGATTTTGATTGGGTAGGTTCAGTACATGACCGATTATGTTAATAGAATCGAATTAGACCTTCCACATATACTTTTTTGCCGACTCGACATGCTAACATGACGATTTAGTCTAAAAAAAGTGGTTGATAAGATGATTGTGTACGAGAATAATCAATTTTTTTCATACGAGTGAGACGATTTTGTACAACTCTAAAACGAATAGAATTTCATTAACGGGGATTTTTGTTGTACCAGCAGTAAAACAATGTACTACGTGGCGAGTAAATTGCGAAGTCAGCCTGTAGATTAACATCCCATACCCTCGTGTCACGTAAACCACCCATCCAAGCCTGCTGACTTGTCTCTCCATGTAGGCTCGGACAGCCCCGAACCAACCCCTAAATTAATAATTAAACCATAAACCCTACCTGTAAACGAGGCAGAAAAAGTAAAAAAACAGTGAAAGGTCTGACATGGAAGAAGAAACTCAACCACTCCACAATGGGAAAACTGTAAAGATAAAGAGACACTTCCTTCATCGTCCCTTCTGTTCTTCATCTTCTCCGGCAAGCCACCACCCAGAACAAGATTCCAAATCCTTCCTCCATTGCTTCTGTCCAACGCCATCATTTCTTTAATAACCTTATAACCTTATTCTTCCGCCATTAAAAACCCCTCTTTCCCTCCCTCTGTTCTTAGTAAGAACTTCTTACAAACCCTCAAAATGGCTTCCTCCTCCTACATTCTCCCCTTCTTACTGTTACTCTTCATCCCAACTGAATCAATTCTCAACCCAATCGATTTCCTATCCCTCCAATCGCTCCGCAAATCCCTAGACGACATGCCCGGATCCAACTTCTTCTCCTCCTGGGACTTCACCGCCGACCCCTGCAACTTCGCCGGCGTCTACTGCGCCGCCGACCGCGTCATCGCTCTCAACTTGGGCGACCCGCGCGCCGGCTCCCCGGGTCTCATCGGCGAGCTCGACTCCGGCATCGGGAAACTCACCTCTCTCGCCGAGCTCTCCATCGTCCCGGGTCGGGTCACCGGATCGTTACCCGACTCCATCTCCCAGCTCACCGAGCTCCGGTTCCTAGCAATCAGCCGTAACTTCCTCACCGGAGTTATCCCCGCTTCCATCTCCCGTCTCGCCGGTCTGAGAACTCTCGATCTCAGCTACAACCAGCTCGCCGGACCTGTTCCGGCGTCGATCGGGTCTATATCCGGGTTGTCGAATCTCATCCTCTGCCACAACCGTCTCTCGGGTTCCGTCCCTAAATTCGGGTCCCGGCGACTGACCCGAGTCGATCTTTCTAATAACCGGCTCAGCGGCTCGATTGCTCCGTCTACGTTTCCTTCTTCGCTTCAGTATCTATCCCTTTCGAGAAACCGGCTAGTCGGGTCGGTGGATCGGGTCCTGACCCGACTCGATCAGCTAAACTACCTCGACCTGAGCGTGAACCAGTTTTCCGGTTCGATTCCGGGTCGGATCTTTACTTTCCCGATAACCAACCTACACTTACAGAGGAACTTGTTTATCGGTCGGGTGAACCCGACCGATAAAGTTTCGATCCCGACCGTTGATCTGAGCTACAACAGATTGTACGGTCCGATTTCGCCGTTGTTCTCGACGGTGAAGAATCTGTACCTGAATAATAACCGGTTCACCGGCGAGGTTCCGATTAGCCTGGTGGAGAGATTGCTGGCGGCGGGGATGGAGACGCTGTATTTGCAGCATAATTATTTGACGGGGATAAGGATTAGTCCGAAGGCGGAGATTCCGGCGAGCTGTTCGATGTGTTTGCAGTATAATTGTATGGTGCCGCCGGTGCAGAGTTTTTGCCCTTTGAAGGCCGGGAAGCCGAAGGTGAGGCCGTTTGATCAGTGCGGCGGTGGGGAGGGTAGTTTGGGGAATTTGTTGTAGGGGTAGGATGGTCAATGTGGATATTGATCTTTTTTGGGGGTGTTTGGATTAATTGTTTTGTATTAGGTTTTTACACAAATGTTTGTAAATGGTGGAAAATGTGAAGGAATAATTATTTGGATATTTTGATGTGATTTACAACTCGGTTTTCGCTTACTAAGTTTCAGGAACATCACCTAATCTATATCGAATTTTGGTAGCTAGTGCGATTTCGAAGTGTCTAGATATCAGAGATGAAATCTATTTACAGTCTGTAATACCACCAACACTGTTCTAAAGCGGGTGGCCGGCTAAGAACGGTCATGTTTGACTGTGCTTACACCACATTCGCTCACTTACTATGTCCTCCTTCAACTCACCCTAGCCTCGTGCCTCTAAGGCTTCACAACCGAGTCTTCACAGGAATGTGATGTGTATGAGAACGAAATTAGCGAATAAATGTGTATGAAAAATACTCATGAATGCCCATAGATGATAGAACAGTAACAGTTTTCGGCAAATGTTTGAGCCGGAATTAGTCGTTAACAAAACTCAAAACCCAATTCACAGTACATACATTCTAATTTTCCTCATGTTTTCCATTGTCGCGCATTTTTTTTTCAAAGTTACTTATGCCAACTCCTTTCCTTCTCCGTCTATGTGCATCAATGATCAGCTCGTTATCGTCTTGAACCGTTCCAACCCAATAACTCAAGTTGTCGAAAGAGAGTTCTAAATGAATCATCTTATATTGTTTACTAACCCGTCCTCCCAGACTCGAGAGTAAAAGTTTGCACATGGTTTTTGATGCTTTCTTCTTTCTCTCTTTGACTTTTGACCATTTGCCTTTGACCAAATAAACTAATCAAAAGTTCAACACTTTCATTCTGATTAACCAATCATTATTCAGCAGTTGACAGTTGGCTTATGCTTTTGATTAACCAACTGATTCTTTGTCCTCATGCTAAACCCAGCACCTGTATTATTCATCAATGGTGCAGCAGCATAGCATAAAGGCCTAATACCCTCACATGTCACGAACTATTGACCATTGTTTCGCGTATATACAACCTATTGCCTATATTTCTGGCGTCACGAACTATTGAATTATGAGTTCCGCGTAACACGCCGTCTATTTTTTTGGTTTTCCGTCCAAAAATATTAAGTGACCTGGCGTAGCACGCTGATGTGGCTGTTTTAGTGTATACGTGGCCATTTCAAACCGGCCAACTCATGATTTTAGATTACAACCACCCAACCAACCCTATCCATTTCGAACCACCCACTACCTTTTCGGTTTCCCTGCACACACACTGTCTCTCTCGTCAAACCCGGTCTCCACCGCCACCGTAAATGCCTCCGCCTCTTCTTCCATCGGGATGACGTAGCCGGTCACCTGCAACGCCGCCTTCGTCCCCATGGTTGTGACGTCGTCATGAATTCAAAATCTAACAAACTCTTATCGAAAAACAAATCTCACAAACTCATCCCACCAATTCAAAATCTAATATGAAACCATGTCGTCATCGTCGCCGGATCAACAACCCAAGATTCGATTCGGAATCATCGGCTGCGCAGACATAGCCCGAAAGCTCGCCAGAGCAATCACCATATCTCCAAACTCCCATCTCTCCGATGTTGCCATCCGTACTCTAGAGAAAGCTACAGCCTTCGCCGGAGCAAACAATCTCTCGCTGGCGGATGAGCTGGATCAGATTCTTGACGCGTGTGAGGATAACTGCTTTCAGTTCATGGACGGGACGATGTGGATTCATCATCCACAGACTATCGGAGAGCTGCGAGCTGTGAGTGTTTGCTTCTTTTTTATGCCCACCACCTGTTTGACGAAATTTCCTTCACAGTTTATAATCATCCAATCAGCTCAAATATCACCATTCACCAATCACCATGTCCAATCGATCTTGAATTCATATGGATAGATACACAATACAGTAATAAAAATGCCCACCACCTGTTCGAAGAAATTCCCCTGAGAGAGAGATCGCCTTTCTTCTTCTTCTACAGGTACAGAGCTGCCTTACCTTCGTTGTCGGCGAAGCCTTCCTCAAATCCAACATCAGAGCAAACCCAAACCTCGACTCCCTCGGCGCACTAGGCGACGTGGGTGGTATCTGCCACCCCCTCCGCCGTCATCTTCGACGCTGGAGTGATCCTCGCCTACGGAGCTTCCCTCCTATGGACAGACGGTAAAGCAGCAATGTTCCACTGCTCGTTTCTCACCAACTTCACCTCGATCGTCACAGCCATGGGACGAAGGCGGCGCTGCAGGTGACCGGTTACGTCATCCCGATGGCAGAAGTGGCGGCGACGTTTACGGTGGCGGTGGAGATCGGGTTTGACGAGAGAGACAGTGTGTGTGCAGGGAAACCGAAAAGGTGGTGGGTGGTTCGAAACGGATAGGGTTGGTTGGGTGGTTGTAATCTAAAATCATGAGTTGGCCGTTTGAAATGGCCACGTATACACTAAAACAGCCACATCAGCGTGCTACGCCAGGTCACTTAACATTTTTGGACGGAAAACCAAAAAAAATAGACGGCGTGTTACGCGGAACTCATAATTCAATAGTTCGTGACGCCAGAAATATAGGCAATAGGTTGTATATACTCGAAACAATGGTCAATAGTTCGTGACATGTGAGGGTATTAGGCCTAGCATAAATGCATAATCCTCTCTCTGTATTATTACAATGTGTGAAAAAGAATCGTTCTTCTTAGCTCCCACAGTTACATAACACATACATTACTTACACCTGCTATAACAACATATCGTATAACCTTCTGTGTTTTCTACAGATTTCGAGCCCGTGTCGAGCGAGCTTCAGTAGAACTGCCTTCTGTGCAGTCGTTTCTTCGTCATAGGAGTCGGAGCTTCCCCGTTACCGACAAACTCCCATTTCATGATATCCCCGTCCCACGAAGAGCTCACCAGCATCGGATAATGAGGGTGCCAACTGCAGTCTCTTACAGGCGAGTTGTGGTGTTTCAGTACTCCGGCTATCTCCCCGGTCACCTGTTACATTGTGTGATTTAGAACACCACGAGTGATCCGAATTCGAGATAGGAATTCACTTACCACGTCGTAGATGTAAACAGACGAGTCGTGGGATCCGGTGTAGATGTACTTCTGGCCAGTGCTGCGAAGAGCGAGAAGCAAAATTCCATCAGACGGGATCGGAGAAGGGCAGTCGTTAATCGAGACTTCGGTTACCTGTAGGCTGGCGAGAAATAGCAGCGGATGAGTGTTCGGAGAACTGAGTGACCTTTATATGTGGCCACTGACTGATCGCACGGATGCTTCAAGTCTCGAGCTGGAGCTGGGTAGTCCATCCATCTGTAATCCCACTCGTAGTCCCTGATCTCTGAATTGCTGCAATCCATCGGAAATGTGTAGAATATGACACGGGTTTTTTCGGTCAATTCGGTAATCATCACTTTCCACAGCCTTATGAAACTAGCATAGAAGGCTAGACATCTAAAACTGTAAAGTGACAGTTCATATGATAGATATATTATACCATGTAGAGCTGGGAGCCATTTTCCTGATATCCCAGAGTTTGATCGTTTGATCTTTTCCGTTCGATATAAAATAACGGCCATCTCCACGGCTGTCTATGCATGTAATTCCTTCTACATGTCCCGTTAGGACTCCTGCGGGCTTCCCTCTCGCTATCAAGCAACGTCTATCCCACACCTAGCAACATTAAGCAGTTTAGACTCAGCACCAGCTATTTGATATCCTAGATCAAACTATATGAAGTCCAGAAAGCTGCAAGAGCTATGTCAAAAGCTAACGAATATAAAACAGTAAAAGGACTAACCTTGCAGAGATGATCATCACTCCCAGAGTAGATCAAATGTCCACTTTCGTCAGCAAAACAGACGGTGTTCACATCGGACTGCATTCAAGGCAAGAAACCTTTTAGCTACTTTGGATAGTGATATGGCCAAATAAGGTCAGGGAACCTGATTTTGTTAGTAAACAATATAAGATCCATTCAGAACCCTCTCTCAACAACTCGATGTATTGGGATGCAATATTTCATGACAGATTTCAGGAGAACTTCCTCAGCAAGATATAAGAAAACCTGAAGCAATATGAACATAAACCAAACCAAGCCTCGTATGAGACCGAGGGTTCAACTTTTGTTTATGGAGGCTTAAGTTCAGCAGAACTTATTTGGAAGAGTGGTTGAAAACAAAATGAACAACAAACAGATGTTCGTTAACTTACCATGTGTGCTAAGATTCTCTCAGAGACCTTATTAGCTTCAAGATCATAGACATATATAGCATCATCATTACATCCAGCAACTAGTTCACGACCATCAGTAGAGAATTTCACTGAGAAGATCCCGAAAGTATAGCCCCCGTCAACTTCATCAGAAAAGTCCAAACCATCATGAATCTCCTACAGCGACAATAATACATCTGGTATCAATTCGATCGTCAGAAAAGACAGTTATAATGACAAGAATAAACCTTATTTTGGCTTTTCGTAATGCTAGATTATTTCAGCAAACAATTGGACTTAATTATATTCCTAATCCATGACATATGTCACGGTTTCTAAACATATAGAACGAGTGGCATACCGTTACATTTGCAACTGACTCTGTGGTCGATGATTCAATGTTAACAATGTGCACAATAGGGCACATGCTGGCATACACCTGAAACAACAGTTAAACTAGTTATCGCGCAATTCTTGCGCCACATTGTAGCAGTGAATGCTACTTTTGATGGTTCCAATGCCATCTTTAAGATACTCTATACAATTCGAGCTCGTCAACATTCAACGATCTTTGTTTTACATGTCATATATTCTCTACGCGATGACAGAAGCTCTAACTCACAGAAATTGGAAATCATTTTCTACTCACAAAACTTAATTGACAAGATTGTCAGCTTACGAGAAACCGTTGATCTGGAGACAGAGATGTATCAGTAACTGTCCAACGCAAACTTCTGGCACGAATATCCTTCTGAACCTTCCACCCTTTCTCAACATTGTATATTTTGATATGGCTTCCCTGAGATCAACAAAAAAAGTGGCAAAACGTTTAGGACAGTTTTCTTTCAACTTGAGTATATGTTAATCAACCAACCATAATCCACCTGAAACCCAGCAACAAACAAGGAACCATCAGACGAAAACTGCGAGACATAAGCTCGGCTATTCATCCGATCGACAAGCCAAGGACCATCAACAGGCAAATATCTGCTGATAATATGACAACGATCAGCTCCCGAGAACCTCCCCCTTCCGGATAAATTAGCTTCTCGACCGGCTAACATCTTTACAGGAGAGACTGGGAAGTCTCTCTTCCCGGGTATCTCCTGTTCGAGCCTTCTATGGGGCTGAGATTTCAGGCTAATATCTTGAGCAACTTCATGGTCCAACTTTGCTGCAGATTCCTTCTTCAATTTGTGTTGGCTTCCTCCTCCAACTTCATTGACAGTCTCTTCTTCCTCATCAAACAGCTGAGATTCTATCTCCAGTCTACTCATTGCATAACCCATTTCGTCAATTGAAGGATCAACAGCTACGAAGAACATCTAAACTTCAGTTTTCTGGGTTTTCACAACCTGCAAAGACGAGTGATTGTCACATTCCCAGAATGGCAGAATCCACAAATGCATCATTCCCAATTTCAATTTCTTGATCGGTGGTACAGAAACAAAAGGACAAACAACAATCATAATCGAGTCAGCAAGTTTGAATCTTCAACGCATACAACCAAAACGAACACAATTTCATAACCTTATATACATATTCAAGACAGCCATTTCAGAGCTTTTGACTACTTATCCTAAGAATCCCAGCTGATGGGTACCTTAAAATTCATCCATGTGAAGATAATAAACAATCAAAATTCAAAGAGGTCAACACCCAGATGATTGAAATGAAAACAAACAGCAGAGAAGCGAATTTCTTGCCCACTAAACTGAAGAAAGAAGGAAATTTGGGCGAAGATCAAACAGTAGAAAAGCTTTACTCAAGTCGCGTACTAGCTTGCTTACTTACTGGGTTGGGATTTTGATGCATCTGCGAACGGATGACGATTGGATTGGAGTTCTAAATGAAATGATGGATGAGGATTGAGGATGAATCATTCATCTTTTTTTGTTTTTCTGGGTTATTGACGGTGAGAGAGAGCTGACGGAATTCAATTTCCACGTGTACATTATTATCATATTTAAATAGATTTAAGTTAATTTTTTATCATATTTTTTATGACGTGTAAGTGCGACATGATAACATGGTCGAAAAAAGCAGTTACCAGCGACTGCAATACTAGATTGTAACATGATTCAAAGTTTCAGTACCAGATCATAACATTTTGAATTTAAGGACCACTTTGTCACTCGGTCCAAAGTTTAAGGACGTATTAAGTATTTAACCCGGTATCTTAAAAAAAAATAACTCAACATCTCTTTCAATATCCACCTGCAAAACATTGAACCGAAAAAGGCAGTTCCTCTAAGAAAAAAGATAGATAACCCACAAATCCAGAAAGTAGTGTCAACCTAAGCCCAGTGCTTTACCAATCTCCAGTCTGGAAGATATCTTAGAGTGTGTCGAGTCACACAGTGTGCCGCACAAGTCGCATAACGTGTGGAACCGCACGAATACACATACCAGTGGCCATCTCGAGAAACCATCAGATATCGATCGAATTGACAATAGCGTAATGTTCTTGCTCATCTTGACTTTTTTTCTTTCAACGAGGCACTGATGATGCCTGATCGGATAAATGGGTAACCAAACCCGAATCCATTAAAACCGTTGGAGTTAATGGTTACCCACTACACGAAAGATCTCAAAATTCGAGATGGATAATCAGTTTAAATCGGGGTTGAGTACGGTAACCGTACCTGCCCAGGTGTGGATCAGATTTTTGGACAGCTATATGGGCCTATCCAAGCCCGATTCAAAGCCCAGTCCAGTCAGCTGTGTAGATGGGCTTTAAGCCCATAAACCCAAAGAACAATAACAGCAGGGTTCTCTTCTTCTTCTTCTCCGTTCCGCAAATCTGCAATCTTTCCGCTGCTTCGCCGCCGACGATCTAATCCCTTGGAATACGATCTACTACCTTCTGGATAAACCCTTTCACCTAAAACCTCCCACTCACAGGAATAAAATCCAAAAAGCAATGCTCATTCCAACTTCTCCCCAATGAAGCGATTGCTCAGAAACGCCGCCGCCGCCGCCGCAGCGCAATCCCGTCTCCGCCAAGGATCACCTTCCAATCCCGGAAGAACCCTAACTCCTCCTTACTCCCTCACCCTATCCAAATACTCAGGCTACGGCTTCTCCAGTGAAATCACCGTAGGCTCTTCTTCTTCTTCTTCCTCGTCCTCGTCCGCCGCCGCTGCCGGAGTTGGTCGTACTAGCAGCGTGTATGACCTTTTCATCAATAAGTTCTCCCCTGCCGTTGAGGCTCGAGGGAAGGAGCTTCTCCATGAGAAAGTCTCCCGATTAGCCTACACTCTGGTCCAGCACGCTGAAGATTTCGATAAAGTTTCTTCGATTTTGGAGGAGAGCGGCAGCTCCTTGTTCAAGATGTACAGCTATGGATCCGCTTTCCTTGAGTTGTTGAACGTTTTGGGTCATTCGTCGCCGCAATTCGCTCTTGAGGTAGTGAATTTTGAATCCTTTTGTCAAATTAGGTTTATGGTGAACAGAATCATATATTTAGCCATTTAGGGTTTTGTATTTGTATTGGATTTGCAGGTTTTTTCCTGGAGAAGGACGCAAACGGAGTTCAATCTTCCTCTGACATCGGAGGAGTACGCTAAGGCGATTGCTCTTGCTGGTAGAGTGAAGGATGTGGTTCTCGCTTCTGAGATTTTCTACGAGGCTTGCAGTAATCGAATCAAGAACACTGCAACTTATAATTCTCTGATGAGTGCTTATATGATGAATGGTCTCTATGATAAATGCCAATTATTGTTCAAGGAGTTGCAGAGGGAACCAAATTGCAGTCCTTCGATCATATCGTACAACATATTGATGTCGATTTATGGTCGGTTGTTGCTGGTTAATAAGATGGATGCTTGCTTTCAGGAGGCGAAAGATTTGAATCTCGTCCCGAATTCGTCCACATACAACTATCTAATTGCAGGCTATTTGACTGCTTGGGATTGGGACAGAATGGAGAAAACATTGCAGGCGATGAAGTCAGCTTCGATTGAGCCTACTAATCGGACGCGACTACTGATGCTTCGAGGCTATGCACATTCAGGGGATTTGGAGAAGATGGAAGAGGCGTATGAACTGGTTAAAGACCAGGTTAATGCTAAGGAACGTCCTTTGATTCGAACTATGATCTGTGCTTATTCCAGGAGTTGTGATCCAGATAAGCTGAGTAAGATCGAGGCACTCCTGAAGCTGATTCCGCCTGAGGAGTACATGGCTTGGATGAATGTGTTGCTAATCAGGATGTATGCTCAAGAAGGTTGCTTTGAGAAGATGGAACAGTCGATTTACGAGGCGTTTGAGCATCAAACGACTGTGACAGCTCACCGTGTGATGAAAGCGATAAGTTTGGGGTATTACAAGAGCAATGATGTTGATAAACTAGCAGACTTTGTTAAGCGGGCTGAAGCTGCTGGATGGTTGATGTGTCGTAGTTTGTATCATTGCAAAATGATATTGTACGGAGCGGGAAAGCGGTTGGAGGAGATGGAGAGTGTTCTTTCTGAGATGAATCATTTCAACATGGATTGGACGAAGAAGACGCTTAACATACTGCACAGGTTTTATTCGATGTGGGATCAAAGACACAAGGCTAATCGAATCATAGGAATGCTTTACAAGCGCGGACTCGGGCTTCCTCCTGATGCTTCTTTGTCATAACCCAGTTGGCAATGGTGTTCATCTGTTTATATCCAACTGATTCTGGACTTTGCCCCCCCACGCACCATAAGACCGACTCGACATTCTAACTTAAAGGTACCTCATTTGCTTGTTCATCAATTACAGTCTCCTGTATTATATGTTCAGCAACTACAAAACTTGATTGATCAAACCATTCTCAATGATGCTGATGAACCTGGTATGCAATATCTTCGTTGATTGAATTGAAATGGTGGAATCAGAATACCAGAATCTGCTTGAAGGATTGCTAGATCATAGTTTCCTGATTGTCGTCCTAGAGGTCGAGGTTTAATTGTAGGAGAGCGTTTGAATCTTGTAGTTATGATCAGAGCATAAGCATGATGAGCTTAAGTTATTTGTTCTCTATCCAACTGCTGATGTTTCCTTGCTATCAACTGGTGGATTTGAGCTCTGTCATATAGTGTGTCGTTTTCCGGTCTGGATTTGGGAGGTGGAATTGAGCAATTCCGCTGCTTTTTGTGAATGTAAATACGGGTTTCGACGTGTTTTCAGGAATGGTGATGATTCAAAATGCTATTCATACATGATCTGATTAGCTCCTATCTGATTGCAGAAAATGTGTAATCTTTATGGGGCTGGAGTTGGTTCCCTGAAGAACAAGACTAGTCGAAATTCACGAACATTGTCTTCATGGACAATTGGACATGATGGTTCAGGACACGGGGGTCGTTCTGCACGAAGCTTTCCTTTCTGTAGTTGACCTAGGATCCATTCAATTCTTCCGGGTCCTCGAAATGTATCGATTTTCAAGTTTGAAGACTTGCGAAGAAGCCGTTAACTTGATTGCCTTGTGATGTGCTGATCAAATTAGGTATAGGTATAATTCTTTGAAATCTGAACTCTGAAATGCAGATGTAAGAACTGTTTGCCTCTAATAAAATCCCAGAAAACCTTCTCTTGGCCGTGTCACGGAGATTGATGACATGGCATGCCATCAATCTCCGTGACGAGGCAGCACAACCTATTGGTGAAGATTCTAATGTGACATGCTGTCAATTTTTGTGACGGAGCATGCCACGTGGCTTATTTGGATAAGCCACGTCGGCATCTTAATAACCTTCATGTCAGCATTTTGTAACAGTATTGATATATTTCATTAATAATCAATCGAATTATGAATCGTACATGATCACGATAATCTTCGGATACATAGACATATAATAGTATTGGCGACTCGTATCAATCAACGAACGATCTTCCTGAACCAGAGGGAGCAATCCGCCAACTGAACACTAGACTCAAAAGTATGGTCACAACGAGACTTGATTTTGTTCCTCGCATCCCGAAGACAATTTTCACAACCCCATTTCGTGAGGTATCCGTCACAAAACCCACCCCCGAGGACAGAACCAGAGTCGGTATTGGGGTAGCTATGGTAGTACCTGTAATCCTCGTGCTCAATCTTCCTGTGCTTGTTCTTGGTTTCGTCCGCGAGGATATCCATGAGCCGCGCTGCGTTCTTGTTGTACTCTCTGTCTAGCGATTTCTTGATGCAGTATGGTCCACTGATGACGCTCTTGTCGGCACCCTCAACCACGACCACACTCAAAATGGCCAGGATCAGAATTGCGGTCGCTATTGCTGATTTCGACCCGTAAACCATTTTCTCCGGATTTTTTTCCGAGTTTTGATCTTGGATGAGATTGGTTCCTCCGCTAATTTGTGTGTTGTGTTTGTGTAACTAATTCAAGGTATTTATAGTTCTCGAAGCTGTTTAATTAGAAGAAAAATTTAGACGACAAAAGCATCTCATAATAATTAATTCTTCATTAGATGCATGATTTTGTTAATTTTTATGTAAAAAAATTAGATTAAATTTCAAAGAGCAGACATTGTAAGGAACAAAAGAAGGCCTAATGATTGAAATTAAGGAATTTCCTTTAAAAAAAAATTAAGGTCATGTTTTTTGGTGTGGAAACCGTTTTTGTCCGCCATGGCGAAAGTTATCAAGGTGTTTCTGGAGTGTTACTTGAGTAACAGTTAAAATAATTAGTTACGGGGTGTTATTGGAGTGTTACTCAAGTTTTACCTCAAGTAACAATCCAGTAATACCCAGATAACATGTCTGCCATGATAGACAAAAAAGGGTGTCCGCAGTGATACCAAAAAATGTCTGTCACGGCGGATAAATGTCAGATGAGTGTTACTTGTAGTTAGTCATTATTCATGAATAACAAACGAACAACACATAAATAATATATTGTTATTCACGTGTTATGCGTATGCTATTTATAAATAAAGTATCACATAAATATTAAAAAAAATTGTAACACATGAATAACGACTAATTATGAGTAATACTAGTTTGCCGTTGCCTATACGAAAATCTCAACTTCATGCAACTCATGATTTGCAAACTAAGCAGTTTGATGTTTTTTAACACCATTTTGCATGTTACATTCGACGAGACGGTGTGTATGGATCCGTCACATGACTTTGTTCATCCATAATATTCTGATCATGTTTGTCTTCTTTTACGGTCTTTTTGCAGACCAAAATAGGCACCACGAGCTTGGTTCTCTCCTATCTGTGAGTTGCACACTCGTGTCCTATGGGTTTTCGCGGCTCTAAGATGAATCACTCTCTCTTCTACTTTCATCAACACGGCATCATTTCTTTGTATATGTTCATGCCGACGATATTAATCATTTTTCGGCCTGGATTTGGGAGTGGAATTGAGCAATTCTGTCGCATTTATGAATTCTTCATTTTTCGTCTTTAATTATTCATTCAATATCTTTGAAATTTTATTCCTTCATCTCTGCGCAAATTCAGCTTCAACTAGAATCCAAAATCCCTTTCGAATAGAAAAAAGTTAAAAAGAATTTTTTATTTCCTTCCAATTCTATATCATCCTATTAGACAAAGAACATAAGAAATGTGTAATTCCACCCAAATTGACAATTCCACCGGAATTCCAATTCCAGTTTCTCGACACCTACAATTATTGACTCCTCTACATCTATTTCGACTCTTATTGCAACTAGGTCAAGAAATTCAATGCTAAGGATCTTAGTTCGTTAACTTACTTTCTTGACATTCAAGTGACTCGACAATCGGTTTACTTTTTGACAATCTTAGCTCAAAGTCCAGCTAGCCTTTGACTTGCACGAGGGTGATAAGAATGAAATATAAGATAATTTTTTTATATGGTATGATTTGGATTAGAATATATTCGATTATTTCGATAGAGTTCATATTTGTTTAACACTGTAACCGAACCCTCCTACCTTACATAATAAGAAACGAAACAAATGGGCCCGCTAGGACGATGATGCCAATTCAAGTATAAGAAACATGTTTGATTGAAAGCGTGCTCTCTGATCAAGAAAATCAATGAATCTTCGCGAACCACATTGAACAATCCCCGAGAATGACACTACCATCATCGGTATGCTCACAACCCGACTTAATTTCATCCTTCGCAACGACGAGACACCTCCAACACCCCCATTTGATCAGGTCTCGGTCGCAAGTGGCGCCACCTATGACCACAGAGGAGTTCGTATCAGGGTACTTGTGAATGTACTTGTAATGCTCGTGATCCGTCTTCCTAGGCACGTTCTTGGTCTCGTTCACGAGAATGTCGATGAGATGCGCCACTCCATCGTTGTATGCTTGATCCGCGCACTCTCCCCTGCAGTGTGGCCCGCTGATGATGCTCGTGTCTGCTGCATCCACGACAACGATGGTTGAAATACTCAGAACCAGAACCAGAACCAGAACCACCCAGACCGTCGATTTCGACCCGAAACGCATTCTGAGTTTCTGATTTTTCCTTCTCAAACTATCCTCTTCCTGTTTGTGTTTATTAAGTGTAACCAACTTATGAGCTTTATAGATGTGAATTATCATCCAAACCGGTCAAAGTTGGGAATATGATCAAATAATTATGGGAAAATATCACTTTGGCCCTTTTACTTTGCAAACTTAACAGATAACTCCCTACATTATAAATCGTTGTTTTTACCTCCTCCTACTTCGACCGTTCTGCCGTTTGGGTCCTTTCATTACAACTTTTGTCTCTGTGACGTTAATTGATATGCATACAGTACACCACGTTAGCTCCAATAGCCATGTATTAGCTTACTAAGCGTTTTTTAATTGGAAATTATAGTATATATATAATTAGACAGGATGAAATCGACGAATAAAATGTGTGGTTCTAAAACCCTTCGTATTTCACCATACTCTTCGTGATACCTCCCCAATTTACCTCTCTAACCAACTCTTCATCTCCTACCTCCGATATCTCTCTGGATGTGTACAAATATAATGTTAAGAAGACGAAAGTTGAAACGGAAGGACCAAAACGTCAAACTAATTGAAGTAGGAGGGGTTAAAAGAGCGATTTATAATATATGGGGGCTATTTGTTGAGTTGGTAAAGTAGAGGGGGTTAAAGTGATATTTTCCCTTGTGTAGGATCGGCCGCATGGAACACGTGCGACAAAAGGATCAAAAAATTAGTGTATTCTTAACTAACATATGCTGTGATCTGTAATTGTATGAACTGATTTTGTTAATAATAAGCATCAAGGATATGAAATGTTAACCTCGAGTATCGTACGAGAACGAGAGATAATCATACATTCAGTTCTAAATATCTACCTGAATTGATAAGTTTATTAATCTTTGGTTTGAAAGATATCGAAGTGTTTGTGTTGTCACATAACAGGCACTCATATTTACCAAATGTGAAACTGCGAGAAGATGTATTGTCGCGTCGGTGCGACATCAAACAAGGAAGTAAATGTCCGAGATAATGAAGCCGTTCGTGTGGGAGAAAAGAACTTTTGTTTGAGACATGGTGGCATAGTGTCCAACTCATGGTGGCAATCACCCTCTATTGTTCAGTTATCGATTTAATAAATTTAAACAAGGTATTAGAATTTTCAAATGACTGGGCATGGATTCAAACCTGTGACTTCCTTTGTAAAAGTGTTCTTAGCGATACATTAATATTTTATGTACTCATTTGATTTGAATATTCGTTCATACTAGATCCTACACGTGATCCAATTGTGAGTTTTTGTTATAGTTGGTACTCGACACAATTTACTTTCTTTTTGTGCGTAAAGTTAGTTAAAATCGCGATTTTAATCTTAAAATCTTACGGTTTTACGATTTCACTGGTCTCTACCGATCTTGATTCCACGCAAAATCTATGGGTCGTAAAATCTCGATCAAAATCTTAGAATCTTATAAAATCAACTATTTTTCTTGTATTTTACGATTTCACTTTCTAGGAGATATTACCAGTTTTACAACTACATATAAGTCAGAACAAAGACAATTAAATTAAATTGGTTTGTTTTGAGATTTTGATTAATTAAGTTAGAAGTTATTACTAAAAAATGTCTAAAATCTAATTATTACTTCCTCGAATGACTACTTAAGAACTGGCATTATCTCTTTTTTCTTATCTAGACTTTTCAGAATTGGTTAATGGTCTTCTTTTTCGTCTCATCAACTCAAATAACATAGATATGAAACATGAAAATGTTTTAATTACATGTTTATTCTTAATATGTTGTTGACTTAAATGTTTCGATAGTAGTTCATAAAATCTTACAATTTTACGATTAAAAACTACGATTCCGATTTCACCCATGTTTTCGATTTCACGTGGAATTCCGATTTTGACTACATTGGTTATAGCCTATAGGTGATATATAGACTTTTGTCGTTTCACCTCAAAAGACTGGGTGGTCCAATAAAAACTCGAGATGTGAAGTTACTCGATACGAGCCCTAAGCAGATAGGTAAGAGAATTATGGGAAAACAGAGGAGCTCATGCAAGTCCAATGTAGTATATGAATTTAATTTATCAAATATTCATCATACAAATACACATGTTGCAACAATATTGATATAATATATTTTATTAATAATCAACCAAATTAAAATTAAACGTACATTAAGTAAAATTTTATCGGTGAAAGAGAATGCAGCAGACATACAATTTCATCTTGTAACTCACAATAATCAACTAACGATCTTCCTGAACCAGAGAGAGCAATCCACAAGTTGCACGCTAGACTCAAAAGTGTGGTCACAACGAGACTTGATTTTGTGCCTCGCATCTCGAAGACAATTTTCACAACCCCACTTGGTCAAATGTCTGTCACAAAAACCACCTCCGAAAACCGACCCCGAGTCCGTATTGGGGTAGCTGTGGTAGTACCTGTAATCCTCATGATGAGTCTTCCTGAACTTGTTCTTGGTTTCGCCCACGAGGATATTCATGAGCCGTGCTGCATGCTTGTTGTAATCATTGTCCAGCGATTTCTTGATGCAGTATGGTCCGCTGATAACGCTCTTGTCAGCACCCTCAACTACTACCACACTCAAGATCGCCAGGATCAGAATTGCAGTCACTATTGCCAATTTCGACCCGTAAACCATTTTCTCGAGTTTTGATCTTGGGTGAGGTTCACTCCTCCACGGATTTGTGTTTGTGTTGAGGATGTTAAGGTGTGAGAAAACATTGTGACCAATTCAAGGCCTTTATAGCTCTCAAATCCAGCTCTTTAGAATAAGAAAATGACAAAAATCATCGAATAATAATCATTATAATTTATATGCATAATTTTGTTATTTTTTTTCTTAATGTATTAGGAAAAATTGGTTATCATAAATATATTGTGGAATTAATTATAACTAAGACTTCCCTCAAAAAAAAAAAAATTATAACTAAGACAATAAAATGCATCAAGGGACACTTAGACATTATAAAGAATAATAGGAGATGTTACCTAAAACCATAAATTAAGGAATTTTCTATAAATATTAAATTAAGGTCTTGATTAAATTTGTTGAGTTTATTACAACTTTTAAGTAAATTAAAATAAATTTAAATATATGATGTCTTTTAATTTTTTCAACCAAGTTAACCGAAAAAATAACGTTGTCGAATATAGGGCGAAAGAGAGTTTCCAAAATCCGGGAGTGATGCACCTGAAGATATACAATGATTGTATCATTGTAGTCAACCAATTGAATGGAGGGTTTGAAGTAAAAGAAGAATCGTTCCTATACCATACTCTGATGAAATCAAGATGAACATTTCTGAGTCCAAGAGAGTGGAAATTAATAAATTTTACAAGGAAAGTAATTTTCTTAGCCGACTATCTTGCTAATTCGGCTCACTCTATGGATCTCGGTCTACATCATATTCATTGTAGCAACTCTGCAATGGCATATTGGATTACCTACAATCGTATGAGATCATCCGAACCTCAATTGGTGTTGCGTACTCTGTAGTTTTTTCTACTTGTTTTCTTTACATAAAAAAAGGAGGAGGATGTGAAGAAGTGTGAGAGAGAACTATTTATAGAGGGAGATGGTCATGAAATTTTTGTCGTAGTCGGTAATAAAAATAGTTTACTTTTTTTTGCTAGTATGTTATAAACGATATACGAAAGTTATTGTGACTTCTTTCTTAGCCCGTTTATCTGGCACGATAATTGTTCCACCTCAAAAATTTAGATGGCACAATAAAATTTCGAGATGAAAAGTTACTCAATACAAGAAATTGTCTGCCTTCTAGAGTCGCTCTTCAAGTAGTCCTTGGTGTGCTCCTAGCAACGTGCAATACAGAGGGAGGAGTGTAGGAGATGAGAGTTACACGTAAGCGGATACGTAAGAAAATGATTGGAAAATAGAGAAGTATCGTATCAGGGTGAAGCCTCTTAAGTCCAATGTAGTTCATTAATTTAATTTATCATATACAATTTTAATTTTAATTCTTTTTTTAAACGTGAAGTTATAAAATTTTGGATTTTACAAAATAAATTCAACCTTATCATACAAATACACATGTTGCAAGTATAATCAATTGATGTAATATATTTTTATTAATAATCAACCAAATTAAAATTAATCGTACATGATCACAATAAACTCCTTTGCATCAAGTATAATTTCATAAGGATTAACGAACAATCTTCCTGAACCAAAGAGAGCAATCCACGAGTTGCACGCTAGACTCAAAAGTATGGTCACAACGGGACTTGATTTTGTGTCTCGCATCTCGAAGACAATTCTCACAACCCCATTTGGTCAGGTGCCTGTCGCAGAAACCACCTCCAAAGACAGAACCAGAGTCTGTATTAGGGTAGCTGTGGTAGTACCTGTAATCCTCGTGATGAGTGTTCCTGAACTTGTTCTTGGTTTCTCCAGCTAGGATACTCATGAGACGAGCTGCATTCTTGTTGTAGTCTGTATCCAGTGATTTCTTGATGCAGTATGGTCCGTTGATGACGCTCTTGTCGGCACCTTCAACGATGATCAACAAACTCGACATAGCCAGAACCAGAACTCCTACGACCAATTTCGAGCCCTGAACCATTTTGTTGATTTGTGTTGTGTGTGTTTGGGATGAGGAATGATTGGGTAATCAAACCCCAAGGTACCTCTTTATAGCTTTCTTCTCATATATGTTTGTTAGCTATGGAAAGAAGATGACAAATGCATGGAATATAATGAGTACTTGTTCTTCATTTGATGCATGATTTTGTTAATTTTTTTTGCTAAGAATCTCTCCCGTCAAGGAATTGTCACGACAAATTACATAATGTTATTGAATAATAATAATAGTTTTATAAATAAATTAATTCAGACAATAAAACACGTCATCATTGGAAAAACGGGTTGGCCTGAGAGAGAAAACTGACCTGGTTTTTCTTTACGTAGATAACTTGTTTTGGAGGTAAGTAGATAGCAAAACACAAGCACTGAAGAGAATGAAGACCTGATTTAGCATGACAAATTTATCATCATGATTTTTTCGGGAGGTTAACTAGAATCATGAGTGTCACGTAATGGATGACCATGTTACTTGGACGGTGTATCGTCTTAAAGCACTACAAAGTAGCATATGTTTTCATACTAGAATCTGCTCCATCACGAATCCGCCTAAAACAAGCGTGAGTATTCTACTTGAAGACAAGAGAGAATCGGCTTCACATCTTGAGTGCCCACCCGCAAAACACCAGCCCACCAACAACAATAGCACACAGCTCCAAAGCAAGAAATTTCATCACAAAAAAACCGAATATACATAGATAAGACGACTCTTTATCTTTAGTGATTACCACCCATGAGTGAAATTGGGATTCGAAAACTATAACGGGTGGAGAATATATATCAACTATCTCGATCGAACCAAACCGTCGATTTGAAATCAAATCTCTGTTTTAGTTTACTAATAATCTTTATTACCAAACGGCCCCTTAATTAGTCGTCGTGTTCTTGTCTAATCATTATTACACAATTATGACGCATTCGAACAGCTTCTCCTTTCTCCCTCACTAGGAAAACCCGAGCTTCTTCTTCTTCTTCTTCTTCAATCTTCCCTACTGTAAACCAGCTTCCGCAATTTCTAGGGTTTCAATATTCCCTAATTTATCATTACATTGCGGGGAAAAAGCTTGATTGCGGAACAATGGATGGAGCGGTATCAATCAGTGACGTGGCGGCTTTCCACCCGGACTTCCTCCAGATCCCGGAATTCTCACCTTTGGCCTTGAAGTCCAATCCTATCCTCGCCGAGCAACTCTTCTTCCAGTGGCTTTCCCTTCCGATTCGTCTCGACTGGTAATCCAAAACCCCTAATTGCATCATCCTTTTTTTTTCCCCTCACTTCTGATCTGACGTCTCTTGATTTGCTGATTCCGATGCTGAATTGTTGATTTGAAAATGCGGAGGAGGATGAGTTAGATTGATTTGTAAATGCGATTCCCGATCCGAATACTTCAAACTGTTCAATTTGATAGTATTGATTCGTTGCTCTTATAATGTCTTTACCTAATGAATTTCGTGGAGTACTTAGACTTATCTGATTTTGCTTTTGGCCTCTTAATTATATTGATTATTTTGTTTTGTCTGTATTGAGGGCCGTTGTTTTGTTTAGTGAATTGATTGAGATTTGTGTTTATACAGGTGAAATCTTTGCTTTCTACGGCTAAGGCTGGGGAACCGTTGAATGCTGCTGGAAATTCTAGTAGTACGAATGCTGGTTCTGGAAGTTCTATACCGTCTATGTTCCCTTCTGGATGCACTCCACCGCTTTCGCCTCGTAGCGTATCGGGTTCTCCTCGTGCTGTGAAGCACAGGCTTGGCCTTTCCTCTTTGGGTTCTCCACTGAAAGTAATCAACGAGCCAGTGCGGGAAGTCATTCCTCAGGTATGCACTTTGATTTCAAGTTTACAAGTTACAACTTATCTCTGTCCTGACACAGCGAGGCATATGCACTAAATGCATGGAAGATGCTGACTTTGAAATGCCTGCAGTTTTACTTTAAAAACGGTCGGTTGCCTCCGGAGGAGACGAGACAGCAATGTCTGATTCGAATCGATGAAAAATTTCAAGGTCATGAGAATGGACTGTCACAAAATGGTTAGAATACTCTCCATTTGGCTCAAAATTTGACTTTATTGCTTAACTGAATTTGAAATTGCAGAGAATGATGTCTTCCCTTGATTATTTCTGCCTTCTTCTATGCTAGAGTTTCAGTCTGTTACAAAGGATATCTGCAAGATTCCGTCTTTTTTCTCCAGTTTATTATTCAGAAGAATTGACGTCAATAGTGTTGGCATGGTGACAAGGTATTTGCTTCTTCAACCCTCATAAGCAAATCTGTGATTGCAGAAATGGGTTATCCTCTGTTTTAATTATTCTACATAGTTTAGACCTAAAGTGACCGCCTTATAAAGGATCTGTTCTAGTTTTCCTTAAATAATTGTTAGTCTTGTCAGGACATATAAGTGCCTAGAGCTCGATGCTGATGTTATTGCTTTTAACTAGAAAGAGCCTCTTCCTTTACTATAGATTAAACTGTCCTTAGTTCTTTAAAGGTAACTGCAGTAAGTTTGCTTCCTAACTGGGAGGGAATGAAGTCCTAAAAATCCCAGGTTAGTTAGCTTTCCCTTTTCCCATTTAAACCTATAATAGCAATTAGAGGATTTAGAATCCAAATAGTACTGAATTCCCTTTGCAACGTGATATCTTCTATAATGCTATAATAGGATCTACAGTTTCAAGTCCATATAGTGCAGATATCTATTCTTTTGTTGGTGCGTGATCCTTTCTGAAGCTATAATATGGTTAACAGGTTTGAAACCCATGTATAAGTTATCACCTTCACAGCTGGTTATCAATCTTAGGTTTTGATCCTTTTCGGGCTGATCTTAAGGGTTTGCCATAGGTTAAGAATATCAAACATGTTATTGCTTTCATTGAGCTGTTGTTTATGAGTAATTGTCCTTGGCAGTAATTGTTGGTATTATCTTTTTTTTCCATCTTAATGCAGGGATCAATTTGTTCAATATTGGGTTGAAGGAAACTTCTTAACGATGGATTTAGCTACTCAGATATACACTGTTCTCAAGCAACCAGAAAACGAATACCTTTCTCAGGTTTGTTGCAAATTGTTGAAATTTTTTCATCCAGTTTTTCCATTCTTTCAGCCGTCAGCTTGTATATGTATTGAAATTATGGTGACAATGAATTATTGGATGCTAGATTATCATTTATGTTGTTTTATGTCTGCCTTGATTACAGGAGGATTTCAGACCCGTGTTACGAGAAATTTTGGCCACTCATCCAGGGTTAGAATTTTTGCAGAGCACTCCAGAGTTTCAAGAGAGATATGGTATGTTTAATTTGTTCCTGTTTTTCTTTCCCTGGTCTTCCGCACATTGTTTTTTTGTCTATCAATGATTGACTTATGTTCTGTGCCTTGTCATTTAAAAGCGCACCTCTTATCAGCATAATCTCTACATATTGTTTTACTGGTGTTTTGGAAGTTTGTTGAATGGCTATGTTTTTGTTGGAGATATTTCGGTGTGTTCAACTTCTGTAAGGCTAATTGTTTTACTCTTCCTTTTAATTGTTGGCGGTGAAAAGGTGAGCAGGACTGGAGATCTTTCCTAGCAATGTGTTGTTTCCGAAAGTGATAACAAGCTTAACATTGACAACTTTTTTGAGCCTCTTTGTTCTGTTCGATGATATCTTAATTTACAATTGTTGGACAGTGATCTTTGTTTAGTTATGACCTAACTTTCCACCTTATATTTTCAATTGAACAGCTGAAACAGTGATATATAGAATATTTCACTATGTAAATAGATCAGGGACCGGTCATCTCACCCTCAAGGAGCTAAAGCGTTCAAACTTGGTTGCTGCAATGCATCAAGTGGAGGAGGAAGAAGATATAAATAAAGTTTTAAGGTATGCTTTTGATATTCATTTATCTATGGTTGGTTTTTGGAGAGAGGGAAGTTGTGAGCATGGTAGTTGAACTCTAAATGTTATTTAAGTATATATACTTTAATTAGAAACATAAGATAATAGGAAACTTTTCTCCCGTCTACTTTCTTATTTAGTGCGATTGAAAGTGCAGTTCTTTATCAATCATTAGCCTCATCAAGTTTCCATCTTTGCAATGATTTTGAACTCCAACTTCTTGGCTATGTTAATTCAGCAAGTAATTATCCTTCACCATTTGTCTCTCGAAGGTACTTCTCTTATGAGCACTTCTATGTCATATACTGCAAATTCTGGGAGCTGGACACCGACCATGATTTCTTCATTGACAAAGAGAACCTTATCCGATATGGCAACCATGCTCTTACATACAGGATCGTTGATAGAGTTTTCTCTCAGGTATGATGTGATTGTGCACTATGTGTTTTGACTTGTTTCTCAGGATTGGTTTTATGAAAAAGATATTGATCTGTCAGTATTGAACTTTTTCTGCATTACTAATACTAGGCTCTGTTTTTCAGGTTGCACGAAAATTTAGAAGCAAGGTCGAAGGCAAGATGGGTTATGAAGATTTTGTTTACTTCATACTCTCTGAGGAGGATAAATCTTCTGAACCTGGCATAGAATTCTGGTAAATTTAGTTACTGTTTTTGGAATAACAGACAGAAAACGGTCACAATTGCAAATTGAGAGACTTGGATGATGTGAATAAAAAGTTCAGAATTGAAGGACTGTTATGTGCTTTTCTTGGAGTGGACAACAAATCATCAGAAACAACTGTAGCAATTATATTGTCAAGCAGTTAGTCTTAATCAGTGCTTTATTAGAACAGAAATACTTCTAGATTCTAGCATTAACTGCTAAACTCATGGTGTTAGGGTAATTAGGAATTTGCTGCATCAGTTAGCTACTGTATTTCTTTATGCAGCCTATCATCATTGCTTTATGTGGCCTGTTAAATGGATTGGCGTACAGGTTTAATTGTATTGATCTGGATGGAAACGGCGTCCTTACTTCCAATGAAATGCAATTCTTTTATGAAGAACAATTGCATCGGATGGAGTGCATGGCACAAGAGCCAGTCACGTTTGAAGATATATTGTGTCAGATCATCGATATGATTGGACCAGAGGTCACTTTTCTCAGCATCTCAAAGCTGTACTGTACTTGTTACTCTGTGCTTAGACCGTTGTTTGATCCGGTATCATGCTTTAATTGGATCTGCAGACTGAAGGTCTCGTCACATTGCGCGACATGAAACGCACCAAACTTGCTGCACACGTGTTCAACATTCTTTTCAATCTCAATAAGTTCATCGCCTTTGAGAGCCGGGATCCGTTCCTAATTCGTCAGGCAAGTGTGCTAACCACCATTTATTAGATTAACGTTCACAACAGTCGCTGGTGATCTGATGGCTTTATGAATATTTCATTTTCCAGGAACGAGAGAACCCGACTTTGACAGAGTGGGATCGTTTCGCACATAGAGAGTACATAAGGCTTTCGATGGAAGACGACGCAGAAGATGTGTCGAATGGAAGTGGAGATGTCTGGGATGAATCTCTCGAGGCTCCCTTCTAAAAATCCGAAAAGGTAATTCATTTCCTCGTACAAGTCAACATTTCGTAACGATCTAGGGGTTATGTGAACTACAAGTCACACCAAACCGTGTTTTCGATCCGATGTCTCATCTGCTTCAACATGATCAATGCATATAACCTCTAGCTCTCTTCTTTTTGAAGGATGTGGGTTGTTAATGCATGACGATGAAGAGTGCCGAAAGAAGATTCGGTATAGGTCACATCTTTCGTAACGATCTTTATTCTTTTACTATTAGATGTTTGGTGTATCGATTTCATCTGTTCTCGAGTTCCTCTTTTTTCTGCATTTCAGACTACATACAGACGAGTAGGGTTCGTTTGATTGTTTGTAGTTCTTTTTAAGTTAAATTTGTATTTGGCAGAACTTTTTGATGAGCTGTGTAATAATATAATTTAATGGATCTTGAAATCTTTTAGATTCCTTTATTCTGGTGTTTTGAATGATGCAATTAGGTCATATAAATTTGTTTCGTCCGGCTCGGCTGGTTGGTCCGATGAATGGTTCAACCTGAAGAATCGAGCGAGTAGTGATGATTCACTTCCTTCTCCTCGTACGCCTTCTCGGTCCTTTGGACGGGTTCTTGCAAGGCATGCGAGACAAAGAGTTGTAACCGTCTAGTAAATGATGTCTATGGGAGACGGAAGAAGTATTGGAGGGCGTAGGCATAAGGTATATGGTCTTAGGCGTGTGGCTGATGAGCGTATCAACCTAAGGCGTAACGGTAGGTTTCAAGTGTTTTGTCCCATCAACGTTAGGGTGAGGTCTCCTTTTATACGTGTCGTCGGTTGATTGGTGGCCTGACTGTTGATTGAATCTCATCCTGTTGAGTCGTGCCGTCGGTCTGGAGGGCTATGAACGACTGATGCGTAATGGTAGGTGGTGTCAAGTGTTTTGTCCCATCAATGTTAGGCCAAGTCTCCTTTTATAGCTTGTTGATATCCAGGTCGGGTCATCACGTGTTGTCGGTTAATTGTTGACCCGACTCTTGATGGAATCTCATCATGTTGAGCCGTGCCGTCAGTCTGGAGGGCTATGAGCGACTGAGATCACTGTTGACGTAACCCTAACTGAGCCTGGTCGTCGGCCTAGTGAGCCTGGTCGTCGGTGCAGATATCCGAAACAACGGTACAGACTAAAGGGCAACAGAAAAGTTAAGATTCAAAGTTCCGAAACCAGTCGGATAATTAGTCTGCAGAAAAAATCAATAACTAGCATAGAACTGTGGACAGTATACTAATTACAGTAATTAATATGCTGATTAGTAGCTAAGCCATGTATATGCGTACAGATTAGGAGTCTGGTAATAAAGGTAGAAGAAGAGCTTTGTAAAACTACTATGAACCCGACCGTACAGGATCCAGTTTTCTCGTAAATGACATAACACGTAATCCTGAACTTGGACGGAAATCACAAAGGAGTGAATTTGGTTATTTGTGCGTTCTGTCTGTCACGTATTTGTGTGTTTATCGTTGTTACTTTATCAACAAATAACACATGATTAACACGATGTTACTCATTTGTTATTCGTGTTTCATTCGTCAATATGAATAATACAATGAGTAACTATTGGCGGAGTTAGGATTCCAAGTTAATCCTGGACGCAATGCATAAAATACAATAAACGGAACATATTTCCGTACAAAAAATACACACATTTTAGCTATTTGGGTCCACCACCACTATGAATAACATGTGATCACTAACACACGAATAACGACTAGCCACAAATAACATGCATTCGCCACGATAGACAAATTTGGCCCCGTCAATATAGAAGCTGAACTAACAAAGAGCCAATATAGAAGCTGAACTAACAAAGAGCCACTTTCGGGGTTCTGCTGTTAGTGACACAATATTCGCTTATGTCCAAATATATACGAATGTGATGCACAGCTGGATCTGGCTGGGTGGCGCCTCGCTGCCTGTGTGTCACATTTGTCCAAATCCGGACATTTCATAACGATGTGACATCAATGGTACATTGTTACGTAATTTTTTACTACAAAACCCCGCTTTTCCCTATAAAATGAAGAGAAGCTAAGTTAGATAAAGCCCATCCATATTAAATCCAGTTTAAATGGGTTTGATTATGATCCATCCATTTGAATCGGATATCCGTTTAAATGGTATCCGATCGGATGGATATCCGCGGACTCGGATAAAATTGCCACCCCTAATGCTAACTAACAATTCCACTCATCACCATCAATAGCCATTTTGAACGAAACCTACGTAACTGACCGACCGACTTCGGTCAGCCAATCAGTCAAACCGACACCAAGTCAGTCGTTTAACAATCAAGAGATTTTCCAAATTCCTTAACCAATCAATCTACCAACATCCATCAGTTATTAACCTATCCAACCGATTCTCAACCCTACCAACAACACCCATTCGCCACAACAAACGAATTTAGCCGTGGACACAGAATCCGAACCAACAAGAAACCACTTTGCATCTATAAAATGAAGAGAAAACCAACATTACTACCACTCATCACCTCATTCCACACCAAATCCTTTCAACCAAATAGCTAACATGAATTCCTCCTCCTTCACAAAACTTCTAATCCTCATTCCAATGGTTGCTCTCATAGCCATAACCACTACTCATGTAGCAGCAGCAGCCACACCAAGCTGCAAAGGAAAAGCCCCGAAGAATCGAGGCTACATAACAAGCGCATCGAACCTCCTAAACAAGGCGGTCGGAGACTCTGCCAAATCAACGGGAGGCTCAACTGTTACTGACTCGAATAAGTTGGTCCGAGTTAAGTTCAGTTGTGACAAGTCTTCGGATTCGAACAGCTGCTCAGCTTGTCTGGGGATCGCCGTCACTTCCTTGAATGTATGTCTGACTCGTGCATCTGCAAGTGGCAGCATTGATGAGAAATCTAGCGGCGGATGCAGTGTTAGCTATGGCCGCAAGTAGAACGAAGAATTTTGCAAGATTTTTCTTCATTCACGACTGCCTAATTCCTCCTCCACGGTCCGAAGAAGAATTAATGTTCTTCATAGTATCTGCAATTTCTTGAATAAATTAGAACCATGGTACCATAAAGTAACTACATCTATATATGTAGTACTTGTTTATGGTTTCTTTTTAGCAGTTTTGTTTCGGTGCTGGCACTCGAAATTGTCTAACATGGAAGACAGGTGTTACTCGGGTGTTATTCGTATGTTATTCAGGTGTTAGTTGTCATAAATTGGTCAGGTGGCCCCTCTCTCGAGTGTAGCAACTCAATTAACAAGCATTTATGAGATTTTTTAGGTCTAGCAGCTGTCACTCTCGAGTCCTCTTAAGTCCAATCACTGATTATGAATCATACACAAGTATACGGGGTTGGTTACTTAAATAATCACTGAAATTTTGGCCAAATAATCTGGAAGGTCACTGTTAACTACGGGCATCCAATTTTCCGTCCATCCGCCTACATGGAGCTGCCAACTAGGCTGCAGACATCGTTTAAAATCCACATCAGTTCCTATCTACCCCAAACCAAACCCAATACACCAAATTCGAAATTCCAACCGATTCTCAAACCGAACCCAATCCTTCATCACCCCCTCCTTTCCTCCACATCAACCGGCACGTCTTCTTCCTCCCAATCCAGTAGATGGATTTCTCGAGACTATATGTGGGTGTATCAAGGCACATTGATGCAAAGTATCATCTACTTCGAGACTATGTGAAGAGACACTTGACTGTGCAAAATACCAACGAATGACAACTTGATTAGATTTATGCGTATACATTTATGTTTTGTGTTAATGGGCCGATTAAGAAAAACTCGGCATTCAGCCCAGAGGCCCAAGACTATAGGCCCAAGAACATAGGCCCAAGCCCAGAGTTTCGGTCAACTTCTGAGCCGGCGATCTCCGTCGGCGGCGCCCAGATTCACTTGTTGTGCGATTAACCTCCGTCCGTCGCCTACGTCGCTGGATCGATTTAGGCTCTGGATCGGTAAAGCTCCGTCCAACACTCTCGTCCTCAGCCGCCGCGCTTTAAGCTTTTATGTTCTTCTTCCTTTGTCATTAATACACTTCAGGAGGAAGTAGAAGGCACTCAGAGAGATGGCGAAGTCGTGCAAGGGGCTCGCGGCGGAACTCGTGAAGTGTCTCAGCGAATCCGACTGTGTCAAAGTTGAGAACCGATCCATCAGGGATTGCGCCGGAGAGAAGAGCCCCTCCGTTCCCAGCGAGTGCGTCGGACTCCGGGAAACGTATTTCAACTGCAAAAGAGGCCAGGTACGTTTCACTATAGAATCAATCATCCTTTTTCATCAATTCCAGCTCTCCCTTGATATGAATAACTTAGTAGACGAATTCTTCATCGGACTTGCTGAATGATCAAACCTTTCAGTTCAGTCTGTGTTCCTAAAATCAATTTTAGGTTACAACATCTGGCTTGATAGGCTTTCTATTGAATGGTATGTAATTGCTCAGGAATCTAGACTAGACCTGTGAATGTCTGATTGTCATGAGCTTCCTAGGGTTTTGATCTTGCTGCAGAGTGCAGATGAGGAAACTCTTACTGCGTTGATCATTGCTCTTGGATGTTACAGAAATTGGAAGCTGTAACTATGGATTTTGATCTCTCTTCATTATCCCAGTAGTTGAGATGAATACTGAATGAACCCTTTGGCCAAATGATCTGCGTCCTTACTCCATCCTAGCATCCAGTTTACAGTGCAACTTGTGGTTCTAGTTTGGTGTAGCTGTGAATGAGTCGTAATAGAAATGATATAGAACTTACTTTCCAGCTATGTTTACAGACTGGAGAAGAAATTAGGAGATGATAGACTAGCACAGACCAAACATGTGTATATCCACGCTGTGTAAAATGATCTGAAATGCCATGTCTTGAACACTGATAATGCTTGATCACTCTTAGTTCGAAAACATATGATTTGGATTGCTGTCCTTCGAGTTAAACCAGAGTTTGCTTTGCTATACGATTTTGAACACGAGCTTCAGTTGCAGTAGATGCTGAAGCTTCTGAATGCCGCATAGCTCCATGACTAATGTGTTTGAGTTCTGTGTCCACCAGGTTGACATGAGAGCTAGGATTCGCGGGAACAAGGGTTACTAGGCACACAAAGGACCAAGCTTGAGGAACAAGGAACATCATGATTTGAATGAATGACAGGATCCTGTTTCCACTAGAGTAATCCATGATCAAACAGTAGGCTGATTTTGATCCCTTTATGTCCTAATTCGTTGGTTCTTGTCTATCGTTGTAGGGGGGAACTCGAATCGGGCGAACTTTGGCTTAGGTTAGGCAAATGATTTGATCGAAATGTCTGATGATAAGTTGAAGAACTGATTTTTGAATGTTGTTTTCCATGTTAGAGTTGTCTATAGCTGTAATGTGGAACTGAAGAACTTTTAGTTATGCATCTTGTTCAGAGGGGTCTTAGGACCACAGATTGTCGACTTACTCTTGTATTGGAACCGAAATCGTTGAGAACTCGGGCGATTCAATGGTGGATGGCGAGGCTGACCTTAATTTGGAACTGTAGAGGGTTAGGTGGGTTAGATACAATTTTGGAATTAACTCGATGGGCGTATGAAACTCACATTTTTTGTACGTTGTTGGGGTCTACCTATCTCATTCATCATCTTACCGTGCACGATAATTACGATCATTGGTGAGTTTTTTACAAAATTTCACGGATCCAATTGTCACTCGTGAAGATTTCAGTTGTATGACGTCATAAAATGGGAAAAATGAGGGGATTCGCCTTTAGAAAGATCTAACATGCCACTCTTGATATCTTTTATTATCGACCTTTAGTTACTCGATATTCGTTTCAGTGCCCCTTTACACTTGGTCTAGCAAACACACGAATGACACAGTTCTGGGAAAATAACTGGTTCATTTTTGTTAAATAGTTCTTGGATGAAATTGTTTTCGAAATCCACCATTTCACACTTAGAAAACCCCGCTTTTCATGTCATCGTCCGGTCATGTCAATTACAAATCCTACGAGTCATCGCAACAAACGTTTATTCAACTTCGATTGTCGATGGATAGATAACCTAGAGGTTACTAATTATGTAAAATCTTGCACTCCAAGGCACTTGAGTCAATTACAAAACCTTAAAATGTATGAAATTAAATTATCAATTACTAAATAATTTTTAAAATTATTGGGCAACTTTCATCTACTAGGGAAATCTCTCAGATCACAAATCACATGCTCCAAAAAGCTGTCCTTGCTATTTCCATCCGTTGGATTAAATCGGATTGAACGTACGGCTAAGAATGAGTGTTCGTACATTGGTGATTAAAATATACGATAAATCGTACTTGGAATGAGCGATGGCGATAACTGCTGGAAGAAAGTAAGGAAAACTGTCCCCATAACCAGAAATAAAGAAGAAGAAGAAAGCGGAAAGAATCACGCAGAGGAAAGATCTGAGTTTACGAAGAAACCATCTCCGAGTTAGGTCACAATCGCAACCCGTATCTCACTCGGTCTTGCTGCTGTCTGCGTTGATCTCAGCACAGGTCACACTCTGATCCCAACTCCGTCGGATCCTCCGCTGTCCGTCGGGATAGCGACTTCCGAGGTAAATTTTTGCTTTTGCTTTCCGAATGTGCTGGAAAGAAATTCTTCCTTGTTTGATTTGATGATTGGTGGAAGAAAATGGAATTTCCGTCTTTTTTCTATTTTGATTTGGTTTCTTAAGATGGATTGTGGAGGTTCTTCCCCCTTTTTTGCCGCATTGGGGAAGAAAAATTCAGTTCGTTAAATGGCAGTTACTTGATTGGTAGTGTTACCGGTCAAACCCCCAGAAAACAAATTCAAAAAAAGGAGAAGAAGAAGAAGGAATTCTTGTTTCTTGTGGATTTGGTGATTTACTTCTACTCCATCGTCTTCTTCTAATTGATTCCTCGTTTTCTCCGCGTTTTGATCTCAATTTTGTGTCTGTTTTGGCGGTTTCTGCTCCTCCCGACTTTGAATTATTGTTTAATGTCTTTCATTTTGGATTTTTAGGTAGTTCCATGCTGGGCTGTAGGTAGCAGAAGACTCTCTTGATTCGGGTAATAAACCCTAATTTTTACTGGGGGTATACATTGTGGGTGGTGAGTTGAATAGCCTGTAATGCCAGTAATGGAACAGAGTTTGTAGGCTGAGGGGATATAGAGAGAGGAAAATCGAACATGGAAGACGTTTCCAAGTATTCTCACAGTCCTGCTCACTTGGCAGTCGCACGGCGCGATTATGTTGGCCTCAGGCGCATTGTTTCGAACCTGCCACGCCTTGCCAAGGCAGGGGAGGTTACTACTGAAGATCAGTCTGTTGCGGCTGAACTGGAAGCTGATGCCTTTTCGGCCATAATTGATCGGAGGGATGTTCCTGGACGGGAGACGCCTCTTCATCTTGCTGTTAAATTGAAGGACCAAACGTCGGCGGAGATCTTGATGGCTGCTGGTGCAGATTGGAGTCTGCAGAATGAGAACGGGTGGAGTGCGCTTCAGGAAGCAGTTTGCACAAGGGAGGAGGCGATTGCTTTGGTAATTGCTCGGTACTATCAGCCACTGGCCTGGGCGAAATGGTGCCGTAGACTGCCTCGTATTGTGGGTTCTGCAGCTCGTATTCGTGATTTTTACATGGAGATTACGTTTCATTTCGATAGTTCTGTCATTCCATTCATTGGCCGTATTGCTCCCTCGGATACTTATCGTATATGGAAACGTGGTGCTAATCTCCGGGCTGACATGACACTTGCTGGGTTTGATGGGTTCCGGATCCAAAGATCGGATCAGACTTTTATGTTCTTAGGAGAGGGATATTCTTCAGAGGATGGTAGCACATCTTTACAACCAGGTTCTTTGATTGTTCTTGCACACAAGGAAAAAGAGGTTACAAATGCTTTGGAGGGAGCAGGTGCACAACCAACTGAAGCAGAAGTTGCCAATGAAGTTGCTATGATGTCACAAACTAACATGTATAGGCCAGGAATTGACGTCACACAGGCAGAACTAGTTCCTCATTTGAATTGGAGACGGCAGGAAAGGTCTGAGATGGTTGGGAGTTGGAAGGCCAAGGTTCATGATATGCTTAATGTGATGGTAAGTGTGAAGTCTAGGCGAGTTCCTGGTGCTATGACGGATGAGGAACTTTTTGCTGAGGAAGATGAAGAAAGATTGGCAAATGGAGCAGATCAGGATGATTTTGATGATGTATTGACACCCGAAGAGAGAAAGCAGTTAGACTCTGCACTTAGTATGGGGAATTCAGATGGTGTCGGGGAGGATGAAGAAGCGGGTTTTCTGGAATATCAAGAAAATGGTTCAGGTGGTCCATGTGAAAACGGTGAATCCCGTGGTACCACTAAAGAGAAGAAGGGCTGGTTTGGTTGGAAAAATAAAAGTGCAAAGCACCACAGTGATGACTCTGAAGGTCCAAAAACATCAAAGAAGGTTGTGAAATTGACTTCAGAAAGGGAGAAATCATCATCTGGTTGGGAAGATACAGGAGATGCAAAGAAAGGGAAGGATAAAAGTGGGAAGAAGAAAAAGAAGAAAGGGCCAAGTGGTGAGTCTAAGAATGAAAGCGAGTACAAAAAGGGTTTGCGCCCTGTTTTGTGGTTGACACCTGATTTTCCATTGAAAATAGAGGAGCTTCTTCCTTTGCTTGACATATTGGCTAACAAGGTTAAGGCTATTAGGAGACTCAGGGAGCTTTTGACTACTAAATTTCCTCCTGGAACATTTCCTGTCAAGGTACGTTTTAATCTATTATTTCGTTATTCTGTGTTTAAACTTAATATTCTGCTTTATTAGTGCAGTAAACTGATAAACAAAGCCTTTAACTACCCTCTAGCACCTGTAATTCCATCTTTGTTTGGCTAGCCCTCTGTTTCCTCTGTAACAGGGCATAGTTTCTGACAGATATGCATTTAGAACATTTACCGAGGTTCCTACCATATCTAGTAATCAAATTTTGGGGACCGAAATTTCTCTGATAGATTAGCTTGCTCAATTACTAATCCCATGTCCCGGCCCTCAAAATGTACAGTGAACTAGGCTAGCCAGCCTATGTTTGGAGTACCAATCTCATTGCAATCTAGAAACAGTATTCAAGTTCTTATATCACCTAGATAAACCTACCAATTGCTTTGTGTCTGTACTTGGTAGCGATCTGTTCCAACCTGTGAGCTTTACGAGTTGCAGTTGACAGTTGTTACAGATTAGAGAAACCTATGAAGGACTTGAAGTTGAAACCTGACCATCTATTTGGGCAGCTTTTAGTCTATACTTCCTTTGACCTTTCCAACCCTATCCATGTTGTGCTAAGCATGTTAATAGACTGAATGCTGGTATGGCTACAATTGCTTGATGATTTGAAGCTTCAGGTTTAATTGGATTAGATGGTTCAGAATGGTCTCTTTGGTTAAGAGTGGAGTTGTGTTCCTGTCTTTGTGGATTTAGATGAACGTTAAGAGTGGAGTTTTGATACTCGTCCTGCAGGTTGCCATTCCTATTGTTCCAACGATAAGGGTGATCGTTACATTCACGAAATTCGAGGAGCTTATGCCAGTAGAGGAGTTCTCGACACCTCCTTCCAGCCCAACGCATTTCCAGGATGCCAAATCCAAGGACTTTGACGGGGCGCCGACAACATCATGGATGTCGTGGATGAAAGGGAGTCGAGGTGGGCAGTCAAGTGATAGTGATGGACCATGGCACAAAGACGAGACTGACCCGTTCCATATCCCATCGGATTACAAGTGGGTTGATGCAAAGGAGAAGATACGACGGATCAAAGCACGGAAAGCCAAAACCAAGAAACATAGGAAACCACAGCAATCAGGCAGAAGCGGAGGCGGAGGAGGAGGAGGAGATAGTGTGGGCCATCGTCATGCGGAAGAGTGAAGACTAATGATGACACTGGAGAAGTAAAGAGATTTCATAATGTTTGGCATGGCGGCATCGGGAACTGGGCTGGCATCTTCAGAATGGCTGCAGAAAATGGTTAAAGAGGTGATGATCTGTTGCGTAGCTGCATATATTCCGACGGTACGATTGCGAATCGATTGGTGATGATCGGTGGGAGGTTGAAATTGAATTATGAATGTAGTATTGGTTAATGTTGAGGTCTCTTATTACTCTTTGATGGGATGGTTGGATGGTTGATTATAGAACTTCCCCATTTGTTGTTGTATTTTGTTATGTGATGTGAGAAAATTGCAGAGGGAAGAGGGGTTAAAGTTAAACCCTAAACCCTAAACCCTGCATCATCAACCCTAATTGGTTGTTCTTTGGTTCTTTCCATCATTTCATTTGTTTGTGGATTAACCCTCTTTTGTACTCAACAGCTTGCTTGGCTATCAAGTTAACACCATCAAATTTTATGATTATTGTTTCTTGTGATATTCACTTTCTCAATCACGTCTTACGACGTTGATTAGGCTTCGAAATCGGTCAATTTTGGTCAAACTAGGCTGGATTTGGTTGGTCACCGAAATTGAATTTGGTTGGAAATCACTGATCGTGGCTGAGGTCCAATTTAATTACGGTCAGATTGTGACTGTAATTCAATTGAATTTGGTCAACTGGATTTTGGACAATATACATGATTTTGAACATTTAAATCACGTGTTTGAGCATTTAATAATGAGTGTAGACATTTTAATTTATTGGTTTGGCCTCCGATACGATCCACATTGTTTACTAATGATCGATTATAGGTCAAATTGACCAAACACCGAATTGGACACCAAATTCATGACCATCACCCATTTAAATTGTATGAAATCAAAATTGGTTTGTTTGATCGATCGGATTCGATTGGTTAATGAGTTATAATCTTTGACCATGACCGTATTCCCAACCCTGCTAATATCGATACAAGCTGCGTAGAAAAGTCAATTTAACCGAGTAACTCGAGCAATCGTCAAAACCAAACCGTTAGTCCAAATTCCGATTACCATTTTTGTTAAAATGCTAATAATAAAGTGACCATTCTGCTGTCTACCTCAAACTTCAGTGACCAATCTGCATTTTTCTGAATTGAGTAAATTCAAGTGGGGTTCTTCGTGGCTAATAGTATTATGCTGAATAGGTGTATTCAGCACCGTGCTGAACGCAATATAAGCCGTCCGATGAATCGTCCGGTGACGGGCAAATGTAACGCGTGAGGGTTGTTTCGGTCATTTCCTGATTCGTAATATTTTCGCGGCTGATTTGAAATTTTGAATTTGTGATTTGACAGGAGAGAGAAAATTAGAACCCTATAAAAGCAGTTCCCGGCGCATTAAATTTCGTAATTTTCTCGCTCCAAAATTCTCGCTCCTATTTTCTCGCTCCTCGTTTCTCTCTCACGTAACAAAATGTCACTGGCACGTGAAGGTATTCTTGTTATTTCGTAATACCGTTCGTATTTGTATTAAGCATTCGTAATGTTTTTGTACATTCGTAATATGTTTCCTGGCCTTACGTCTCTTTCGTAATCTTTTGCAGTCGTTGACGTTTCAATCACTCTGCCAGGTACTACGTAATGCAACCTTTACGTTTTACGTTTTTTTTTGAACGAGGCAATCAATGATATATTACCCAGAGCAACCCAACTCAAAATAGTTGTTCATACAGACAACAAGGCAAGACAAAAAGAGGAAAGCTAAGCAGAAATCAAAGCTTCGGCCCAACCCGGAGCTAAACATCCATCTCTGGCTTTCCTTGCAATAGCATCTACTTCAAGAGTAGCAGCTCGACCATAGTGGCACACTGTAATGCAGTCAACCATCTCTAGCTTGTGGATAATATCGGCAAGAATTGCAGCACACTCCACGACCAATCCTCCTCTTTCAGCTTCAAAGCTGTAACAAGGGTAAGGCAATCCGTAACAATCAACGATCTACCTGGAAAGTTAACAGCTTCCGAGATAGCCACATGAAGCGCTTTCGCTTCTGCCACAATAGGTGCTCGACAATGGAATTTTTCGGCCCTTCCATGGACTACATGTCCATGGTGGTTTTTTTATAATAACCCCATATCCCGCCTGCTGGACGTCGTTTCGAAACGACCCGTCACACAGAAACACCCTCTGGTATATTCTCGGCGGAGGAACACTGTTGCGATTGAGATCCCGGAGGCCGGAAGGTTGGGGCTGAGCTGATGTTCTTGCCAAAACCCAGTCAGTCATCTCAAGATCAAACTTAATTTTGATTTGCTGACTTGAGACAGGTTTGGAAGAGAACACCACTTCATTTCGAGCCTTCCATACATTCCAACCACAAAAGGCAACTTGGACAGCTGCCTGGGATTGGCCAGCTTGTCGAAGATTCATAAACCACTCCTTGAAAGTGACGTTGCAAGAAGGAAGAACAATACCTGGACAACAAAGATGCCAAACTTGAATACTTGAGGGGCACTCAAAAAGCATATGGATAATGGACTCTTGATGGAAAACACATCTTGGACATTCTTCTGAGTTCCCACATTTACGCTTGAACAAGTTCATTTTTGTAGCCAGGAGATTGTTACAGCAGCGCCAGAGAAAAAACTTTACTTTCGGAGGAACCGATAAAGTCCATAACCACTTCCATTCTTGTCGAGATGACGGGGAGCCATTGGTTTGAGGAAGGCGACGGTTTTGAATAGCATGGTAACAAGAACCCACGGAGAAGCGACCTCTCTTATCAAAATGCCAAATCAATCTATCTTCAAAGGAAGGAGGGCCTATCTGTAGAAGACTGATAGAACGCACAGTAGCTGCATCAAAATAAAGTCTCAGCTTCGGGATATTCCAGCTTCCTTGTGGTTGTAGGATGAACTACGTTTTCCTGCGTACACTTTCCACAACGTTTACATGCTTAAATACATTCTGAACAAATGCAGGAATCGAGGGGGATCCAGAAATATGCCTATTGATCTAAATGAAATGTTGGTACCTAGTGCAGGTATTACGTAACATTTTCTACGTTCGTTCGTATGATATATTCTGCATGGGGTGTCAGTATGAAAGATTCGTAATATATTCTATTATCTTTCGTAATAATTCATACCTTCATGTCTTTCATAACATTTTTACACACGTTTTCCTAATGCATCCTTTACGTACACGTTTCCACTACGTACACGTATATGTCTTTCGTAAAAAATGCAGGAATCGAGGGGGGATCCACAAATATGCGCATTGATCTAAATGAAACGTCCGTACCTCGTGCAGGTATTACTTAACATTTTATACGTTCATTCGTAATATATTGTTTAATGTTTCGTATTAATTAATACCTTGTATTGCAGGAGAATCTTCAACAACGTTGGATTTGAACGAGGGAGTGGAGTTGAATGAGGTGGCTGATCCGGGTCAGTTACACGTATATGAAAAAACTTTGTACATAATTGTCGTTGTACCATATGTAATAACACTTACCTTACGTAATACCTTACCTTATACTTTGTAATATATATGACTTCCTTCGTATACCTTTTTAAAACATTTCGTATATATATCGCTGTCTGTACGTTGTACTTATTTCTTTATCTCGTAACAGCTTTAACCTGAGATACACTTTAACCTCACATTCGTAGGCGACACGCTCCCAATGTTTGACAACATGCAAGAAGCGTATCATTTCTACGAGGATTACGCTCATCTTGCTGGTTTTGGTGTCAGAATAAGGTACCAGAAAAAATATAAATTAACTCCGACTCTTGGAGAAACAGGCACCGATGGAGAGCCCATGGTCTTAGATCAAGACCCCCATGTAGATACCTTAGGTTCGTTTGCACGCACGAAGGCCAAAAAAGAAAAGGGAAGACAAACAATAAGCGGAATAGACCTGATGAACGACTAGGTTGTGAGGCGGAAATAAAAATGAAATGGGACAAATCTCTCAAAAAGTATTACATATACGACTGGATAAAAACTCATGCACCGCATGAATTGCTCCCAGAAAAATATGCACATCTTTTCCGGTCAAACAGAAGTGTGAACCGAACAAATGCACATCTTGCCCTCATACACAAACTGGCTGGGGTGACTTCCCGGAAATCTTTCGACATAATGAGGCAAATGGCAGGGGGGCCAAACATGTGGGTTTTTATACGAAGATCTCCGGAACCACAACAGGGAAAGACCAGATTCTGCATTGAGCACCGCTGAAGGATCATCACTGCAGCGCTATTTTAGAGTTCGATCAAGAGAGGAAAAAAATTTCTTCTATGAGCTTCAGGAAGATAATTGCAATGAAATCTTGAGTGTCTTTTGGGCAGACAATAGGATGCGTGAAGAATTCTCTGTGTTTGGGGACTCAATCAGTTTCGACACCACTTACAGAACAAACAAAGACTACAGGCCCTTAGGTAATACTCTCTAATTCGTAATATATTATATGTAATACGTTTCATTTAAGCTATAAAAACGTAACACTTTATTACCCTTCGTAATATTTCAAAACTGATACGTTTTATTTAAGCTAAAAGACGTAATACTTTATTATCTTTCGTAATATTTTATGTGTAATACATATTACGCTAGCATAAAAAACGTAGCACTTTACCCACTTACTGATGACACTCGATTTGACGTGATTATCAGCCTCATTTAAGCGACATTTCTTTGCTTAAGACATGGTTTTTAGGGTAGAATAACGAATATTCAACCGATTGTCCTATCTCGTGCCATTTGTGTTACCTTGGCCCGTTTCGGGTCTATTTGATGGTTTTCTAGTGTTTTTGTGTTAACACATGTTTTTGCCGTCAAATAGCGTAGCCATGGACGTGTCTAAGGCGTAGGAACCTCGAGGAATCAAACCGGAATCGATCCAAGGAGCCAATCAAGTCAAACCGAAAATCTGCCCATATGCACTTGTACCTTCGGCGAAAATGATCCCACAGTTTCGGCGAAATCAACAATGCAAATCAGCTGATGCCAAGTGAAGACTGATTTCGGCGAAACCATTAAGCTCTTCGGACCGAAAATGCAAGGCAGAGAAATCATGGCCATTTACACAAGAATTTTCGCCGAAACTATCCCTATGGTTTCGGCGAAAATATCAGCTCAGCCCGGCCCAACTAGGCTTAAGTATTTATACTTAACCCGGCGGCCCGAGGGGGGAGACAATTCAGAATTCGAAAAACAGAGCTTTTGGAGATCAGAATCCTCTGAAGTTCTGGAGCGAAGAGTTGGAGTTCGAAGAGCCGGATAGAGGTCGTGACGCCATCCCTTCCACCTTGGAGAACCGGAGCTAGGAGTGCAACTTACCGAAGATCGGAGTCTGTCAGAGTCGTCTGAATTAGGTTTTTCAGATCCTTTTCTGTTCTTCCTTGTGATGATGAACTCTTTCTTTGTCTTTGTGTCTTTTGTAATGATCATGAGTAGCTAAACTCGTTAGAGCTTAGATTAGATGAACCCTAAGTGACCCAGGGCTTTAAAGCGGTCACGGATCGGCGGTGATTAGATTCGAAATTCAATCAGTTCTTTTTCATGTTTGATTCGTTCTTCATTGTTCATGTTTCTTGTCTGGATTGATCACCTAGATTAGATTCTTGTTAAGCTAAGGATAGAAGCGAACGCTCGCCTTACTTTAGAACATCGAATTAAACAATTAACCTTATAATTGGAGTGTGCCTTTCGTAGGAACCGGTTAGGGTTAATTCACTGCAAGAGTAACTCATTAATCACTAGTAATTACACCAATTAATTAAGTCGTTGCGAGAGGCGACCGTACCCGGGCGGCTAGTTAATCTTGGTAGTTAGAACGGATAGAGCGAATGTTCGCCGGTCTTAAACCTAAGGGTAAGGAGTTATGGTGGTGTCTTAGTAATTGATTGAATGAGAATCGAAATCCGCTGATCTGTTGATTGCCAATGCTCTGGGGAACGAAGGGGGATTCAAAGTCTAAGTTCGTCTGTCATTCTTGTTTCCAAACCCTATTTCTCAATCTGCTTTAGTTTAATCTTTTTAATTTTTCTGCATTCCTTAGAATTAGAAGTCGTGGAACTCACACCACGCACAACGTGTTTTTCCTTGAATAATTTGTTAGTTCTGAAGTAGCCAATCATTCGAAAGGCCCGTGGAATACGATCTATCCTAGCTCTTGAGCTTGATAGTTATTTGATTGAACCTGCTCAGCACAACGACGGTTCCATCAAATTGGCGCCGTTGCCGGGGACTTCTTTTGATTGTTCGAAAGAAGAACTGGCAATTTATTCTTCTATTTTCCATCTTTCATTTTTCCACCCACTTCGATTTTACGCCGGTATGTTTGCTTTTGTTGCTTGTAGGTTGTTCTACAGGTTCATGAACCGCTCGATTGCTCATTCTCAGTTTAAGCCGGGTAATTCTGCTTCGCCGAAGAAACCGCGAGCTCAGAAGCAAGTCATAACCACACCGCCTACACCACCTATCCCTCAAAAGATTGAGGAGTTGAAGGAGAACTCCTCATCTTCATCCGCTTCATCCACTACTTCAGATTCACCACCACCCTCTCCTTCCGTACTAGTTGCTCAGCGCACCGTGGCGGATTACTGTAGACCAAATGCGGCTTACCTCCGAGCTAGCGTCGTTGTGCCGCACAACGATGACGACCCTGATTATAATATCACAACCTTCGTCCTGAACATGGTCACTAAGAATCTTCGATTCAAAGGGAAGCTGCAAGAAAACCCCCGCACACATCTGGCTAACTTTCTGGACATGTGCGAGACGTTTAAGAGCGGGAATCTCAGTAAGAACAATCTTTGCTTACGAGCTTTCCCATTCTCTCTTAAAAGCAACGCCAAGGTATGGCTCAGCTCGAAACCACCTGGCTACTACACCGACTGGGATCATCTAGCTCAAGACTTCATAGAAGAATACTATCCCCCTTCAAGAACTACATTCTACAAGGATAGTATCGCTAGATTCTCTCAGAAGGAAGGAGTAAGTTTACACGACGCGTGGAACGACTTCCAAGCGCTTCTCTCTGAATGCCCTCATCACGGATTCAACCAGGGGCAGCTAGCTGAAATCTTTGCCCACGGGATGAATGAAGAAACAGCTGAATGGGTCAACATCTTAGCTGATGGCGACTGCACAGCACTTGAACCAGAAGCTACTCTACTTCACTTTGCGGACTGCGCATCTAAGTCCAGAAATAGGGAAAGACAGTTTGGAGCAGCCAAGAGTCAACCAAGTTGTGAAGATCAGATTAAGATCGCAGTACAGAAACAAATGGAAGAGATCCTCGGTACAACTAATAACTGGCCTAACAAGGAAGTCAACTTCATTGATCACAGCTTCACCAGGGATCAAAGAGGCTACTCCGACTACCGTCAGTTCATAACACCTCCTCAACAACGGGAAGGCTCCTATGAGCATCCTCCCTACAACTTCCAACTCAACCAGAGCCGAAATCAATACATGGACAATGGTTATCAAGATCCTTCCAGATTCACCAGAGTACAGCAGCCTCCAATCTTATCTCTGAGGACAATTGGGAGAGGAGAATAGCCAGGAAGTTTGATCTAATCACAGCAAGACTTGATGATCACGAGGAAAGATTCAAAGCGCAAGCTCTTCTCAATCAAGAACAGATAGCATCTGGACAGAGAATAGAGGATATGATAAATAAAATTGCTAGTGCGATGGCTCGTATTCCCATTTTCAATCAGGCTCCGTCTCCAGACAGCTCCACTGTGAAGAACGAGCACGCTAAGGCCGTAACAACCAGGAGCAGTGAGCAGACCAGCCCGTCTAAGAAGGAGGAAATTCCCGTTTCCAATAAGGGAGAGTGCTCGGCTATCGTAGCTCGACCACCACCCATACCTATTCCAGCTAAGTGCCCCGACCCTGGTCCTTTTACTTTACCTTTGAGCATTAATGACATTGAAATCGAGCGTAGCATAATTGACCTAGGTGCTTCTATAAATGTCATGCCTATGTGTTTATATAAGAAACTGAACCTAGGGGAATTACAACCTGCCAACATGAATTTAATGTTCGCTGACAAAACTCTAAGAGAACCTAGAGGAATGATCCAGGATGTAATCACTTGCTGTGGCCCGTTCCGGTTTTTTGTTGATTATATAGTTATGGAAGAGACATATTCTACCCTTCTCTTGGGTCGGTCATTCATGGCGACAGCCGGAATTAATGTCAATGTTCCTAATGGCTCTCTAACTGTAAGGGTGGGGAAGGATACTGCAACATTCCGTCTCAAGGACGGGATGAAATACATTCCTAAGGAAGAATTAAATTGTTTATCTGTAGAGATTGTGGAGTTGGCCTCGGTCAACTTCATTTCTAATGTTTCTTCCAGTGTTTCGAGATCAATTGACACTGCAGGTGCTGGACAGGGTACCGAGAAGAAGCCAGAAATATCGGTTCAGAAGCCACCTAAGAAGAAGAAGGAACTGCAAGCCTCTTCTAAACCACCGAGCAAACCTCGAGGAAAGAACAAGAAGACAAAGACCCAAATGGTCTGGAGACCAAAAATTCCGTCGTCTTCCACCGAGCCAGCTGCGCCACCAATTAGTTCCGAGAAACCGGCGCCGGAACAAGTATGGAAGGAGAAGCCGAAAGCATCTCCTAAGGAAGTACTAACGATCACCGATCCTGGTGATAACAAGCCGAAGAAGAAAGAAAAAGAGAAACCGACAGTCCTCATTCCTTCCATCGTCACACTAAAGAAGGATGACCTCTCGAGAGAGCTGTTCGGACCATTCAAGTTCGTTGATCATCTTCCCGACGGACGTACCAAACTACTACATGCGAACGGGAAGAAATTCACGTTTACCGGAGAAGTCCCGAAGCTGTACTTTATGAACTCCGACGCGAGCGTGAAGGAGAATCTAAGTTGGGATGTCTCCTAATACCGTCCAGGTATCGTCCAGCTCAAGGACGTTAATAAAAGAGCGCTTCGTGGGAGGCAACCCACGGCTGGGGTCAGTTTTGTTTTGTTTCAACCTTGGTCTTTTAGAGTCAGTTCGGGAGAGCCAAAAGTATCAGTTTGTTTGATTTATTATTTTTCGTGTAGAGTCTGCATGTCATAGAGTCAGTGGCAAGTTGATTGAGGTCGTTCCGATTTTTCTGGATTTAACTGTGATTTTCTGAAGTTGGCCTAATTTACGAAAATATTTTAACCCCGAACAGTTCAAAATTTTCGGCGAAACCACCTTGTTTTCGGCGAAACCGGTTTTCAAATTTCGAACCTGTTCTCCTGTTCCTAATTTTCGGTTCAAAAATTTTCTGATTTCGGCGAAACCATCCCAACTAAAATTTTCGGCGAAACTGAGCTTCCATTTTCGGCGAAACCGCCAGTTCAAATCGGTCAATCCATTTTAACTAGTAGTTTCGGCGAAACCACCCCCCTACTTTCGCCGAAACTGATTTGCAAAATCACTTAATTTATCCTTTAAAATTTCGGACAACCCCCTCTCTCATCCATTCTCTTATTTTCGCTCAGCCTACCCGAAACCACCCCCCTCTCCTTTTGAAATCGCCGAACGCCCCACTTTCAACACCCGCCGTCGCAGCCGTTTCACTCGCCGCCACCATCGCCGACCGCCGCCGCACCTCTCCCCTCCTCATTCCGATCCCAACAAGCCCTAGAACGTTCGAATCGGAGCTTTGCAGCTCCAGTTCTCCGAAACCCCAGTTTTCAAGTTTTTCACCGATTCCTCTCAACCCGTCCACTTTTTGCAATCATGGCTTCAAGGTAAAGTGTACAACTTTTCAATACAAATCTTTTGACATATGGATTGCTGAATTTCGTCGAGGTTGACTTTCGGTTGACTTTTCGGTTTGCCTCGTTTTGCGTGCTGACTGTTTCGTGTGAACTAGGATTGACTGAACTTATAGAACCGTTCTAGGATGCTTAGGGAGTTCCGTGCTTAATCTCCATATCATTTGGTCATGTGTTGCTATGCATACGATTAATTTCTTGTTATGTTGACTTTTGTGAGAAATGTCGGTTTGACTTTGAACTGTGTTGATCATTTGGCTGCCCCAAGTGTCCATTCTTGTTCATATTATCGTGCTTGCCAATTGAAATACTATTTTACCGTCATTCTCCGAGTTGTGACAATCTTGCCATGATTAGGGTTCAATATGACGTAATGTTGACTTTCTAAATGTCGGTTTGACTTTTTGAACTCTGATTGCGCTGACCTGATTATAGTTGTTCTTAAGACATGTGTTCTATTGTCGATGGATACCGGTTACCTTGCTTTGCTTACCCCACTTAGTTTCCCTCATTTCTTTGTGAAATTGAGTTTTTCTACTAAGTGTGGGGTAGGATCTTAGTTGACTAATCTAGTTTCACTTCTGGTTTTAGGAACACTTTTGAGCGCAGGACTAAGGCACGCCTCGATGGCGCCTCAAGCTCAGGAGCTGCCGCTCCCGTCACACCCGCCATTCTGGGTCCTCCACCTGCACTCCCTCGCCATGCTGGATACCATCCCACCATCGCCCGTCTACCGGACTTCTACTTTGGGAACTTCCAGAAGATGAACACATCCGTGGAGCTGACGTGCGTCCTTTATCCATGGAGTCACTCCAGGAGCATGACGAGGATTCATACCGGAACGTGCATGACGCCCTCGCACCGGCCGGTCTCCTAGAGCTGACCACCATAGCCGCCGAGTTCCCAGACATTGCTCTCCAGGAGTTCTGGGCGACATTTGACTTGGACGAGCATAAGAGGAGACGGGGCCAGAAGGTGATCACCTTCTTTCTTGGTGGGGTGTACAGGCAGCTCACCTACGATGAGTTTGCCGCTCATCTGGGCATCCCCTACGAGCACTATCACGATCACCACCTCGGCTAGGGCGATGATGATGACGACGAAGAGTTACACGCCCTCTGGAGCCACATGATAGGCGTGCCTGGCGATCGCCTCGGGAAGAACAACTCAGTTAAGTCTCTCTCTCACCCGCTCTATAAGTTTATTCATATGGTTTGGCCTGAGGTCACTTTTATATGTCAGAGACAAGGATCGCCACCATATCCTTAAGGAGGAGCTCGTGCTTCACCGAGCCATCAGAGAGAGCTACCCTCTCCACCCCGGCTGGGTGCTCGCTCACATCTTCAGCCAGCGGACCAAGAGGAAGAAGCTACCACGCAAACTCTTGGGAGGCAACTTCATCGGTCAGCTCATCCTCTCCTTCGGCATCAACCATGAATATGGCCCTAACATTCCACGACACCCAATTATGACCGTTGGAGGAGACTTGGCGGTCGAGTACGACTTAGAACTCGACCTCAGTCCCCATGTAGCAGCAGATCCTCCACTCCAACCTGCGGTCGAGTCGGAGGACGAAGATGATGCTGAGGAGCAGCAGCCGCAGCCGCCGCCTGAGTTTCAAGATTATATACCCTCGCCACACCATCAGGCAGGGTACATCCACCAGTCGCCGCCGCGCATTCCAGATCCATTTCCGCGGCATACTCACCAGCCGCAACACCACCCCGCGGACATTGGTGAGCTGTACGAGCGACTGCAGGAATGGCGCATCACCGACAACGCCACTCAAGAGGCGCGGTGGACTATTATGCAGCAACATATGCACCGAGCCGACCGGCGTTATGAGCGACAGCTGGAGTGGCAACGACAGCTCGGCGATTACTTCCACTTCCCCCACCCTGACACCTCTGACCAGTGATGATCAGGTGGTGTCCTTTTCCTTCTCCTTTCTTTTTATTTATTCTTTTCGGACTTCGGTCTAACTTTTTTCTGTGTGGATCCGGGGCACTTGTCCGGTTTCCTTTTTATGTTTCATTTGTTTTTGTTTTGTAGGCAGTTGGGAGACTCCCTTTGCTTCAGGTTTGTTACACTTACCTCCGCTCTCTGGATCCGTGCTTACCCTCTGAAATCAACCGTCCTCTTCCAGGTTCTTCCATTCCACTCTGAACTCTAGAATTAGTCCTGTGAGGACACAGTCCGATTTAAGTGTGGGGTAGGATGCTAGAGAACCTTGCATGAACTTGATTGCCCTTGATTGTGTTTTGTGTGCCTCGTGATTCCATGCCAGTCTCTCTAGCATTAGAATGGCTCAGTTCTTGATTTTTGATGTTAAGTTGCTGTTCAAACTTTCATAATGATGCTTAGACTGCTTAACCTAGAACTTGAGAACCAACTTGTATGCTTTGATGCTAAATTGCCTGGTCAGAACAGAATTTTAAAATCACACTTGTAGTTTGTAGCCTTGATTGCATGAAAATGACCGAATCCGACTAGCAAACCAACTGTGAGCTTTTGATCCATTGCACGTAACTTGCAATTTAAATTCTTTCTGAGTGGTTCTCTGTTTACTTGAATGAGTTAGAATTTGCATGAGACCTACTCGAGACCACACGATGACACGAGTTCTAGAAGGATAGGGGCACCTAGATTCAGCTACTAAGCCAGATAGCCTACCTTAACGATAAAATCCACTAGGTTTAGACCCTTGAGCTTGGCCTATTCTTTCGGTTCGATAATACATTACAGCCATTTCCCATTTCTTTCATTCCCCATTGATCCCCTGTGGTTGTAGTTCTAGATTGACCTACCGGAAGTCGGTTTGTGGTAACCTGCCTATAGCCATTAAACAGGTGGTCTTAGCTATCATGTCCAGACGTGTAAACCCCTCTAGCAACTAAAAGAAAAATCGGCACAAAAGAAAAATAAAGTAAGAAAAGAAGCAAGCTTCAGAAAAAATGAAAGAAAGAACAAAATCAGAAAAAGTTCAAAGTTTAGTTCAAATAAAACGTTCTTCTCCCTACAAATGGAAGAACGAAGTCGTAAGAAAAGTTGAAAAGAAAAATGTATGCAAAAGAAAAAGAATAAGTGCTAGGTTGCTTGAGGGTATCATAGGACGAGCGTTCATCATTCCACCAGTGTTTGGTTAGACGGTAGGAAGCCATAGATTAGATTCGAGGGAAGTTAGTCGAAAGCTACACCGCACCAAGCCATCATCATTCATTCCCATCATCCATCTCATTATAAACCCGAGTAGTGTAGATTTCATTACGGTCCCAGCAGGGAAGTCCTTCTTGACTAGATACTCTGTTGTCACAGTGGTGGAGATGTGGTCGAAATGCAAACCTATGACAGAATTCGGTAACAGAAAACGATCGAGAGCAGAAACACGTCCTTAAACACAGAGAGTAAGAGTTCCCATTGTACTAAATATATCCTGTGTGAGAAGTCTGGTCGGTCAGGTCAAATTCGTGCATGATTGATTGCTAATTACTTGTCATGTGCAGTTGATTAGTGAGACCAGGTAGTTTGGCTGATCAGTATGCATGTTAGGTTTCTTGTTCTAGGATCGATCTGTCTAATAATTCATTGTGTTTGATTGAGCTCCAATTTAATCGATCTTATCATTTATGAACATGAGCGTTTCTATTCAGTTTGCTTGAGGACAAGCAAAAGCTTAAGTGTGGGGTATTTGATGACACTCGATTTGACGTGATTATCAGCCTCATTTAAGCGACATTTCTTTGCTTAAGACATGGTTTTTAGGGTAGAATAACGAATATTCAACCGATTGCCCTATCTCGTGCCATTTGTGTTACCTTGGCCCGTTTCGGGTCTATTTGATGGTTTTCTAGTGTTTTTGTGTTAACACAGGTTTTTGCCGTCAAATAGCGTAGCCATGGACGTGTCTAAGGCGTAGGAACCTCGAGGAATCAAACCGGAATCGATCCAAGGAGCCAATCAAGTCAAACCGAAAATCTGCCCATATGCACTTGTACCTTCGGCGAAAATGATCCCACAGTTTCGGCGAAATCAACAATGCAAATCAGCTGATGCCAAGTGAAGACTGATTTCGGCGAAACCATTAAGCTCTTCGGACCGAAAATGCAAGGCAGAGAAATCATGGTCATTTACACAAGAATTTTCGCCGAAACTATCCCTATGGTTTCGGCGAAAATATCAGCTCAGCCCCGCCCAACTAGGCTTAAGTATTTATACTTAACCCGGCGGCCCGAGGGGGGAGACAATTCAGAATTCGAAAAACAGAGCTTTTGGAGATCAGAATCCTCTGAAGTTCTGGAGCGAAGAGTTGGAGTTCGAAGAGCCGGATAGAGGTCGTGACGCCATCCCTTCCACCTTGGAGAACCGGAGCTAGGAGTGCAACTTACCGAAGATCGGAGTCTGTCAGAGTCGTCTGAATTAGGTTTTTCAGATCCTTTTCTGTTCTTCCTTGTGATGATGAACTCTTTCTTTGTCTTTGTGTCTTTTGTAATCATCATGAGTAGCTAAACTCGTTAGAGCTTAGATTAGATGAACCCTAAGTGACCCAGGGCTTTAAAGCGGTCACGGATCGGCGGTGATTAGATTCGAAATTCAATCAGTTCTTTTTCATGTTTGATTCGTTCTTCATTGTTCATGTTTCTTGTCTGGATTGATCACCTAGATTAGATTCTTGTTAAGCTAAGGATAGAAGCGAACGCTCGCCTTACTTTAGAACATCGAATTAAACAATTAACCTTATAATTGGAGTGTGCCTTTCGTAGGAACCGGTTAGGGTTAATTCACTGCAAGAGTAACTCATTAATCACTAGTAATTACACCAATTAATTAAGTCATTGCGAGAGGCGACCGTACCCGGGCGACTAGTTAATCTTGGTAGTTAGAAGGGATAGAGCGAACGTTCGCCGGTCTTAAACCTAAGGGTAAGGAGTTATGGTGGTGTCTTAGTAATTGATTGAATGAGAATCGAAATCCGCTGATCTGTTGGTTGCCAATGCTCTGGGGAACGAAGGGGGATTCAAAGTCTAAGTTCGTCTGTCATTCTTGTTTCCAAACCCTATTTCTCAATCTGCTTTAGTTTAATCTTTTTAATTTTTCTGCATTCCTTAGAATTAGAAGTCGTGGAACTCACACCACGCACAACGTGTTTTTCCTTGAATAATTTGTTAGTTCTGAAGTAGCCAATCATTCGAAGGCCCGTGGAATACGATCTATCCTAGCTCTTGAGCTTGATAGTTATTTGATTGAACCTGCTCAGCACAACGACGGTTCCATCACTTACGTAATATATAACTTATCTTACGTGTTACTTTTTCCTTATTAAATTTCACACTGCCATGTGTAACGTAACAGCTTTATTCGTTGGGTACAACCACCATAGAGATATGGTGATATTCAGTGCTGCTCTTTTGTTTGACGAGACGTCAGCTACTTTCGAATGGTTGTTCCAAATGTTTGACAAATGCATGGGGGGAAGAAACCAACTAGTATCTTCACCGACCAAGCAGCGGCGATTGCTGCCGGTATTAGGGCCATATATCCAATGTCGGTTACATACCATGGTCTATGTACATTCCATATCCTCAATAATGCTGCCAGGAACTTGGGATCACTCTGTGACAAGGTACCACAACAGGGGTGTTTATATGTAAATACGTTTTACTTAAGCATAAAAAACGTAACACTTATTAGCTTTCGTAATATTTCATTCATTATACGTTTTATTTAATCTTTAAAAACGTAACACTTTAGCCACTTACGTAATATATAATTCATCTTACGTGACACTTTTTCCTTATTATGCTTCACACTGCCATGTGTAACGTAACAACTTTATTGATATCAGGTATTCGTAGCTGAACTTAGCTACCTGATGTTTGGGGTTGACACTGAGGCTGAGTTTGATGTCCACTGGGGTCTTATGAAAAAAAATGCTTCCCTGATCGTGAACCAGAAGGACACCCATGGCTCACTCAGATCTACCAAAAAAGGACACAATGGTCTAGAACATGGATGCAATCACATTTCACCTGTGGCATGCATAGCTCACAATTAAGTGAAACGTGCAACAGTAACATGAGGCACTACCTGGCACCAAACCTATCTCTGGAGGAATTTTTTCAGCAGTTCAGCCGACTAGTGGAGAACAAAAGAGAGGAGGAATTGAAACGAGACTTCAAGATGAAAACATCGAAACCGTTCAATAGGTGATACTAGACGTAACACTTTAATATATTTCGTAATATTTTATAATTAATACGTTTTGTTTTAGCTTAAAAAACGTAACACTTTATGAACATACGTAATATTTTGCTTATATTCCGTAACACGTTTTTTTAATTATTTGTAATTCTTTACAGCTTGAAAAGTTATCTATATCTTCAATATACGTAACAATATGTATTTTTCTCCGTTGGACAGGTTTGAGCACAGCGAACTGACAAAACAACTAGCCAAAGAATACACCCCAAAAAATTTTAAAAAGTGGTTGTCTGAATACGAGCAGACTTTAGCCTAAGGCGTGCAGGCGTTGGAAGAAAAAACAAATGCAGGTGTGATGACATTCAACGTGTTCAAGCAGGATGTTAATGGGTCAAGAACTGATGAAAGAATCGTGACATGCACAAGAGATTGTTCAATCATAGTCTGTGGGTGCCACATGTTTGAAATTGAGGGCTTGATGTGCAGACATATAATACGATTCAGGGAGGTGCTGGGTAGTAACGGAAATCATTTGCTGCTGCATATACCTAAACCATTAATCCTACAAAGGTACACACTTAATTGACTTATTCGTGTTACTTTTCTTATCCTTTCGTATTATATTTGCACAGTTTTCGTCATATATACTCTTCTTTTTAGTTATACATTGTATCATATTTCGTATAGGTATTGTCGAACAGCAAAGGATGGGCTGCTCATTGCAGACACAATCCCAGAGGTTTCCCACCCAGATGTTGCCCAAATGTCAGAGTTAATTACTGCGATGGCTAAGCTTAAGTCTACGGTACTTTCCGTTTATATAATTATCAATTACGAATTTCCGTTTATACATACGTAATACTTAACATGTCTTCATATACTTCAATTCAGGTTAATGGGGATACAGCCAAGACTGCTACAACTATACAGTGCATAATTGATCTGGAGAAAAGGATGAGCACTGTAATCAACCTAAACGAGCATCAAAAGGAAGGGCCCTGCCAGGCGCCCAAAAAATTGAAGAAACGAACAGAGACTTTCAAACCGAAGAAAAGGCCTATATCTCAAAGGGACCGGAATGCATTCTTGCACTCAGTTCGAAAGGACAAAAATGTAATCTTTCGGAACCACAAAATGGGTGGGACTGACCTCCGTCTTTAACAAACAATGTAAAAACATTAATTTCGTAATACTTTCGTATGTGTGTGAAATATTACATCCTAGTACACATATCTGTAAATCTAATATTTCGTAATATTTACTTTTCAACTTCTACCACCCAAAAAGCATTAAAGTATAAATTTACCAAAAAGCTTACTATAAATAATACTTTCTCACTCATCCATTTTCCAGAACCAAAACATCGAAAATCCCCCAGATCTGAAAAAAAACATGCCGCCACTAATCCCCCACTGTAAATGCAACCTTCCCGCTTACATCTATTCTGTTGAACGGCCGAGATATCTTCTCCGTTCATGTACTTTCTGGGTTGCCAAAAACCACCAGGTCAGAGATGCAAATGTTCGTCTGGTGTATGGAGATGGACAGGAGTCAGAATGAGGAAGTCGTGCAAATGTACAATCTACCTCATGCCAAAATCGTGGCTAAGATAGCTCATACACAAGATGAAATGTCAACCTCATCCAACATCGGAGAGAGCTCGGGTGGACAGGTATATATAACTTCAGTCTAACTTTCATCTTCCCATAAATAACATAAACCTATTATTCGTAATACATTACTCTATTATCCTCGTAACACATTATATTTAACTTCGTAATCGATGACTATACCATTCGTTGTACTTTAACGAACGCAGGACCGACAACTAGTCAGGTATTCGCCGGGACCTATTATGCAAGAGTTACGAACTCTAGAGCTGCTGGATGAAGTTTCAAGTCTTCAATCAAGGGTGGAATTCCTAGAGGGCCAACTTAGAAACATGGGGTTGAACTAGATCTTGATATAAGGGATTGTTTCTTATGTTTCTTGGCTAAGTGTAACGAATAAATTTCCTAAGTAGTACGTATATTCTTATATTGTATATATTATTAAGTTGGTAAGTGTTACGAGTGTGCACGAAATGAATTACGTTAGATCTTATTTGTGATACCTTCAACACGTAATTAATGCAGGTCAAACTGATTGGGTAACTGCACAATCTCCCAACAACCAGCATTAAAAAATCAATCTCTCTTGGTAACCCCAATGACACCAACACAACACATATTAAATCAATCTCTCTTGGGTCCATATCCACTTCTCTCTATCCCAAAATCCCAAAAACAAAAAATGCCAAACTTCATCCCATACTGTAGCTGCAATCTCCCCTGTTACATTTATCAGGTTAACCGTCCGATGAGTACTCCGTATCGCTTCTATCTGGGATGCCAGAAACCAGAAGCTGGAAGATGCAGCATGTTCATGTGGTGCAAGCAGACAACTAACAACGATTCTGATGAAGCTGAACATCAGATCAATGTGACCCCAAACTCGTCCACAAGGCCGACGGAACAACAGGTAAAAAAACATTAAAGTTTTATTGTAAGTTCTTTTGGGTAATTATATAGGGATGAATCCTCCATATTTATTATTCCTCTTCCTACAGGCAATAACAACATCTGACCTTGTTGATATAGCCATAGAACGGAGTTCAACGGTTAGAAGAGAGATCAATGCTTGGCTCGAGGGGAGAAATAATGGTCACTAAGGTTAGCAAAAAAAATGGATGGGGTTTTGGTTTATGTAAGAGATATTCTGTTATGAACATGGTGGTTATGTGTTACGAATTAAATGCAAAATAATTACGAATTATATTATATGTATTACTAAATTCAAAATTTAGTACAACAAAATTAAGTTGTATGTACTACTAAATCCAAAAGTAAGCATTACTCTTCACTCTGATGCGTAACTCATATGTTACGTATCACCGTGAAGGGTATTACGCTCAAGTTCCTTCCTAGCTTCCTCATATGCCTTCTTCAGCACTTGATCACCAATAACGTTGAAAGGGGAAATTAACAAAAGTAGACAAACTTCCTGCCTCCTCCTCTCAATCACCACTGGATCTGACCAACTTAAGATCTCAGACGTCACTGCTCCTTCCCATATCTCCAACAAGTTCAACGCAAAAATGCCACAGGAAGTGCTATCTGGCTGTCTTATACTGCGATGGTTAACCCATTTATTGACATCGATTGGCTCTGGTGGAGGATTCGAACGGAACATGGGAATTAGATTGTTGGCCAACTCCATGATGTTCCTTGATGTCCGCATGTATATCTCTGGGACTACTGCACGGTCTAGACTATCCAGATAGTCACCACACCGCTTCTTCAGATTGACACAGAACACAACAAAGTGTTCTTCGTGACACATCGGGAAGAACCACTGCAAGAAAGTGTCACGAAATTGTGCAGATACATTAACGTATACCATAAAACAGTTACGAAATGTTAAAAAATAATATACGAAAATAACGGTATTTAATAATTAGTATTACTTACGTAGTCAACCTTTTCCCAGTCCATATCGGTGGTCCAATCCTTCCCTTGAATGTATTTTAGGGCTTCAGTGAGGTTAAATGCCTTATTGCAGCACATTGACTATGGGACAAAAACACACCAATATTAGTTCAAGTTATATATTAAGTAGTTATTTAACTGAACAACATAAATAACAGAACACTTACAGCGCACTCCATTCCAAAAATGAACCTATCACAGAACCCGGTTTGCTTGAATAAAATATTTGTGCACTGTTCATACGTGTCAATAAAAAAATTAGACAGCATGAAGCCCGGTCTGCATGTCATGAACTCTTCCCTGCTCAACCTTCCAATATCATGTTGGCTATAGAAAAGAACTTCTTCCCTGAATGACGATATACATGCAAAACCAATTAATACGTACGAAAAGTAAAGTATTACGAATTCATTATGAATAAAAAACGAAAGAAAGTGATTAGTCATAACTCACTGGTCGAAATCATCATTCCACATGTACATTGTGAGCGCCTGGCACCTCTCAGTGTCTGCCCATACATCAGTGTTGTATGCGTCGATTTTATCCACAATCGCGACCATTTCCTGCGTGACAGGACCGAGGGAATACTTTATCAGTTGTTGGTCCTGCGTTCACGAAAGTAAAACGAATGTTATAAAAATCGATTACGAAAGAAAATAACATGTATTACGAGACTAAGTACCTCATTAACGGCCGCTGAGTTCTTAAAACTTATTTTAGTGTATTTCTGCGCTTCGTAGGGAGACTTGACATACTTGGACTTCGCCTTGTTCCTTTTTGATGCTGACCTAAGCTTCTTGCTCTTGTTCACCTGTGAACAAAAATATTAAAAATTACAACTCTTAATATTAAACAAATATTTAACAATGAAAAAACATTAATGGGGTTAATTAAAAAATTCTTGTTAAATTTACACTTAATAAATAAATTAAGTTGCATCAGTTAACACCCCCATGTGGAGCGGACCCACATTTGTCCAACATATACGAAACACCCACCCAGAAGATGCGAAGGGGGTAAAAATCTATAACTAAATCAATTAACAAATAAAACGAAAGTGTGCATAAACCTATACGAGATTTTTGTTTTCAACTATACCCTCAGAAACTACCTTGTCCGACTTCTTCAGTTTGTCATCTAGGAGAACAGAAATTGGCAGTTCAGCTTGTTGCTGAGAAGAACTCTCCTGTTCCTCATCAGCTGTCCCTTCGACAATAGACTTGCCAATATCTACTGCAAGGGTGAAATCAAGAATTTCACCTTGTACATCTCCCTCCTTATCTCCACCGTTGCCATGTTTTATCAAATTCTCCTGCCCCCTGGTGACTTCATCAACCTTCTGAACCACCTTCTCCTTCTCGATTAGGTTTTGACGTACTGAAGTGTCGCCTCCTTCCTTGGCATTATCCTCTTTCCTTGGTACCTCCTGCATTGGCACCTTCGGCCTTGCCACCTCCTTCCTTTGCAGCTTCTTCCTTGGAACCTCCTTCCTTGGCACCTCCTGCCTTGAGGACTTCTCAGGCATCTCCTGGCTAATTGGCACAACATTCCTTGGTGCCTCCTGCTTTTGCAGCGGCTGCTCACCCCGAGCCCCCCGAACCAACTGACCACCTTTGGTCAGCCTCTTCCTCTTCTGCCCAGACTTGTGGGGTGAAGATACCAAGACGGGCCTCTCCTTGGTAATATCTGCAGCGGGTACCTTCTGCTTCTTCTTCTTACTAACCTCCATCTTAGCCAAAGCATGGTTGATGTCTGCATCTGTGTAGCTTGCCAAAGCTAGATCTTCGGACATCATTCGACGCTCAACAGATAAGCTGCGCTCTGGATCACCTGCGATGCGATCATCACATTGCTGCTTCATATCCAACAGAGTGGCAAGTGCACCCCTGTGGAAATGGATGTAGGTATTCAACCATTCCCTCCTCTCCTCTACCTGTATGAGGAATTATAAATACAATAAGTATCACGTGAAAGGTAAGAAAGTATTATAAAGTGATAAAAAGTATACAAAGTCATAAAAAGTATTACTAAACATGCCAGCATGTGTTACGACACATGTTTTACTCAGGAATTCGTAACACTTACCAGTTAACATTTTGTCCGTAATACCTGCATTATATAGAGTCTTACCTCGTCCAGGGACATATGATCGATGTCTAGTCTGGTGAATGGCATGGCTGATGGGTAGATATCCTCCGGATTAAGCCTCGACTTAGACCCTGCCTCCTGCTTCTTATTCTTCTCACCTCTTTCCTTTTTCTCTTTCTCCTTCTGTAACAACACCAACTGACCTTTGCCAACCGATGGCCTCCCAGGTGCATTTACATTGACAGGGCTTTCGTCCTGCGTCAAGTACTGTCTAATGTCGGCATTGACGACTCGGGAGCCAATGGCCGTAGCTTCCTCTTCCTCTGGCTGCCATTGAATAATGGTGCCTGTGCTCAGACCCCCGTTCGCCTCCAACCTTGAAGTCTGGGCATTGACAGCCCTCTGGGTCCAGTTAATGACCGTAGGTCTGATTCTCGGGACTGAGTCACCGACTAGTCCCACCATGTCAAGATAGAACAACTGTTTTTACAAACAAACAATGACGAAACAAAAATGAATAAACGTAGTACTAAAATACTTAAAACGTAATATTTTCATCCATAATAAGTAATACTTATTTAAATCTAACCATAAGTAGACACATATCTGCCTCGATGTATCCTTTGTCCGTCCGTCCTACTTGACGGTATACCTCCAACAAGAACGCGCACCAGTTGTACTCTTCGAACCTATGTGCTCTTCGACCGAATATAACACCCAAGTATTGGTGCGGGACCTTCTGGCTGGATTTTGGGTGGAACATATTTCCCAGCAAAACCAAGTAAAACAACGAGAACCACTTCTCGTCGTCGGTTTCGATCGACAACTGATGTTCGAGCTCACCCAACTGACCGGATGTCGCCTTGCCTCTCTGAATCCCTAGATGTCGGGTCCAGACTTTCACCTCTTCCGTAGTGTAGTTCAACTGGTCGAAAACAGATGCATGGCCCCTTGGTAAGTCATATATCCTTTGAATATGATCCTCGGTTAGGGTGATCTGAGCACCAGGCCGCACAGTGAGGATTAGATTTGTAAAATCGAAGTGATTAATCAGCCATATCAGTTGTCCTGACTTGAAATTTGTCACATTAAGGTGTTGTACAAACCCTAACCCCCTTGTTTCCAACAATTTTTTCCGGGCGGGGTACCAGCATCCCACCATTGGCGCATCCTCGACGGACTCACCGACTTTGTGTACGCCTGGGGGCACTTGTTGCTGCAGTTGATTCCGCTCATCCTGCCCTTCCATTTGAAAAAATATTACGAATGTACTTCTCTGGTGTTACGAGACTCATTGTTTCCTATCAAAAGTGTTACGAATATCGATGACTACTACGATAGCACTTTGTTTCTATTACGGTTAGATAGAGAGAGGAACACTTTAAACGAGAGTAAAAGCTGCGTGCAGAGAGAATGAATTTCGATATCCGTTACCTCTCTCCTGAAAATCCGTAAAAGTTTTATATATAAGTTGAAAAGTAACCATTGAAACGACGCGAAGCGACGGCTGCACGGTTGCCCATGTCTGCACAGTTACAGATACACGCCGTCTGATTTTCCCGCTCATTAATTTCATTAGGTGCGAAAACTCCATTCTACCCCTTAAAAGCGGGCCCCCGTTGAAATTACATCCTAATCGTCTATATGTGGATCATATTCAATCAACGGCCCGGATGCCGTTCAGCACGGATTCAGCACCAATCCGGGTCGGCACCTGACTAATTTCCGTTCTTCGTTCCACTTATTGAAGTCAGTCAGTGAGACTGTATGGATGAAGAAGAACAGAGCATGTGCTTCCTCTTCCTCCGGACACTTGTAACACAAACCCTAACACAGAAAATTACAGAAAGAAAGAAAGAAAGAATCTTTTCCCCTTTCCAACGGTCGAATTTTTCCTCCGCCATTTCTATTCATTTCCAGCAGCTACCTTCACTTTCCCCAATCTTCTAACCACAACTGAGACCAACTGTTCCAGCTTCAAAATTCAAACCGACCGACCCCACTTTTGGGTTAATCAAAAGTCAGTCAAAAGCTTTTTCTCTTAATAATGGTGTGCTTTAGATCCTGTTTCACGGCCTTCAAGTCTCGAAACCGCAGGCATTACTTGTCATCAGCTGTTTCTTCTTCTTCTTCACCTTCTAAACACTCTGTAAGTCCTCTTTACTTCACTGGGTTGGCTCTGTTTCTTTCTTTCTCTTCTCTGCTTAATTTGTGGCTCTCTCTTTAGTTTGTGAGCTTAGCGAATTCTGCTCCTTGTGGCCATGGAGGAGTTCTGGAACAGATCCCTGAAGAACCCATCAGCCATGTCTTATCTGAATCCAAGTATGGCGTCGCTCCTTGCTGCTGTGAGATTCGAAGTTTTGTAGTTTCTTATAATGGGTTATCTTAATTGGTTGTATTGTTCACAGGGAGAAGAAGGAGCAATCCAGCTGCAATGTTGTAAAGAAGGTGTCTTTTGATTGCAAGGTCAAAACCCAGGAAGAGGATGAGACTTTATCATCTGAAGTGAAGCCAAATGCAAATCTCAGACCAAGTTGTTCAAATCATGAGGTTGAAGATGGTGGACTCGTTATCACTGATGATCCTGCTGCTGATGCTGCTGATGTTGATGCTGATGAAGGTAGTAATGAAGATAGTGAAGGACGCCTCGGGACAGTCGTGGAAGAGTCTTCGGATTCGTTGTTTTCGATCTCGATTGGTTGTTCGAGGAAGCATCAAGCTGATATAGGTGAAAAGGAGGTTAACAGTCCACTCCCAAAATGCGCCCCATCTGACGATTTGAAGAATGTTTCAGCGTCGAACACACTGGAAGAAACTCAATTCAAAGAAGCAGCATCTGACAATTCAAAGAATGTTTTAACGTTGAATCCACTGGAAGAAGAAACTCGATTCAAAGAAGCAACCAACAAAAGAACTACCGCGTTGCGGTTGCAGCAGTATCAGGACAAGGAAAATGTCGAGTTGGACATAAACGTCGTCAGATGTTCGAGTCCTGAGTTTAGCTTCAAGCCATTGATGGACAATTCGGAAGAGAAATCTAGTAGTCCAAAGAAGCTTGCAGAGCAAGATGTTGCAGTTGATGCTAGCCTGTCTAATTGGTTGATTGTATCAGGAGGAGTGAAACCTCAGCCGGAGAACAGTAACGAATCAGTTGGAAATTCGATAGAGAGACAACAGAAAGATCGGCCAGTTTTGGGCGCATTGATGATTGGTGTGCTTAAACAGGCTCCTGCAAATAGAACTTCACCTTCGAAATCGAGACGCCAGAGAAGAATTAGCGGAACACCTGCCATGGGAACTGTTGGAAGCTACTGGAGGCAGACTGGCCTCAATGCAGATTAAGATTCTGGGTTTGCAGGATGAGAACTCTGATCCCATTACTCGGGAGTTTCGATCAGACATTACAGCGGTGTTTTTGATTGTTTTTGTTCAGTCTTGTGGATTCTGATGTTTCTTAATCACCTTCAATGTCTTAGTTGAGTGAACTCAGGAAAAGTCTGAACTTTACCTTGCTGCTGCTGAAATCTATGGTTTCTGTTTGTCGAATGAACTTCGGTGTTTCGTTTCTGAAATTTGTGATTTTCTTTTGCACAGTTGGTAATAACATACAGAATCATTAGAAGAAGAGGATTAAACCCTAATGTACAATGTGCAGACAATACTTATATTTGCTTCCTCTGTAGATCTACCAGCCAAACCTCTACATTATTGAAATGGCAAAGTGTGTTGCGTATTGCTATGTAACTTTCGACGACGAAAACCTTTTCCTACATATCGTGGAAGAGCCTCCGTATCTGCTCGACATTTGACGGCATCAACGTGACAGGACAACGATTATACTGCAAGGAAGAAGAACAGTTTGTAAGGTAAGATGATGCTGGAATAAAGATTAGAATGGAGGGAATCACCTGTGATACGTATTTGAAGACGCAGGCGTAACAGAAGACAAATCCTGAGAGAGTTACCACGGACGGGTTTGCACGCTTCTGAGAGCACAAAGGGCAGAGCATTCTATCACTCGGTAGCGAAATTCCTTCTTTTGCGACCTGTTGAGAATAGAGTTTGCATTTCATACACAGATACCATAATCAAGGATTAACAAAGCTCAAACATGCGATGACAGTTTGGGATGCTATTATTAAGAAGAATTGCCAAGGATTCGTGACAGGAATGTGCTGCTAATGTCGACGGAAACAAGAGTAGCCGAATCTCTTCTCACCTTTGGAGGTGGAGGTGGTGGTGGCGGTGGATAGACAGTTGGAGCTGACATTCTCTCTTCAGCAGATTGGTACCACCATTCCATCATCTGTGAGTGATAGAATAGATTCAATGCCAACCAAATAGACATAATAGACGGACAATTACGTGCTACTTCTGAGAGTCCATGTTTTTAGGAAAAAAGATTCTTCAAAAGAGAATACTTCTGAGAGTTCATCTGCAGCAAGTTGCTCAACGCCAGCAAGCAACTTCAACAGAAATGCTGAAACTAAATTTGAAAGTGACTATGCATTTAACCTAAGAGGCCATATGCAGGAAATGGAAAATTGAATCCAGTTTTATCTTCTATCGTGTTTCTTCGGATCTAGGTGGTTTTCACAAAAACACAAGCCAAGAACTCACTTTGAAGAAGAACACTGCTGCAATCAGTCCAGTTTGTGCATAGTCAAGCACTGTATATGAACCTCTCAAAATTGCTCCTTGTAGTGCCTGTAAATGTTGTCCTCTCATTGAATTAGAAAACTGTTATGAAACCGTTCACATAAACAAGAACAAAACTGAACTATCTGATTATAATTATACCTTCAACCATGGAGGTCCCGGAGCCTCTCTCGCTCACGAGTTCGTATCTTGGAAATTCTAGAAGATGTGTCCATCTGCCTTGACATAAATAGAAAACTGATAGTTCATATCTCGATATGATTGCAAAAATAGATATAGAAGTAGTACGACAGTAGATAAACAGATCGTCTAGCGAAAGTCAAATGTGTGGATCATTCACGTTTTTAACTATAAGATAACAATTAAGATGCTATATGAGTTGGAAACAAAAGATATTACCAGCTCTTGCCCCGTTGCTCGACAAACATGAATCCCGAGCGCATGTAGTCCCAAGGAATAGAAGCCAGTAGCATCAAGGAGATACAATAGCTGATAACTGAATGAAAATCCTGCATTCAGAAACCTAGAATGATTATCTCTTATCGAACGAGTCCTAAACACAAAGATCTTTCCCAAACTCAAAAGGATCTGCAACAGTGTAAAGCAACAAGTTTCAAAATATAAGATCCGACAAGAACCTAGAGTAGCATTTACCTTCGATGCCGGCATGTAGAAACGGATAGCAAGCAAAAACAATCTTCTGAATTCTCTTCCTTAAACGAGCTCTAACCGTCAATCGTGTATCAGACGTCCCTCTGGTAACAGGAGAAGAAGCTTCAGTTCCATCGAAATACGAAGTCCCTTCAAATGTTTCATCGTCATTCCCCCACAAGCTTGCTTGAAGCCTGGCTTCCCTTTCTCTATTGTATACCGAGTTTATCTTCGACTTGAAATAAGGCAAAACAACCTAATCAAAAGCCACATATCATCACTGATCATTCGAGCCATAACATTCGTAACGCATCTACAAAGCTCCTAAACAGATTGCAGTACCAGAAATACAACTGAGAGAATTCGTTGGCGCTTCTCGAGACCAGAGTGGGGAGGTTTATTATCCCCTTTCTTCGATCTAAGATCATCGTTAGTTACTTTAATCCGTACCGATCTTCTCCTCAATCCATAGAGTGACTCAGCAAAGGAAGCATCTTGAAAGCATTGGAGCAAAAGGGATATATAAGTCCAAGTGGAATGACATCACACATACAACATATTCAAACAATGGCTTAAAAAACCTGTGGTTCGTAAGCTATGAGTCTCGAGAACCAGCATCAGTGCAGCAAAGAACTCATCTTCATAATCCAAAACCTTGTGGAGGAACGGACTCCTCAGGGCTAAAACCTGGATTGATGAACACAATTGGGAATTCCATAAGCGAGACCAGACAATCAAACAGAGAGTTTTTTCAGGAATGATGAAATCGAATCAAATGAAAATTGATGAATTGGGGAATTACGCCGATGGAATATGTAAGGGCAGCACGGAGACTGGTGGGAAGCTGTTGAGCAGCTGCCATCTCGAAGAAGGTGGGTCGATCCCCTTGCCCACCTACCTGAAACAACATCTTCTTCTTCTTCGAATTGAAAGCTTGGTTCTAAGAAAACAGTGGCGAGTGAGTGTTGGTGATTCTCTTTCGCGTTCGCCGGAGTTTCGCCGACGAATTTCTGACGAATTTTTTGTAATGTTTGATTGAGGAATATGGATAAAGGCCCGTTTTCCCAGGACTATATCGTCGTCTCGTCCGTTTTTATTAGTTTACTTTACAATGGCGGAATCGTCAATTTCATCGGATTTTGATTCCGGTGGAATTGACAATTCCGTTGAATATAAATATTTTATTTTTTCCAAAGAAATTGAGAGTATGAAATGACCAATTTCAGTGAAGTGTACTAAATTGGTCTCATTCGAACTAGAATTGAAATTCGGAAAGGAGCAAGAATTGAAATCCTCGGCCGAAATTGAATTCGGGAGAAATTGGACACTCGAAAAACAAAAAATTAGTCAAATCATGCCCCCAATTCCTTGGTGCTAAATGATGCCAAATAGAGTGATTCAACCTTGAATCAAGTGGAATCACACTACAAGTGGGAAATTTGGAGAAATAGGAATTCGTACGAATCAGAGTTTGATGAAATTGACAATTCTGTCAATGTAAAGTAAAATAAAAACCCTTGAATCAGCCTATGAAAATTTAGAAAAAACTCAAAATAGCAAATATTCTATTAGATGAAAAGAAAGTAAGAAACTGCCTAGAATATATGTCACACCACGACTGACCTTGAAATTTTAAAAAAAATCTGGGCATTTAAGCCATAATACCATATTTATAAGATTTTGGCCATTTCGGTGATGGTTAGACTATGAAAAATTGGGAAAAATTTAAAATGTCTAATATTCTCCTCGATGGTAGTAAATTGACTGAAATATATGCCAACCCAAGTCCGTCCTCGAAAAGCGGAAAAATCAAGGCATTTAAGCCATAATACCGCACTTTTCAGTTTTTGACCATTTCAGTGATGGTTATCCTATGAAATTTTGAAAAAAAAAATCAAAATAGATAGTAAACACCTTGATGAAACTACCTTAAATAGCCCAACCAAGCCCGGCCTCAAAATTTGGAGAAAATCTAAGCATTTAAGTCATAATGCGATACTTTTCAATTTTTGGCCATTTTCAGTGATCCATCCTATGAAAAATTCAAAAAAAAAACTCAAAATGGCCAATACTCTAATAGATGGTAGTAAACTATCTGGAATATATACTCAAACATGTTCGGTCTCAAAATTTGGAGAAAATCTAGGCATTTAAACCTTAATACCAAAATTTTCAGTTTTTGGCCATTTCGGTGATGGTTAGCCTATGGAAAAAACTCAAAATGGACAATATTCTTCTAGATGGTAGTAAACTGTCTGAAATATATGCCCAAACATGTTCGACCTCGAAATTTGGAGAAAATCTAGGCATTTATCCCTTAATTCCTCAATTTTCAATTTTTGCTTATTTTGGTGATGGTTAGCCTATGAAAAATTGGAAAAAAAAAACTCAAAATGGCCAATATTCTCCTTGATGGTAGTAAACTGGCTGAAATATATGCCCAAACATGTTTGGCCTCGAAATTTGGAGAAAATCTAGGCATTTAAGCCATAATACCGTAATTTTTAGTTTTTGGCCATTTTGGTGATGATTAGCCTATGAAAAAATGGGGGAAAAAAAACCAAAATGGCCAATACTCTCCTATATGGTAGTAAACTATCTAGAATATATGCCCAAACATGTTTGGCCTCGAAATATGTAGAAAATCTATGCATTTAAGCCTTAATACCGTAATTTTCAGTGTTTGGCCATTTTGGTGATGATTAGCTTATGAAAAATAGGGGAAAACTCAAAATGACCAATTCTCCTAGATGGTAGTGAACTATCTGAAATATATGTTCAAACATTTTTTGCCTTGAAATTTGAAGAAAATCTAGGCATTTAAACCATAATACCGCAATTTGCAGTTTTTTGCCATTTCGGTGATGGTTAGCCTATGAAAAATGAAAAAGCCAATAGTCTTTTAGATGGTAGTAAAATGGCTGAAATATATGCCCAAACATGAGCGACCCCAAAATTTGGAGAAAATCTAGGCATTTAAGTCTTAATACTGCAATTTTTTGTTTTTTGTCATTTCGGTGATGGTTAGCGTATTAAAAATTGGAAAAACTCAAAATAGCCAATATCTCCTAGATGTTAGTAAAATATCTGAAATATATGGCCAAAAATTTTTGGTCTCGAAATTTGGTAGAAAATCTAGGCATTTAAGTCATAATGCCGCAATTTTCATTTTTTACTATTTCGCTGATGGGTTTCCTATGAAAAAATGGGAAAACTGAAAATGACCAGTACTCTCCTAGATGGTAGTAAACTGTCTGGAATATATTCCCAAACACGTACGGCCTGAAAATCTTTAGAAAATCTAGGCATTTAAGCCATAATACCGCAGTTTTTAGTTTTTGGCCATTTCGGTGATATTTAGCCTATGAAAAATTTGACAAAACTCAAAATGGCCAATATACTCCCAAATGGTAGTAAACTATCTGAAATATATGCCCAAACAGTTTTGGCCTCAAAATTTGAAGAAAATCTAGGCATTTAACCCGTAATACCGCAATTTTTAGTTTTTTGCTGCCTATGAAAAATTGAAAAAAATTCAAAATGATCAATATTCTCCTAGATGGTAGTAAACAATCTGAAATATATTTCCAATCATTTTTTTGCCTCAAAATTTGAAGAAAATCTAGGCATTGAAGCCATAATACCACAATTTTCAGTTTTTTGCCATTTCGGTGATGGTTAGCCTATGAAATATTGGAAAAAAACTCAAAATGACCAATATTATTCTAGATGGTAGTAAACTGTCTCGAATATATACCCAAACATGTTCGGCCTTGAATTTTGGAGAAAATCTAGGCATTTAAGTCTTAACAATTTTCAGTTTTTGGCCATTTTGGATATGGTTAGCCTACGAAAAATTGGGGAAAAAAACTCAAAATGGTCTATATTCTTCTAAATGTTAGTAAACTGTCTGAAATATATGCCCAAACATTTTTTGTCTCAAAATTTGAAGAAAATCTAGGCATTTAAGCCATAATACAACAATTTTCTTTTTTTGTCATTTTGGTGATGGTTAGCCTAAGAAAAATTGGAAAAAACTCAAAATGACCAATATTCTTCTGGATGTTAGTAAACTAACTGAAATATATTTCTAATCATTTTTTGCCTCAAACTTTGAAGAAAATCTAGGCATTTAAGCCATAATACCGAAATTTTCAGTTTTTGGCCATTTCGGTGATAATGCCTATGAAAAATTGGAAAAAAACTCAAAATGGCTAATAATCTCCTGAATGGTAGTAAACTATTTGTAATCTACTCAACCACTTTCGGCCTTGAAATTTTGAAAAAAATCTTAGCATTTAAGCCATAATAACACAATTTTCAGTTTTTTCATATCGGTTAGCCTACGAAATATTGGAAAAAAAAATTAAAATGGCTAATAAGCTCATCGATGGTAGGAAACTGTTTGAAACATATGCCCAACCACGTCCGGTCTCAAAATTTTGAGAAAATCAACAATTTAAACCATAATACCACAATTTTCAATTTTTAGCCATTTCAGTGATAGTTACCCTATAAACAATTGGAAAAAACACAAAATTGCTAATAATCTCCTACATGGTAGGAAACTGTATGATATAATGCCAACCACGTCCAAGCTCGAAATTTGGAGAAAATGAAAGCATTTAATTCATAATACCGTAATTTTCAGTTTTCACAATTTCGGTGATGGTTAGCCTATGAAAAATTGGAAAAAACTCAAAATTACTAATAATCTTCTGGATGGTAGTAAACTGTCTGTAATATCTACCCTTTCAAACCCGGGTTCAAATTTTGGAAAAAATCTAAGCATTTAAGCCATAATGCCGAACTTTTCAATTTTTGCCATTTCGGTGATGGCCTATGAAAGATTGGAAAAAATCAAGATGGCTAATATTCTCCTGGAACTATTTAAAATATTTGTCCAACCACGTTTGGCCTCAAAATTTGGTGAAAATCTAGGCATTTAAGTCCTAATACCGCAATTTTTAAATTTTGGCCATTTCGGTTATGGTTAGCATATGAAAAATTGAAAAATTGAAAAAAAACTCAAAATGGCTAATATTCTCCTAGATTGTAGTAAACTGTCTGAAATATCTTCCCAACTACGTTTGGCCTCCAAATTTGGAGAAAATCTAGGCATTTAAGCCATAATACAGTAATTTTCAGTTTTTAGCCTATGAACAATTGGAAAAAAAACTCAAAATGGTTAATAATCTCTCGGATGGTATGAAACTACCCGAAATATATTCCCAAACACATCCGACCTTGAAATTTGGACAAAAATCAAAGCATTTAAGCCATAATACCACAATTTTCATTTTTTGGTCATTTCGGTGATGGTTAGCCTATGTAAAATTGGTAAAAACTCAAAATGGATAATGTTCTCCTGTATGGTAGGAAACTGCCTGAAATATATGCCAATCACATCTGACCTCGAAATTTGAAAAAGATCTAGACATTTAAGACAAAATACAACATTTTTAACTAATCTAACGTATTTTTTGGGACAAATCTAACGCACTTTGGGACAAATCTAGCGCATTTTTTAGACAAATCTAGCACATTTTGGGACAAATCTAGAGCATTTTGGGACAAATCTAGCGCATTTTGGGACAAATCTAGCGCATTTTGGGACAAATCTAGCGCATTTTGGGACAAATCTAGCGCAGTTTAGGACAAATATATCACATTTTTGGACAAATCTAGCGCATTTTTTGACAAATCTAGCGCATTTTTTGAAATATCTAGAGCATTTTGGGACAAGTCTAGCGCATTTTTTGGGACAAATCTTTCTCATTTTGGTACAAATCTAGCACATTTTTGGGACAAATCTACCGCACTTTGGTACAAATCTAACGCACTTTGGGACAAATCTAGCGCATTTTTGGGATAAATCTAGCCCATTTTGGGACAAATCTAGCGCATTTTTTAGGATAAATATAGCGCATTTAGGGACAAATGTAGCACATTTTTTGTCAAATCTAGTGCATTTTTGGGACAAATCTAGCGTACTTTCGGAAAAATCTAATGTATTTTTGGACAAATCTATAGCATTTTTGGACAAATCTAGCGCATTTTTAGGATAAATTTATCACATTTTGACAAATCTAGCGCATTTTTTGAAATATCTAAAGTATTTTGGGATAAATCTAGTGCATTCAGGTATAAATCTAGCGCATTTTAGGACAAATTTAGCACATTTTTGGACAAACCCAGCACATTTTTGGGACATATCTAGTGCATTTTTAGCACAAATCTATCACATTTTGGAAAAATTAAGCGCATTTTTGAAATATCTATAGCATTTTGGGACAAATCTACTGCAATTTTTGCGACAAATCTAGTGCATTTAGGGACAAATCTAGCACATTTTTTTTGACAAATCTAGCATATTTTTTTGATAAATCAAGCGCATTTTTGGAAAAATCTAGCATATTTTGGGACACTTCTAGCGCATGTTTTAAAATATCTAGAACATGTTAGGACAAATCTTGCGCATTTTGGGATAAATCTCTTGGTCGTTTGGTAACAGGATATTGATATTGATATCAGCAGATATCATGATATTCGAGTTATCACTGTTTTTTCGTACCACATATCAGGATATTTGGGGGGAAAAAGTAATATCAATATCACTCCACACATATTCTACTCTCCCCTAGAATATGTGAGGGGTGATATTGATATTACTTTTTCCAGACAATTTTGCCCCACACTTTAATTTCAAATTACACTGCCATTAATCATTACTCTCAACACCAACTATTTCTCTCTCACCAACACTTGAGGGTATTTCTGTCATTTCCACAATTAAGTCACTTATGTCCACCTAATACAATACCACTACACCAAACAATGATATCATGATAATTGGCTGAACATATCAATACTAATAACATCTCAATATCTCCCTAATCTCAATATCCCTACATATCATTTTTCCAAACGACAAACTGTCTGTAATATCTACCCAACCACTTTCGGCCTCGAAATTTGAAAAAAATCATTGCATTTAATCCATAATAACGCAATTTTGAGTTTTTTTTGCAATTTTAGTGATAGTTAGTTTTTGAAAAATTGGAAAAACTCAAAATGGATAATAAAATCCTAGTTGGTAGGAAACTGCCTTAAATATATGGCTAAGCATTTAAACTATATTGTCAAACTTATCAGTTTTTAGCCATTTCAGTGATGGTTAGCCTATGGAAATTTGGGAAAAAAACTCTAGATGGCTAATATTCTCCTGGATTGTAGTAAACTGACTGTATATCTACCCAACAACGTTCGGCCTCAAAATTCAGAGAAAAACTAGGCATTTAAGCCATAACACCGCAATTTTAAGATTTTGACCATTTCAGTGATGATTAGCCTATGAAAATTAGAAAAAACACAAATTTGGTAATTATCTCTAGGATGGTAGGAAAATGCTTGAAATATAAGCTCAACCACATCCGGTCTTGAAATTTGAAGAAAATCAAATTATTTAAGATATAATACTACAATTTTCAGTTTTTCGCTAGTTTGGTAATGGTTAGCCTATGAAAAATTGGAAAAAAACTCAAAATGGCTAATAATCTCATGGATGGTAGGAAACTGCCTGGAATATATGTCCAACCAAGTCCGGCCTCAAAATTTGGAGAAAATATAGGTATTTAAGCCATAATACTCCAATTTTGAGTTTTTGGCCATATCGTTGATGATTACCCTATGAAAAAAATTCAAAAACACAAAATGACTAATATTCACTGGATGGTAGGTAAACTGTCTTTAATATTTACTAAACCATGATCAGTCTCAAAATTTGGAGAAATCTGGAATTTAAGCCATAATATCGCAATTTTCAGTTTTTGGCCATTTCGGTAATGATTAGTCTATGAAAAATTAGAAATAACAAAAAATTGCTAATAATCTCCTAGATGGTAGTAAACTGCCTGAAATATATGCACAACCAAGTCGGACTTCAAAATTTGAAGAAAATCTAGGTATTTAAACCATAATACCGCTATTTTCAATTTTCTAGCCATTTCGGTGATGATTAGCCTATGAAAAATTCAAAAAAAAACTGAAAATTGCTAATAATCTCATGGATGGTAGGAAACTGCCTGAAATATATGCCCAACCACGGCCCTCCTTGAAATTTGGAGAAAATCAAAGCATTTAAGCCATAATACCGCAATTTTCAGTTTTTTCGCCAGTTCGGTGATGGTTAGCCTATGAAAAATTGGAAATAAAGTCATAATGGCTAACAATCTTCTGGATAGTAGTGAAATGTCTGTAATATCTACCCAACTCAACATTTGGAAAAAAATCATGGCATTTAATCCATAATAACGTAATTTTCAATTTTTTGCCATTTCAGTGATAGTTAGCCTATGAAAAACTGGAAAAAACTCAAAATGAATAATAAACTCCTAGATGGTAGGAAACTACCTTAAATATATGCCCAACCAAGTCCGACCTCAAAATTTGGAGAAAATCCAAGCATTTAAACCATATTGTCGAACTTTTCAGTTTTTAGCCATTTCGGTGATGGTTAGCCTATGAAAAATTGGAAAAAACTCAAGATGACTAATATTATCCTGGATGGTAGTAAACTGACTGTATATCTACCCAACCACGTTTGGCCTAGAAATTCGGAGAAAATCTAGGCATTTAAACCATAATACCGTGATTTTTAGTTTTTGGTCATTTCAGTGATGATTAGCATATGAAAATTTAGAAAAACACAAAATTGCTAATAATCTCAGGGTGGTCGGAAACTGCCTGAAATATATGCTCAACCACGTCCGCCTCGAAATTTGGAGAAAATCAAAGCATTTAAGCAATAATATCGTAATTTTCAGTTTTTCGCTAGTTCGGTGATGGTTAGCCTATGAAAAAATGGAAAAAACTCAAAATAGCTAATAATCTGCTTGGATGGTTGTACAATTTCGGTAATATCTACCAACCACGTTTTGCCTCGAAATTTGGAAAATTTTGGAATTTAAGCTATAATAACGCAATTTTCACTTTTTTGCCATTTCGGTGATCCTATGAAATATTGGGGAAAAAACTAAAATGGCTAATAATCTCATGGATGGTAGGAAACTTTCTGAAACATATGCCCAACCATGTTCGCCTCAAAATTTTGAGAAAACCAAAGCATTTAAGCCATAATACTATTTCAGTTTTTAATCATTTCGGTGATGGTTACTCTATGAAAAATTGGAAAAAATCGCAAAATGGATAATAAACTCCTGGATGGTAGGAGGCTGCCTTAAATATATGCCTAACCGAGTTCGGACTCAAAATTTGGAGAAAATCTAAGCATTTAAGCCATAATCCAAAATTTTCAATTTTTGGCCATTTCAGTGATGGTTAGCCTATGAAAAATTGGGAAAAAAACAAGATGGCTAATATTCTCATAGATTGTAGTAAACTGCCTTAAATATGGCCAAGTTATCCAAATGGCTACTTATCCAAGTTTTGACAAATCAACCAGACTAGATTTCCAAAATTATTTATTTTGGACTAGATTTGTCAAAATTAATTTTGGACTAGGTTTATCAACATTTTGGACTAGATTTGTCAATATTCTATACTAGGTTTGTCAAAATTCAAGACTAGATTTCTCAAAATTAATTCTATACTAGATTTGTCAAAATTATGGACTAGACGTGTCAAAAATTTGGACTAGATTTGTCAAAATTAATTCTAGACTAGATTTGTCAAAATTAATTATGGACTAGATTTGTCAAAATTTTGGAGTAGATTTGTCAAAATTAATTCTAGACTAGATTTGTCAAAATTAATTCTGTACTAGATTTGTCAAGATTCAAGACTAGATTTGTCAAAATTATGGACTAGATTTGTCAAAATTATGGACTAGATTTGTCAAAATTAATTATGGACTAGATTTGTCAACATTCTATACTAGATTTGTCAACATTATAGACTAGATTTGTCAAAACTCTAGACTAGATTTGTCAAAATTAACTCTACACTAGATTTGTCAGAATTCTGGACTAGATTTTTCAAAATTAATTCTGGACTAGATTTGTCAAAAATATGGACTAGATTTGTCAAAATTTTGGACTAGGTTTGTGTGAAAATTAATTCTGGACTAGATTTGTCAACATTTTGGACTAGATTTATCAAAATTAATTACGACTAGATTGTCAATATTCTAGACTAGATTTGTCAAAAATTTGGAGTAGATTTGTCAAAATTAATTATGGACTAGATTTGTCAAAATTAATTCTAGACTATATTTGTCAAAAGTCTAGACTAAATTTGTAAAAATTAATTATGTACTAGATTTGTCAATATTCTAGACTAGATTTGTCAAAATTAATTATGGACTAGATTTGTTAACATTCTAGACTAGATTTGTTAAAATTCTAGACTAGATTTGTCAAAAATTAATTCTAGACTAGATTCGTCAAGATTCTGGACTAGATTTGTCAGAATTATGGACTAGATTTTCAAAATTAATTTTGGACTAGATTTGTCAATATTCTAGACTAGGTTTGTCAAAATTCTGGACTAGATTTGTCACAATTATGGACTAGATTTGCCAAAATTATGGACTAGATTTGTCAAAATTTTGGACTTGATTTGTCAAAATTAATTCTAGACTAGATTTGTCAAAATTAATTATGGACTAGATTTGTCAATATTCTAGACTAGATTTTTCAAAATTATGGACTAGATTTGTCAAAATTAACTTTGGACTAGATTTGTCAAAATTAATTATGGACTAGATTTGTCAAAATTAATTCTAGACTAGATTTGTCAAAATTCTATTGTCAAAATTATGGACTAGATTTGTCAAAATTAATTTTGGACTAGATTTGTCAAAATTAATTTGGACTAGATTTGTCAAAATTAATTCTGTACTAGATTTGTCAAAATTAACTTTGACTAGATTTGTCAAAATTAATTTGGACTAGATTTGTCAAAATTAATTCTAGACTAGATTTGTCAGAATTCTAGACTAGATTTGTCAAAATTATGGACTAGATTTGTCAAAAATTTTAATTTTGGACTAGATTTGTCAAAATTAATTTGGACTAGATTTGTCAAAATTATGGACTAGATTTGTCAAAATTAATTATGGACCAGATTTGTCAAAACTATAGACTAGATTTGTCAAAATTAATTCTAGACTAGATTCGTCAAGATTCTGGACTAGATTTGTCAGAATTTTGGACTAGATTTTTCAGAATTAATTTTGAACTAGATTTGTCAAAATTAATTCTGTACTAGATTTGTCAAAATTATGGACTAGATTTGTCAAAATTTTGGACTAGATTTGTCAAAATTATGGACTTGATTTGTCAAAATTATGGACTAGATTTGTCAAAATAATTCTGGACTAGATTTGTCAAAATTAATTATGGATTACATTTGTCAACATTCAAAACTACATTTGTCAAAACTCTCGACTATATTTGTCAAAATTAATTCTAGACTAGATTCGTCAAGATTCTGGACTAGATTTGTTAGAATTCTAGACTAGATTTTTCAAAATTAATTTTGGACTAGATTTTTCAACATTCTGGACTATATTTTTCAAAATTATGGACTAGATTTGTCAAAATCAATTCTACACTAGGTTTGTGAAGATTATGGACTAGATTAGTCAAAATTATTTTTGGACTAGATTTCTTAACATTTTGGACTAGATTTGTCAAAATTCTATACTAGATTTGTTAAAATTAATTCTACACTAGGTTTGTGAAAATTATGGACTAGATTAGTCAAAATTATTTTTGGACTAGATTTCTTAACATTTTGGACTAGATTTGTCAAAATTCTATACTAGATTTGTTAAAATTAATTTTACACTAGGTTTGTGAAAATTATGGACTAGATTAGTCAAAAATATTTTTGGACTATATTTGTCAATATTTTAGACTAGATTTGTCAAAATTATGGACTGGATTTGTCAAAATTAATTCTACACTAGGTTTGTGAAGATTATGGACTAGATTAGTCAAAATTATTTTTGGACTAGATTTGTCAACATTCTAGACTAGATTTGTCAAAATTCTGGACTAGATTTGTCAAAATTAATTATGGAATAGATTTGTCAAAATTAATTATGGAGTAGATTTGTCAAAATTCTGGACTAGATTTGTCAAAATTCTGGACTAGATTTGTCAAAATTAATTCCGGACTAAGTTTGTCAAAATTATAAACTAGATTTGTCAAGATTATGGACTAGGTTTGTCAAAATTAATTCTGGACTAGGTTTGTTAGCAATCGAGACTATAATTTCTGGACTAGATTTGTCATAAATAATTTTGGACTAGAGTTGTCATAATTAATTTTGACTAGGTTTGTCAAAATTAATTCTAGACTAGGTTTGTTAACAATCGAGACTAGAATTTCTGGACTAGATTTGTCATAAATAATTTTGGACTAGAGTTGTCATAATTAATTTTGGACTAGATTTGTCAAGATTATGAACTAGATTTGTAAAAATTAATTTTGGACTAAATTTTTCAAAATTAATTTTGGATTAGATTTTTCAAAATTAATTTTGGACTAGATTTGTCAAAGTTCTAGACTTAGACTATGAAATATTGAAAAAAAAAATTGAAATGGCTAATATTATACTGGATGGTAGGAAATTGGCTGAAATATATTTCCAACCACGTCTGGCCTTGAAATTTGGAGAAAATCTAGGCATTTAAGCTATAATACTACTTTTTTCAGTTTTTTGTCATTTTGTTGATGGTTAGCCTATAAAAAATTGGAAAGAACTCAAAATGGCTAATATTCTAGTTCATGGTAAGAAACTGTCCGAAATATATGCCACATCACGTATCATCTTTAATTGTTCTTCTATAGGATTTTGGGTAAGTTTCGATCCGCCAAATGATTGTTTGATGATTTTTGAAATAAAACACTAAAAACGAGCTGCAAAAATTGAACTCAGAAATGATTCAAATTTTATCATTTTGTTCGTATTGAAGAACAAACGTAAAAGAATTAAACTAAAAATTAATTAAATTTTGGTATTCATAAGTTATATTTATCAAAATCAACACAAAAAATTATATTGCTGGCTATATTTAGGGTTGGAACAATTGATGTTTTCGAGATGCAAATAATGATTTAGCCATTGCTATTTTACCCATAGGTTTGAAGTCAACTTGAGAACTTGGATGGTTAGGCCATTTCGTTCAATTTGACAGCCTGATTGACGAAGAAAGAACATGGCTTCAAAGACGAGCTTTTGTTTCGTAGTTTCGTATATTTTCTCGTTTCTGGTTCGCTGGTGCGTTATCGCACGAAACCCATGCTTCTAGCAGTCACTCGTACTTTTTCGATGTTTTCGTTTGAAAACATCGAGATTATCACAGAGCCCCGAAATGTGTTAGAATGTACGGGTTCTTCATATACACAAAAATCACAGAGTCAGCCAGTAACTGCCCAGATTAACACGTCTTCTGGTAAACATTCCTTCAACTGTTAGCACAAGCGCCAGAACAAAGGTTCTGACTATGGCGTTTCATCTGTCATGTGCTGCAATTGCTGGACTCAATGTCATCTTTTTTGCCTAATTTCTGCTTCTTATTTGATTCATGGGAGCTTGCCTTACCCAAATCGCTCATCTTATTTCCTGTACTGTTCGTTCCCGAGGGTTCTAGTTTCTCGGACGCCGAGGAAGGAAGCTTAGTCTTTTCCTCTTCCATCTTCTTCTGCTCCTCGAACATCATCTGCAGGCACCTCCCTTGTTCTTCGATTCTCAACTGTAAGCTTCTCTGGTTCTGCAGGGACAAACGACGCAAGAATCGCATCATGTTTTGTCTCTTGACTTATCGCCATCGTTAGTACACAAAATGTATATGATGATAACCTCGAGCTGTTCGTGTAGTCGCTTCTGAACTTCCATTTGCAATCTTAAAGCTTCAGTTAACCCCATGGTTCTGTTTTTTGGACCAGATTTCAGTGTATCATTAGCTGTCGTATCAGATATAGTCATACAAAGCAAGCAACATACTTGTGACTGTCCTAGAGTATGATGATGACTTACGTTTTCAAGTCGAGAGATTTCATTTCGTCAATGGAGCCCAATTTTTTCCCAGAGGCGTCTGAAAACGAGAATAAAAGATTCAATTCTATCATTGTTTCATTATGAGGATCAAGTAGGAATCACGCGTATGGATCTAGATGACGAGACAGTAAGACTTACCTTCGGATGGCTCTGGTTTATATCTGGCTGTTCTGTACTTCTGAAATTCCAGAAGTGACATCAAGTTAGGAAAACGAACTCTACAAAACAACGAGACGTAAATCAAACAGATAATGTTGAGAGGTCGAGAACCTGCAAGTGGCTTTTGACGTTATAAATCGTCAAGCCTTCAACTTTCATTAGCTTCAAGACACCCTTTGGAGTAGCTCCTGGTGATCGATATAAGTCAACAAAAAAAGCTTCAATCAGGTTTACCTGAGAACATATAAGAAATCTCAACTTTCAAGATTCAAGAATACGCACTTTCGCTGCCACCAAGCTGATTGACAGCATCCACAAACACCTCGTGAAGTTCTTGTGTCCATCGCATCCTGGCTTTGTTTGCTGGTGCAGAGGACGGTGGGGTTGCAACAGTTAATTCTCCGCTAAGTGCAGGCTGCTGCCGATTAACTTGAGCTTGTTGTACCGAGCTAAGTGCAGGTTGCTGCTGATTAACTTGAGCTTGTTGTACCGAGCTAAGTTCAGGTTGCTGCTGATTAACTGGAGCTTTTTGTACCGAGCTAAGTTCAGGTTCCTGCTGATTAACTTGAGCTCGTTGTACCGAGCTAAGTTCAGGTTGCTGCTGATTAACTTGAGCTTGTTGTACTGAGGGTTGTGGCAGAAAGTTAGTGGACGACGGTAGTGTCACCTGGTACATTATTTACAGCTTTAAGAGAGGGACCTGGTATAATCAACCAGACCTCAAATACTTATCCAAGTTTCACCACAAGAAACAAATCGATTATATATTCAACAAAATCCGAAAAAAGTGGCTTCCTATGACAGCTGAACATTGTTGTCTTTACAATCATTCGATGATAATACCGAGGATTCCCTACTTCAATGACATGTATGTTCCTAGTGGAAACTGAAATTGAAAGGTCGGATAAGAACGAACCTTTTGGTTGGTCTCTGTGGCATTAACTTCACTAAGAATTTCACTCCAGTCTGCATCCAGGGGATCATTCACCGAGATCCACTGATCTTCCCACTGCCAATCTGTTCTCTTGGTATGTTCCTCAGATGCAACAACCTCCTGATCATTTTGTACTGAGCCATTCTCCGGAATATCAAGAAATTCCGGAAGCGAATTGATAGACCAACCATTAGTCTTATTATTATTCTCTTCAGAGTAAGCAACCAATGGTGTGGATTGAACTTCTGGATGGCAAGTAAGCAATTTTGGCAAGCTTCCTCCGCCACTCAATGACTGAGAAGTAAGCGGAGAACCCATCTGATGATCCCCTGTGGCGAAATCGGAGATGTCGAGAACAAGTACTCAACAGCTCCAGTACTGGCATCCAATTGAGGTATAGGGTTTCTCGTTTGAAAAGCATCAGGCAGTTTCGGGTACTTCTCCTGGGAAGGAGTGTGAAGAACCCGAAACGACGAAGACATAGCCACAGGATTCTCACCAGAAATCAACCTGAGAAAAATGCAGCAGAAGGAACAGTTCATCATTTTGTCAAGCAACAATTCGCAACAAGACCAGATACATGAAAATTGAACCAAAAATTCAGATTGCTTGAAGACCATAAACGCAATCAACTATCCACAAACAGAGAAAGCATCAATGAAAAGCAGCAGATACCCAGTATAAATAGACTGAAACCCTAGGCAATTAAGCACTCGAACTCAGCTCAGATACAGGAATTAGCACATGGGTATCCAAGCAATTAGGTGAAAAGGCTAAGGAAGACATGAAAATTCACCTGGAATTCAAGGATGATGATTGCGTTTATTTTCATTAGACTTACCTGGCTGAGCTCAATCAGCAAAAACCAACGACGGACGGAGGAGAAGAAGCGTACTTGGCTCTGATTTGTCGCACTTTCTCACATAGCGTGTCCGGTGTTCTTGGCCGTGGATTGTAGCTTGGTGATTTGATTTCAACGGTGGTGATTGGAACCGGAGTGGAGGGAATAAAATTGCCGATATATGGACAATTATTTATGATTGTTACTTTTTTGCTTATTTAAAAAAGGGTTAATAATTTTAAAAAATTTATTATAATTAGAATTAATAAACTTTTCTAAATCTCAAATTTTACCAATTTTTAAATTTTTTTTAGTCACTTGTCTTTGTCTTTGTTTGTAAAATTGTAAAAGTTATGACTTAATCGTAACTTTTGATGACATGTACACTAACATGTGATGATGTTTAATTCAAAAATATTGTCACATGGTGACACATGTCAATTCATGTTTCATCAAAAATTATGATTTAATCTCACGTGACACAACGTGTCATCAAAAGTTGCGATTCAAATCATTAACTTTCAAAACCAACCCCAAGCATCCAATTTGATTACTCATTTGATTCCCCTCCCGCCTCCTTCCTCCTCATCTCTCGGCCTCTCTCTCATCCTACCTTCGTCTGCCTCCTCTGCAGAGGGCGGAGGAGGAGGGAGCCAGGAGAGGGGAATATGAGTAATCGGGTTTGGCAATCGGATGAGTAATCAAGTTGGATGTTTGGAGTTGGTTTTGAATAAGTAGAAACTGATGTGATTTTTTTATATGACGTGGATATCTCCACATAGACAGTTGGACGAGAAATTGGATATCTGTAAACTGCAGTAACCTTTGAGATAATCGGCTAAAATACAGTTATATGAGAAAAAATTTGAAGTTTGATGACTTCCGAGTTATTCGGCCAATGTTGTAAGAATAGAATCATCTATCTTTTTTATTAATAGAGTTAATCATACATCTTTTTATTAATATGAATAATTTATCTTCTTTAAAATTATTACAATTTATCCATGAACAACCATAAGAATTAAGAACAGACCAGAACTCATAGCCAGGGAGAGTTGTAAATGGGAGTCACAATAGACTTAACCTGCAGATACTTGTGCATAGCCTCTAACCCGAGATCCCTCTCGAACCCGCTCGACTTGAACCCTCCGTAAGGGCAGTCGTTGTCGAATGCGAAGTAACAGTTGATCCAGATCACTCCTGCTCTGATCGATCTCGACACAGTGTTCGCAATGTCGAGGTTGTTGGTCACTATCCCAGCTGCTAGCCCATACCTTGTGTTGTTGGCCAACTTGATTGCTTCTTCAGTTGTTCTGAACCCACCAAATTGAACCATATGCATGCATCAAATGAACAATCCATTGGGAAAAAACTTTGTATCGAGTTTTAAAGTGGTCATGAAACTTCAAAATATTGTGAATTGGTCTGGAAATTTTGATTCGTGTTATGATCTAGTACGTACTGCAGTTGCCGGCGAGAGTACTTTCCGGCCATTTTTCCATGTCACCAGTAAGATGAGTTGGGCCCAAATCAAAAGCCACCAAGAGATTTTTATTATATTTTTTATGACGTGTTAATGGTGACATGGAAAAATAACCAAAAAATTCTCCCGTCGACAGGCAACAACTACAGTACTGGATCGTAATATGTACTCAAATCAAAATTTTGGGACCAGTAGTCTACAATTTTTTTTGAAGTTTATCACCACTTTATAACTCGGTATAAAATTTCAAACTGTATTAAGTATTTGACATGGATACTTAAATTATGTACCTGAACTTCATTAGTGACATTACAGGGCCAAAGATTTCATCTGTAGCTATCTTCATATCCTCCTGAGTGAAACATTTGAAGGATTAAAGTTAATAAGACATGAATAACACGTAAATAACACATCAATAATGACGGACAAAATGGGCATCAACACCGAAGAAAAATAGAGCAACACTGTATGAAAGTGACCTTAACATCGGTGAAAACCGTAGGGAGAATGTAATAACCCTTGTTGGCTGCGGCCTTTCCACCGGTTAACAAGGTTGCTCCTTCTTTCTTGCCTTGCTCAATGTATGACAGAATCTTCTCATATTGTGCCTTATCAACCTGAAACACATGAATAACAACTAATCACGAATAACACCAGAATAATATTTTTGTCCACTGCAACATGAACATTTTTGGATGTTAATACCGCAACGAATTTGGGAGAGAGAAAAGACAACATGTCACATGTGAACGTTATATATACCTGTGGACCGAGACGAGAAGCGGGGTGGAAAGGATCTCCAACTACCCATTCTTTGGCTTTCACACTCAACTTCTTCACAAATTCTTCGTATATCCCTTCTTGTACATACACTCTCGAACTCGCCACACACACTTCTCCCTGAAAGAAAGAGGTTAAGATCGCACAGCCACCAACATTCTAACGTGATATTGTTCACTATAGGCTAAACCTGCAGCAGATGAACTATTTTCAAGTTGGAAAAATCTGTCCCAATTTACCGATATGATACTTGAATTGTTATCCCAATATTGTGTCATTTACTCGAGCTGTTGGCCGGCCAGAACAATACAGTAAATTAAAAGCAAGAACACCTTGTTATACAGGATGCCAAAGAGAGCGAGATCAACAGCCTTGTCAATGTCTGCGTCGTCAAAAATTAACATGGGAGATTTGCCCCCCAATTCAAGCGAAACCGGTTTCAGATTGCTCGTCGCCGCTGCCTGCATCACCTTTCGTCCAACTTCAGTTGACCCTGTAAAACTCACCTACAAAACACCATAACGACTTGATTGAGTCGACCTAACCCGACCTATTTTAGGGACTACATATTATATGGACATGCGTACCTTGTCAACGTCCATATGCGAAGCAAGTGCGGCCCCCGCTGTTGGCCCGAATCCGTTCACGACGTTTATCACCCCGTCAGGAATTCCTGCCTGCAGGAATCAGGATATCATAATTCATCCCACGAACACTATTATTCTCTTGCTAACCTAGTGCACCATGTAAAAGTAAGAGATTAAATGTTCAATGATAAAAGTTATGGGGACTAAGTTGTAATTGTTGTTAGATCATTGTCGGTATGAATAGGGCAGTTTGCCCTCCTTGTATGAATGAAATCTAGGCATTTAAGCCATAATACCGTATTTTTCAGTTTATAGCCATTTAAACCGTAAAATATTGATACCTCTCTAGCAAGATAGGCGTAGAACAAGGCAGAGAGAGGCGTTTGCTCGGCGGGCTTCACGACCATCGTACAACCGGCGGCCAAAGCAGGGCTGACCTTCATGAAGAACATCGTGCTTGGAAAATTCCATGGGATGATGTGGCCCACCACCCCTACGGGCTCCCGCAATGTGTATCCATGAAGCTCCCTAGACATCTTCAACACCTCGCCGTGGATCTTGTCGGCGGCGCCTGCGTAGTACCGGAGACAGTTGGCCGTGCTCGGGATGTCTATCGCTTTGCCCCAACTGAATAGCTTGCCGGCGTTGAGAGTGTCTAGTGTCGCGATCTCCTCGATGTGTTGGTCGATTAGGTCCGCGAATTTGTTCATTATCCTTGCCCTGGCCTGGTACCAAAAATGTTGTGTTAGTTTTCGGACCATATTTGAGCGGATCAACTGTGGTGACAATACTCATTACATACTATTTTTTTTTTTAATTTTAAGTACGGGTTTGTTCATTTAGAGATATCAATTTTTTCATAGTTGGTATCTGATTTGAATTTGTAAGTACTAGTTTTACATAAAAAAATCATAACAGCTACATGATTTGTTGATTTTACGTACCAATATTTATCTTATGTGTTGATTTGAATATGTGGTACTATTTTTAGTGTAGATTAATTACAAGAATTAGTGTCGGTAAGGTGACAACAAAAAAAATGTTTCCACCATAGAAATTCTCATATTATAAAAAAAATCGTTAAATTTTATATGAATGTATTTCTACTATTAACAATTTTAAAAAGGACAAACTATAACATATTATAATTATAATGCATAAAATTTTCGAAATCCCAAATCTTGCCCAGATTTTTGAAAGCGTTAACACCGTTTGTCCTTGTTTGCAAAATTTTTGAAAGTTAATGACTTAATCCCAACTTTTGATGACACGTACACAGCACACTAACACGTGATACCACATGGGTTGTTTAATACGAAAAAAAAGCTCAATACCTAAAAAGCGGGTAGTAAATACTGTGTATCCATCCCGTGAATACCCGTTACCAAGCCTATCCCCACACCCTAAAGTTCAAATTTGTACTCAATAATTGTGATTTAAATTATTAATTATTATTTGCTTAAAAATATGAAATTCAGGCACATGTAAACTATCTAGGATGAAAAAAAATACAAGTAGATAAAGACAGTAATAGGGAATACACCAAATTAGAGTCAGAAAAAGTTGGCTTCAAAAGTTAGTTTCATTTTCCTCGTGACAAGTTCTATAGTGAAAAATTAATTAATTACCAATAATTTATTATAAAAAAATTACTCGATAATACAACTCGAGCTCTCGAAACGAGATGATTAACTAATTCGGTTCACGGGTAAACTTAATTAGTCGCTATGGTAGAAAATTCATGACCAAACTGATTAGTGATCTCTACAACGCGAAGATTGAAGAGTAGTCGAAACTAGAACTCAAAACTGGAAACTCGAAACCTCTAGTATTCGTATAACACTAGCTGACAGTTTTACCGACTTTACTAGAGGACCGTGGAGACATCACTACCAAAATTTGTAGCTTAATAAGTAATAAGTAATTACTACTTACTATGTACAGACAAACGGTTACGATTAAAAATTAGAACTGATTAAATGATCGACTTTGGTTGATTAATAGTTAACTTAAAAATAAGTCGTTCAATTAATCAGTTAAGAATTTAAACTTTTTTTAACCAAAATATATTTTAACTGACTTTCTTCGTATTCTGTTCATAATTATATCCATTTTGATAAAAATCGACCAATTTTGGTCAGTCAGTCTGTCAAGTCGATCATTTAACAGTTAAAAGATTTGTAAATTTTATAATCAATGAACCGACTCACATCCAACGATTATTAACCTAACCAACCGACTCTCACTTAAATTATTGGATATTAATTTATTATATTAATTAAGACAATAAGAAATAAATAGAAATAGAAAATAGAAAGAAATTACAGCGCCGGAGAAGCGAGGCCATGGTCCATCGTCAAAAGCACGGCGAGCAGCTCCGACGGCCAAATCAACGTCCTCTTTATCACCTTCCGATACCGTCGTTATCACTTCCCCTGTTCTCGGATCAAACGTTTCAAACGTCTTTCCTGATTCCACAAAAAAAATCAATAAAAATTATAAACAAAAATCCAAACAGAGTGAATCAGATTGGTTGCAGCAGGGGATGAAAACCTGAAACAGAGTCGACGAATTTCCCGTCGATGAAGAGCTTGGTGAACTTAATCGCCGTCGGTGGGGATTCCGCGGTGTCGGAACTTCCATTGTTGATGACGTGGTTCGCCATCTTTCTCTCTTTCCTTATCTCTGCTGTATTATTAGCCCAAGTTAGCTGTGAGTATCGACAGAGACGAATCCAAATACTTATAGAAGATGGGGAAGACGACAAGTCAAAACGACGCAGCAATTTTTTTTTTTTTTTGACACTTGAATTTGATGTGTATGGGTTATAAACCGGTCTGGTTGGTAACGAATCTGATGAGGTAATCGAACCGGGAGGGTTGAACCGGTAAAGTCGAGGTTATGCTAAGCGGTATGGGAGTATCGTGAATTTGGGAGAGTGTTGGTAAAAGTTATCAACGTTGTTAGAACCGGATTGAAATTGAGACAGACAAGTTAGAGGTCCAGGATTTGTCCAGTCTGACTAGATTGGACGGCTAAAACTGGGTTTTGTAATTACATACAGTGTAGGGTCGATGTCACATTGTTCACTTATGTTAGAAAATAAGTAGTGGTGACATATGCATGGTTTGGCTTGGCGCCAAAAGGTGAATATTATATTTGATGGCCTTAATTATAATAATGATGTCGTGATTAGTGGAAGTGGGTGGCGAGGCGCTGCCGGAACGTGTCATCATTGTCTATTTTTGGAAACAAGTGAATAATGTGTCATGACGGTACGTTGTTACGCAATTTTGATTACAAAAATCTGCTAAAACCACACTTTAAAAGTCTGGCCATATTTTTAACATATACCATTTAAATATCGATCCAATGTGCATAATTAAATATAAGAAATTTAAACTCGAACATTCAACATCAAGCATCCAACAGAGTACAGAAAACAATTACAAAAATCAGTTTAGGCGGTTTTACGGTTCAAGAAAAAACCGTCGATTCTTACATGCCGGTTTGATAACTAGACCAAACCCCTTTTCATGGTTGGTGGTTTTTCCGGTCGGACCCGGTTCGGTATTATTAGCAGTGTTAGCTGTGAGTTTCGATTTCAGAAAAATCCAGAAACTTACTATAGAAGAGAGGGAAGAAGACAAGTCAAAACGACACAGCATTTTCCCAAGAATATTGAATTTGATGCGTACCGGTCAACAAACCGGTCCAGTACATAACAAAGCTGCTGAGGAATCAAACCGTTACGGTTGAACCGAACAAACCATGGTTAAACCAACCGGTATGGGCTGGTCTAAATTATAAGAGTTAGGTTTAGTGGACATAAATGCTTACAGTAGGATTAGCGTATGGGCTGTGCCTATGTATCTTTCATTGAATTTAGGTCCAAACCTTTATTCAATTCAGTGTTTTCATATTATAGAAGCCTTGGATGCAAAGTTCGGTAAAGGTTGGAAGAGAAGTTGCAAATTAGGGTTTTAAATGGCCGACGATGATTGAATTAGTAGGCTGGTTTGAGCGGAGAATTAATGGTTGAGTGCGTCTAGGTTGTGGTGTCGAGTGTGTATCTCAGAGAGTGGCGGACAAATAGTAAGAAGAGAATGATGATGTAGGGGGGTAACTGGGTAAACGTATGAGGAAGAGGGTATGAGAGACAGAGAAGTACAGGGGTGTGCTCGTAGGCGTTGGGCTTATAAGCTCTGAGCGTAAGACTAGTGGGGTCTGAATGTGACGTGTTGGGTCTCATCAATGTTGTGGTCAGAGACTATTTATAGCTTCACGAGAGTCGGGACGGGTTGTCATGTGTAGTTGGTTGATTGGTGACTCGGCTCATGGGCGATCTGGACCATTGAAGATTGATGTCTCGGATTGCTTGTCTTGTTGAACCCTAAAGGCTTTGTTTTGGGCGTTTGACGCCTGACGAGTTGGAGTTGGGCCTGTTATGCTCTAGCTTCTCTAAATGTTTCGAGTAAGTTTGGCTGGTTTGGGTCCAAGTGAGTCTGTGATACGCAACGTGAGTCTCTAATTGTTCCAAGTTTAGCTTCTCTAACTCCTCTCCTTGGTTTATTCCTATCTTAACGTTATATAGTAATAGAGTTACTTAATTTGTGATGCGCAAGACTTGATTTTCTCCCAGGAAACTTACTGATAATCTTATCTTTGTAGGTGAAACTTTAGCTTTCTCGTTTGTTTCTTCTACTATATAGAGTGTTCCGTGATAGAGCTATCTATATATAAAAAAAACATACTCAAATTGACAACTATACACCATACATGAATTAATTTTTATATTTTAACAAAAAATGGGTCAACAAACTCAACTTTGGTCGACTCTCCAACCAAAGTAATTAACAAATTAATCAAAGTAAATTTAGGGGTGGAAATTCGTTCAGTGGCCGAATTGAATTCGGTAAAAAATCATGAAACGTGATCGAATTCGAATTCGGTCAACCGTAACCAAATTCAAGTTATTTCGTATAATTTTGGATGATATAATATTACATGATTTTGAACATTTAAACATAGGCATGGACACTTTTTTTCAAAACAACAATCAACAATACAATCATCAACCCAGCGAGGAGGCAATTCCGTAGTAACGGGATTTGCCAGAAAACGTACTCTCGACAAGCAAGCTCATAAGCGAACACATTCCTACATCTCCTAACTCATACAACCTTAAAGGATGGTTTACTCTCCAGAAGCTCTCGACTTTGCCTTGCTTGCTCTCCGAACTCTCGCTTTTGATAGTTGCAACCACGCTCATATATCAGTTTCCCGGGGTGCATTTGGACACTTATTAATTCATTAATTTGGACATAAAAATCATTTGTTTCTCTCTACATCAAACAATCATTTCACAATTTTGGACTAAGGAACAGTTTTGACCAAATTCGACCGAACTAACCAGGCAAAAACCAATTTCACAAACAAACTCACGACCATGACCGATTTAAAATCAATCAAAACCGAAAAACCAAACCGAAATTTCCAGCACTAACTAAATTAGGACGATTGGACAGGAGTCAAACCCGCGAAAACAATTAAAAACAAACCTCACACCGCTTAATTAACCCATCATTATTAATAGCATTTCCCTTAATCATGATTAATAATAATTAGAGCATTCCCCCCCTTGCTTTCCGTTAATCTTGTCTCTAATTACTAATTAGAGCTCAGCTCCCTTTCTCCTTAATCCTCCTCCCTCTTCCCTTCCCTTCCTCTTCCATTTTATGCCCTTGTCTTAATTTCCCCCCTCCCTCCTTGCGCGGTGAGCGGGGAAAAACCAATTAAAATTAATTAATTAATCATAATTAACACTAATAAAACCCCCCCGCCGGAAAAACTCATTTTCCGATCTCCTCCCCCGCCACCGCCGTTCAATAAAACCATATATTCAAACGGCGACGACGGTGAGAGGAGTCAGAAACAGTAACACCACAAACAACAACACAATGACGTATAATACTCACCCGTTCCAGCTCCTGGAGATCAACATCATCTCCGCTCAGGACCTAGCTCCTGTTTCCAAATCGATGAAGACCTACGCCGTGGTGTGGGTCCATCCGGAGAGGAAGCTGAGCACGAAAGTTGACCAAGGCGGCAACACGAATCCTCAGTGGAATGAGAAGTTTGTGTTTCGTGTTGACGATACTTTTTTGAACTCTGAATCGTCATCTGTTATGATTGAGATCTACGCTGCTGCTTGGCTGAGAGATGTTCAGATCGGATCTGTGCGTGTGCTGATTAGTAATCTGTTTCCTTCTGGATCTAGCGGACATGGAGCTGCGAAGATGCGATTCGTTGCGCTTCAGATCCGGCGTCCGTCTGGTCGGCCTCAGGGGATTTTGAATATGGGAGTGCAGTTGCTTGATAATACGATGAGATCTATGCCGCTGTATACTGAGCTCTCCGCTTCGGGGATCGGATTCAACGATCTATTAGACGCAACCGCCGCTGCTGCGGGGAAGAATCTGGAGGAGAAGACGGCGAAGCTTCGTCGCACGAAGAGTGACCACACGGATATGACATCTACTGATAATGAGAAGGCCTCTACGAGGAGATACGCCGGGAGCTCGATCGGAATCGGAGGAGGAGGCGGTGGAGGATCGCTCGTGAGCTCATCTGCGGCCACTGGGAAGAAACAGAACGCCAGATCTAGAGATCACGAGGATGCGATGGGAGGAAACGGCAGTATGGTGAACGGTGGATCTCAGTGCTCTGACGTCGGGCCGTCGGCTTCTGTGGTGGCTGCGGCGATTGCGAAGGGGCTGATTAAGACGCCTGGAGGAGGAAACCATGCGGATGCTGGGAGCTCGGTGCTGGAGGATTGGACGGAGAACGACAGCGTTGAAGGACTGAGGACGAAGCTGGAGAGGTGGAGGACGGAGTTGCCGCCGATCTACGATACGGATGTGAAGAAGATGCAGTCAAAGAGCAGGAGGAAAGGGAATCAGCATCAGAGGAGGAAATCGGAAGGGACGAGGCTGTTCTCTTGCTTTGGAAACGCTTGCGGTTGCGAGATTACGATCACCTGCGGTGGAGGGAAGAAGAAGGACGCCAACGGGAATAAACACGGCGGCCGCCGCGCTAGCTCCGTCGATAGCCAGTCCTACTTCTAAAAGTCTTAAAAGACTTGACTGAACCTCCCATTTTTTTGCCAATCAATCAGTATTTATAAAGGGTATTTTTTTCAAATATAAACTGAAGGGTTGCCAAACGGGTAAATATCTGAAAATAAAGGGGCATTTGTGCAAAAATGGGAAATTTGGGGGACTAGGGTTTGTAAAGGGAGGATGAATTTTTTTTCTTTAAAGAAAAAAAGAAAAAAACCCTGAATTTTTTATGTTGGTCTAATGGCTGTATAATAGAGAGGGTAGGGAGAAGAGAGAGACATCACTCTGACTTTTGATTTTTTTTTCTTATAATCATTTTGAAACAAAATCGTTATTTCATCCACATTGGTTTTTATATGAAATTTTCATCATTTTGATGAAAATTATTTGTTTTCTTTTGTTTTTGAATTCATATAATATATCGGTCACTTGATTTTTATTTTTTAACGAATTCATGACTCAAGTATTAACTTAGTAACAAAACAATATTTCGTCCACTTTCGTTATATTTTCCATCCAAAGTCTAATGTCAAAAATTTCCGCTTCAATGAATGTTATAGAAGAAAATCCTAGATTTACTTCAGCTCTCAAAATATTTTTAAATATGTTGATCAATGGAGATTATATTATATACAATTAAAGGTGAAATTTTTTTTTATGCCATAAGTAGCCCCGTGGTAGAGAACTATAAAATTATAACAGATTATCATTATAATTTATCATACCATGTGATCGATTTCTCCCTATATGCATAGTTCCAATGTCCTAATTTGGTCAAGCCGGACAATAAACTAAAAATTCCTCTGTCAGATAAAGATAAACAACGTTGTTTCAATTACGCAAATAAAACTCATTCATTCATTCAAAACGTTTCATCCTAGTGAAGACTTAAGAGCTGGAGACGTGAAACATTTCTCTCTCGGTTGTGGTTGTAATGTGTAAGATCAAAATATATCCGACAAGGATAATCAGATGAAAACAGAGTTAGGAAGAAGATAATGAAGATGAAGTTGAGAAAGGGAGCCTCTCAAAAAGAGGGAGGGTTCATGATGAACTATTACAACAAATTCAGCTTTTATAACCTACTATCTTTTACATCTTACAATTTAGTGCCTCTACTTATTGTGTTCCTACATTTAAGTCCTCAATCATTACATTATGATCATGTGATACAAATTGGCAGAATCAAAGCATGGCTCTTTCACACAAAATACAAAATCAAAGCATGGCTCTTTCACAGAAGTCATATGAATACACAGAATGAAGTAGGTAATGTGGGATCAAATCATACGACCCAATATTCACATAGCCATTGTTTATATGCTTACCCTATAGTTCATCCATATAGGCAGACAAAATAAGGTTTACTGCGTTACAGAAGAAGCCATAGTACCAGCTATCGACCTCTACAATCGCAATCGAATATGAGCTATGTTAGACAAAAGACGAGCAATTATGTGCAAAAGTATCGACGGGAATTCGAGAAACCAACGATTTCACACTTCGATTATCACCGAGCCATTTTGCCATTATTGTTTAGATCCTCCCATTTGATCTCCTTGGCACATCCTCCACACACAGTGGTGGACCCTTTTTTGGTACCTTGGCTTCGAAGGGTCTGCAAGTGAGTAAGGTTTGTGCACTTGTGCTGCGCCTCTCGATTCCTCAGGATGCTCCTTGGGATTTCATGACCTGCAGGCCTATGAAGCGTATGGGATCTCTGCGGAGCTGCAACTGGCAAGGTTCGCCCACTGGGTTGGGTAGCTAAAGGAGCTGGTTTCGGCAATGGTGGCTTCTGGTTTAACGTAGATTCATCCACGGGATTATGCTGCACTTCTTTCCAATTTAGCGATCTCCTGTATACCTCCCACGCCATGTCCTGCTCCTCTTTCGTAAGCTTTTCCTCCTCGTTCTCTTGTAAAAGAGTTTCGTGTTCATGGTAGTGAGCAATCCAGCTGAAATTGAATCATCACAAAAAATGCAGTCTTTTAGGACAATTGAACTGGTGACTTCAAATCTAAACAAATTCTAGTGATTGAAAGTGAGAAACCAGAAGCTTGTGGTGAATTCTGAATATATCACCTTGGATGATGGTTTCCAAGCAAGCTTTCCATAACTTTGTCAGAAGGACAGCTCCCGTTACAAAGTGGCACCTTATGCTTCACTGAGATCCCTGGAGCTCCATCCTCGTTTACCGTGTCGGGATTTTCCTCATCTCCAAATTCAAAGAGGTGCAACATTTCCTCTCTCGAAATGGTCCTGTGTACTTGTTGTCTATCAACCACCCTTGCAGCAAGTCCTTCTTTTGTAACCTGTTCCAATCGTACAGTTGGTCAGAAATTCCCGTCAAAAGTAGAACCAAATCAGCGCGCACCATTATGAATGCCTTACCTGCCGCTTATAAATTTTTTCTTCCATGGTTCCATGTGCCATCATCCTGTAAGCAAATACTGGTTTTTTCTGGCCATACCTAATCATCGGGAAGAAACAAGATGAATCAACTTCACTCGTACAAAATAAAATGACTGCACTTCTTACGATGATAATATTAGTTTCGAGTTACGACCAACCTCCATGCCCGATAAATGGCTTGAAGATCATATGTAGGATTCCAAGAACCATCAACAATGATGACTCGGTTAGCAGAATGTAGATTTATGCCGAGAGATCCAGCTCTTGTAGATATCAGGGTACATTTAACCCTCTTGTTTAATGGGTCATTAAACCTTTCTACCAACTTCTGCCTTTCAGAGCTCTCTGTTCTTCCATCTAGTCTGTTAGATAAATTAAAGGTCAGATGACAGTTCATAGCTCCAAAGATTAAATACATGTCTGGAATAGTTTCAAGGAATCGGGAATGAGTTTCAAGACACCATATACCCCACCTGTACCAGTCTTTCTCTTTTCTCCAGAACTTCCCAGGCTTTCCACGTCGAGGTAGTCTTGATAGATGGAATTCAATCAAATCTAATGTTGGAATGCTCTGGCTAAAAACCAATGCCTTGTCCCCGACACTGGAACACATGGTCAGAATTTCAAGCAGCAGAACCATTTTCCCACTGTAGTTAGGGTCTTTATAATCATCTTCCCGTAGAAGTTCATTCCACCAACCCTGGAATTAACAAGGATTGCAAATCAGAAACCGGGGGTGGGGGGAGTGTTAATAATCTACAAACTGTTAAAGAGGATAAGTCAACATAAACTATACATTCCATTACAGCTCAAGCACTTGAATAGTAAATGCAGACATCAAACTAAGGTCAAATGCATAATGCCAGTGAAATAGCATTTGTACCTTCACGAGGAATCCATAATCATTTTTTCCTTGCAGATTACCATTGGCATTTTTCGGCTTTTCTGTCAATCAATAACGTACCATCATTATATGCAACAAGAGGGAAAGAGAGCAATAGCAAGGTGAAGATACAATATTTTCACAGGCTGCCCATCAGTCATGCATTAGATAACGAGTTTTCAAAAGTTAATATAACATAAAGGCAAATATGAAGCAATACCTCCAAGAATTTTATTATGATCCACATTCTCATCACTTGAGTTTTCATCATTCTCAATAACCTCCTCATGGCTGACATAATCTTTATCTTTCCTCAATTGCAAAATCCCGGGATGATTCCATATCTATCAAGAGTAGAAAGGATAAACCAAAATTGTCATTCATACCCACATACACATCACACTGAAGAGCAAGGGAGAATTTACGTATTGCTATTTTACTTGCCAAAAAAACTAATTACAGCAGTAGGCCATTATGAAATTAGCAACAAACCTGTGCCAAAGCTTGGTATCCAGCGAAAAAGCTCCTCTTTGACCTTTGATTGTAGATACTATCACTTGCGAACCCATGAACCTCAAGGAACTTTTTATATAACTTCCTCTGCAGTTGTGACAGCTTTACAGTTATCACAAAGACAGTTTTAGGTGGCAGATCTTTTTTAACCACGTCCATGTCCATTCTTTGGACAAATCCTTTAAGTTCTTCATAAAGGATATGTGACCTTTGGTTCATTATTTTAACGTCATCAGAGGTTGAGTTGGTATGCTGTCCATTCTCTATTGGATTTTGGAAACTGAAAGAAACACAAAGAATTTATGTTATAAGGAAAACAAATAATTACCAAGTAAGAGAACAATGAAATGAGAAAAGGTCAAATTGATAACTTGCCGGTTTTTGAACTCATGGCTGCTGCCAAGAAAACCTTCTCTTACAAAATCAACCATCTGTTTCAGATTAAAATTGAAGTAAGAACTCTGAGGGAATGAAAAGGTAAGACTGAAGTTTTCCTCAGTTTCTCAACTTACACAATAATACTCCATTAAATTGTTTTGAAGAGGTGATCCAGTTAATGCAATCCTCCTCTGGCATTTCACAAGTTTCAATGCTTGGGTTGTATCAGCTTTAGAATTCTTAATCATGTGAGCTTCATCGCAAACAAGTATATCAGGGCCCTCCTGATAATGAAAATAATACTGCTTAGATCAGCGAAACCGGGATGATCTCCCATTGTTCAACTTATGAACTTGTGGAGAATCTGGGCATAATATGGAAGTTGAAATAAAAAGTGCTTAAAATCCAGAATTGGGACTCTCGTGAGTATTAGCATCAAACAATTGCTGAAGGAAAGAATATAACCTGTAAGGCAACGCTAATTTCTCTAGCAGTGTTTTGATCCTTCACATAATTTCCAAAGGATAAGTTTCGGAAAGCAGTGTAGCCAATCAAGAAAACGCCACCCTTTGCTCTCCATTTCGCGAGCAATTCTCCTCTCCTATCCCTACATGCCCAAAACAAAAGTATGTGATATTTCCTACGTGCTTATTTCAGACCCTATCCAAACCATGCTTTGCAGAAGAAAAAAGATTCGAAACACAAACACAAGTAAATAAGCAGTTCAAAGGAAGTATTATACTATCGTAACAACACAAGTGGTATATAAAGTACTATCAGACCTTGATACATCTTCCAACATGAAAACACGGATGGGTTTAACTTCAGAAGGCTTCCACTTCATGAACTCATGACGCCAGTTATAGAGTACATTGACAGGAGTAACAATAAGTGCAGTTTTTAATCCCAAATCAACACTCCTCATAGCAGTGTAAAGAAAAGCTATGACCTGCGAGGATGAAAATTAACATCACATTTATCATAAAAAGGATCAACTCGATAGTGGTGAACAACTGTAAATGTAAAATGTAAATATCATCTTTAATCGTAAAAGTAAAAAATCCATTACACAACCAAGAAATATAACTTCTGTTTCAACTAACAAGCACATTTAACCAACAGTATTTGCACTTTTTTCAAGCAACATGGAGACCAATAAATGTAAAGAAAAAAATTGCATGATAGCAGCACAAGTTACCTGGAAAGTCTTACCAAGGCCCATTGTATGAGCCAAAATACAACCAAGACCCTTGTCTCCAGACTTTACTCGGCCGATTGATTGTATAATATTTTCCCACATAAACCTTATTCCAGCAACCTGCAAAAGCAAAACTAATTAAAAATAGCAAAATTAACACAATGAACTTGTCATTAGATTGGAAGTCAGCTAAACATTGGTGTGCCAGAGAAGTAAGTTTGTCTGTTTCTTGACATGGACTCCTTCCATGTCCAAGCTTCTCAGACTTGACACTTGTAGAGGCAATTAAGTGCTTTCGAAACACAGTCACAATTAGAAGGGAAATAGATGCAGCTGGATCTCCTAACTACCATATGCATAGAAGTATGAGTAAAACCTGATGTGCTTTCAATTTGGCCGAAATGCTAGGAGGAATCCTAACAGCTTCTTCACCTTTCTCCCTAACAACATTCACTACATATCCAGTTGTAGCATCACCAAGAACTTCTACAGTAGCACCTTCAGGTAAAATTCCACGCAAGGTTGTTGGCCTCGTCATCTCAGACTTGCCAGAGAATTGAACTTTTAGAGATTTCAAATGCTCCTGACGCTCCTACAAAACAAGATCACAATGTCAGCATTTGTGGCACACAGATTTGATTAATTTGGGTATTTCCGACCAAAATAACCTTTTCAATTGCAATCTTCCTCTTTGTCTCCTCTCCAAGTTCTGCATCATCCAAGATCCTTCGAATCTTCTTTTTCCTCCTTCTCTTTGAACTGGGTTAAGACAAATGAAATTATAGGCCCTTATGTTAGAACAATACCATTCAGAAAGACAAGAAGGCTTATGAAACTGAACTAAGCAAGATCCCTCCATTGCAAAGAGTTGACAGCAACCAAGAATTACTGAACAATTATACAAGAAACAACAAATGAGATTTTAGAGGGAGATTGCAACCTTATCGCAACATTGATATCTGCTTCTGAGTTTTCTGAATCACTATCAGAGCTTGTATCCATTGAATCAACAGATCCCACAGCTTTCTCCAATTCACTAGTTAATCTATCTAGCAAACTTGGAAGGCAGCAGCAACACTGCCAGCCACAAGCTAGGGAATCTGGATGGCATTCTTCACCAATGTTTTTTGTGATACAATTTTTACAGAAGAAATATTTGCAGGATTTGCAGCTTATTAAGTCCTCACTTTGTCCACACCACCCACAATAACACTCTGGATCCTACAAAAGCATAAAGTGAAACAAGAAAATAGGAAGGCAATTAAAATAGGTCATTACAAGACCCATTGGCTAAAAACTGGGAATTCATTGGATTATCAAATTAACAATAACGTAATTAATAAAATGCTCTACCATATCGAAAGTTGCAAACACCATTATGTCAAAAGCTGCTCCTAATACTGACACTATAAATACATACCTTTAAGCGCAATTTGTCTTCTGCCATGCACTTGCACTCCTTGCAAACAATTACTCTCAGAAGAGGATGTGAGTGTATTTCAGGAGTGATCTTATCGCAAGCAGTGCAACGATACTCCTGATCCAGATCTTGTATAGCTGATTGACACTCTACTTTAATAGCACCACCAGCCAAACCATCATTCATGTTATTGACATTATCGCCATCAATGCCCACAGTCCGAATCTTCTTATCATTTTCGTCTAGATCGCCATGCTCATTTGGACGCTTAGCCCCAATGATTTTAGTGGAAGTAGACACAGAGGAATCTAATTTTCCATTACTTAATAGTTGCTCCTTGTCAAAATGTCCATCTTCAAGAGTTTCTTTCTCCAAAATTCCACATGACGTAACAATGGGATCGCCTGCCACATTCTCTCCATGTTCCTGATTTTTTACGATGATAGAACCACACTTAGACAGAGAATGACCAATAATTGTACCCCGACTTTGTGTAAAAGGAACATAGGAAACTCACTTGAATAAGTAATTATAGGACGTGGTCATTAGAAATTCTACTTACCATCATAAAAGAGAGATATAATTATGTTTGAAGAACAAAATCATTGAAAAAGCATTAAGACATACATTCTGATAACAGTGAATAGAGCTGTTGGATGTTGACACCATACCATACTTAGCTTTAGATATAATCGTAATGACATACACGTACAATCTATTGAGTGAATAAACATGAAGAATACATTACGCACTTGCTTTTGTCTCTTACGGCGTCTCCTTTTCTTCAAATGATGTTGCAGTTTCTCAACTTCCATCTTTGCGTCATCATCCTCTTTCACCTTTAAATGTGTTCAGATATTACATTGTTAAACTCTCAAAGACAGTTCAGTAAAAACCAAATCTTCTTAGTTAACACTCAGGTTTTGTCATCACAAACGAAGAATTGGGGACAGCAATAGATAATTGCACTGACAAACCCTAGACAATATCAGGAATTTTAGTAACAATGAAAACAAATATGTTAAAAATTTTGAAACTAACATCCGCAAAAAGTTGGGCTGGCACTAATCTCTAATATAGCTCTTTCCTTTCAGGCTGATAGATAATATTATAGTGGCATGTTCTTTCATCCATTAGAAACAGATAAGACCATAACATGGAATGAAAAGTATTTAATCCATTATTGGTCCACGCATTGGAGCCATCACCTTCAGAAAGAAGAAAAGAAAACAGTGATGAATTTATAACCACCAGACATCTTGGCTCACCTTCTTATACTTCTTCATTTGTTCTTCAGATAGCGGCAACTCATTTTCAGTCTTTATGGCAAGTGCTACAAATGGATCACTGGAATTAGCATCAATGTCTTCTATCTCTTCAACCTGGCAAACCAAGCATCACAGGACTGAGCACCGATGAAGCTAGCATTTAAGTATGTTGCGAGTAAAAAATTGTGGTTTCAGTTCTTCAGAACAAAGTAATCAGTAAGAGAACAAAGAAAAAAATTGAAAAGAAATGGAGATGTAAAACCAGAAAAAGACTCAAACGACAAACACAGATACCAAATCAACTTTTGAAACCTCAAATTATAGCCTCTAAGGAACCTCACTGACAACAACCACTCCTCGCAACCACAATGAGTATGACCACCAACAATAATCAACTGACTGCACCAGCCACGCAAACAACCATGGCTAAGAGCTAATGACCATGACACTTAATAGTCAAGATATAAAATATACATTCTCATCAATTTAAAGATGGTCATCAGCAATTAAAACGAACACTAGAAACAAAAACCCACCTCATCAACCCCAGGAAATTTAAGACCCATCATAGAAGCTTCCTTAGGTGTATTGGCGAGATAAACAGAAGCCCAATGGTCGCTACCAAATGTGGAAACACCATCAGGAATACTACCAGAAAATAATTTGTTGAGAGAATCCCAGTCTGTAGCAATAGAGTCGATCTTTTCGTCAACTTTAACCACTTTTTTCTGAATAAACCCACTAGCACCCTCCTCCAAGAGTTTACCATGACGTCTGAAACAACATGATACAAGACATGCAGTTGATCAAATGAGCCTAACTGAATTGGATGCGACAGAAGGGAATAAAAATACCTTCTGACAGGCCTCACATCCTGAAGGAACTTCTCAGCATCAGCTACAGATGACTTGACTTCAGTGGTTACCTGGGATCCAACCCAATGAGTCCTGTTCTTCCAAGCTTCTGTGCAGCATACATCAGGAGCTTGACTTTCTATCATCTTGTAAAGGCTTGGTAGCTCAATACCAGCCCCATCAAGTTGTTCCTGTCACGAGAATAATAAATTTTTCAGAAAGGAGACTGACTATTTGCACACTGCTTACTGATAATGCATTGACTTTATTTTCGCCAGTTTCATGCCCTAAAATGTCTCATCATAGGCAGATGAGCTATATTTCCATTAATTTCCTTAACTGACAATAGCAGTTAGTAAACAAGCAGTCTGCAGTCTCATTCACGACAAGGAGCCAGGACTTGCGTCAGTACTCAGTGATATCAAAATGAATTCTGCAATCTAGAATCTCCAGCAACTACGTCAATTATAAAATGCTGGATTTGTAATAAACAGGAAATGTACCAGTCCATTTCTAGTTACCATGTGTTTCACCCATTATAATTCTACATAGCGTGTAAATACAAGGAGAATGGTTGGAGTAATATTTAATCGTAATATTAGCTAGAAAGCACCCTAAAAAATAGTACTCAGTTAAAGTAACAGGTAGTTCAGGGCCAACCAGTAAATATAATGAATTTCAATTACTGCCAAATGGAGAATGAATAATTTTGCAGTAACACAAGGAGAATGGTTTGAGTACACACTTTAAGATGTGAGGCCAACAAGCATCTAGTTAGTAAATGTGCAATAAGAAGTAAAGAATTTACTCAGTTGAAGGAAGAAAAGCAGACCAACAAATGAGCACTCTCAGTTTCAAGTTCATCAAGAACAGTCTCCCACTCTTCCTTTAAGGTAGTAATCTCATCTTGCACGGCAGCTTCTAGCTGTCAACATGAAAACCAAATAAATGCTAGAAATGATAAGACCCTACGAAAGCAGTGAGCCAGATATATGGACAAAGAAACTCACCTCATCCCCCTGAAGAGTTTGTGCCAATTCCTCTCTTACTTCATTCTCCACTTTAGCAAGAGACTCCTTTTCAAGTGCTTCTTGAGCCTCTGCCGCCTAAAATGAGCAACACTAGCAAACCTTTGAAAAGAGAAGTACAAACCTAAATGTTAAGTCAAGGGAAATCACAATACCTTACTCTCAACTTCCAAGAACTCAGATATCAGCTCTTGGATTTCTTGCTCAGTTAGAGGTTCCTACAAGTTAATAAACAAGCATTAATGGTATTGAAGCCTAACAAAGGAACTCCATTTTGGAATCCCAGCTTTGAACTGAAGCTTTCTAATTTCTAAAATGCTTCATGCAGTCACTTGACTATCTCCTTACTTAAAATGGCATTGGGTTAAAATTTGTGTACAATCTTCTTTATAGCTGATCATGTGTGGACTCAAAATCATGACCTTCAACATGGATATGTAGCTACTTAACAAAAAGATATACCATAATGAACAGATTTTTTACCCTTTACAGCAAACTAATCCCATACGTTATATTTGCATCATCACAGCTGTTGTTTTCTTGCATCTCCTTACCCTACTCACTAAATGAAAGGAAATTTTTCCATTGACTGCAGAATAAGCAAAGGATCATCAACTAAGTAGTTGATCACTATCACTAGTGAGCTGCCTTTTCTCTATTTTTTTAAATTAAATTAGAGGGAAGAGGTAATAGACCCTTGAAGCTGCCTCTGCTGACAAGAATATCAAAAGCAGCTTGTTATAGCATGAAAGTTGGTTTGTAGTGAAATACTTTGTTGATCTTGAAAATGAAGACCAGATATTAGTTGAATGTAATATGAAGATATGTTGCATGGAAAAAACTTGAAAAGTATCTATAGCAGCTTGCCTCAAGATGAGTATCATCATCCTGTCCAGATGTTGACGGTTCATCCTCATCTGAATCACCAACAGAAGAGTCATTGGAAGCCATTTCAACATCTTCATAGTCCTCGGGCGTTTCTTCCATCTTCAGTTATGCTGTATCAATCTTAAAGGACATATCCCTATAAATAGACCCTGCAAAGAATCAATTAAGAATATAAGGACTTGGTGTCACATGCCATCATCCTGAGTAAGACTGGATATCAGATATATGAACGGAATAGTGTACTATACAACTCTCAAATCACAAATGAATCATCCTACAAGACTATTCTGGGCCAGATAATCGCCGAATAAGTGGTATAATCTCTACTACCATAAAATGTTTCACTAGTTCCATTAACGTCTGAATTCATCAAGTAGATGATTCCAGTTATTAGTTTACTTTGATGCAACTCCACCATAACATGTGAATAAGATAGCAGTTATATCAAAAGGTCAGAGGGGATGCTAGTTAAGCATACTCCAATGCACAATCAAAAAGATCTGGACACAGCTAGTCATTGATATAGTAGATTCGTGAAGAAAACTGATTTTATACCATTTAAATCCTCTATCCTCGTAATAAAGTTGAAGCCAAATGCAAACTCTGTAATTTTGGGCCAATGTGCCAAATTCTAAATCACCCTCATGAAGCACCTTAGCATTAGTCTATAACTCCAAGCGTTGTAGAACATATGAGACTTCAGTAATGGAGCGACTAAAACACTCTGAACCAAGAATCACCATCTCAGGGAAATTAGCCAGTTTAGCACTAAAACGCTAAGAAGTCAATTAGTCAAATGTAGCTGAGAGACGATGATTTCCGACAAAGCCGAAGAGATGAAGAAACTATATGATCTAACGGCTTCATATAAAGTAAAAGCAACTTCTGAACAGTTAGCAATTGAAAATGGCGTCAAATCAATTTTCCAGCTCCAACAAAAGAATCAAAACCCTAAGTAGTCGCTTCCCCAACTCCCTACTCTCAAAGATTCCAGGTACAAGAAATCATTAAATTAAGGAACTCAGGAGCCATCTGCAAACATCAACTCCACCCACAACTGAGAGACGAAGCATGAATGACGATGCAAGTTTCGCGATTAAGCAGTTTTAGAAAGAAAATGTAAATTCAAGTCATTAGAACTTAAGCATTTAAAAATCCAATCACACAAAAAACGGAGAAGAATGTGAAGTCAATGAAGAAAGAAGAACTCGAGACTGATGAACAGGAGCTTGTGACTCACCGGCGGGAGAGAAGTCGCTGCGGTGGTTTTGGGAAGATTAATCGGCTCTGGTTTTGGGTAAATGAAGGAGGGAAAAATAAAAATAAACAAAAGGAAGAATTATGTGAAAGTGTGAAGTTCCCGCTGGTAAAAATAAAATTAAAAAGATAAAGGAAATGGCTTTTCGACTTCTTATAAAATGTATTATTTTAAAATATTTTTATCTTACATAATACTAGGATTACATAATACTAGGATTGACAATTTCGATTCGATTTTTTAGTTTAACCGAAAAAACTTACCAATTTCAGTTTTTATAATTGACTGATTTCATCCATTTTGAAATCAGTCTCGATCATGAATTTGGTATCTAGTTCGTTCAAATTTGGTCATCAACCGAATTTGACCAAAAATAAATCGTAGGTCCAAATACGTGTATTAAATATTAACTCATAGAAAAATAAATAGTTTAAACGTCTATATCCATGGTTTAAACGTCTATATCTATTATTAAATCTTCAAATTTGTGATTTAAATTTAATTCACAAATTTTCCTTAAATATTGTCCAATATAGTTTGAATTTGGTCTATTTGGTTGACCAAATTTAATTTGATTATGGTCATGTTTTGATCCAATTGATTTTGTCACTGTATATCATGGCTAATACAACGTTGTTTCATATCGGTACCCATCGGTTGGGTACGGGCAGATACCTTCAAATCCATCCCCCATACATTTCCCGTTCTAACTAAGTACCGCCCATACCCGTCAACTTTACACGGTCAACGGATAATCAAACGAATTTCAGATAGGTACCCACTTTCATTATGTAATACCATTTCTTTATATAACGATATGCACATTTATTATGAAAGGTGTTTATATATATATATATATATTTTTTTTTTTTTTGCCTTATATAACTCCCGCAAAATACAATGTGTTATATTAATCATTCGCGCCCTTAATTATTATAAAAGGTATTATATTTAAACCATTTCACCATCTAATTACAATGAATCACACAAATCTTTACTAGGTATCCAATTAACAATTAATTTTGTTACCATAAATGAAATATTCACAAAAAGGTGACCAAATCCAACTTTGCCTTCCCTTACCCAACTCTTAGCTATATAAACATCATCCTTGCAAGCTTAAATTTTACATAACTCACTCTGTCTGATCAAATGGCTACATCGACTTATTCCAGCAACACCATCGACAGCCATGTGGCCACAGTGTTCATGATCATGACAGTACTGATCGGCGCAGTGCTTGCTGGTAGTACATCGGCAATAAGGCCTGATGCTGATGCACAAGTACCGCCGTCTCAAGCAGTTGGTCATGATCTAACTGTTGCTTGCTATAAATACATAGCAAAGACGGGCCCCAAAATCGCTCCTTCCAAACAGTGTTGTGATCTGGTCAAGTCGTTCCCGACTAGCTACACATGTGGGTTGGTCACTCCCGTAACTGAAACATATATATGTATGCCCAAGGTCGTCTATGTTGGTCGGACTTGTGGGCTTAACATCCTACCGGCTTTGTTTGTGGAAGTAAGTTCGCATATTCTCTCTCTTTCTTCTTTTATTGAGTGTTTTACCGGGAACAGATTGGGTACATGGCGGATACCCGACCCGCCATGTTATTATGGTACATGCATGATGATAATGGTTTGTGTGTATGTTTATGTGTCAGGCTATATTGTTCCTCCTTCAGTCGATACGCAGCCATGCTGAGCACCGGTGAAATTAATTGAATTCTGCTTTGGATCAAAGTGGAAAATATAAAATGTAATAGCTAGAATATGTCATTTGTTAAAAAAGGAGTGGTTTCATGTGAATATTGAAATATTAATCCTTTTAACATTATAAAGGGTTATTTAATTCTATTAACAAAAATGAAATTATCCACAATCACCATAAAAGACGTCGAACAAAGAATAAAAATTCTGGTTAAAATTTTGAAACGAGATTATTCATCATAAAAATGTCAAATACAAAAATGAGACGTTTAATTCGCCCTAGAAAAAAACGAGATTACCCATGTATAGGAGTCTTATTAAGATTACGGGATATTGTGATATCCTTTTAAGGATCAACCGCTATATGCACATTTGTGTCATACTAAGATTTCCTCTCTGAGGATATACTTTGTCCAATTACGAGATTGTGCTATCCTTTTAAGGATCAACCGCTATATGTCATACTAAGATTTCCTCTTAGAGGATATACCTTGCCCAATTACGGGATTGTGTTAGCCTTTTAAAGATCGACTGCTTTATGCACATTTGTGTCATACTAAGATTTCCTCTTTGAGGATATACCTTGCCCAATTAACTGAAAACCAAATGAAAAATATGAAAACCACCCAAACCCGCCTCAAATTTGATGACAAAATTCAATATATAATGGAATATAAAGCATGTACAAAAATGACAAATATTACGAAAATGAAATTTTATTTTATTTTAAGATGAAATTATTTATTTAGTAGGCCCAAATGTTGAAGCCACATTTTTGGGCCTGACTAAAACCACACTTACCTGTGACTGCTGAAAAGGCCCATCAAACTCCAGCTCCACAATCATACCAAGTTATAATTATGAGTGGAACCATAATTAATTATTCAGAGTTATAATTGAAAAGTATCATATTTTCAAAACCATAATTTCAAAGTTGTCAATTATGTGGTTCAAAACCATAATTTAAAAATTGTCCATTATATGGTGCGTCAAACTATCTGATGTGTTTCAAGCTGATGAATGGTGAATCACTAAGTTTGGGTAAATATTTAGGTTAAAATGCAACGATTCACCCTGAAATCGAACCATCTTTAATTTAATTTATGAGCACTAGGCAGGAGTTAGGCAAATAATATCTCAAGAACAAGGGAAAAAAGTTTAAGGAATTAGTCAAAATGGTTAGATTAGTAAGCAGTTCCATAAGCCTTAGTAAATTATATTTCCCCAATTGATGAAAGTGATTAGCCACTATGTGTTTTTAAATTGGGACAAGTGTACAATGATACCAATCACTCTTTTTTTTTTTTTTTGAAATAGCACTTTGGTCCTCCTACTTTGCCAACTTAACAGATATCCCTGCATTATAAATTGCTCTTTTACTTCATACTTCGACCATTTTGCCATTTGAGTCCTTCAGTCCAACTTTCATCTTCATGATGGTAATTGATGTGCAATCAGTACACCACGTTAGTTCCAATAACCGTATATTAGCTTAGTAATCATTTTTTAATTGGGAATATAAATATAATTAGATATGATGAAATTGACGAATAAAACATGTGGTTTTTAAAATCCTTCGTATTTCACCATACTTTTGAAGATTCCTCCCTAATAGCTCGAAGATTAAAGTTGAAACGAAACCCAAACGAGAGAGTGATTGAAGTAGGAAAAATAAGAATAGTAATTTATAGTATATGGGGCTATCTGTTAAGTTGGCAAAGTAGAGGGAGGAAATGTTAATTTTCTTTTTTGATGAACATATATACATATACAGTCGCAATCAAGGTTTTCAGAACCGGACCGGGGGTCGAGCCGGCAAGGTCAAGGGTTCAAAGGTTTAATGGGAAAATCAGGGTTGAACCGGAATATAACGGTACCGAAGAGCTAACTGGTTCACGATCAAACCGTCCAACCGGGAGCAGGATACGGCATTGAAAACATTGGTCGCAATTTTGCTTTGGATGAATATATAAGATCACTAATTTTGACATTCGATAAACATCTCTTTCTAATGAAGATTCATTAATTTGACTTTCCTAAAATACCCCCAAAAAAAAACTAATCAACTTTTTCTGCCGTAATTAATATATATTACGGGTCCTTATCGCAAAATGTCTAACTTTTTATTAGTGCATGTTGCATGCACGTCCGAGAAAGTGTAGTTCAAATTAATTTGTTATACCAAATACTATTTGTAGCACTCAGTATTCCCGTTGCAAATAGTATTTACTATATATAGCAAATCACTACAGAAAATAGTGATTGCAGTTGCACAATATGCCACTACATTTTCATGTTGTTGTAATTTATAGTAGGTAAAGACAAACTTTTTTGCAGTGAAAGAAGTGAATGAGTTGGCTGGTGTAGATTTGCTACTGCATTTTCATACTGTTCTAATATAAGACGTATCACATTATGCATATTCATGCTCCGATACCATATTAGATTGCTGAATTGAGAATTGTGCAAAAGTACATAATGAGAACGCATCTATCCCTATTTATACAGAATGACCCAAAACTAAAATTACACTTTGATCACTATATTATTCTTACAGCTTCTTTGTTTGCCATATGGCGGAAAAGTTACCTGGTTGTTACTCAAGTGTTACTTGAATAATAGTAGAATAACACTCGCTTAATAGGTTGTCTGGGTGTTACTCAAGTGTTAACTAATAACAGTCAAATAACCCCCAAATAAGCTATTACTCGAGTATTATAATTGGGTGTTATTTCAGGTTACACTCGAGTAATACTTCACTAATACCCAGATAACATGTATGTCGTGAGGGAAATTTAGGGGAATTGTAATTTTGTAGCCTAATTTAAAATTTTATGTACCGTCAGTAGCCAATTGTGTAACTATGTCCAAAAATAGCACAATCTGACTGGCAGCCAGCGCGTAGCCAGCCAGCCAGCGCATGGCTGGCCAGCGTACATACCAATTCAACAACAGTCAATTCATTTGTTATTTGAAATCAAATATGGTAACATTGCAATTTGGTCACTTATTTTTGTCTATTTTACAAATGGATTATTATTATTATTATTATTATTATTAATTTGATAATATAAGCCGTCTTGATAAAATAATAATATATAAGCTATAATTAATTAAAAAAAATTATATTAGCCGCCACAATCTCTTGAGTTACGGATCCCGAGGTCACGTTTGTTGGAAGCACAACGATGAAGGAGACAACGACTTCCAATAATAGTTTTAACTTTGAATCAATCAGTGCATAACCAGCGCAACGCATAGCCAGACCAGCGGGATGTGACCTCGAGTCACGTTTGTTTTAACTTTGAATTACGAATCCCAATGTCACGTTTGTCGTTGTTTTAACTTTGAATTATTGTGCCTCCAACAAATGTGACCGCGGGATCCGTAACTCAAGAGATTGTGACGGCTAATATAATTTTCTTTAATTAATTATAGCTTATATATTATTATTTTATCAAGACCGGCTTATATTATCAAATTAATAATAATAATAATAATAATATAATAATAATAATCCATTTGTAAAATAGACAAAAATAAGTGACCAAATTGCAATGTTACCATATTTGATTTCAAATAACAAATGAATTGCTACTGTTGAATTGGTATGTACGCTGGCTGGCTGGCTACGCGCTGGCTGGCTGGCTGCCAATCAGATTGTGCTAGTTTTGGACATAGTTACGCAATTGGCTACTGACGGTACATAAAATTTTAAATTATGTTACAAAATTTCCAATTCCCTAAATTTGGGCCGGTGCTATGTGGCATTAGTTAGTCAGCATTAATCAAACCGTGGAAAGGAACCGGTGGTCGGTTGACGTATGGCCCCGGCGCTGCCGCCCTACGGCGACCATGACATGACACTAGCTCCAAATGTGATGGGGGAAGGCTGTATTGGCCTATTGTGCCGTAAATCCCGGCTCTGATTACACAACTCTAACACACAAGCTCACCATTGAAAATTCAAAAATCTAAACAATTCTAAGGTTGGCAATTGGTAGCCGCTTTCGAAATTCGGTTGATTTGGGAGGGATTACTCATTGACCTAGTAAAGTTGACGAGCATGGCCAAACCCGGTATCTAGTTAGAGTGGGTAACGGTGGGGACGGGTTTGAAGGTATCCACCCTATACCCAACCCGATGGATATACCCGGTATGAAACGATGTTGTACTACTAGCCACAATATATCATCTATGTATAACGAACTAGACCCAGTTTCTCATTCAGTAATTCAGCTCATCGATCGAGCAGTTGGCTGTCCCCTCTCAAAACTCTAATGCTGATCTCCATCTTGAAAATCTCTTTGCAATCTAGATGTAGAGAGATTCGTGCTTCACCCCGATGAGTAGCGGGTTTACCCATGATATCCGGATCCATGGTATACAAATAATACCCGTTTAATAAATGAGTGGATGGTGAATACGTAGTATCCGGACCATAGTTAAGCCTAAACAATTTCTATATATATTAATAACTTAGCATTTTAAAACATGTCATTTCATAATTAATTTTAATTAGACCCATAATTTTGTCCTAATAACGAAATATAGAATTATAATGATGACTATTATGGATTGTAAGAAACGTAGTCATCATTCTGTTATCCATGATTGGCACGATGGCGGTCAACGTCCTTGTCGTCAATGTGAAAACGAAAGGATTCCGATATTTTGGAAGAAATAAAAATCGGTTTGCATAACTTCGTTAAGACATGTGCAACTGATTGGGAACTACATAGACTTCAATAAGTCTTTATACACAAATTGCTAGTTATCGAGATTCGAAATCTTGACCTCTTGTTGGTCAAAGGTTCTCATACCATGTCATGAACCATTACCTTCCAATAACTCGAGTTTTTAGGAGAGGATCTTATACGGTTCACTAACAATGACACCGTACGCATATTCTTGAAAGCTATAATAATTCAAAAAACAAAGGAGTTGATTATCATAGATATACGACGTACGTCGTACACATGGCAAAGAAAACAACACCCAATGTTAATAACCGTTGCATCCCAGTAACTCGAGTTATTTGAAGAGGTCTATACTTTCTTTATATTCATTAACAAGCCGTCTCATGGCGCTAACAAAATTCAATGTCAAAATTTTTTAGCTAGAGACTCTAATACCATTTTAAGAACCATTGCATCGTTAACATAATATTTCTTGCTCTTAATGGTAAAAGAAGGATACCTAATACAAAATTTTCTCTCGAAATTAATACATAATACAATTAATTAGTTAATTAAAATGGTTGGAGGAAATTAATCAACGTATGCACTTGAGAGTTGAGAGTTGTGGTTGACACACTACTAGAAGATTAATAATTAATAATCTTATTATATTGTGTGAATCTGAATATTCCCGAATTGAATATTCTTTGGAAAAGATTGTACTCCTTCACTTGGAAAAGTTTTTGAATTATTCAAACCATACATAACATGTAAAAAATTATACAACAATCTTGTGGTCAAAATTACAACTAAGGGAGATTCCTTTAGGGTAGGGTTTAGGTTATTGTTTTGGAGTATAGACTTAAGGTTTTAGATCATTAATTCGTTGTTATGTACCGTCAGTGACAAAACGCACGAAGATGTCCAAAAATAGACAAATGTGATCTGCAGCCAGCTCATAGCCAACCAGCCAGTGCATAAAATGAAACGTGAATTGCAAATGTAAATATAGTCAAATTGCAATTTGATCATGTTTCTTTACCTATTTTACAAATGGATTATTATTATTATTATTATTATTATTAATTTGATAATATATAGTCAGCCTTGATAAAATGATAATATATATAAGTTAGGATTAATTAAAGAAAATTGTATTAGCCGACACAATCTCTTGAATCACGGATCCCGAGGTCACGGCAACAATCTCATAAATAATATTTCCGTATTAAATCAATCAATTAATTAATATTAGAAATACGAAAACTACGTAAAAATGTACATGATTCTGACGTGAATCAATCAAATCGAACCCATGAACATGGTTGGTGTACGTAGCGTACATGATAGGAGCATCGTTATATAAGATCGAGTGGATGAGATTAATCCTTAGAGACATATGTTATTATTGGATGTTTGGATGGTATCGAATATCGATCGAGCTAGCTAGCCGACTTGGGGAAAGGGACAAACGTACGTTGTGTTTCGATGTATCGATGCACAATCAAGAATGCTACTTTGTAGTTTTCTCCCTTGGGGGGGGTTTGCATGGAATCATCATCATCATCATCATATAGACTTTGCAATTTGGCTATGGAGTTGACTTCCATATTCGTTCTGTCGTGACGGACTAGTGTTATTATTGAAGTGTTATTTGCGATTAGTCGTTATTTATGTTATTCACAGTGTAGAGGTCCCAGGATTCTCTAGACCCACAATTTGACTTCTGCGTTGACTTCCAAATTCATTCCACCCGGGCCCTGACAGACTGATAGTTATTGTCAATAGTTATTTAATCTGTGTTATTCTTATGTTATTTTATCAACAAATAACATATGGATAACACAGTGTTACTTGTTGGGGTAACACCTCAAGCACACCACATAGGTAAACTAGGTTTGCCTAACTTAAAAGAGTTCACCAACTATACTAGTATTAGTCATTTTGGGAAGGAACCCAAAAGAAAATCCGTGCGGACTTGACCCAATGTGAACAATATCATACAAGTGTTGTTTTTTTTTTATGGTTGGACGGTCCTACAATATAATTGGTATCAGAGCCTTGAATTGATAGACATGGAGATGGATCACAAAAACGGGACATGTGGAGACCTTCAAGTTGCTAGCAGAAAGGTTCTATGGTGGTTTCCTTGTGAAGAATGTCATTCTGACTGGTGGAGGTCTGGAAAGCAGGTACGTTGGTGTCAACAACGACAAAGTTTTCTACAGAAAATGTATTTCGCATGAGCAGAATGACACTAGATTGGGTAGTGTTGGGTTGTTGACAGCGGTAAAATCCTACATTACTCTTATGTTATTCATGTGTTATCCGTCAATAACACACGAGTAACATGCACATAACTAACACATTAATAACGATCAACCACAAATAACACCCGCCCATCGCATCGAACCGAGTTAGCCATCAACACAGAAACCAAACCATAGACTTGGTAGTTACTACTACTATAGCTAAGTCAACCACTATCTTCTATACAAATGAGCTACTTGTGAAGATCCACATGATTGATATAATCTCCCAATATGACAAAAAAATGAAGAACTCATCCCATGAGGGGAAAACGCGTCTCTCTCGAAATCGAATCTTGCAGCCATCTTTGAAACTAATCAACTTCTGTTCCCACTTCTATCAATACCTTAAAAGAGTTCTTAATTACAGATATTAATTAAGTCTATCAATTACATGTAAATTAGGGTTAACAAATTTGTCGTATGCATTAATAAGTTAGGTGTTCTACCAAATCATTTGACATATACCTATCCTCCTGCATAAATATTGTTATATATTATGAACCGTTGCATTTCAATGATTCGAAAGAAGATTCTGAATGAATTTTATATTGTTTATCAACATATAACACCGGTATTGGGTTGGGTGTGATAGTAAAAGACATTGTGCATGAGATTATACACATACTTTCATATCTTTGAATATCAACAAATAAGACTGTTTGGAACAAGTCCAGGTACCATGTATTCATTATACTTCGGGTAGTGAGTACTCAATATACGAGAAATTCATCTCGAAATCTGAATTCATTCGGTTAGTGGGTACCCATTAACCAGAACACGTATTTTATTGGGTTCGAGACGGATACCTACTAAGCCCGTAGATTAAAAAAAAAAAAAAAGCAGTAGCATAAGCATTAAGCAAGTAGAGTATAGTAGCATTAGCAAACTCATAATAAATAAGCAGGCAAGCAACACTATCTAGCTTATGCTTGCTTTTAGAAACTACAATAAACAACACGATATCAATGCTACAGTACTAACATGTTCAAATTTTAATGGCTATCCACTACTCATTATACCTAAATGTAGGGGTTTGATGGGTAGTGGGTATACCCGACTCTGATTTGTACCTGTTTATGTACTCGAACATGTTCGAGATCTGGGATGGTTTTGTGCATATTTGGTATCCACTACTCATTATACTTTGACGGTGGGTACCCAATACACACGAAACCATCCCAAATTTCAAACCCGTTCGAATACCCAAACAGGTACAGATCAGAGTCTGGTATACCCACTACTTTGTGTTTATTAATTTTTTTTGTTTTGTTTTGTTTTGTTTTTCTTTGGGAAAATGTACGCAATTTCTCTTTGCACGCCGAAATCTTGTATAATACTATTCAACGTTATACTTCCATGCAACTAAAAGAGATTCAAAAGATGTATAAATAGCCAAGTTAAGCACACCATTTAGCCTCACACTCTACACCAAATTCAACCTAAAGCACTTCATTCTCTCTAAGCTAGAGCTATCTCTCTCCCAAAATGGATTCTCTTAAAGTCTTGGTTACCCTTTTGGCCATGTCACTACTAGCCTCTTCAGGCAGTGCTCAACTCACGGCCAACTTTTACTCCACCTCGTGCCCAACCCTCCTTACCATCGTTCGCAACGCCATGACTCAAGCCGTCAATAGCGAAAACCGCATGGCTGCCTCCATCCTCCGTCTCTTCTTCCACGACTGCTTTGTTAATGTACGTAAGATGTCTGAATTATGTAACATATTGAATGTCCGTGCATGGATTTCGAACATGTGATGTGATGAGTGTTATATATTGTTGTTGAGTTACCACTGCCGTAAGGGTGGTTGTCGTGCCTGTTGTCGAGAATCGTTGCATCCCAGTAACTCGAGCTGTTGGGAGATGGTTTAAGATTAGTTGTATATTATTTCATTGACACGCCCTCCTTCAAACTTAATTGTAGCTTTTGGTAAGTCAAACTGAATTATTAGGGGATTACGAGATTCAAAACAGAATATTCTGAGTCATCAAAGGCTCTGATACCGTGTCAAAAATCGTTGCATGCATCCTGATGACTCGTGTTGTTGAGAGAGAATTTAAGATTTGATTTTATATCATTCATCAACAGTTATCCATGCATGATCCATATTAATCTTTACTATGTCTTGCTAGGGTTGTGACGGGTCGCTACTGCTCGACGATACTGCGACATTCACTGGCGAGAAGAATGCAGGACCCAACGCGAACTCTGTCAGAGGATTCGAGATCATCGACACGATCAAGACTAGAGTCGAGGCCGCTTGCAATGCCACCGTGTCCTGCGCAGACATCCTCGCTCTCGCTGCCCGAGACGGTGTCGTCTTGGTAAGAATTTCCAAATTAGTAATTTTTTGAAATATAATTCAAATTTTTTTACCTAAACTGTAAAACCTTACGTACGTTTCCGTAGTAGTAAATTACAACTATATCCCTTTCATGCCAAATTCCACACTACGTTAACAATTCTTTTTGTCTGTTACGTGAAAAAGTCTAAGTTAGGCTAATCATTGTGTTTTTCTTCATCCGACCAGGTAGGCGGGCCCACGTGGGCGGTCCCACTTGGCCGGCGCGATGCTCGAACTGCGAGTCAGAGCGCGGCCAACGCCCAAATCCCAGCCCCAGGGTCAAGCCTCGGGACCATAACCAACTTGTTCGCTAACAAGGGACTCAGTTCGCGTGATGTGACAACACTCTCCGGGGCCCACACAATCGGGCAGGCACGTTGCACCACGTTCCGACAACGCATCTACAACGACACAAACATCGATGCCGCCTTCGCCACCACCCGAAGGGGAAACTGCCCGCAAGCGGGAGCCGGAGCCAACCTCGCCCCGCTAGACAGCACCCCGACCCAGTTCGACAACAGGTATTACCAGGATCTGGTGGCCAGACGAGGGCTCCTCCATTCCGATCAAGAGCTGTTCAACAACGGGACGCAGGACGCGCTGGTGAGGACTTACAGCACTAATGCGGCTACTTTCGCTAGCGATTTCGCCGCCGCTATGATCAGGCTGGGGAACCTGAGCCCATTGACTGGGGCTAATGGTGAGATCAGGAGGAACTGCAGGAGGCCTAATTAATAAACTTATCTTAGTATGCTATATGCAATTCGTGTTTTACTATGATGACTCTGTTGTTTAACAGAAATGAACTGTTATGCATGGAGTTATAAAGTATGGAATTATGTATTTTAATTGGGGATTTTAATTTTCTTTCTTTTTTATTTTGTGATTTTGAAATAATTGAGTGTCTACTCTAAAGTAAAGAGTGGTTGTTTTCTTTTATTTGAATTGTATCAACCTTTATTAATATATGCTACCATTTTTGTGTCTCGTTAAAATTACATGCATAATAATATCGGAAATTTTTTATAATTATTATAATTTATTCACTTACTTATGTGAATACTCGAAAAAAAAAATTAATGCAACAGAAAGTCATAAATTGAGTTCGTTAACTTTGAATGGTAAAAAATTGGGAAATAGTTCTCTGTTGTCTCTGTTTTGCCAACATAACATATAGTTCATACACAATAAATCGCTATTTTCACTCTCTATTTCAGTTACTTGGTAGTTGGGTTCTTCCGTCCCAACTTCCGTCTTTTTAATATTAAATCTGGGAACATCCGCATGTCACATCAGTAAATACTTTCATAGTTTAGTGAGTAAACATTGAGGTAATTAAATTAGGAAGCTATCTCGAAAAATACGTGTGATCAGTTTAGTTCAAGTTGGTATAAGGGTGTTGATTCCATTTATATAGGTGATTGACATAAAATAAAATGAATTAAGATGAAAAAGTTAACATATGATTTTGACTAAATGAGTATGTACGTGTGAGTTGACAAAGATTGAAACTTTGATTCCAATCACCTAGTCAACTCGATTCGTATTCAATCCAACCGTGGCGGGCTACGGGGTTGTCAGTATCAACTCCCATGGACAGACGACTAGTGGGAAGGCAGGGACCTTTAGGTGTTCTTCATCAATCGTTGCTGAAGCAAAGGCCCTCCTGGAAGCTATTTTGTTAGCCGCATCATCAAGAGAACCAACAATCGTTAAATCTGACTGTCTCAACTTGGTGGCTGCGCTCCGAGATTATATATAGGATCGCGTGGCCTTGAGAATGTTCTGCATGGCTTCTCTCGATGAGACAAATCCTGGACTGTATCCCGTGATTTCAGTATCTTTTGTTCAAAGGAAATTAAACGCAGCAGCAGACTGAATTGCAAATCCGCCCGCGTCCGCAAGACTAGACCTCGTGCCCTTCTATTTTAACATTTTGTAACAGGCCTTATGCGATTTGATGTTGAATAAAATTTACCATCTTTGACCCAAAAAAAAAAGGTTTTCAATCCAACAGTTTGGTATTCATTAAACTTCTAGTTCGAAAAGGATCTCAAACTGAACAGAGGTTTTCTAACAAAAATTCATGAGTGGGGTAAATTTCATCGTCGACGGCGAACTGGAACCAAGGGGGAAATTGGAAGTTTGCGTTTATTATTAAACTGATGAGCTCCTGATTATGACATGAACTGCAGATCCGGTGGCCGGAATACTCTTCTCGTTTGGATTTCTCAATGAAATATTCCCGGGGGATTTGCCGCTCCGTCACCGGAAAACTACGACGCTGACCGGAGAGAATGAGCCCAACGAATTAATTCGGGCAAATGATACAGTCGGGCCTGGGAAAGTTGACCCAGACCGAGAAGTTTCAGCCCAAGAAACCCGGGCCCAGCTTAAATTAAGGCCCAACTTGATAAGCTGGGAGAAATTTGCGGGCAGGCCTGAGAAAGTTGACCCGGGCCCAGCAACAGCTACGCGAAGGCCTCTAGCAAACGTTGAGGCCCAGCTCACTATGAGCAGAAAAAAAGGCAGATTGGGTTGGAGCAAATCGACCCGGCCCAGCAACACTTACGCTCAAAAGCGGGTCCAAAAAGATCCGACCCACCGACCCGACCCGGGAAAATGTCCAGATTTCCATAGTTTCGCGCGTGTACTTCACTTTCCTACTCGCACCCACGCGCCTATCTGTTCACGCGCGCGTGCATTCAATGCGCGTAAAGCCCACTCTCAGTGCGTGTGCTGCACGCGCGAAACAACCAAAATCCAGTATTTTTTCTCGGGTCGGGTCGACGGTTCGGATCCTGGTTTGAGCGCGGCAGTGGCCTGGTCGGGTCGAAATTTCCCGGCCAATCTGGTAATATCGTCGGACGTTTCCACCTCGTCGTCAATAATTCCGAACAAGGCGAAAACAATCGAATCATCTGTAAACAATCAAAGGAAGCTCTTCGGATTCATGTCAGAAAGATTCTTGTTTGCTGCGGGTAATCAAATCAACTTCCAGATCTGAAATTTGGCGCAAAATTTACAGAAACTAGTTCGAACGGTATCCCGGAAAGAGATCGTCGTCCACCGCAACCGCCGTCGATGATTTGGCCGTGGACCATAATCTCCGATCACCAGAACTATTAACCAAATTGCTCGATGGCATACACAATCTCCAAGTAGGGATTTTTGTGTTCTTGCTGACTCAATCTGTACCTTGATGACCACTAATTCATTTCCAGCCTGCAAATTTCACGAAGTTATTAATTATAGCAATGTTTCTTCATCAGCCTTTTAACAAATTATTCAAAAAAAAGCAAGAGCACATTGGAAGAAGATACAGTTCATTGTATAATGGTAGACGTCAAATAACCTGCACGAGTGAATTACATCGTGATCTCCTGATGCAGATCATCTCGGCCAACAAAAACCATGGAAATCTGGGCAAGAAGAGAAGTTTCTGCATTCTGTTTGAATCTAGCAATTGGTGCAAATAGAATTCAGCCATCTAGATTAGAAGAAAGCGGCACCTGCAAATTGGAAGTCAACTAATACCAGGCTTGCTGGTCTATGACAGCAATCTGTTAGCTGCATTCTGTTCGTAGAGTCTTCAAAGTAATATAACACAGAATGAGCTCATTATCAAATCATAACCAACAAGCAGTAGCGAAACTTCCGAACTCAGCCTGAACTCCAACCTATATCACAGGTCTCAGGCATTCATTCAGAACTGAATCTCATATCTGTAGCTCACCAGATTGCTGTGGCTGTCTCAACTTGTTTCAATCAAACTTGGCAGAGGGACACCTCCAATTGCTCGATTTTCCTAGCTAGATCATGGTTTCCGCAATTCTTTAACCCATCGACAACAAGATCGAAGCATCTTGAGATAGGTTTCAAACCCACCTCAGTCATCTCCAACAAATAATTGGCTGCCTCCAGATACTTGCCACCACGTCCACACATGGTAATCAGCATCGTATACACAGGCCTATTCGGAGGGTGACCTTTCGCCTTCATTTCCCCGAAGAAACAAAAAGCGTCGTCAAATTTCCCTATCCTGCACAGTCCCTTAATTATTGGAGCATACAAACTAGGAAATGGTTTATGCCCTTGTTCAATAGAACTATGCAACAGCTTAAAAGCTTCATTCATATTACCAACCTTTGAAACAGCAGGAATCAGTATCTTATAGCTGTTTATATCTGGACAAAGCCCCAACCTACACACATTATGATACATCTCGACGCAGAAATCGATCTCCCCAGTTTGACAAATTGCTCAACCAAAGTATTGAATGTATCAACATCAGGCACGAAACCTTCCTTAGTCATCTTCCTAACCAGATCCTTGGCAGTCTCCAAATACCCTGCATTCAACAAACCTTCAATCAACAAATCCCTCCCTCTAACAGGAGGATTGAATCCCTTCCTACTCATCTCATCCAAAAACTCTTGAGCTTCTCTGAACTTCCCACTAGAACACCATCCATTCACAAGAACAGCATAGGTCCGCTTATTAGGAACCAATCCCTTCCTAACCATCCTCCTAATCAAAGCATAAGCTCCATGAAACATCTTCACATCACACAGAGCAAACAGCAGAGAATTGTAAACCTCAACACCTTGTTCACAGTTCAAGCTACTGCACTTATTGAAAACCTCAATTGCCTGATCTACCAGCCCGCCTTTACCATACTCCTCAATAATAAAACAAACAGTCTCGCTCGAAACGGAGAAGGCTCTCTCGTGTTCAGGAGTATTAACCATCAGTTGGCTCCGCTCTCTCATCTGAGAAATCAGTCGCCACATAGAAGCGTACCTCTTGCCACGAGCTAGGGTTTTGATGAGCTCCTCGACTTCGATTGAGGTCGGGGTGTAGTGACCGCGCGCCCAGGTGAAGAAGCGTATGGACTCCGTTGGTAAATGAGAGAGAGCGCGGAGGACGCGGAAGACGAGCTCAGAGGTAACGGGGAGGCTGAGCTTGTTGAGAGTGCGCTCAGGGTAGATGTCGCGTTTGACGATGTTGGTTATCTGATGGATGGCGGCGAAGTAGGCGTCCTTGTTGGGAGCTAATGTCTGGACGCGGCGGCGGGAGATAGGTACTGTGAGGACAGCGGAGGAGGTGGCTCTGGAGAGAAGCAGCGCGGTGGAGCGAAGCATCTCAATTTGATTTTTACGGTTGAGATCAAAACCGCCGGCGGGGAAGATCAACAGCACTACTATTTGCTCTGTACTCCGGCGAAGGAGATAAGAGTTAAAGCACTCGAGCGACCGTGATTCCACGTTATTTATTAGAATTAATGATTTAAAATTTAGAATTTTAATTTTGTAGGATTTAGGTTAGAAATCCCAAATCCCAAATCCCAAAACATAAATAAGCATTTTGGCAAAAAATGCTTTGCCACGTCAGTCATTCCCCTTCTCCCCTTCATTTTCGGATTTGCTGCCCTCTCTCTCTCCTCACACTTTCCATTCTTCCAAACGCAGCGTATTCACTCCAAATTAACTCGCACGAATTCGATCCCCAATTTTACATTCCCCAGAACAAAACAAATCAGATTCTCTTCCTGTCCGTCGCGTTTTCTACGGCGGCGGGAGTCATCGGCGGTGTGGAAGAAGAAGAGGATCTGTTCGATTTCGTCGCTTCCGTATCTCCACCGACGGTGTTGGAGCCGACGAGGTAGCTTCATTCATCCGAGCTCTTATGAAGTGTTAATTGATTCGTCGCATTAGACAGTAGTTAGGTTGTGTTTGTTTGTTGGTGTTGTTTATTTGGGCTCTTGCGAGGTTTAATCGCCCTCCTGTGTTCTACTTAATGTATTATCCTTCTCCTTCACATTAGACAGTAGTTAGGTTGTGTTTGGTTGTTGGTGGTGTTTAATCGGGCTCTTGCGAGGGATTAATCGCTCCTCCTGTGTTCTACTTAGTGTATGATCCTTGATCATTGCATACGAAACTAGCAGTACATTGCGAATTAACTATTGATGAGAAGCCTGTTACCTCATTTACAGCACAATCGCTAGCGATGAACACATTATCTGCCAAACCTTTATGAGAATAGAGGTTGAACGACCCTCAATTAGATTAAGGAAGTTCAATCCATATTCGGAGTATTCCACCCATAGCTTCTTAAAGGAAGTTTTTTCATTATGTAATTGCATGTAGGTGTTTATATGAAATCCGAATTTGCTGCGGCTTCTGCTGTGTTCTACATAGTGTATCCACTTTGATCATTGCCTAAGGTATTAGGAGTACAATGTGATTTGAATTTTGATGTATATTTTGTTACCAAACATTGACAGCACATTCACAAACGAGAAACACAGCAGTTGCCAAGCATCTAGGAGCACATAGAACGAAGGAATCCATCTTCGGACCACTTCTACCCGAAGCTTAAGGGAGGTATGTCAATAGAGAGTTATTCGGCTCTGTAATAGTTTGTAGATCCTTGAACACTTTTCTACCGCATTCTATTTCCACATGTTATACCTACCACTGTATCGGACCATGTACGATATCGAATTGTTCGATATATTCGAACTCCAACCAGTCCCCCCATTAACTGTCAAAGATAGTGCATGCATGGTACATCAGATTAGCCTTCCATGGCCAGATTAGCACAGTTTTGATTAAGGGAAATTTGCTTTTTTTCTAGGGTTTCATGATTCAAAATCCCCATAGTTTGTGGCCACGATTATCAAATAAGCCAAATCTAACCTATGTTTGAACCATAAACCAAGGAGATCAGAGTAGGCAACAATCATTATAACCCCACAGCAGCAGCTATAAGAAATGACTTCTCTGTTGCCTACCCATTTCACCTGACTCTTTTCTTCTGTCGATTACTCTATTTTGACTCATTCAGCTGTTGATTACCTGCTCTCTATGTATCACCATTTCCAAGGTGGGAAGCAATGTGAGCCGGGTTGCGGGTTGTTGACTATGTTGTAGGGACAGTTATGTTCGGGCTCTTGCGAGGGTTTAATCGCTCCTCCCGTGTTCTACTTAGTGTATGATTCTTCTCCTTCATATTAGACAGTAGTTAGGTTACGTTTGGTTGTTGGTGGTGTTTAATCGGGCTCTTGCGAGGGATTAATCGCTCCTCCTGTGTTCTACTTAGTGTATGATCCTTGATCATTGCATACGAAACTAGCAGTACATTGCGAATTAAATATTGATGAGAAGCCTGTCAACTCATTTACAGCACAATCGCTAGCAATAAACACACTATCTGCCTAAATTTTTGGAGAAGAGAGGATGAAAGACCCTCGATTAGATTAAGGAAGTTCAATCCATATTCGGAGTATTCAACCTGTAGCTTCTTGAAGGAAGTTTTGTCATTATGTAATTGGATTTAGGTTTTTATATGAAATTCGAATTTGCTGCCGCTTCTGCTGTGTTCTTCATAGTGTATCCTCTTTGATCATTGCCTAAGGTATTAGTAGTACAGTGTGATTTGAATATTGATGTATATTTTGTTACCTAACATTGACAGCACAATCACTGGGCTCGATTGCATGTAAAGGAGTTGAGGATTTAAATTACCACACTGAGTTATTGCCTCCTGATTTTCACTACACCAGGTAATCATTTCAATCATCCCCCTACCTGTTTCAACATTGCCGACTAAGGCTTTGGTTCTTCATTGAAGAAAGGAAACACATATGTGCTTTTAACTCTCTAGGTCTTTGTTTGGACATTGAATGTGCTTCCTTTTCATCAAGTTATGTCGCTTTTTTTTTATTTTCTTCCTCAGTCTGAGTTTTAATCTTATAAACTGAAACAAAGCATAACTTCAGCACTGTGCCTACGAATGTGATCCTTACATTCAAATGGCTATACAAATGGACTTAAATTGCATATAACTTGATCAAATATGGTTTTTTGTTTTAATGCTACATTATAAATGGACAAATGTTTTTGTATGGTGAACCTGGTGACCTTGAGTACCCCTGCTGTTAACAAACCGCCAATAAGAATAATTTGTATGCCCAAATCCTATTTTCATTTTATTTGTGGGATATTTGTGCATAATATTTTAACTGCAGTTGATAATTTTTTTACCGTAGGTGTCTAATTTGGGAAGATAACACATTTGGACGTTTGTGCAACATAATTATGACTCGAAAGAGGAAAACCAGTTGTGCAAGTGCATATGACGAAGGGAGTTGTTCCCACAACACAAACTCTCAAATGTTATCATGTATGAACTTGAAACCCTCATCATTGTGAAATGGCTAGATTTAGCTCTCTCATATGTTATGGTCTATGGAACTTAAGAGACAAAAACGTTTTTCAATTCTTAGGGCCTGGACGAGCTATCATTTCTACACCACCGTTCGAGCATTGGAGAAAACCATCTGAAGAAGGTATCTCCCCTTTTTAATAATTTCATTTGTCATTTATTTCAATAAAATATAACTGTCATTTTTAACAATAATCTCTTCATATCATGTAGTTATCTGTAATTTTCAACACACATTACACTCGACTTTGAATCAATTAGCAACATTACGTCGACAAAAACGCCGATGTCTATTAGCAACCCAAAGGCAGACCAGAGTCCCGGTGAATATTAATAGAGGTAAATATTAAACTCCTCACACTTTCACTATCAGCAACATGTTTCGGAATACTCTACAAAAAGATATTAAAATTATCCGATATATGTTTGTGGATTTTTCAAGCACAAATTGAAGTCCTCATCCGGCATCTCCAAGCAAAAGCCAATCGCATATCTAGAAAGCTTAAATTGCACGTGATTCGCTCACAACCAACAACAATAGGTATATGAATATATTTTTTTCGTAATTTACATTACATTATTTGGTTTGGATTCTGAATTAAACTATTATGCATATGAGTACACTAGACACCCGTATAAATTGGCTGCATGTTCACTTCTACCACTATAACAATTAGCAACTTTAAAAAACTAACTCATCCAATATACATGGTAAACAAAATTTGGAGATCCTTTATATTTTAATCTATTATTCTTTTCAAAACATTTTTATTTATTTATTATATCCTGCCCTGATATGTTAATAGGAATGCCTGTTGTTGAACGCTTTATTCTCGGTGTCCCCTCATGTGTTTGCCAATATTGTTATGCTATTCTTTGGAAAGAAGAAAGTACATTGGAAACACGCAATCTACCACAACCTGATTTCAGTTTGTGTTGCAATAAAGGTGATGCACAAGTACCACTTGCTAGAGAGCCACCTTCATATTTAAGGGATCTTATGAATTCAGAGAACCTGAATAGCTCTCACTTTCAACAACATATCCGAGAATACAACGGTGTGTTCTGTTTCACTTCATTGGGAGGCAAAGTCCATAAAACTTTGAATCGCGGAGATGCACCTTACATATACTCTATTGGTGGTCATATATTTCACCGGATTGGCTCTCTATTGCCACCAGAAGGGAATGCTCCATTGTTTGCGCAGTTATATATGGTTGATACTGCCACTGAGGTGGATCACCGCATGAACTCTTTCACAACAGATGTCAATTCTAATCCACTTCGACCCCAAATTATTAAGGACTTGAAGGATATGTTCGATGAACATAATGCTTTGACCCGAGTATTTCGAGTGCTCGGGATCGAGTAAATCTTGGAGATGTGCAGAGTGTTAAAATCAAATTGATGGCAAGGCGGACAGCTGATGGGAGAGAATATGATTTACCAACAGTTGACGAGCAAGCTGGTTTGATTGTAGATGAGACGGGCGAAGATACATTTCAGCCTGATATTGTTGTGCAGTATCTAACGAATTCTTTGGAAAGGGTGAATTACACTCATTCAAGTCTCATGGCCTTACAGTATCCCATATTGTTTCCATATGGTGAAGATGGATGGCATGGAATATTCCGTTGAGAAACTCTAACACAAGAAAACACCTCAGTCAATGTGATTTCTATGCCTATCGTATTCAGACAAGATTACAAAATGTGTCACATATATTGCTATGTGGAAAGTTGTTCCAACAATATGTTGTGAACGCTTATGCATTGGTTGAAGCAGAAAGATTAGACTGGATTCGAGATAACCAATGGAAGCTGCGCAAACATTATTATCATGGATTGGTTGATGCTATGAACAGAGGTGATGCAGATTTGGAACATAATGGAAAACGGATTATTCTTGCAGCATCACATACTGGCAGTCCACGATGTAAATTTGAGAACTTTCAAGATGCTATGGCAATTTGTCGCTCTATTGGATTTCCTGATTTATTTATTACATTCACATGTAATGCATATTGGCCTGAGATTCAATATATGATTGAGTTAGTAAATCAGTCAAGACAAAGAGATCCAAATCGAGCTGACGTCATTGCAAGAGTTTTCAAGTTGAAGCTGAATCAATTAATGTTCGAGGTGAAGAAAAAAAACATTTTCGGCAAATGTATAGGATGTAAGTTACTAATCATTTCCCCTTTTAAATGGATTTTTTTTTGAATGCCCTTTTTTTTCACCGCACTTAAGATTGACTTAATTCCTTTTTAAGTTTTTAAAATTTTTTCGTAGAATTAGCACTATAATAACTGTGCTATTTAACCGTGTTTAATACATGATGCCCTTATAAAAAATACATGATGCAGATGTTCACGCTATTGAATTCCAGAAACGTGGTCTGCCGCATGCACATATATTGGTTTTTTTGTCCGCTGAGGATAAAATTCATAGTACTTCGCAAATTGATGCAGTTATATCAGCTGAGATTCCAGATAGTATTATTGATCCACAATGTTATGCTGCGGTGACCAATTACATGTTCCATGGTCCATGTGGAGCCCTCGGTCCAAGTGCTCCATGTACAGTTAAAAAAAATGCACCAAGCATTTTCCAAAGCAATTTAACTCTGAGACATCCATTGACGAGGATGGGTTTCCAAGGTACAAACGATCAAACAATGGCCGATGCATTTCAAAGAATGGGGTTCAATTAGATAATCGATTTGTGGTGCCTTACAATCGTTATCTGTTACTACGCTTTGATGCACATATCAACGTCGAGTATTGCAATAAATCAAGGTACTATTTTCCCATTTGTTCAAACTATTTACTTTATGTTAACACATATTCAAATAGTAACTCATTAAAAATCTGCTTCATTCATTAGATACTTTATTTAGCATATATGTTTTTGCGTTATTTAGCTCATTGGTTTATATCATTTCACAGGGCGATTAAATATTTAGTTAAATATATAAATAAACCCCCTGATAGAGCTGCAGCTACAATTGTTAGTGTTGAACCCTCATATTTGAACAGTACCGCATCAAACTCAGAGGTGGGATATGTTGACGAAATCAAAGCTTATATGGATTGTCGTTACATAACACCCGGAGAAGCATGCTGGAGGTTATTCAAATTTGATCTTTACAATAATAACCCTGCTGTGCAAAGACTGTCTTATCATCTACCTGGACAACAACCAGTATTTTCAAATATGAATTCTACAATGGATGAATTGTTAGAAGACGAGCATGCTCATACATCCATGTTGTTAGAGTGGATGGAAATGAATAAACACCATGTGGAGGCACGAAAATATACATTTCTTGAGTTCCCAAAGTATTATGTTTGGACACCAAAATGTAAAAAATGGACGCCTCGACAAAGAAAGGGTTGCATTGGTCGGATATATAATTGCCCTCCTTCATCAAATGAGCGCTTCTATTTACGAATGTTACTTCATATTGTCAAGGGGAGTAGGAGCTTTGAAGAAATCAGAACTGTTAATGACGTTCAATATGATTCTTTTCAAGCTACGTGCAATGCATATGGAATTTTGACAGATGATGGAGAATGGCATAATTGCCTAAATGAAGTTAGCTTCACAGCTACACCGAAACAAATGAGGATGCTTTTCGTCACAATAATAATGTACTCTCAGGTTGCTGATATTGGTGAGTTATGGTGCAAAAATTGGGAGTTATTATCTGACGATATTCAATACTTGCATCGACAAGAATTGAAATTACCACATATGGAATTAAGTCCATCTGATGTGCAGGAACTTTGTTTGGTTGAGATTGGGAAGTTACTACATAAATTTGGAAGAACATTATTGGACTTTCCAGGTTTGCCCATTCCGTCCAATAATTCTCTTTTTAGTTCATCAAATTCTTTACTAGCTGAGGAGTTGCAATAAGATCATATCGCGTTAGGTGTTGCATTTCAGTCACATGTCAGAAAACTAAATGCAAACCAAAGCGTTGCATTCCATGCAATTATGGACTCTATTGATCAGAATAGACCTCAATTATTTTTCATTGATGGCTTCGGGGGTACAGGAAAGACTTTTTTATGGCAAGTCATAAGTCTTAAACTGAGATCTGAGAAGAAGGTGGTTATATGTGTGGCCTCCTCGGGCATCGCTGCATTACTTATGACAGGTGGTCGGACAGCACACTCCCGTTTTCATATCCCAATTGATGTTAATGAAACATCAACATGTCATATTGAATTGGGCAGCGAGTTGGCTCAGTTGATTGAAAAACATCTTTGATTATTTGGGATGAGGCACCAATGGCACATAAGAACTGCATAGAATCTCTAGACAGAACATTGCGAGATGTTATGAGCATGAAGGATAAATCTAATGCAGAAGTTCCTTTCGGAGGTATCACTGTAGTATTTGGGGGCGATTTTAGACAGACATTACCAATTATACCCAAGGCAACAAGGACTCAGATTGTCAACTCCTCGATCAAGAGATCATATCTGTGGCAGTACATGACAGTTATAAGGTTGACAGAGAATATGAGATTGAGGCAATTAGAATGTACACCAGCAGAAGCTACACAAATTACTGATTTCAGTAACTGGATTCTAGACATTGGTAATGGAGTGACGTCGTCCATTTATGGCGACGCTAACATTGAAATTCCACCAGAATTCACAATTGACAAAGATGCAGATCCAGTCGTTGCCATTGTTGAAGAAACCTACACCCAACTATCAGAGAATTTTGGTGATGCTGAATATTTTGCTAAAAGGGCCATTTTAGCCCCTTTCCATGAAATTGTATCACAAATAAATAGCTACATGTTAGATCAATTCCCGGGACAGGAAATGTGTTACCATAGTTATGATAGTATCCAGAGTGATTGTGTCAACCCTTCTGCCGCGGAAGATGAGTTTCCATTGGAATTCTTAAACTCTTTGCAAATTGGAAACTTTCCTGATCATCAACTGAGACTCAAAGTTGGAGTTCCAGTTATATTATTACGAAACCTTGATCAAACAACTGGATTGTGTAATGGTACAAGAATGATGATACGAACATTGGGCACCTGGTTTATAGAAGTTGAGATTTTGACGGGAACTCATGTTGGAGAAAGAGTCTACCTTCCGAGATTAAGTCTGACGTCCAAACAGAAAAGTCTGGATTTTACTTTAGTACGAAGGCAATATCCAATTGCATCGTCATTTGCCATGACAATTAACAAAAGTCAAGGACAAACTCTCCATAGTGTTGGATTATGCTTAAAGCGTCAGGTATTTACTCATGGACAGTTATATGTTCCTCTATCGCGCGTGACAAGAAAGAGTGGTTTGAAGATTATTAGTTGCAACGATGAGGGTGAACCAATTAACCAAATGACAAACATTGTGTTTCATGAAGTCTTGGAGGATTGAAATTCAAGGTACCTCCAAACACACTCATTTTAATGCACTAGATTAGCATTAAATCAGTTTACTTAATAACAACATAATATCACAGTTCTCTTAAATTTAACAGATGAGTGTCTTTCTCAATGGAGTTATTCAATGGCTTTCTTAAACTATCCTTTTTTCCAGTAGTGAGATTGCAAAGTTACTGCAATGTTACAAAAGCTTATGGATTCATGAAGGGAAATGGGGTTTTATGCATCAGGTATTATCTTATCCTTTATCTTTGTTGTAATATTTGTCAATCATTGAACTACAAATGTTGGAAAAAATAATAGATTTTTAAGTTTTTGTTTGGCCCGTTGGCAAATGTATTATTGTTCAGATCCATTAGAAAGTTTTCCAATTTAACTTATCATGATCATCATGAACTACAAATGTTGGAAAAGAATAATAAATTTTTATTAATCTATTACTCTACTTTCAGACACTACATAAACCTAGGTTTGGGAGATCTCCTTATTTAACTATAACCCATTGTTTAGCTATTACTCTGCTTTCAAGATAAATTGTGTTTTGGATATTCTGGATTCATGGTCTGCTTTCATTAAGCAGATTGGGGTTTCCCCTCATTGCTTAGTGTTAATTGTTTAGGACAATTCTATGTGTTTCAGCATGTGATTCGCAACAGAATTTGTTAGTTTTCAGGGTATGGTTCAAGTTTTTTAGCCGAACTACGATCCTCAATTAATTTTTCATAGTTTTCCGAATGTAAGGCTTATACGATGTGTTTCATGAACTGCGTCAACAAAGTTATGTGCAGATTTCTTAACCCTAATTTTTTCCCATTGTTAAACTATTACACTACGGGCATTATGAAAAGTGGTTTGGTTTAGTTGAGTTCATGGAAGGTTGTTTTCCTTCTTAATCTTACTTTCTAAAGTTATTGGTCAAGTATCATGGTACCTAAGTGAGTTGTCACCAACCAAGATCATCATGTATTTGGAGTTTTATTGTTGATTGCAGAGAAAGAGTCAGTTAGGTGAACTAAATAACTATAAATCATTCTTACACATCTTTGGCTGTTGGTTGGGATATGGTATTGGAAGTGGGAGTTTCAATTCAATTTCTGTAATTTGTTTTGTCAAAATGCAGAGTTCAAGTTTGGATTCTATTGTTGCTGTCCCATGGTTTAATGACAATACTATGTACTTGCAGGTTCGTTTTCTACTGTTAAAATATTGATGAGAGTGTTTGATGGGTTGGTTGCAATCGAAGATAACTAAAGCAGTTCCTGGTTACGAAGAGCATACTGTTCTTGCTGCTGAAAAATCTTGTGAGTGCAAATTTACACATTCACTTAATCTCTTTGTTGTTTGAGGATTCAGCCTCATCCTGACCCTAGACTTTTAGTTCCATCATGCAGAACTATGAAAGACTCGGGTCCTCTACTCTGGATCTTTAGTAATAACCAAAATAGGGGGACGTGGAAAGACTCATTTGAAAAGATGAAACTTTTGTAGATCAGTTGATAGTGTTTTAATGCTCTTCCTTTTGTCGTTGAATTTCCGTGTGTTATCTTTTCCAGATTGAAGGCGTTGATTCTGGTTTTTTGGTTGAATTCAGTTCAGGATTGTGTCTTTGGTTGCTGTTTTATTTCATGACGCAAGCTGAAATTGATATCAGTGATTTTGAAGTTGGTTGTTCTGGTTTTCTGGGTTCGTATCATGGTGATACCAGTGAAGTTGTTTTGGTTATAATCATTCTTCTTGATTTGCAGTTAGTGATTCTGGTGTTCTGGTTCATTTCATGTTTATATTAGTGACATTGTTTTATAAGCCTATGTTCACAACAAATAGCGTTACTTTTCGGTATATCGTGTCTAAGAATATGGTATGTTTAGTGCGAACCATACAAAGTCAAGTTCATTGGAATGCTATGTGAATGAGTAACAGAACAGTAACACAATCGTAACAGAACAATAACATCGTTGAAGCACATGTTTGTTTATGTGGTGGAAAAAGTACACTATGCCAAAGTTAGCAAACCTGATTGTCCATGTTTCATTGCCAATGTTGCTAGCACAAACCTGATTTTCCATTGATCAAGGTCCTTCTCGAAGTCAGCGATCGCTGTCAGACGCTCATGGACCTATAGATGGGGGAGCTCGAAGGGCATACAAACAGGAATTGTCCAATTTTGTCACATAGTTTAGTGCTATAAACAACTACTAAGATGTTTGACACTGAAATGCAATTGAATTATTCTTACACTCCAACATATATTTATCTTCTAACTTACTTGCAATTGTTTATGGGGAAAATTGGGTTCATTCCATTCAAAGTTAAACTCGGCTTTGGATGTCTGATTAGTGATAAACCCTTGATTCATGATCTATTAATCCCTGATTTGGGTATCTAATTAGTGATAATTTCTGATTTCTTATATGTTGATTTCTTATTTAGGTGTCTCATTAGTGAAGATATTAGACTCAGGAAATGGTCCAAAATTTTACTCTTATCAACCCACCAACACCCAAAAGATACCTGAGCTAAATCAGAAGCTTAGTCATTTAGATGTTTGACAACAATACTAAAAAAAATTCTATTAGCACTCTCACATTCATTAGCACACTAATAAACTAAGACAACAAATTTCACTTGCCAATTTCCGGTTGCAACCTATTTTGGGTGTCTGATTAGTTATAAACTCTTGATTTGTGATCTATTAATCTCTGATTTCGGTGTCTGAATAATTATAAATTGCACAATTAGGGGTGTGAATCAATTAATTCAGTCATTGACTAATTAAAGTGAACTTACCTCCAAGAAGATATAACCGATGATTGTTAACAAAAAACCGGAAGAAAACGACCAAAAATTGGTTCACCGACACTTGACCGATTTAACTGATTTTTTAATTGACTGTAACCAATTTAATCTACTTTTAAGCTTAAAATTTCATTATTCAATTATTGTTTGGGTAAAAGTCGGTTTACCGTTGGCTAATTGCATTTTAGCCGTTAACCGACTTGCTAAAAATGGTTAACCACCCCCTCGACCGATCGAATAATCAGTAAACCAATGATTAACCAATTTCAATTGGTTTATCAATTTTAACCGTTACCCTTAACCGAATTCTCACCCCTAATCGCAATAACGAACAATAAGAAGACACAAAACGTGGCACTAGAGAATAACTAGAGATTCCATATTAATATGATGGAGACTCCTGATTGGTCCAGAATCTATCCACTTAGATTATATCTTCCAACTTTCCCCATTTCGTCTCCGTTTCATTAGATTAAACCAATTGAATAGACCATCACCAAGTTCACAACAATTCAATTCCAAGTCCTCATCTGAAACTTCCATTCTCTAATAACTTAGATCAATGGTGGCGGCTGCATCTAATTCAGGAGCTATGCTTAATGGGACACTGGATCTTCTTCCTTCTTCAGCGGAACCAAGAATTGCCAATCATCATCCCTATTGGCTGCGCCGATGGCTTCCAGACAAGGAAAAAGCCGCGGCGGCATTGGTTGTCGAAGGAAGCTGGTAATCGTAGCTGCCAAGAAATCATGGATCCCGTTGGAAAAAGGTGGCTGAAATCGCCCTTCTTCATTCTTACTGTAAATTCATATCAGGCTAAGTCAAGGGGTGGCCTCGAATTTCGTTTCGATAATCTCACCTGAAATTGCTGGCGTTTCTCGAGTTTCAGTTCTGGTGCGTATTCAACCCAAATTAACCCCGAACGTCTGAACTTTATTCCACTAGCATTGCTCGAGTTTCGTTTCTGATCCGTGTTCCTAACAATTTTATGGTTAGCCTCTTATCTTAATTCAACTGATATTGCTCACGCTTCGATTCTAAATTTGTATCAGGCAAATACAATTGGTGGCCATGATTTACATTCCGATAATATCCAGCTGAGATCGCTGGCGCTCCTCGAGCTTCGTTTCAGGTGCGTATACATCTCGAATTAATCCCAACCTCTGAGCTTAATTCCATGGACACTCAAGCTTCGTTTCTGTTTCTGATATCTGTTTATATATTCACAAAAGAGTTGGTTAAAATGGTCGGCCTTTCCTACCAATGCAGATATTAGTTGATAATGAATGAATGGTTCAACTACATTGAAATTATGTACATTCTGATATTGTGTAATTAAAATATGCAAATTCCTAATTGCAGTGAACTGATGATGGATTTACAACTACCTCTCCCCATAATAAGTAAAACTGCCGCAGCCCACTACATTTCAACAGTTATTTCAGTCCAAAACTGTCAACAACGTGAGCCCCTTTCATATATAATATGCCCTCACATTCATAAGCCACCCATGCCATCAACAAGATTCCTTAGAGTACTTCAAGGTAAACAACTACAGCTATTATCATTCTTCCCATCCATCTTTTCACTATTCCATTGATAATAAATTATATTTGTTGTGTTCACTCTCTAGGTCAGGACAAGAATGACGAGGTTTCACTCCATAGATGAAATCAATCCCGAACCGAAAAAGTGGGTCTTACAAGTTAGGGTCAGCCGATCTTGGACTGCGATCCACGCAAAGCATAAATATGTCCTACACAAAGATTACATCTTCATAGATTCTAAGGTATGCACTAAACTGATGTTGTTACAATTTAGTCTGTTTGGAGGCTTATGGTGTGGATGTTGTGATTTTTCGGATCTATTTTCTGTCATTTATTAATGCTGGCATTGTATTTTCGTTGCAAAGGGGCCACTGTTGTGCCTGGTTAGTACTTGGTTGTGGTGACTGGCCATTTTTGGGTTTCTGTTGGGTTTCTAGCAGAAAAATTCTGAACAACGCCATAGCTTTCACATACACACAAAATCATTAAAACTAAAAGCATACTGTCATTTCAACCTACATCCACAGCAAGCTAATATTTCATTAACACTACAGGGTAAAGACATCTGGGGACAGATTCCCGAAGATTTAATCGGTAAATTTCAGAACCTCTTGGAAGACCAGAAAGTGTACACAATTCAAAACTTCAAGGTGGTGAATGCGCCCAGACAATTTCGTCCTATTTCAAATAGATATGTCATCGAATTCACAACCTCTACAACAGTAGAAGAGGTCGCCAACATGTCAGCAATTCCGGAGTACAAATTTACTTTCATTCGTGAGAGTGAAATCCCAAGCAATACACACAATCGACTGACACTATTTGGTATTATTATCTCAATTTTCACCCCTACAATCGATTGCTGCTATTTGATATCTATTATCTCACATCTATCATTATATTATTCTAACTCTTATTCGATGATAATTTTACATTTCACTAGATACAATAGGCTATGTGGAAGAATATCGACAACCTCGCGTTCGTAGTACTAAGTGGAAAGAGCTCATTCTTAAAATATCGAAGTAATTCTTATTTATAACTTCTGTACTTTTATGCCTATATTCATGACCTCACAAGACACATCTAATACAAAACAAAACTAATACAAACAATTTATTTGATTTATGATTCAGGGACTTTAGCGTTCTGGTAGTGGTGTGGGGAGAATGGATATCTTTGATGGATGAAATAGTAGCAGAAAATGGAGATAACCCCTTCGTTCTAATAGTTACATCAGTATTTGTTAGGGAATTCAATGGTTAGTTGGATTACAACTTCCACACAATGTCATTAATTCATGACCATATCTCCCCCTTTGCAATTTCTAATAAATAGACCATTGTTTTGGTGTTGTTTGTGTAGGTAACCTTGCTCTCTCCACATCCAGTGCTACAAGATTTTACGCAAATCCAAAAATTCCCCAAATCATTGAATTCCAAAAAAGGTCAAGTAATTTTTCAATTTATCATTATGAGTATTCTATTCCAAAACTGGCTCAATCCTATTTCACCAAAACTAATGTGATATTCAATGTACAGGGACACAAATTCAAATCTCCCAACACCAATTTATTATGACCCAAGTGATATAACCAAGAGTCAATTGGCCACTTTGGAACAACTGAATGCAGCCCTCACTGAGACAGAAAATCAGGTATTATGACTCACTTCTAAGTAGATACATTCTCTATCAAACTTCTTTGCATTATTCTGGAACTTCTTTGCAATCCCCTCAAACTCTATATGTTAAAAAGATACACAGATAATAGAGAAGTAAGATGCATATTTGAGGTAAAAGTAGTAACAAGTACAACTCTATAGGCAACATATAAAATACAGACCCGTGCATGCGTAAGAAGCAAAATCTTTAATCTGGGAACAAGTGAATACAATATTTATAATTTTCTGAGTAACTGGGCTGGAACCAAGCAACAAGAATTGTCCCCCAAACTCTAATGTTCGGTCAATTGCATGTCTAATGAGATAAACACCTTTCTGTAGCAGTAGCCGCCTCTAAACTTTGTCTTTACTTTCATGAAATCAAAACATAAAAAATTCTATGATAATTTACCTTTTCCCGTGGAAGAGGATGTTGATTAGTTAGACTAATTCTAATGTATACTCTAATTTAATGATTATCTCAGGACAAATACTACATAGTCACTTGCATGATTAAGGCTGTAAAAAATGGTTGGTGTTACACTGGGTGCGAGTCATGCTCAAAAAAGGTGGGAGATGAAGTCCCTGACTATTTTTGCTGTAAAATAGTTCGCACCAAAACTTCTCCCAGGTAAATTACAATGACATTTGGCAGGATGTTTCTCTTGCTGTGCGGGTCATTTTTATGGCACGTTATGGGTTTAATTTTGGGATTGGTCTCTGTTTTCGGTGAGACCTTTGGTTGGGGTTTTATGTTTGCTGCATCAGTGGTTTTTGGGTGACTGTTACCCTCTCTGCATTTTTTCAGGTTGCTGGTCTCATTTGGTGCTATGTGTATATCTCTTTTTTTGTGATTAATACAACATATATTCATCTAAAAAAATAACAATGACATTTTTAGTTATCACAATATTCTCTCCTACTTACTATTCTAAAGCAAAGTTGGACGACATGCAGATATCGAATCCAATTTGAGGTCACCGACGATACCGGGGAATCTGATTTTGTACTCCTAGATAACTTGGGAGAAAGCTTGCTCGGAATGCCAGCAAAAAAACTATACGAAATAGCAGGAGAAGATAGAGAGAATCCCCCTATTCTAATAGCCAACTTGATCGATAAAGAAATCAAGGTACAAGTGCAAGTTAATGCGTACAACATAAAGACGACAAGAACGGAGTTCACAATAACTAAGATCATTGTTCCTCCGATGGCTATTCACTCCTCAGCTTCTCCGGTATTCATCCTTATAAACCTATCCACTACCTAATCATATCTGAGTTATTTCTCGAATTTCTAATTTCATCGCGTTACAGGAACATGTAACAACTCTTGGTGAATCGCCAAAATCGGACTTCATTCGGCCACTCCACAATCTTCAAAAAAGGCTGCAAATTCAAAAAGCAAATTCAAGATAGATGCTATACAGTTCAATGAAGATGACCAAGATGATCTCAGTGATGATATCCCGCTTGCAACCATGAGGAAAAGGCTAAAAAGGCGCAAGTGTCAAATATCAGATGATGAGTAATGTGTCTCAACGCATGGGTTAATTATCTTTACCTTTCAAGTGCTCTTGAGTTCAGACTTGGGGTGTTGAACAGTCTTTGGCTGCTCCTTCCTTCTTTTTCGTTTTTCCTAGGTGAATCTTGAACTTATTTGGTTTATTTTCTTGCAAAGAGATTGTGACACTCCAAAGTGTGCTTTGACTTCAATAGTGGCTTTTCTCTGACATTTTTTAGAAACATCATATACTTCTCACTAGGATCCCTACATGGTTTCAGTTTGCTTGCATGATCTCGAATGTTAGTGGAATAGGCATAGTCATGACAATGAGTTCATATCACGTTTGGTGATATAAAGGATTTGCATATAGTAGGGTTTCAATTAAAGATAAAATGGTCATTAACTTTATGTTGGGTTACCTAATTCCTAATTCCACCAGAAGCCACATACCTTGAAGATCAACTGCCAAACTTAAAACAAATATCAACATGTAAGGCTACCTGATAATAAGGGAAACTCCAATAGATGATTTCTAACAAAATAAACCTAGAAAATTGAGATGGAATTTGGCCTCGTGGTTTATATACATGATTATGCAAATGTGACAATAATAAGCATGCACAAAAAAGACTTCACTATGGCCTATCTCCATACGAATTGTAGTATAATTCTCGGATTCATGAAGAATACCATGCATCACGGCCAACGGGCCGGTACCTAACTAGTTTAAAAATGACTGTCTAGTAATTTTTAGGCCAGAATTGACAATTTTAATGGAATTGAATTCCTTTGTTTTCCGTTACGAAATTGACTGGGATAGGTAAAATGGCAAAATCGGCCTCTAAATGAAATTCGATTCTAGACAAATTTGATCACACACTATTAAACAGAAAACATGAAATTAACGATTTCACCAAATTTGATCACACACTATTAAACAGAAAACATGAAATTGACGATTTCACCAAATTTGACCACACACGATTTCATAGGGTTGATAAATTATGTATGGTACAAATGGACGATGTTCAGAGTGCAACTGCATCTGGCATCAATATATGCAATCATGAAATGGTATCATTTTTCTCCCTAATTTACTCTTCCTCTGAATTTTATCTACAATGCCGAGTTAACGAACTCGGAACTCCCTTCCTTGCCATTACGATGACCGATCATAAGGGAATTCCGAGTCATTCTCCATCACTTTGAAGTGATGCGGTTCCTTCCCCGCACAGTAAACACTCCACATCTTCATGTACGACCGATCGAGATTCTTCACCTGCAAACACAGAACAAGATTGCAGCAATGCAAGTGCAGTTGGTTGACGAGAGCGTCAATCGTTGAACATAGTTTGGATCGAAAATCGTATCGTTTTCTTGTTTATGTAACTTACCCATCGCTGCGTATCGAATAGAGGACAGGTGAGCCGGATTGACTTCAGCTTATTGGTTAGAGCCTGCAGTTTTGGTTGATTCAAAGCTAGGGATACTGCTCTGTCTTCGTACTCTTTCATACTGTCGAAACGCAATAGGTGATGTTTAGTCGTTTAGCACAAGGATTCATTTGCGTGAGTGAGGTACTACGTCGGGCTGTCATTAAAATGGTATAGCTTACCTGCTAACTATCATCTCCTTGCCGAGACCGGTGGCCTCGCAAAGTGATCCCGCAACTCTGGTGGCCATTTTTTCAAGGGGCAGTGTCACCATCGGTAGACCCGCCCATAAAATATCAGTCCCTGTGGTATGAGCATTGCACAGTGGCCTACAGAAAAGAAGAATCTTAGTCAGCAGAAACTGATTAGAAAAACGAAAACTAGACTAATGGACATCAGCTGGATTGCAGAGTAGAGTGAGCATTACGTGTCGAGGAAGAGATCTGCTAGAGCACTGCGCCTGATATGTTCTTGTTTCATGGCAACATCGGTGAAAATAATTTGGTCCGGCTGCACTCCTTGAGCAACAGCATCTGAACAATTGCATAATTAAGAACATGGTCTGAAATTTGAAGGCACAGATGGTGAAAGTGGTAGTTAAGAGTCGCAACTGACAAAAACATTCAACTCACATTCGCGAAGTCTCATTTCCCCGGCTGCAGGGAACCTAAGTAGCCAAAGGGCGCTGTTCGGTACCCGCTTCAGAATGTTGCACCTATTAAATTTGGAGGACGAATAAATTCATATGACAAGGTGGGAACATAATCCGATTGAAGAAGGCAAATTGTACCATGTGTTAAAGATTTCAGGATCCATTTTGTACAACTGGTTGAAGCAAGCAAATATGAATTTATCTTCTGGAAGCCCATAATCCGATCGTTTGTGCTGGCACGTTGGATCCAACACATCCAGATTTTTCTGAAATAAACAATTGGTAAGCAAGAATTAAGCATCTAACTCAAATTATCGAAATAACAAATACAAGATAAAGCAATTCATAAATTCTTAATCCTACCAGATATCACTGACCTGTTTATAATCATTAACGAAATAGCAATGAGGTAGATGAACAAGCTTCTCAGAGTAGATGTGTGCATATTTCACAGGCGAAACGAACTGAAAAAATGAACAACATGAATTAGAAAGTACTTGAGATAACTAAATACAGGAAATCATGGAGTCGACTGCCTCTTTCATACCTCATCAGTGACCAAATAATCTATGTATGTTGCTCCTGTAGTACCAGGAAAGCCCATGTATGAGACCTGAATTGGTGCCGGTCGCATAGCAAAAATCTCATTTCTTGCACCCTGCATTGCAGCAGTTGAAGAAATATAAGGAACTTATTTCAACACAATTCACAAAATTCAAGGATTTAATACCCAAAGGTTTATGTACTATAGTGCATGATTATTGTACAGTTCAGTATCCAAGCAAACCTTTGTGTAACCATTAAGGTTGATTAGAATCTGTATCTTATCCTCATTAATCAATTTAGCAATCATATCTGACGACATGGTAGAAACATCAACGAAGTGCTCAGCTTCAGACTGGATACGTTGCCTCCACTCAGTGCCATCATTGGCACTCAGGGCATAACAGAAAACCTGCACAAATATCTTAGTATATCAACCATTGACAGCTAGATAGTGGTCCTGCATAAGTTTCAGGTGCAGCTGAACGTACAATGGAACATAATAATTGTTTTTTAAAAGGAGAAAAGATCAACCTCGATATTGGTCTGGTTGTGCATGCCAAATACAGATCCCATGAGGTGTGACAAAGGATGATTGCCAAAGTCACTGCTCACATATCCAACCCTAAGCCTCTGATTTCCATGATCATGTTTAATGGGGATTGGGGGAGGATGATTAAATGGTGCGAGGGCAAACCGAGATGCAATACTTGAACAATGAGCGGCATAATTTCGGCTGTTAATGAAGAAAATAATATCATGAATGGGAGGTTTGATTCAAAAAGGTAGAAGGAAATCAATGAAAGATAGTTGAAATACCTTATTTCTAAAGCAAGCATTGGATCCAGAGGATATGCTATAGCATGAAAAGGTTGTACACTGGGGAGAGCAGATGCCTGGAACATGACAAATGTTATAAGATTGGTTGAAAACCATACATGAAAAATCAACTCGGGTAAGATGAGATAATGAATTCGAACAGTCCCCCATTACATTGATCTGTCTTCGTAGTATCCCTTCAACTTCATTGAACATCTTATTGCGCTCGTCCCAGTTACAGACACACTGAAAAATTAAAAGCAAAATAGTTAACATAGCTACGGGCAATGTAAAATTATTCATTGGCAGGGGAACTTGGATTACAGGCTTCCAACAGACCAGTACACATCAAAATGGATGAAATTAAGATTAACAGATCATGTGAATTAAGGAGCAGCTCCACACATAAGGAGTCGAAAAAGTGCAACAATGTTGAATCTACATAAAGAAAAAAGTTCGAGCAACAGCTCTAGTACATGAAACAATATCAATAAAATCTGCAGCTTAGAAATTCAAGGAGCTAATAACAATTGCAACTTTCACTATACCTGCAGTGTGTGAAGAAGATTGCAGGTTGCCTCGGGAAAATCTGGTCGAAGGAGCAACGCCTGTTTATAGCACTTCACAGCAGCCTCCACAAGTCCACTACATATCATGCCAAATTAAACAGGTTTTTATGTGACAATCAATACTATTTAAGCTTCTAAATAGGCAGACTGTGCATAAATATTTGATCCACAAGTTCCAGTTCTAAGCTACATCCTATACTCCATCCCAAACTAACCCATTAATGGATCGGGCCTTTAGTCATATATATCTCATGGTCATAAATTTGGCAACTCATACGCCAATCAACCAACTGTGAAGGTAACTAATTGCGGGAGTTAAGTACATACAATCACCTACTCACCTCCAAACTTATTCATCTCTCTCAAGAGTTATTGGTAATGACAAAAAGTACTCCCAAAACCAGAATTTGAGCAGTGGCAAAATAAACATGTTATTACCTGTCCTTGTAGGCTGAGGCCAAGTTTGCATGGGCTTCAGGCATACTCGGTTGGACATTTATGGCGCTGATGTAGTCTTGTATAGCTTCAGTAACTCTACCAATTTCCTTGTATGTATTGCCTCTGTTCACAAACCATCAGCTGCAGAGGGATCAATCCTAAGGACCTCATTATAGCAAGATATAGCATCTGCATAATTTCCCTGCACCAGGCAAAAAGGAATCACGTGTGAATCTAATCTTCAACGTTGCAGAAGTATCTGATGATATGCTTAGCCATCAGAAAATGGTGAATGCAAGCCAGTTTTGTATCCATGCCACAGCCAAAAAGAGCGTGTAGGAGGAAACTGTGAGTATAAACTCTTCAAGGTTTGATTTCCTTAACCTGCTCCCTAATCGCTAATCCACTCCTATGCATGCCAGAAAATCAAATATTCACACCTGTTGCTTATAGATAACAGCAAGATTGTTGAAGGGAGCAGACAGTCCAGTGGTAACAGCAAGAGTTGCTTTATAATATGAAGCCGCAGCAGCTGGCATGTTCCTGTATGTGACGATAAAATTAATAAATTATTACACAAGCTTAAATCTAGTTCTAGAGAAACCTTACATGTATCAAGATCACTTACCAATTCATGTATATGTTCCCAAGGTTTGTAAGAGCTTGTGGATGGCTAGGTTGTAATGCAAGACATTGCTTTACCAGCCAAACAAGAACGAGAAAGTTAACACACAGGGAATTCAGTTCAGAGCACAAGGATTAATTAATCAAGGGAGAGAGGAGAAAAGAAGAGATCAGATAAATGAACATACACTATAGCATTGGATTGCCTCGTTCACACCACCCAAATCTTTCAGTGCATTACCCTTCAAAAAATCAAACAGCGCAATCAGATTAGTGACTACTAACTGAAGTGAAACGTACAACCCAGAAGATATTAAGCCAAAGTGCTACTAACCAAACTATTATAAGCCTCTGTGTATCTAGAATCAATACTAATGGCTTGCTTAAAATGAAGAACAGCCAAATCCAGTTGCCCTCCCTCGTAATACGTATTAGCCAAATTTCCTGCAAAGGTAAGAAGTGATTATAAGATTTCCAAGCTGCAACTCATCCATCCAGTTATAAATGAATATTACGCTCTAGACCATAAGATGGGTTGTCGGCGATGTGATATTTTGACATTGGGAAGAATGACAAGGTTCAGTCAGAAGTAAAAAAATCAGAAAGTCACAAATCATTTCTTATAGTGAAGGATATTCTAAGTAGATGAAATAATATGGAGTAAATTCCAATGAGCTAATAATTCTAGACAACCAAGGAGCCCTTGCAGAACTAATTGTTCAAAAGAGGGTAAAGATAATACAGTTCTAGAAATTAAAATGTGACGGCCGTTTCTAACAAGGACAATTCTGGAACCAACTCTTATAGATACAATTATGGATACAAATCTGTACTCTTACAATACATTCAAAGTTTCAAATAATCAGAACAACTACTTTATGCCAAGAAGGCAAGAACAAAACTAAAATCTTATGGCGTCACAAAAATAATTAATGAGAACCAAGAGAAATTTAGCCAAAAGGACCCTTTCACATCTAGTAATGTAATTATAATGAGGCCATATCAGATATCTTACCGTATGCTATTGCATAGTTTGGTCTACTTTGAATAGCACGCTGATAGCACTCAATAGCATCTTGAAGTCTGCCCAAGCTCTGAATTTATAAAAGACACATGAGTGCACTGCCAAGAAAACTGAGGTTAACATTAAGCACAAATGCAGAACTTACCTTGTAAATATTTCCTAGGTTTACATATGCATCAGGAAATGAAGGCCTGAGCTTCACAGCTTCCTGAACCAATTCAAGTTCATGGATAATAAATTAGAGCAAACAAAGAATTCCACAATCCAAACACATATTATGCTAGACAATTTCTCCAAAATTGAAAATACAACACCAAACAGAAGTAAAATTAACTCCTCCAGTTCCATGTCACGAGGAATTATCAACAATTCCCAATTAAGCACATGGAAGGCCATTAATGATGTTGCCATGAGATATATATATATGGAGAAGACAAAGTTGACTTAAATTTCCTAGATAACCATGATTTTACTCAGCTACAAAATTAAGAGAGTTGAAAAAGTTCATACCTCGTAGAACTGAAGCGCTCTAGGAACATCGCCAGACTGCATTAATAGACCAGCAAGATTTGACCACGCAATAGCAAAAGTTGGTTGTATACGCAGAGCCTTAACATAACAGTCGTATGCCTGCACAAAACGTTAGTTCTGAAAATTTGGCGTGTTGCACATGGAAGTTACAACAAGACCAACCATCATCTGATCCTGGCCCGTACATAACAACTTGGTAGCTGTACTGAACTGTGAATTAAGATACAGTTCGACACATGAATTGTTTACATCAGTAACTGAAAGTGAGATACAGCAAGCAACATACATTGATAGGATAAATCCAAGAGCGGACACTGACACTCCTAGGAGAACTTTTCCCATCACATAATATAAATGGATAGTAAATATACTAGCACATATTGGCTGCCAGATTCCAGATAAGCTCTCATTTCTGAGACTTTGACTGTTAACCATATTGTAAAACCTACAAGAATTTTACAAGTCTATGCACTATTTTAATTGAACATTCTAAAGGAAATATAAGCACTTACTTCTTGCATCAGGCCTTGTGCCTTCATCAAATTCCCAAGATTGCTGTGGGCATCAACCTACAAAAGTTGTCAGACGTGATAGGTCAGATATCTACCACTCCAAGACTATGTTGCACTTAAATCATAGAGGAAATAGGAGAGCACGGGAACAAACAGATGCAATAAGAAGAGGCTCCTGATAGCTGTTTGAATGTTTAAGCTACATCGACAAACAATTATAAGGACTTCAAGTGAAATAAGTACCAGAAGAGGATTCAGTGCAATCGCTTGACGACAACACTGGGCTGCCTCATTGATTCTTCCTTTTCGCATGTATGCACTAGCCAAATTAGACCAAGCATCAGCGTAACTGGGACGGAGCTGGACAGGAGACAAAGTAGGGAAGATGTCACATTGTGGGAGAGTTTCAACATATAAATCAATTTAAATATAAGAGATTGTTCACTTTCAAGTCAGTTCATCAGAGATCCTAACAAAAAATCTTCAGAAACAATTATCAATACTGATCTGTTTATGACAAACTTGTAATTCCCTAATTCATGCTTCCAAGGTGATGATCCATAGTTCCATACTAGTTCATAGCACCACCAAACATACAGGCTGTAGCTGGAGCTACTAGCCATTCATCAACAATTACACTACTCACATTAAGGGCAGAAACACTGCAGCCTAGCCAACAAGTTGTCAGAATTCGCTGTAACGGATACATTTCAAAGAGGAGGAATTACTGGAGAAGAAACACAAACCTCAATGGCAACAAGGTAGTAACGAATTGCCGTATCATTATCTCCTTTTTCCTGTATTAATGAAGCAAATAGCCCTGTGTTAGAAGTCAGAAATGCAAAATCTAGAAACAAAAAAAAAATTAAAATTAAAAGCTTTCACAGCAACAGCACACTACATACATATGGGCCTTATATGAATTTCAGTGTTCATATAAAATTACTGAGCAAATTATGTTTACCTTCCAGGCATTTGCCATATTTCCATAACACTCAGCAAACCGAGGCTCAAGTCGAAGAGCTTCTTCATTTTTAGCAATGCACATATCATAATCATGCAACTGCAGAGAAAACAATAATATAAAAGAAGTAAACAACCATTTCTCCAGTTCAGAAAGCATCCGTTCAACAGGTCTGATGGCATATGCCACGTAATAGCACAATCATAAAGGCAGAAAACCAACCTGATAATAGATAGCCCCCAAAAGAAGCAGATTATCTGTTCGAAGGGGATTCCTCTCACAGAGGACATGGCTGTGCTCTAACGCTTGAGTGTAGCTGCCAGATTTGTACATCTGATGAGCAAGCGCCAAGAGTGTGTCTTCATCAACTACACCAAGGGTAAAGTCTCAGGTTATTAACCACAGAACTAATGGATAGAGTTAAGAAGATACTTATCCAGACAAATTCTTCTTACTACCATAAACAAGCTGAACTGATTAAACTAAAAGCATCCCCACAGGTTTCTTAACCAAAAACCTGTGAAACTAAACTACCATAAACAAGCTGAACTGAAGGACTCGCTAGTCCACAGAGGAAGTGAAACTAAACTAATTTAACAAAAAACGTAGAGAACGCAGAATGTGCACTACGGAAAGCGAACAGCAATGCCGAATTATAAGGATTTAGCCTCAATAAGCATAATTGGTGAATTCCAAATGACTGGCAGGACTTCCAACCGAAAACAACGAGTTTACAAGATACACTAACGATCAAATTCAGAGTCAATAGCCAGCACATGAAGCTAACCTAATGTAGGCCGAGCAAGTTGCGAAATCAACAGCGAACAATACAGAGTTGCAACTTGCAAGGCACCAAAGAGGAAATTAAAATTGAGAAGAAGAAAAAAGGAGCTGCGAAGCTAACCTTCATGGTGAGATGTGTCGCGAGCGAAGAAAGGTGCTAGACTCGTCGACGGCTCCAGCTTGACATTGAAGTCAGCAGCTGCTTCATCACGAGCCGCAAACCGGATTCCGTTCTGCAATGAAATCATGACGACCGACCGTGAAACTACCTCAGACGAGACGACTCCCCCTCCTCCAAACCGAGCATCAAAGAAGGGATAGGAAACTCCGATCAAGTAACAGTGTAAAACCCCCAGAAAATTCCTAGGGTTTCTCGAGGTCGCTTCTCCCGGGTTTTCTGTATCTATTGTCGTTTTTGTATTTAAAAATATTACTTTTTGTGCCACCCTGGAGAGAAATTAATTTATTATAATAAAATATTGGATTAGAAGATCGGGGGTGGTACGTGTACGGATGCGATTTGCAAGGTCATCCCGGAAGAAAGAAGAAGATCGGCTGAGATACGCATGGAGGATGAATGAGCTGGCAGGTCTGCGGGCCTATGGTCAATGGCTTTGACTTTTGCTGTGAATCACGGGAATCGCGGAAGAAAGATTAAACGATTGGTAATTAACATTAGGAGTCCATTAGTTTGTGATTTGTACAAAATCGTGGGTTGGTTACATAATAAGTCACTGAACTTTGGCCAAATAACCCGGAAGTCACTAAACAAAAAAATTGCTATTGACATTACCAAACTTTGAACCATTTTTCGAAGAGGTCACTGTTAGCTACGGACATCCATTTTTCCGTCCATCCGCCTATGTGGACTTGCCAACTAGGCTGCCATGTCAGTTAAAATCCACATCAGCTCCTATCTAACCCAAACCAAACCTGATACATTCAATTCGAAATTCCAACCGATTTTCAAACCAAACCCAATCCTCCACCACACTCCAATCTCCTTCCTCCCTTCCCCTGGATCTCACTTCTCCGACTTCCTTTTCCTCACCGCCGGCACTGTCATCCTCCACCACCCTCCGCCGGCTTCCTCAAACAAACCTCCGCCAACTTCCACAAAAACCCAGATCTTCCTCCCTCCTCTTCCCTTTCTTCCTCCCTCCTCCCTCCTTTTCCCCTTTCCTCCCATCCCCCAAATCTTAATTAAATCTAACATCCATTCTAAGGTTTGAAGAAGCGAAAAATAGGGCAAAATTGCGGACCAATTGCTGAAGAGCTTGAGGAACTGAGCGAGGGTGAAGGCGAGGAAGGCCAAAAGTAGCGGGAGTTGCTCGGTAGCAGCGACGAAGGAGGAGAAGACGATGGAGGCATCGGAGTGGAGAGAATCGTCGACCGATTCCAAAGGGTTTGGAGATGGTGGCGGGGGGTGGGTGGGTTTGGAGATGGCGGCGGGGGGTGGGTGGGTTTGGAGAGCAGCGGCGGGGGTGTGTTTGAAGATGGCGGCGGGGGTGGGTTTGGAGATGGGGGTGGGTTTGGATGGTGAGACCGGAGGAAGCAGTGGCTTCGGCGATGGGTTGGGCGCAGAGGAGGAAGGGTGGGAGAAGAGTGGCGGCGGCGGCGGCGGCTTAGGAGAGTGTGGAAGACGGTGATGGAAAAGAGAAAGTGAAGGAGTGGGTAATTGGTTTTTTTACAAATCAGATCTGTTTTTCGGTTAGAGTGGGTAATTGGTTGAGTTGTTGGGTTAATTTTGGGTAGATAGGAGCTGATGTGGCACTTTAAATGACGTGGCAGCCTAATTGGCAAGTCCACATAGGCGGATGGACGGAAAAATGGATGTCCGTAGCTAACAGTGACCTCTTCGAAAAATGGTTCAAAGTTTGGTAATGTCAATAGCAATTTTTTTTGTTTAGTGACTTCCGGGTTATTTGGCCAAAGTTCAGTGACTTATTATGTAACCAACCCACAAAATCGTCCTATTTGTATGAAAAAAAATTGATTAATCCATATGTTAAAGAATCGTACAAAATCATTTTATCCAACTACTTTTTCGCTGAATCGTCTTGTTAGCATGGCGAATCAGTAAAAAAAATACACGTGGAAGGTCCAACTCAGCTCCACTAACCTAATCGATTATGTATTGAACGTTACCCAAACCTAATCGACTTTTAGTCTGGTTTTTGGGAGATTTGGGTTGGCTTGGATAGGTTCAATACACGACCGATTAGGCTAATCGAGCTAAGTTGGACCTTCCACATATACTTATTTTGTTGACTCGACATGCTAACAAGGCAATTCGACTGAAAAAAGTGGTTGATAAGATGATTTTATACAATGCTTGAACGTATGAGATTGATTGGTTTATTTTTTCATACAAATGAGACAATTTTGTACAACGTCCAAACGAACGGGACTCCTAAAGCTAAAGCTAATTACCATGCTCAACCATTGTTAAACGATTAATACGTTTGTTAACCATAAATCTGAATCCAAACTCATACTAAAATTTTAATTTGTTATTGAATGATTCTATTATTATAAAAAGGGTTACAAAGTAGTCCTATCGATATTGTTAAATTAAAACCAAATCACGGAGTTTAGTAATAATCTTGGCAGCAGATCAGATTCAATCCCACCACAAAAACTGCCTAAACATTAGTAATAATATGTCAAGTGTTCTTGCCGGCATTCTTCTTGTCAGCATCATCAGCTTCCTGCTGCTGCCTAGCAGCAATTACCTGGTCGAGGGTTTCGTCTGCAACGTTGATTCCGGATGTCGCCATGTCAGCTGTGATGGCAATTGCAGCATCTATTTCTCCCAGCTCAATGCACAAGGCAATTACTTCGTCGTATAGAGGGCTGTAACATCAAACCAAACCAGACAGAACCACATTACATATGGACATACGGTATCCTTCATGCTGGTAGCGATATGACAAGCGTGTATACTCGAGGAGGAATCTTACTTGCCAAATACGTAACCCAGTTTGTGTGTGATCTGTAAGATCTGCAGTAAAGCCGGAGGGACGGGAGCTGTTATTGCTGCTCGAAGGATCATCGCACAATCTCCTATCGTCGGTTTTCCTCCCAGTTGTATCACCTGAAACATGATTAAGTTCAGTGCTCTTTAGGGGAAATAACTTTAGCGTCTGTATAGAAAAAGAAATTTGTCTAGTTGAAGCATTTGCCTTCTCCATTAGTTTGACTGCTAACTCGACTTCCCATTCCGGTGACCACCTCCGTGGAGGCGCGTTCCTTATTTCTCTCTCCCATGTCCAGCCCCAGACATCAGCTATCGTATACATGTCATCTACGTCGAAAAACTTCCGTTCCCTCAACTCCTTGAACGCTGCGAATGGATTTAGAGGAAACCAGTCCTCGTCACTGTCATCCTACACGAGGAATTTGAAGCATGTCAGTGTAGGAAATCTCGGTTGCGAATTAAAAAATGATGCATCGGCTTTGAATTGGATTCTTAGTTCCCACATACCTCGTAGAATACTCGCTTTTTTAATTTCTTTGACGGCAAATTTGCCTCAACGGAATCCATCAAAAGTTGTATCCCCATCATCTGAAGAGGATGCTTAGCATCATCAACTTCCTTCTGTTTAACAACCGTGTCAGCATTTTGGTTCTTAGTTTCTTCCACTTCTACTTCTACTTCCTCACCTTCATCTTCAGTATCCTCTCCTGAAACATCATCTGCCACATCCACCTCATCTGAGACTTCTACAGCTTCTGATCCATCAACGTCAACAGTCTTAGCTTCATCAGTGTTGATTCCTTCTGCAAGGAACCGACGCCTCCAGAACTCTGTATTTCCATCTTGTAGCTTGATCCTTGAAATCAGTTCATCAAGCTCTTCATTAACCTGTCAAATGCATAATTTCTTATCTCTTCCTCTAAAACACTAAGAGAGTCCGAGTACCATTGAAATAAGAAAAAAAATTGAATAAGAGGAAGAGAGAGTTAAGAACGCAGGTATACCAGTTCTTCTCCTTTCTCTTCTACTGGAGGAACCCAAAGGGGCCTACCACGAGAACGGTTTATTCTCCTTGCTTTCTGAACCCGCTGATATAAAACATTCCTAGTTCCATCAGTAGGTAGTCCCTGAGCTTCTAATTCTTCCCTCATTTCACCTACTAACATCTTACTAGCAGCCTTGGGTTTGGGAACGTTTCGGTTTGGACCTTTAATTATTCCCATTAGTCTCTGTTCTACTCTTAAATAATCAGACTCAGATGCATCCCCCAGCACAGCAATTCCTTCGTTACGAAGCATTTTCAGAAGTTTACGATGGTACAACTTCCATTCTTCAAGACGTCTTTGCTTAAAGGACGTCTCAATGGGGCCTGAATATACGAATCCCTCAGTATCAGGATCTAGAGCTTCACCTCTTCTAGGTACCCATCGTTTACGTTCACCAGTTAGTCCACCTTCTTCAATATACCTGATTTGCACCCATACATTGACGATGTAAACACACACAAACAAAAATAGGCCCAATGAGATGCCTGATGTCATGTACTTTGACAGAACTGCAGTAATGGCCATTTTGTTTGCCAACAATTGCGTTCAGTTAATAAAACTACTCCAAAGATCTTTGTGGTCGTTTGGAATTTAGCATTCTTCAGATTTTGATTTTTATAAATCCGGGATTTAGAATGTTGTAATTCTAGATTATCTTGTGATTATAAATGCTGTGTTTGGTAAAAAACTGAGATTCTATGCCTTCATAATTTTTTGTGATTCTAAATCTTCTAAATCCATGAATTCTCTAGAATCCAAGATTCTGCTTTCCAAATGTGCAAAAAAAAAAACATCGGATTCTACAAAATTCTTGATTAAGAATCAAATCTCAAATACCAAACATTCTCTTAGTGCATACATTCCACATGTTAACACTCGGAACAATTTAGTCATTTCAAAGATTATAGCTAAACAAAAAACATTTCCAGTAGCTGTCAGGTTTAGGTGTGAAGAGTTACCTTGCAACATAATCAACTTGGTAGCCAAGTTGAGCTTCTTCATGCAGGGGTTCAATCCAGGAACTAACTAATGTTCGATACTTCCTGTTTAATATCATGGCTCTAGGTGGAATAGGTTGATCATCTTTGATCATAGTTTCCAAAGCTTCAAGCAACTCCACGATCATTCCTACAACAACCATTTATGTGAATACCATCTCCATCACAAATCCATACCATGAATATTACTATGCATGGGGAAGAATATTATAATTTTCAAGGATACTACATAACTGTATGTATTTAGACTTGCTTTCATCTCGTTTATGCTTTTCATATAAGAGATAATCATGCTAAGACTCTAGAGACTCTGTAACTTCTTACATAACTCAATAAGTCTTTTGCTAGGCATATCCCCCATCTGCATGTCTCCACCCTCCTCGACCCAGCCTAACCACTCAGTGTCTTTCAAGAAAAGAGCCAGACAGTTTTTTGGTGAGAAATGGTAAAGGAACATCCCATATGCTACATAAACTTACAAGGGATGAAGGAGATAAAAAATACTATCATATGGGTGTTCAAAAGATAACTTAAATACACAGTTTATCTTCATGTTAAGTAGCTCACGGTTAGAATGAAGAAATAAATTACTAGGATTTGCCCGGACCTAAATATAAACAACCATTAGCCCAAGAAAAATGAATCTACATACACGCTGAGTAAACAAAACTCTACCTTCTCGACATAAAGCCCGCAAATATAGAGAAAGTGGATCGCCGAAGTTCCCTTCACAATGCAAGAGTTTTGTTCCTCCATTAAAATTCTTAAGAGCACGGAAATGTCGGATAGCTTCACGTATGACAGAGTACTTGGTAAAGCACTCCACTAACAGCCTATTCATGCAATATGATGTTACCGGATCAGGAAAAAATATCCATATAAGCAGTCTATTCAATGAGTCACAGATCCATTCAGATTTCTGATAAATAAGGTAAATTTAAAATAGAGACAACTTTTGTTACCAGCTAATCTGAAACGAACAATGAACATATAGAAAAGCTAAGTAACTAAATTTTATTTGGAAAGTGAAAAAAAAACATGTTAAATGAAAGCATGACTGCAAACATAAAATTTCTTGATGGAAATGTCGAAGGCACATTAAGTGCAAAATGAATGCTTCTGCCAAAACGGCTACTATACATTGACTACAAAAAATTCAGCTTTTAGACTTTCTATCAGTTCAGAACATCAGTCTCTTAGATGAAAGCTGTTGATCATAAGCCAGAACAAGAATAAAGAGCAATTTCAGGCTTCCATCAGCTGTAAGAGCAAGACATAAAGAAAGGAATCTTCACTCTAAATCTTTAAAAGCAACTTAAGTAGCGTCCATTAAGTTTCTGACATTTTGATCATAGTAACTGAGTTAAAATGTAGTGAAAAATAATTTCAAAGAGTAAGAATTTGTGAATTGGATGCTCATGAAAGGAACAAAACAATACACCTGTTCGTAATCAGGATGGGCTAGCTTGAACTACTATATTTTGACGAAGTAAAGATCCAACTTACGCATAAGTTCTCACATTGGGTTGCAGACGTTTGTGGTCTTCAACCATCATCCCAAGCAATTCAGCAACATTTTGGACCCTACATATCATGTCAAAATCTTTGAGAATATTTAGGGAGACAAAAAATATCAACTAATATTCTGACAAGTAAAAGTCAAACCGTACATAATTTAATATCCATTTTTATCTAATCAAACTATTGTTACTAGTGGATTATATGTAAAAGTTTACGTAATCACCCTTAAGGCCCGAGAAAGAATCATAGCATTCATCGGTAATGTCTAACATTGGCACTATCAAGATTCAGAATGGATCTGAAGAATGATGTCACCAAGTACTGAAAAGTCTCCTCACAACTTGTCGTTAAAGGACAGATGTGCAACATAGAACCAGAAACATTCATATTGACATATCTTACCTATCATATGATTCAGCTCTAGTATATGCTTGGATCACCCAGTTATATGTCTCTGTATCAGGCTTCATAAAAGCTGTCATAAAACAGAAGCACAAAATCTAAGAGAAAGCCCCATGGATATAAGAAAAATGTTAAAGTCGGGGAAAGAACATTCAATACAAGAAAATTATTAGATCAGTATGAGAAAAACATCATGGATAATTAGTTTGACAACACCATAATGGTTGCTTAGAACATCTAAAATATTTAGCCTTGTATTAGTTCGTCAAAGAACCAAGTGCAATCACTAGCACGTCCAATCATTCACGGATGCGAATATCTAATCGGTTACAAGATTATACTTTGAAATGATAGAAAAACGCCGTCCCTTCATCTTTTTTTTTGGTTAAATGTCCCTTCATCCATGAATATGGAATTACACACCTAATGCTTCAAACAATAGAAAATCCAATTTTGAGACTTACTTCTTTTAAGAATGAAAAGCCAGAAAAGAATAAACGCACATGAAAGAGTGCTAACCTTCTCCGCCGTATTCCATGTTCTCAAATGTGGTCATAGCTATCTCAGGTATTCCACAAGTAGCCTAACAAAGCATATAAATTGCTTTAGATGAATATGTAAAGTAATGAAAGCAGGCAAGTCCACGTAAGCTATGAACTACAAGAAGGATATGCACTATTCATTCTACGTTTCCCCATATTCAACACATTTCAGATGAAGGGCATCCTATTGAATCCATTTCGCTCAATTCCAGCCCAGATCATAAGGCTACTAAATCTGAACAAAATCATAAGTGTTCTTAGCAGGGGGCTTGTGTTGGATGGACAAGAACACTCGCAGATGATACATATGAAACGGACAGCCACTTATATTGACAATTGGGAACCCAACTAGACCCACCTGTACACTTAGGAGGCAATTGAAATGGAAAGTAGTAGCCATTCTCCCTGCAGCCTCCATTTCATAGGCAATGTCTAGTGCATTAGAGTGATCCCCGGCCTTACAGTCTTCCTGGATTATGAGATCATAGAGCTCATCAGTAGCTCTAAGACCACCTTTAGCACCCTTCAAGAACACACTATTTGCATCCTCCATATAATTATGTTTAAGAAGCTCTTCTGCCCAACGAAACAGATTAATGTAAGCAACTTCAAACTACATCTACCTCTCCCCAGATGGTAAATATAAAAGAACAGGAAGACTAAAAACACAATTTACCAACAAGAATGATCCAAGCTTTACGAATATCATATTTCAAACTCTCCATCGCAGCAAGAATTTCCAAACCCTTAGTAACCAGCCCTTTCGACCCAAACACCCGAATCAAAGCAACAAAAGTTTCATGAAGAGGGCGTTGCCCCGTGCTCAACTCTCTCCTCAGCGATTGCATCTACATTAACAAATTCGAGCAAACAACGATAAGGCACCTGCAATTTTCACCTCAATTGAAACTAACAAGACTCGAATTAGAATTACCGCGCCTTCATGGTCGCCTTTGAGGACATTAGCAACGACGAGGCCGTGAAACGACCTTGGGCCAGGCTTCAGCCCGGCGGCAATCATATCATAGATTACGTCCGACACGCCGTCGACGTCGCGATTCCTCGCCCGGTCCATGAGCTCCTCCATGAATGCGAAGCGTAGGGATCTCTCGGTGGCGGTTGTAATCGTGTATCCACGAAACGATGATGAGGAAACATTTCCACTGCCTTGCTGTTGTTTCTTCTTCCTTTTAGGTTTTCTCTTCGTTGATGGAGGAGCAGCGGCGAAGGCGCGAACGCCGGCGAAGCGGCAGCGAAATGGAGATGAGAGAGTCGAGTTTGAGGGCGCGAAGAAGTGAGGAGTAGGAAGGAAGAGGAGTGACATTTTTTTTTGCGGGTTTTGGATAAGGGCGGGGTTTAAAGGTTTTAAGAAAACTGGAGGATTGTTGAAGGAGATGATCACGTGACTTGCATGTGACATCAATGTCAATCAAGCTTGTGTTATGTTTACAAAATTAATTGGTTCAAATATAAAGGGAAATATCACTTTGCCCCCTCTATTTTTCCAACTTAACAAATAGGCCCCTATATTATAAATCGCTCTTTTTATCCCCTCTTACTTTGGCCACTTTGTTGTTTAGGTCATTCTGTTTCAACTTTCATCTTCAAAGTAGGAGGGGTAAAAAGAGCAACCTATAGTATAAGGGGTTGTTTGTTAATCTTTTCAAGAATTAAATAATAAGCTTGTGGGTAATTGATGATGTTAGGACGATGGACCAAAGCGGGGCAGGTAGTTTGTAAGATATATTCGTCTTAATGTATCGAAGTAGTCTAGTGAGTCAAAAGAGGGCTCACATGGTCCAGGGAGGTTAACAGAAGGTTATGGTGAGGTTAAGCGGTCAGATAGAGTCGCTCAATGAACACCCGAACCGCTTAACCACCTGGAGGCAAAGGTGAAAATACAACCTAGTTAATGCCCAACAGTAGCTCAATAGGTCAAAGAGGGCCCACAAAGAACCCTATTCCCTAAAGCTAGCATTCCCCTATGAGTTTCAGAGCGACATGACACAATCTCAGCAGCTATGACAAGAACGAACAACAGATCAGATCGCCTACAACAAAACAACCAATCAGAACTGATCATCCCTGCAAACGTCAAGGCTATAAACACGACACATATATCATCACACAGAGGGACACATTAACATTAATAATAGGAAACATTCTCCATATACGGTACACAATCATACATACATAGTCATAGGTTGTTGTCCCATATTAGATACAGAATCATAGGATTGGCATCCCTTACATATATCCAACCGTCGATGATTAGGTCCAATGATCAACGGCCATGATGGTGCTGAGATTCATGGGAGCAATAAAGTCTATAGAACCATAGAAGATTTGATAGACTATCAGCTCGACAACCTTCTGAGTCTCATGGACAGAATCCCAGAAGACATAGTCACCTCGATCAGGACACAAGTTCGATGCCACGGTGCATCGACCCACTCCGTTGTAAGGCCCTTGTCCGCAACAAGCCACGTTCGATGTCGTAAACCCTGCGTATACGATATCGCACCCGATAAATCCCTGTTAGTAACTGATATAAGATTCATTCAAAATTTTAGTTATTTGGATGTAAGTTTTGTAACGGTTCATGATACTAACGTTTCGAATTCATGTAATAATCATCGATTCGTGAATAAAGGTTTATTAAAAAGCCTTTCTGCCCCCAGTTCGTTGCACAGGTCCCATCTAAGTTGTGCAAACTCCAGACTCATTCGTTTGATGAGCTTTGTAGTCAAAATTACGTATCAATGAACCATTGGTTACACATTACATAACTATATCCGAAAATAAGCAATGGTGACACATGGGTAACGAGAAGCTAGCTGAGCAACGCCTCGCCACACGCCTCCACTAATCATTATATTTTCTTTGCTAATTAACGTTCAAACCATGCAACATAACCATGGTTTGGCGCCAAAACTTAATATTATATATGCGTTAATTAGCAAAGCAATAGTGATTAGTGGAGGTGGGTGCTGACGAGGCGCTACCCAGTCAACATCTCGACAAACCATGGTTATGTTAAGTTTTGGCGCCAAACCATGGTTATGTCGCATGGTTTTGAACGTTAATTAACAAAACAAATATAGTGATTAGTGGAAGGTGGGTGGCGAGGCGCTGCGCAGTCAACGTCTCGCCACCCACGCGTACACTATTACCTATTTTCTACACATAAGTGAACACAATGTGTCACCAACGATACATAATTACGTAATTTCTTACCATATGCTCTAGGGTTTGCGATGAAATCAGTGAACAACGCAAAGGAGTTGAAGGAAATGAAGACATCATAGCCAAACTCAGAGTTCATTTGTGTTGTCATCTGAAACAGCCGTGCGTTGAAGGAAGCCACAGCATTCTGAAGCTCGTCGTCGCATTCGTCCTTGTTGTACTTGTACTGTAACACCCGTTCCGAATCAACCCGAGTAAACCCGTGGTTGAGCCGGTCCCAGGTACTACCGAGTAAAAACAAGGGTAAAACAGTGAAATTGGCGGTGATCAAAAGACAATAAAAACATGGGAGGCCTCCATAGAAACGCGAAACTGAAATCGAGTACAATCCAATCCATCATAAATCCTCCAAACCAACATAAATCAGAAAGTACATAAAAAAACCCCAAAATCCCATAGTCAACTGAAATGAACAGAAAAGTCAACTCCGCGTAATCCCAGTCTTCACCTCATGGCTTCCGTCCAAACTTCACGAAATCGACCTCGAACTCAAACTCCTCAGCTACCTCTACTAGCCACGAGATCCTGAAAGGGGAGAAGGGATCAATTTCCTATTGAAATTGAGTGAACCCACTGGGCCTACCTACACGTTGTCCTACTCTATGGAGCGGTCCCAACTCCGCACAAGACATCCAACAATGGAACCAAACCCAACCCCCCTTTCCATATTTTAATTCCCTAAAGGCAGTCTAGGTGATCACGTTGGTCAGTTCTTGTTCTCAAGCACAATTCATAACAATGGAATCACACAAAACTAATACATCAATCCACGGCACACACAGCATCATCACATCACATCCATCAACCAAGTCACTACCACAACCACAAGCACACAAACATTCACGTTCGTATTATCTAGGTGAGTTATTAGGCGCCAAGGAGTTATCCACACCACCACCGGCCGGCCGACGCACTTCCCTACCGCATGGGAAGTCCTCGCGCTCCCCTACCGCATGGGGAACGCGTTCTCATTAACCATCATCATCATCATCAATCTCATCATCAATCTCATCACTCCCTTGACACCCATGTCAAGGGGATCCACCCCAATGGATCAGACTCAACAACCAGTACCTCGGGTGGGGTAGTGTGGGCTCCTTCCGGTTCTATTTCCAACATACAATTCTCAACATCACATTCTCAACTCATACATCACATCTACTACCAACATACAACACAAATCAGTCACATCTCATTCATAGTCCATAGTTCACAACACATCTCGTCCTCCATGCCCCTGTCATGTTCACAGCACACACCTCACAATCAATAGGATAACCGGCTAGCTCACCGGCCTCCCCCACCTGCAAGTACAGGGGAAGCCATGTCATGAGTCTAGGGGTCACCCACCTGTTCCTCTTATTCAGAGCGACCCCACATTGGCAGGGCAACTCTCCTGCGTCCACAACCAGCAATTCATAATATCATAGCACCCGCACTCATTTCCCAACCATCCTAATTCTCATTTCTATGTCAATCCATTACTTAATTCACTTCAGTTCACACCCAACCCCAAATCACAGCAATCAACAACAACAATCAACCACGGCAATCATCAATAGCAATCAAGTACATTCACAGAACAGTTTATCCCCTTTTACGCTCATCATTTTCATGCATAACCTAGGTTTTGTTCTAAGTCCAATTGAAGCTCCTCACGCTGTCCAAACTACTTACACAACGCTAAGCCCTCACCTGGAATAGAAGACGAGGCTCTAATCGTCTTCTAGTTCCCCAGAAACTCGATTCCCAACCACCAAACTCGTAGCTCTACCCTTCCTTACTGCTCACGACCTACACCCAGAAACCCAAAATGGAGGTTAGCGATCTCTTCTCCTCGTCGCTACGAAACCATAGCAACAAACGGAACTCAATTCCGACCTCTACAGCTCCCGGAATCACCCTTCGAAGATTGCTCGCACAGGTTCGTCAATGGCTTTTCGGGGAGAGAGAAAGGGGAAAGAAGTTATGAATTTCCGTGAAAATCCGTCCTTTTATGCACGAAAAGTGCGCCTGGTATGTCAAAAAGTGCGCCGGCGCACTTTTGGAATTTTGTCAAAATTCCGCCGAATGATATTACAGAAGTGCGCCTGGCACTTTCAAAAGTGCGCCTGCGCACTTCAGGGCCCAAAATCGGCACTTTTTGGTGCATCACCGTTCCCCTCTTTGCAACTTCGACCCAACTTAAACCCGAATGACCCAAACCTCAAGGGGAGCTTAAGAGCACTGATTCCAGTACCCTAGTCCACCGATCTTGAGTTCCAAACCGTTTGGTTGAGCGGGGATGTTACAAGTCTCCACAACTTCAAGGATTTCGTCCCCGAAATCATCCCTAACTCATCCTAGCAATATGATACCGAACACACAGCTAAAATTGCAGCAATCCAAGTATCCTATTGACTTCCAAATTCCTAACGACGAACCACCAGCCTTCCTCTTCTTCTCTTCCTTCTTCCAGTTCTCCAACCTCTCCCTCTCTAGCGCCGCCGCCTTAACCGACACTAGACTCCCAATATCAGTGGTGGTGACTCCCTCCTGAATCTCCACTCTCAACCCATTCTTGAACTTGTTAATGAGCTTCCTCTCCCGGTTGGCCCGCTCATCATACCACTTAGAGAGAGAAGTGAACTCTATGTAATATGCCAGAACGGACTTCTCCCCTTGCTCCAAACTCATGAACTCCTTGGCTTTCTCCTCACGCCAAAGGTCCGGGCAAAACTGATCACGAAACACCTCCACAAACTCATCCAACTCCATCTCTGGCGGAACCACTCGACTCTGTGGCATCGACCTCCACCAATTCAGTGCATGCCCCTTAAGCAGAAAAGTCATTGCTTGCACCTTCAACCCTTCCTCAAGTTCCATTTGCAGGAACGTGTACTCACATTCCTGGAGCCACTGCTCTGCCACCCCAGGATCAGCTGCTTCCCCAATGAACTCCCCAAAATTCCATCCCTTCAACAGACTCGGCTGAAACCTAGGAGCTCCTCCTCCAAAACCCGAGTTCCCAGTGGACCTACTTCCCCTTGCTTGACTGGATTCACTACAGGAGGACATTAAACATTTCAGTCGACCGCTCAAGAAACTTCAAACAACTCAATTCACCACTTGATTTCAAAACATCCCACCCATTTAAACAGTTTGACAAAAACCCTTGGAATGTCGGTCCCGTACCGATGTCTCATCCTCCCTCCCAACGAGGTTAATTACTCCCCAAAGAGAGAAGATAATCAACCGGTACAGCAGCGACAAACCAGGCTCTGATACCATTTGTAACACCCGTTCCGAATCAACCCGAGTAAACCCGTGGTTGAGCCGGTCCCAGGTACTACCGAGTAAAAACAAGGGTAAAACAGTGAAATTGGCGGTGATCAAAAGACAATAAAAACATGGGAGGCCTCCATAGAAACGCGAAACTGAAATCCGAGTACAATCCAATCCATCATAAATCCTCCAAACCAACATAAATCAGAAAGTACATAAAAAAAACCCCAAAATCCCATAGTCAACTGAAATGAACAGAAAAGTCAACTCCGCGTAATCCCAGTCTTCACCTCATGGCTTCCGTCCAGAACTTCACGAAATCGACCTCGAACTCAAACTCCTCAGCTACCTCTACTAGCCACGAGATCCTGAAAGGGGAGAAGGGATCAATTTCCTATTGAAATTGAGTGAACCCACTGGGCCTACCTACACGTTGTCCTACTCTATGGAGCGGTCCCAACTCCGCACAAGACATCCAACAATGGAACCAAACCCAACCCCCTTTCCATATTTTAATTCCCTAAAGGCAGTCTAGGTGATCACGTTGGTCAGTTCTTGTTCTCAAGCACAATTCATAACAATGGAATCACACAGAACTAATACATCAATCCACGGCACACACAGCATCATCACATCTCATCCATCAACCAAGTCACTACCACAACCACAAGCACACAAACATTCACGTTCGTATTATCTAGGTGAGTTATTAGGCGCCAAGGAGTTATCCACACCACCACCGGCCGGCCGACGCACTTCCCTACCGCATGGGAAGTCCTCGCGCTCCCCTACCGCATGGGGAACGCGTTCTCATTAACCATCATCATCATCATCAATCTCACCATCAATCTCATCACTCCCTTGACACCCATGTCAAGGGGATCCACCCCAATGGATCAGACTCAACAACCAGTACCTCGGGTGGGGTAGTGTGGGCTCCTTCCGGTTCTATTTCCAACATACAATTCTCAACATCACATTCTCAACTCATACATCACATCTACTACCAACATACAACACAAATCAGTCACATCTCATTCATAGTCCATAGTTCACAACACATCTCGTCCTCCATGCCCCTGTCATGTTCACAGCACACACCTCACAATCAATAGGATAACCGGCTAGCTCACCGGCCTCCCCCACCTGCAAGTACAGGGGAAGCCATGTCATGAGTCTAGGGGTCACCCACCTGTTCCTCTTATTCAGAGCGACCCCACATTGGCAGGGCAACTCTCCTGCGTCCACAACCAGCAATTCATAATATCATAGCACCCGCACTCATTTCCCAACCATCCTAATTCTCATTTCTATGTCAATCCATTACTTAATTCACTTCAGTTCACACCCAACCCCAAATCACAGCAATCAACAACAACAATCAACCACGCAATCATCAATAGCAATCAAGTACATTCACAGAACAGTTTATCCCCTTTTACGCTCATCATTTTCATGCATAACCTAGGTTTTGTTCTAAGTCCAATTGAAGCTCCTCACGCTGTCCAAACTACTTACACAACGCTAAGCCCTCACCTGGAATAGAAGACGAGGCTCTAATCGTCTTCTAGTTCCCCAGAAACTCGATTCCCAACCACCAAACTCGTAGCTCTACCCTTCCTTACTGCTCACGACCTACACCCAGAAACCCAAAATGGAGGTTAGCGATCTCTTCTCCTCGTCGCTACGAAACCATAGCAACAAACGGAACTCAATTCCGACCTCTACAGCTCCCGGAATCACCCTTCGAAGATTGCTCGCACTAGGTTCGTCAATGGCTTTTCGGGGAGAGAGAAAGGGGAAAGAAGTTATGAATTTCCGTGCAAATCCGTCCTTTTATGCACGAAAAGTGCGCCTGGTATGTCAAAAAGTGCGCCGGCGCACTTTGGCCCCAAAAAGGCGCACTTTTGGAATTTTGTCAAAATTCCGCCGAATGATATTACAGAAGTGCGCCTGGCACTTTCAAAAGTGCGCCTGCGCACTTCAGGGCCCAAAATCGGCACTTTTTGGTGCATCACCGTTCCCCTCTTTGCAACTTCGACCCAACTTAAACCCGAATGACCCAAACCTCAAGGGGAGCTTAAGAGCACTGATTCCAGTACCCTAGTCCACCGATCTTGAGTTCCAAACCGTTTGGTTGAGCGGGGATGTTACATGTACTTGCTTCTCTTTTTGCTCTTCTTTGCGGCCAACACCTTCGGGTAGCAACCCACCGGACCCGTGCCCCGCACCAGAACCCGTCGAGCCCCTAGCTCGTACATTTTCTGAAATTAACCACAACCCATTTGTTTGTTATTTATAGAATGAATGACAAGTGAGTCAGGATAGGGCGGGTATCTCAATATCTAAAATTTGTCACGCGACAAGTTGGGTATGAGGTGAATATTTGAGTGGAGGGCGCATCACACATGACAGGTATGTCTATTGGGGCAAATAATTTGAAATTCAGTTTTAAAAGTTGATTTTTATATAAATATTTACTAAATTCTATTTTAAATAATGAAGTTGTCATATCAAAGAAATAAGATGAATTTTAATGATAAATATGTTAGAGCTATAAGTATAGGCAAAAGATCCGGACCCAACCTTTAAAGGTTGGGCCGGTCCAACCCAATAACACGGAGGGCTATTTTCGGTATTTTGAAAAAATAACCATATTCTCTCCTCTTTACTTCTTCTTCACCGCCGCTATCCCACTTCTATTTTTGGTAGTTAACAACCGCCGTTGTGGATTCATCATCTTCGCTCCTGGAGTGACGGCGGCCGTTTACCTCTTCTTCTTCTTATTATTGTTCTTAATCTTCGCGGATCGGTTGTTGTGATCGTGGTAGTTGTCGTCGTTGATGGAGTGGGAGATTGAGGTCGAGGAAGAGGAGTATTTGGATTTAGGCTTAGATTTACCGTCGCGGGGAGGAAGGGTGAGGACAGGGGATCCAGGGGGAGGAAGAGGCGGTGGCTGCGGCGAGGACGAGCTCTTTGCGGATGGCGTTGCCGACGTCGCGGAGGGAGTGGAAGAATCAGGCTCTTCTTGCTCGACGATCTAGGTAACTAATTGAATGGCGTTACAAGAGCCGCGGAAGCAACAAATAGCGATTCTATTGACCTGGCACAAGCCGATTTAGCCTCGCCGGAGTTCCGAAACTAGATGAGCTCCGTTCGGCAGAGATGTCTAGAGGAAAAGGAAACAAATTGGAAAAATTACATTTCAGTCACTAATTTTTTTGTTGTTGACAGTTTAGGATTTTGGGCATTTTATAAAAATTTGAATGTGAATATTGTTGGAATAGCTTATAACTATATAATACGATCGTCGAATAACATGTTACCTAGATCGTATAACTAGTTAACTAATCATGATGATGTTATCTAATTATCAAATAATCTCGTTAACTAGTTATCTAATAATCTTGTTAACTAGTTATCAAATCGTGATGTTAACTAGTTAACTAAATTTGATAACTAGTTATCATCTTAATAAAATGTTAACTAGTTATCTTAATCATGATCTTAATTAGTTAAAATAACCTGTTAACAAAAAATCTTGTTAACTAGTTATCAAGTTAAAATCTGTTAACAAGTTATTAAACAAAAAACGTTGTTAACTAGTTATCAATTTAAAAATCATGTTAACTAGTTATCTTAGTCATGATGTTAACTAGTTAACTCGATAAGTTATCTAGTTAACTAATTATGCTAATTCGTTAACTAGTTAACATCAGAAAAACTTGTTAACTAATTTTGATAACTAGTTAACTTATCGAGTTAACTAGTTAACTCGGTTGGTTAACTAGTCAACAAAAATATTGTTATCAAGTAAAAAAATTGTTAACTAGTTAACAACTTGATAAGTTAACTAGTTAACTCGGTTGGTTAACCTGTTAGTAAAAAATATGTTAACAAGTTATCAAACAAAAAACGATGTTAACTAGTTATCAGTTAAATAAACACTGTTAACTAGTTAACAGCAAAAAAAGTGTTAACTAGTATTTTTTTAAGTAAAAAAAAATTATTGAAAAAAAAATTTCAAAAAAATTCAAAAAATTACTGGTCGCCGGAGATGAGCTGCTGGTCGCTGGAAAAATTAATTAATTATTTATATATAATAATTAAATTATATGTGTAAAGTCTAAAATACCCCTAACAATCTAGACCATTGGATTGGTCAAAAGGTCAAAGGTGATCTAATGGTTAAGATGAAGGTTGGAAGTGTCCAACCCTTTGAAAGGGTTGGATGGGGATCTGCCCCATAAGTATAAGATAAGAGGTATTAAAATTTAATTAATATTACCACACATATATAGAACGGGTTGAAAAATAAGGAAAAATAGAGTGAAATGGGAATAAGAAATACCCAAACTTATCTTGTACCCTTTATGAATGGGTACATGTTATAATTTTGGGAGAAAAATTACGTAATAAATAACCTCCGTATAACATTTTGGTACAAATCCTGAAAAATAAACAAATGTGATGAATGGGTGACGCTGCGCCACCCAACCAACCACCGCCGCTATCCCCTCACACTAATTAACAATCAACTTTAATAACATGCAAACACATCCGCAACGATTCCAAAAATTCGTTGTGGTAGGTTATTTACCGCAACGTAAAATAACATTGCAGAAACATAATTTTTCGGCAACGATTTTTGAAATTCGTTACACATACTTTCTGCAACGCACATTCCGCAACGTTTCTCGTAACACTAAAAATACGTTGCCAAAAGACTTACGCAACGTTTTTCTGCACCTTCAGCAACGTTTTTCCGCGTCACAAAAAACCAAACCAAGTGATTTCTCCGAAACAAATCTGGTTTAAATTTTAATTCCTAATTTATAATCACTAGTTATATGTTTTGGTGAATTATAATGAAGCACTCATGAACTTACTATGAGGTACTTCTTGTACTCCGAGAGGAGCAATGTGATGTATTTATCCGGGAGCCCGACGAGCCCGACGGAGTCGTCGTCGTCGTCGGATGAACGACGACCGCCGTCATCGTCGTCATCTCGTCATCCTCGTCTATGTAGTTGTAGTAGTTCAAGAAATCGCCGCCGCCGAGGGAGACTATGAAGAGTGAGCCCTCTATAAAATACTGAGTCTCCTCTTCTCCGATCAGGGCCACAACCCGCCGCCGGTACTGCTCGAAGTAGAAAAACTGCTGGTACATCCTTATTAAATTCCCCTATTAAAACATAATTTAATTAAATCACCACGTCATTAATTAATTATAAATCATGATAATGATAAAAAAATATTAAAAATGAAAGACACGTGGACAGAAGACTTACACGTCGGACACCCGTGGCATTCAAGATTCCGATTCCAGCAGACGCGAAACTAGCTCCTCTGAGCAGCCATTCTCCTTTAAGCTGTGAGCTCAGGTACGGCAGTATGTATCCCAAACCAATTCGTAGACCTATAGCTCGTAAAAAACGGTTAAAAAGTTAACTCGAAACTCGGGTGAATAGTAAATGAACCGAGTTTGGGTCAATCATGACTCGGACCGATTGACTCGCATTCTGGTTCGACTCATGAGATCGTTGAGCGCGGATCGTGAGCCACCAGCTCATTTATGGCCCATGAGTGGCTCGATAAGGATTTGATTAGGGTTGTTTTGCCTACCAATGAACTATAAACCAAATATCACTTGTGATTGTGCTAATAAAATCGTTAGTTTTGGTTTAACTACAAGAAAAAGCACCTTCAGTGACTGGTTGAAAAACGGTCACTCGCTTGATGGTGGCTAATGACCGCTTTCCGCGTTTTAGTGACCATTTTGCATGACCGTTACGAAATACGGTCACTAAAATATCAAAACGGTCTAATATCTTTAGCGACTACCATATTAGTGACCGTTTTCACAAAATTTGGTCTCTAAAAGTGATTATAATTTATTTTTGAGCTCGATCTACTCGTCGAATTGAGCTCAAATTATACTCGTGAGAAACTTGTAATTATTAAAATTTGAGTTAAACTCGAGCTCGACTCGTTAAGGATAATAAATAAAATCAGACTCGAATTTAACACGAAAATTCAAAATTTTCTAACTCGAATTCACCTAAAAAATAACGAGACGAGCTTGAACTTGATTAAACAAGCTGTATACGTACTGATGCTGTCGATGAGGATGCGGCCATTAGAGAAGCGGCCAGTCGGGCGGCGGGTCGGATAAAAATCGATCCCATAAGGCGGCAAATCAGCCCGATACGTGGTAGCCAAGTAATTGTTGTTTCCAGTGTCACATTCTGAGTCACCAAACCCTAGGATGGCCCTTCTTCCGCCGGCGCCGGCGCCAGCTTCCACCTTGGCTGCCAAACTCCATGTCGTGACGGCTACGGCGGCGACTATGTGGGATAAAATGGATGACGTCATGGTTGAGTTGTAGAGTTTGGGTGTGATGTCATATGAAGTATAGGGTGTTACATTTATAGTGTGCATGGTTAATTAGTTTGGTTGTCATGCAGAGATGTAATTTTATACGTAAATGTTTGTGAGAGGTAGCAAGCTTTTTTTTCAATTTTAATTGGTGACTAGATTATGGTGGCCGTGTGATGCCGCGGGTACTTAGATCGAATCTTGTAAGACACTACTCACTCGTAGATGATGAATAAATGATTTTAAAATTTTTAGGTGTTATGTATAATATGGTTGTGGTTTGTTTCAATGAATCCGTGAAAGTACTAATCTAATCCTCCTTTTTCAAGTTGATTTCGAAGGTGTTCCTGAATTGGTTTCCAAGGCAATACGGGATCACGAAGGATCAAAAGCCCGTGGCGGGATCATTTAAGAGGTCATCTGTTTTTTGACTGCCAATCCAAGCTTCAAGCTGCTTTCGGTCCTCCGTTCAGTATTCAGAACCGGCCATTCTGTTGCACATTTGGCTCTTAGATATCTCTCAGGGGTGTTGCCGATAGTCCTCACGCCCTGGTTAGATTGTAACTAATTTACTACTTACTATTTTGATTCTCCTCATGGAGCTATCTCCGTAAAAAAAAAAAAACCTAATCATCCCCATCATTAACTTTGTGTCCAGCCTCTGGTTTAGTTCCTTCACCATCCAATTGTTTCCATATTCCACTTGCCTATTAATTCTACTGATATTATCTAAAACATTTGGAAAGCTAAAACAAGTGGAAAGCAATTATCTTAATCGATCAAGAAACCATAAAAAGGGAATCTCCAAATGTTACATCTTCAGCTTGATCAATTGTTAATTATAACCATTTAAAGCCATAAAATGCAGCACGCCATTATTATCAATTCTAGTAGTTACACTTGCATCAGCACAACAGCCAAGTCCAAAAATGGTTTTTGATGAATGGTGAAAATTCATTAATATGAATCAAAGGCCAAAGCATCACACTTGCATCAGCACAAGAGCCCCACCCATCCAAAAGAATGAGATCCCAAACCCTATATACAAACCCAAAACATCTATACCAATTCCCTGCAATTAAAATCACCCCGCTAAAATGAGACACCACCCAACCAAACAAAAACCAGATGCAGCAGAGCATAAAAATAGCACTTGCACCCATAAACAGAAACAGAAACAACTACATAGCTCCATCTAAAGCCAACAGAGCTTGCAAAAAGAGGAACAGACCACCAATGCAATGGTTTGCAGATTGATAAAATAGACTAAACCCTGCAAAAATGTGGCAATGAGTTGATAACCGAATCTATGTCAAGAAGGCAGCCACATCCTTAACTTGTTAGCTAAACCAACTGGTTCATATCTTCCCTTGTAGAAATCCCTCACCTGGAAAAGTTCAGCAAAACATTATTTTACATCTAGTTATGAACCAACAACAATTAGGCAAACCCAACATGAATGTTATAGCACATATAGAAGTTCAACAAAATAGGAAGATCTGGTCGAGAATTATATCTCAGTTATATCATCAGATCATTGATCAATCCCTAGATTCAATTCATTGTTCCAATTCTCAGATTGGAATCTCGATGCCACATTGTATCAAAATTCAAATCCCTTGAGGGCACCAACAATCCTTCGACAGGAAAAAGTACAAACCTTTAAATTGTTTTTATGGTGAAATATCATGATGCAGCTTCGCGATCGCACATCATAAGTACTATGAACATGCTTAGAAAACCATCACTCAGTAACATTAAAATTCTGAATCATCTCCGCTAATACTTATATGAACATACTTTGCAGGGTAGCTTCAAGTAAATACCTGCATTATTTATCAATAACTGAAAGGTAGAATGCATATCCAATCCAATAGCCACTTCTCTGAAGAAAGTTTGAACTCCAAGATCAATTGGAAACATGTCAAGTCAACAACAAAACTCTTGAGTTTGTCTTTCTTGTTATGTGTTCCATCTCTTTCTTAGTCTGTGAAGCACCAACAGAAGGCAAAACTGGAGAATTAACACACCACATCCACCTGGTAGAAAAAGGAATTTCTCACGTGAGTAAACATCAAACACTTGATTCTCAAAAAAGCCCCAAGCAAGTATCATCCCATATTAGGATTAAGCAGAGAGAGCTCACTTACCTTCTCAGAACTCCAGCTGGGCCAATTCCATTATATGGGGCAAATGTGAGGTATGCAGAGCAGAATGGAATCTGCAACCCTAATGGGCAGCTTTGAGATACTGCATTTGAAACCCTGAGAGCACCATCAGTGGGAGTAGAGAAGGATAGAAGGGAGTTTCATGTGAAATAAAAAATGAGGGAGAAAATTTGATTTACCTCGCAACAAAAAATTGCTCCAGGCAAAGGTTGAGTTCGACGGTGAGTTCTTGACAGAGAGATTTCCCCTTCCTGGCGTCAGGAAGGCCATGTCTGCAATAGGACCTTAATCGGAGGAGGGCAGACTATTATGATGTCGTAGAGAGGAATTGATTTGGGCAAAGGGATGAGGGAGAACGCAGATGCTTGGAGGCCAACCTGTTGGCGTGGTGGACTCGGTGATCGCAGACATCGCATAGGGTCACCGTCACCGATAGTGCAGAACACTGCCGCTTCTTCTTTGTTATAGAAGTTGCATTCGATTTCATCTAGCTTTGAAACTCCTGCGACGGGAGGAAGGCAAGAGAGTGAAAAGATGGTTGTCTGAGAAAGAAGAATGGTGGTTCAGCTAAGCATTGGGAGAAGCAGAAACAAAAGGCTCGTCCAAAACAAACCAGAAAGAGAAAAGGAAGAGTTAGAGTTAAACGGAAAAAGCAAGGGGCACTGTTTCTTAAGGAATAGTAAACAACAGTAAAAACCCCTCCGCTATTTAGGTTTAAATGTTGCAGGAAGACAATAGTTTGTTACCTACTTGCATGTTGTTTTTTTTTTGAAGCAAACCATTCGGTTTTATTAATTATGAATCATGAAGCAAATGTCTGATAGTACATTATCCAGCCAACTCGGAGGTGTCTCCCCATAGAATGGCTCGACATAAGAAAAGGATTACTTAGCAATACGGTCAGCAACCTTGTTCTGTTCCCTCCTCACATGCACCACTCGGAAATCAGTATGACGTGCCATGATCGCTTTACAGCTTGAGATGAGCTCCCCGAACTCCGTTAGGTCCCTTGTGCTAGCTTGCAGTGCTTTACAGGTACCTATTGCGTCCGTCTCGAAAATCATATCATCATTGATGACGTAAGATTTACCGCGTTTATCTCGTCACATTTGAGCGAAATTTCTCTTGTTTGACTCTGAATTGTGATGATTTCAAAGGGTTTTTTTTATGAAAAATGTGCTTTATCCCCCATTGGCCCTCTTTTGGGTCGTTTGATGTGTTTTCGAGTTGTTTTGATGAGATTTCAGGTTGCCATTTTATGGAGGACCTTTCTACGAGCTCGGCGATTCAAACGGGGATCAATTCGGAGCACAGATGAGGTTGGAATTGCAGAAAGAAGCTTGGAACTGAACTCAGCTCCAAAAGTGCGCGTTTTCGGACCAAAAGTGCGCCTGGCGCACTTTTCGAAGGGGTCAGGCGCACTTTTGCAATTAAGCTTCGGCGGAATTCTCACATAATTAAAAAGTGCGCCTTTTGAAGGGAAAAGTGCGCCGACGCACTTTTCAACCCTTCCAGGCGCACTTTTGATTAAAAATCCGGATTTTGACGAAAATTGGGTTTTTAACCCAATTTGGAGGAGAGAGGAAACTGAACTTCGATTCGACAATTCTCTACTTTCTCTCGGACGAACCAGACACTCTCGGAGACGAAGACGGAGTTTTGAAGAGACGATTGAGCAAGAGAAAGCCAGGATTAGCTCGGGAGATTCTAGGATTCTTGAAGATTAGGATTAATCGGAGTAAGATGTTTTCTTCTCCAGTTAGTTTTTTCTCTGTTTCTGTGATTTCTTCTATGGTGATGTCTAGCTAAACTCTTAGTTTGTTCAGATTAGATGAGGTTCTAGCAAAGCTTTGTATGGATGATGTCGGGTTTCTAACCCGTTTATGTTAATTGAGGTTTATTCAGACTTAATTGAGATTTTTCTAAAACCCTAATTTGAAGCTCTTGAATTCGCAGATTGACCATATCGTAGAATTTGCTTCATCTTTGTCTTGCGGTTCTGACCATGGACGTGAGTCATTCTAGGGTTTAGAAGGTCATTAAGATTACCCGGTGTCTTGACCATAGGGCCGGTGAAATTAATCTCTTTGCATTTCTGTGCGGCGTTTCATTGTTCTTCGTGCATTCTTGGAGATTTATGAGTTATCTTGACCATAGGAACTCATAGGTTTGCTAGGATAGTTTCTCTGCGTCCTGACCATGGAGTAGAGATTGCCAAAGGAAGCGTCGAGGAATTGAGTCTGTTAAAACCTTAGTTGCATTGCATCATCCGTCTTAGTCGAGCTAGAGCGGATTCGAGTCTGGACAAGCGCCTTAGTCAATTCTTGAAGCTCCATCTTGTTTGCCTGCTTGATTGGTTTAATTTGCATTTCTAGATTTTTAGTTCATTCACCACCATTTCCAAACCAAACGTTTAAACCCGAATAGCTTATTCCACATTAGTTGAGTAATAGAAACAGAAAGACCCTTGGGAAGTAACGATCTCGCTAGAGCGATCTAGTGAGTAAAACTAGTGTGCATTAATTTGCGCACCAAGTTTTTGGCGCCGTTGCCGGGGACCTTTTCTTTTTCTAGGAAAGGCATTGTGCGTCTAAGCTTTTCATTCACTCTTTCATCATTTCTTATCTCCCACATTTTTATATTACTTGGTATTTCTTGTTTTTGTTGTTTCAGGCAAGATTGCAGGTACGGAAGAAAGAAGACAGAGTAAGCGCATAGCTGACAAGGGCAGAATTTTCTACACTCAGTTCGGCACTACTCCTGTACCTCCTCCTCCCGCCAAGACACCTAAAGCAAGGAAGAACCTCTTCACATCTTCATCTACATCTTCGCCTTCACCATCCACCATTGCTACTACTGATCCTCCCACAGATCCTCCTATCCCACCTGAGATTGAAGTTATGGCGGCGGAAAGGACATTGAAGGATTATGATCGTCCAACCATAGATGGGACAGCTTCGTGCATTCAGATTCCCAACACGGGAACTCGGAATCTGCACATTCCATCTCACTTGATCAACATGATTCAAGCAAACGGGAACACTTTCTCTGGAGGTGTTAATGAGGACCCGAATGCTCATGTGAGAACTTCTTGAGGCTGGCTCATACAGTCTCCAACAATGAAGCGGATCATAATGCAGTCAAACTTCAGTTTTTTCCTTTCACTCTGAAGGGTCAAGCAGAACTGTGGTTGTATGATCATCCTGCGAATCACTTCACTACGTGGGATGGTCTGGCTACAGCATTCCTAGAAGAGTTCTTCTCCCCTTCCAGAACCGATGCACTCAGGGCACAGATAACAGGTTTCACAAGTGGTCCGGAGGAGAACTTCTATGAGGCTTGGCAAAGATTTCAAGGGCTTCTCCGAGCTTGTCCTCACCATGGATGGGATGACTATAACAAGTTCTCTATATTCCTCCGAGGCTTGGATTATGAGAAGAGGAAGGATTTCTCTTTACAGCTGAATACAGACTTGGATGATATGACCGCAGTCGCGGCTTTGGCTGCTTGCAAGGTCTTTGCCATGAGGATCAAGTCTCTAATGCAAGCTAATCCCTTAAAGGTGGACGACAGGAGTCTGGGGCAAAGGAGATTTTCTGCTGATGCCCAATACCCCGTTCCCACAGTTCCTGCACCAGTAGACCTTGTTCAAAGTCAGTTGGAGTTGGATAACTCGAAATTGGAGATGGAAGTGCAAAGATTAAAGCATGAGCTGGAAAGGGCTAAGATAGCTCCTTCACCGGGTGTTCCTTCAGCTCCACCGCCAGGGTTCAAGGTGCTTACTCGAACAGAGAATGTATCAGCTGTATCCGCTCCGTGTTCGAATTGTGGTGGTGCAGGTCATTCTGCAGAGGGCTGTACTTGGAAGTTTGAGAGTAACCAAGACCAACAACAAGAGGAGATTGCTTATGTTGGTGGCCCAAACCAAGGGAATAACCAGAACCAGGGAGGATATCAGAATCAGAACTCCCAATGGCAGAACAGAGGGAACTGGAACAATAACCAGAACCAAGGGGGTTATCAGAGGAATAATGGGAATCAGAATCAGAATTCCCAATGGCAGAACAGAGGAGGCTGGAATAACAATCAAAACCAGAACCAAAATCAGAACAATAACGGTGGTTCGAGCTCTTCTGCGCCTAAGTCCTACTCCGATATCATGTTGGACAAGATTCTTGCTGAGACTCAATCCAATAAGAAGGACATTTCACTCACCGAGGCCTCTGTCAAGAAGCTAGACGATCGGGTGACGGCAATAACCAACTTTTTGCAGGAGAAGGTAGTTGGTCTTCTTCCTAGCACAACTCCCTCCTCTTCATCTAACAATGCCGGAGGAGGCAAAACTAAGGAAGAATTCTGTGGAGCAGTTTCTCTTCAGGATGGCACGGATGAATTGGAGAAGCCAATGGAGCAGTTGTGTCAGAAGGAGCAGCAAAGAAAAGAAGCTACTCCACCAGTCGATCCTTACCGACCAAAAGCACCTTATCCTGCAGCCTTGAACAGACCTGTGCTAAACAAGGAGAACTTGGGGAAGACTCTGGTAACAATTAATAACCAGAAGATGGGAGTTGCTTTATTGGAAGAACTTCTTGCAAACCCGGATTATGCTAGGCATATGAAAGAAATTCTCTCCAAGAAGAAGAAGCTGAAAAATGCAGAAGCTGCTGCTGTGGTGGAGGAGCTGAGAAGCGTGATTCCTGACAAGAAGAAAGACAAAGTTGTCCATCCTCTTCCAAAGAACTCCTCTCAAAAGACGAAAGCAGACGAGATAGAGGAGATAGCCACAGTTACCCTCCATGGAGCTGGCGAGTCTAATCCGAAGCAGAGCCACGTGGTGCCAAAGCAACCTGATCCAGGGAGTTTTTCTTTTCCTTGTTCTATTGGCACATATTTGGTTGATAGAGCTCTTGCGGATTTAGGTGCTAGCATTAGTGTTATGCCTTACTTTATTGTTTGAGCGTCTAGGACTGCCTAGACTAACTCCTACCACCATGAATATCAACCTAGCTGATCAAACTGTTAGACATCCTAGGGGTATTGCTGAAAATGTTGTAGTTAAGGTGCATGATAGCTACTTCATGACTGATTTTGTGGTTATTGATTGCATGGAGAGTGTTAACATTCCCCTTATCTTGGGACGACCCTTCCTAGCCACTTTGGTGCACTCATAGATGCAAAGGCTGGGAGGTTGACCTTTCGGATGAGGAAAATTATTACATTCGAAATCCCTCCACCTGATCCTAATGTGCACTCTTCCGCTAAGAAATCCATGTCGTTAGTGTTTGAAAATGCTTCAGTTTATACTGTATTTACCGATATGGATACTCCTTATTCATCTTCATCTTTGCAGGATCAGGTAGCGGCGATAGTATCTACCAAGGATACAGGTGGAGTTAAGAAGAAGAACAAGCCTCCTAAGAAAGATAAGGCGCCGCCCCATGAAACTACTCCTACCAAACCCCCAGATGTGGTCCTGGACAAAGTGGAGCTATTTGGACCCTTTGAGGTAGCTGGATTGCGTGGCGACGGTTCATTGGAGCTTTACCATGCTAGCGGGAAGAAATTTGTGCTTCAGAGTGGAGCGATGAAGGTATTCTTTCAGGACACGGATGCCAGTCTGAAAGAAGTTCTGAGCTGGGATGCCGCACGTTAGACCAGGTATCGTCTAGCTCAAAGACGTAAAATAAAGAGCGCTTCATGGGAGGCAACCCATGTCTGGAGTCGGTTTTGAGTTTTTGAATCAGTTGTTTAATTTTGAGTTTGTGTCGAACTGTTGTAGTTCTTGAGTCAGTGGTCTATTCTGTACTTTGAATGCTCTAATCGTGTTGTGAGGTTCTCTCCAGTTTCAGGCTATCCTCAGCTCCCGCCATGACTGTCCGCCTGTACTTCACTCTTGCCTCCACTGCATCCTCATGATCTACTTCTCGGTACCCCTTACACCCTTCTTCACCTTTTTGTGTGGTCCATTGAGGACAATGTCCAAATTTTAAGTGTGGGGTGGGGTGTCTATTTGCATGTTTTGATGGGCGGTGGTTGTGCTTTGTTTTGTCGCTCTTTCACACCTTCCCATTCTCGGTAGCAAGAAATTTTTCACATTGCTTAATAACTTCTTGGATTGCCTACTGTCTTCCATATGGTGAGATTGATGTGGTGCTTTGGCTTTAACCAAATGTGTGTGTGAGAACCTGAATTATGACCATCTCCCACTCTTCTTGCTTGAAGTATTCTAGGAACTTGCCCTTATCGTGTTAGTGAATAATTGACTTGTTAATGTGTACGACTTGGTTTGTCTGATGCTCGAATTCTCTAGTTCAATGCCATGATCGAGTCTAGATAAGGGATCTTTTAATTTCATGTTTTTAATTGTTGTTAATGTTCCCAATCAGAGAAAATCTGATAAATGAGTGGTTCGGTATTGAAGTTGTGGGTCGATTCACGAGCTGGCATACGTGCCTGCCCATTGCTGTAGTCCCAAAGGGAAGTCTCAATGTGGCATTCTTCTTCTAACCTACTCCCGATCGTGGCTGGGGTCTAGGATAACGCGGAATTCCAAAGGTTTCCAGCTGCTCCATACCCGGTGGTATCCACACTGTACCGACCATCCAAAAGTAAATGAAAAAAAAATCAAAAAAAAAAGAAAAAAAAGAGAGAAAAAAGAAAAAAAGAAAGAAAGAAATGCTCTTTAATTTTGTTCAAGTCGTGTTCCCTTATCTAGCGAGTGTCGGGCTGCATCCTAGAGTAAGTGTAGCGGAAGTAAGTATTGTCTTGCCTTTATCAAGTCAGGTTGTTCACTAGCTCGTTAAAGTCTTGTTCCTCTTTTACTCTGGCATAAGTTTGGTTCTTAATTGTGTGGTCAGTCGGGTAATCCTCTTGTTTGGTAGAAGCACCGTATACATCTTTCTAGGAACCAAGAGGTTTTCGGTTTGCTCATTCAAGTTGGTGCATTGTTGTGGTAAAGTTCTTGTTTGAGGACAAACAAACGTTTAAGTGTGGGGTGATTTGATGACGTAAGATTTACCGCGTTTATCTCGTCACATTTGAGCGAAATTTCTCTTGTTTGACTCTGAATTGTGATGATTTCAAAGGGTTTTTTTATGAAAAATGTGCTTTATCCCCCATTGGCCCTCTTTTGGGTCGTTTGATGTGTTTTCGAGTTGTTTTGATGAGATTTCAGGTTGCCATTTTATGGAGGACCTTTCTACGAGCTCGGTGATTCAAACGGGGATCAATTCGGAGCACAGATGAGGTTGGAATTGCAGAAAGAAGCTTGGAACTGAACTCAGCTCCAAAAGTGCGCGTTTTCGGACCAAAAGTGCGCTGGCGCACTTTTCGAAGGGTCAGGCGCACTTTTGCAATTAAGCTTCGGCGGAATTCTCACATAATTAAAAAGTGCGCCTTTTGAAGGGAAAAGTGCGCCGGCGCACTTTTCAACCCTTCCAGGCGCACTTTTGATTAAAAATCCGGATTTTGACGAAAATTGGGTTTTTAACCCAATTTGGAGGAGAGAGGAAACTGAACTTCGATTCGACAATTCTCTACTTTCTCTCGGACGAACCAGACACTCTCGGAGACGAAGACGGAGTTTTGAAGAGACGATTGAGCAAGAGAAAGCCAGGATTAGCTCGGGAGATTCTAGGATTCTTGAAGATTAGGATTAATCGGAGTAAGATGTTTTCTTCTCCAGTTAGTTTTTTCTCTGTTTCTGTGATTTCTTCTATGGTGATGTCTAGCTAAACTCTTAGTTTGTTCAGATTAGATGAGGTTCTAGCAAAGCTTTGTATGGATGATGTCGGGTTTCTAACCCGTTTATGTTAATTGAGGTTTATTCAGACTTAATTGAGATTTTTCTAAAACCCTAATTTGAAGCTCTTGAATTCGCAGATTGACCATATCGTAGAATTTGCTTCATCTTTGTCTTGCGGTTCTGACCATGGACGTGAGTCATTCTAGGGTTTAGAAGGTCATTAAGATTACCCGGTGTCTTGACCATAGGGCCGGTGAAATTAATCTCTTTGCATTTCTGTGCGGCGTTTCATTGTTCTTCGTGCATTCTTGGAGATTTATGAGTTATCTTGACCATAGGAACTCATAGGTTTGCTAGGATAGTTTCTCTGCGTCCTGACCATGGAGTAGAGATTGTCAAAGGAAGCGTCGAGGAATTGAGTCTGTTAAAACCTTAGTTGCATTGCATCATCCGTCTTAGTCGAGCTAGAGCGGATTCGAGTCTGGACAAGCGCCTTAGTCAATTCTTGAAGCTCCATCTTGTTTGCCTGCTTGATTGGTTTAATTTGCATTTCTAGATTTTTAGTTCATTCACCACCATTTCCAAACCAAACGTTTAAACCGAATACTTATTCCACATTAGTTGAGTAATAGAAACAGAAAGACCCTTGGGAAGTAACGATCTCGCTAGAGCGATCTAGTGAGTAAAACTAGTGTGCATTAATTTGCGCACCAATCATACCCGGAGAACTCTACCCAGCTCAGTGCCTCCAGTAATGCTCTCGCCTCGGACTTCTCTGCTGCTCCACATGCCGCTCCAAGAAAGCAATCTAAAGCCAGCCATACCGCCATCACTTCCTCTAACCACCATGCCCACCCCTGATCTGTTAGTTGAGGCTGAGATTGTCGCGTCCAAATTGCATTTCCACTTTCCTTGGGGCGGCGGATGCCAGTGCGGGCACTCAGGGGGTGTTACACCTCGCGTTCTATCTCCGCCTCCACCGCGAGCCTGTATCCAATCTGCAAGAAGCGCCCGACCTTCCTTTACTACCCAATCAGCCGTGGATGCTCTGTTCTTCCAAACTCGCGAGTTCCTTTCATTCCAGAGACTCCACAAAATGACAAACAAGTCATATCGAGCTTCATCCAAACCTGTCTCCAGCAAACCCAGCAACCACTCCTCAAATGACACTTGATCAATCACTTCCCTGGCCACTTCCCTCGTAATTCCAGCCTTCATCCAGCATTCTCTTGCGACCGGGCAATCCAAGAAAAGATGCCAAGCTGTTTCAACACCGCTGCCACAGTTTCCACATTCAAGCGACACAAAGACCCTCTTCTGTCGTAGGGTCATTTTCGTCGGAAGAATATCCCTTCCCAGCTTCCAAATAAAGTGCTTCACTTTGGGAGGGATTCTTGCCTTCCAAAGTGCCGACCAATTTCCTCCCACCTGAAATGAACCCTCGGCTGGATCCGATCCATGTACGCACGATAGGCCGATCTAACCGTATAGTTACCATCTTTGCTGAAGTGCCAAAGAATCGCATCCGTACCTCGCTGTCTCGGTAATGGCGTGCCGAGGATGAGTGCTACGTCGCGGTCGTCAAAAATGAGCTCAATGTGTTCCTCATCCCATTCCATCGTCCCCGGTATAAGAAGCTCACTGACGGTCAACTCCTCCAACCCGTCAACCACAGGCGTAGCTGGTTTAAAGCTCTCATCGTCTCTAAGCCAAGGATGCGTCCAGACCTTTATATTCTCCCCGTTTCCAATCTTCCATCGAGCACCACAATTAATAACCTGTTGTGAAGACCAAATGCTCTTCCAAATAAGGCTAGAGTTTAAACCCTCCACAGCCGTTAAAAAACCCCCCTTTGGGTAATATTTAGCTTTGAAGACCCTCGAAACTAGAGCATTCGAGTCAGAAGTAAACTTCCAACCTTGTTTTCCCAACATCGCCAGATTGAACCCTCTTAGATCTCGGAAACCTAACCCTCCATGTTCTTTCCTAACACATTCTCTTTCCCACCTCATCCAGGATAAGCCAACACCCCCATTTCCCTTCGTACCCCACCAAAAGCTGTTCATCATTCGTTCAATCTCATCCGTCATGGTGACCGGTAAGAGGAACGCATTCATACTGAACGTCGGAATGGCCTGAAGAACTGCCTTGATGAGAACTTCCTTTCCCGCCATAGAGATGGAACGATCCCTCCACCCCTGGATTCTGTTCCAAATGTGCTGCTTGACGTATGCGAAAATCTGACGTTTCTTCCGTCCCACCAAAGATGGTAGACCCAAGTATCTCCCTGTATCAAGTGGCGTAGAAATCTCCAAGATGGCCGAAATTCCATCGGCTAGCATAGAAAACGTGTTCTTGCTAAAGAAGATACCTAATTTATTATAATTTATCGCTTGTCCCGAGGCCCTCTCATAAGTAAGCAGGATTCGTTTTAGCTCCCGTGCCTCTTGTATAGTAGCCCTACAAAACAGAAAACTATCATCAGCGAAAAGAAGGTGTGAGACGCAAGGTGCGCCTCTACACACCCGAGCTCCATGAATGCGACCCTCTAGCTCCGCCTTCTTCAAAGTTGCCGACAGGCCCTCCGCACACAAGACAAAGAGGAAAGGGGATAAGGGACACCCCTGTCGCAACCCTCTCTCAGGAAAAATAGGACCAACTCTCTCGGCATTAACTCCAATCTCGTAGTTTACGGAGGTGACACACATCATCATCCAAGCCATCCACCTCTCACCAAAACCCATCTTCTTCAGAACTGCTTCTAGATACTCCCACGCAACTCTATCATACGCTTTAGAGATATCTATTTTAACTGCAACTTCCCATTTTTAGCTCCATAGATTCGCTTCATATGATGAAGGGACTCGAAAGCCACCATCACGTTGTCTATAATGGACCGTCCACTAATGAATGCTGACTGCTCGAGAGAGACCAGCTTTGGCATTATAGATTTTAACCTATTTGCAAGCACCTTAGCCACCACGCGATATAACACATTACAAAGAGAGATGGGTCTCAAATCTTTCATGCTTTCCGGCATACTAACCTTCGGAATCAACACCACATTAGTCGACTGAATATTGGCTGGCAACCTTCCATCCTCCAACCATCTGACACAATTACGAAACACCTCGTCTCCAATTAACGGCCAAAATGCTTGATAAAACCCCGGATTAAAACCATCGGGGCCGGGAGCTTTATTAGCATCCATAGCAAAAAGTGCGTCTTTAAACTCTTGCTTTGTAAAGCTTCTAGTGAGCATATAATTGTCACCTGCTGTAACCTTCTGTCCAATGCATGAAATCACCTCCCCCATGCAAACGTCGTCCCTTTTAAAAAGCTGCTCAAAATAGTTTCTCGCCACAGCAGCCATTTCAGCATCATTCTCTGCCCAAGACCCATCGTTAGCACGCAATCTGTGGAGCTTCTTAAATTTCCTCCTTCCATTCGCCATTGCATGAAAGTATTGAGTGTTCATATCGCCGTCTCGAAGCCAGTATTGTTTAGCACGTTGTCGCCAATAAGCTTCTTCCTTTTCCATCAAAACAAGTAATTCCGCTCGGCAAGCCTCATATTCATCTGCACTCCTTGGTCTAGCATCCTCTCGGAGAACCTGTAAGCGTTGCTTCACCACCTTCATCTCCCTTTTAAACTTACCAGCAAGAATGTGGCCCCAAGCCTCCAACTCCGACGCACACTCTCCTAGTCTATCCTCCAATGACCGTCCAACACTCCCGTTCCACCACCCTTCAACCATTTGTCGCATACCCTCCTCCTGAAGCCATTTATTCTCGAATCTGAACCGATGAAAACGTCGCCCCTCGTTGCTGCCATTTGTATCTAACAAAATAGGGGAGTGGTCAGATATCGGCGCCACAAGGTTGCTTAGCTTCGCATCCATATTACTATCCATCCAATCGTCATTCACCAAGCCCCGGTCAAGTCTTTCCTCGACATGATTCGGCTTGCCTCGAAACCTCTCCCATGTATAAGGATATCCGACTAGAGGCAAATCGATGAGGCCACAATCTCCCACCGCCTCCCTAAACCCATCCAGAAGCGATTGCGGATGTGGGTGAGTACCTCGCTTATCCTCCGGATTGAGTAGATCGTTAAAATCCCCCATGCACACCCACGGTGTGACCACCTTCAACGACCGGAGCATATCCCAGGATTCTCGTCTACGACTCCTTTCCGGATACCCATAGAAGCCAGTTAGCCTGAAACTCCTTCCTATGTCATCAATAACGTCCATGTTGATAAAGTTCCGAGAAAAATTAACCAACCGAACCCGGTTCGCTTCCCTCCAAATCACACCAAGACCTCCACTGTGTCCATCTACGTCAACTGCAAAACACCCTTCAAACTTCAACTTCCTCCGCACCTCCTCGATCCGTTGCTTCGAACAAAGCGTCTCTATCAATATAACCACATCTGACCGATGAGCTCGGACGAGCTCATCCACTACACGAACCGCCCGAGGCTGGCCAAGTCCTCGACAGTTCCAGCATAACACAATCATTGCGTTGGGCAGGACTCGGTACCCGAGCCTGCATGCACCACGTTTTTTGGATCCTGGCGTCCATTAAAGTTATTGTTCGAGCCTCTCCTCCTCTTTCTATCCTCATTCACTTCAACTCCCTCCATATCCGACCCCTCCATTCCCGAAGCCTCCCCTTCAGTTAAGCACCATCCTCCTCCCTGAACTCCTAGGTTACCCAATAGGGCATGGACATTGACAGGTTTAGGTTTGTTACATAGTTGCTGATTAGTATCCACCTCCCCTAGCACCTGTCGGCCCCCCGGTTTCCTAATCCATTGCTCTCCCTCATTTGATCCGGGCCGTTTCAGCTCCGCTCGCAGCTCAGCACTCCACCCACGAATCAGCTGATCTTCCGGGGTTTCGTACCATATCTCACAGTGTCTCTCGATATGGCCTATACGGCCGCACACATAGCAGAATGCCGGGAGCCTTTCATATCGAAACTTGCTCATCAACCATTCCCCACCTGGCCGTCGCACCTTCCTCCCTTTTATGAGAGGCTTAGTCACATCAAAACGCGCTCTGATTCGCATAAAAGGTGTCTCCGCGGTGTACGCCAGCTTCTCATCCCATGCGATAAATTCACCAACATAATCGCCAAGCATCTTCCCGACCCTCTCCGAGCAGAACACCGGCGGAAGATCATGAACTTGTATCCAGAACTCCGTCATATTAAGAGGAACAGACGTTGGTGTCTCTCCTGCTTTGAGCCCCCGCATCACCAAAAGGGCATTGTCAAAGGACCACGGCCCTCGCTCAAGCACCCATTGCAGGTCCCGCTCATGATAAAAGCGGAACAGCACCAGCCGATCTCCCAAATCTTCGAATGTGATTCCTTTCCCTGGCCGCCACAATGATGCTAGCCGATTTTGCATCGCGTTAAAATTGATTGACTTGGACGTCATAAACATCCCCACCATGCAGTGTGCATATATGTCAATCTCCTCGTTCAAATCCAGCTCCCCTAGTTCCAACCCCACATCCTCCTCGTCAGTAAGGTCACGGTGTTGCCCTGCTTGCTCCATCCTTCACGAAGTACTCTGCCAGAATCGGAGAACGCCTCAAGAATCTCAGGAACTTTTGGAAAGAAAAAACGCGCCGCCAAAAACCCTAGGAGAAAACCCTAGACACCTCTCATACGGAGGACTCTCACCTACCTGCATGTTGTAATTATAAATAATATGGAGTTAGTAGATAATTAATGTTAGATAAGAGATAATTTCGTTACGTAAATTTTACGTAACATATATCAGTTTTACGTTAATTGTCATTACGTAATAGTCTTTAATTTAATTTTATATAACAATATAATTTTTACGTGTTACGTACTTACGTAAGAATTATCCTACATTTCATAAGACTTACGTACTTAATGGATGATTATCTTACGTAACGTAATGAAATTTTATATTACATAATAACAAGGTTATAACTGTACATGTTGTGTAAGAGACTGTAACTTTTATTTTTTTATGATAATGTGAATTTGAACATGCGACCTCTAATAGTTTCGGTTTCATGGAAAGTCTCCTGAAAATATAATTATTTTTCATTTTCATTTTCTTTTAATTTAAACAGTTTCCGTTGGTTGGTACACATCCCAATCAACGATGAGGTGAATAAATAATATGACATGACATGTATACGATACAATCAGCACGTCAAACTAAGAAATAGACAGAAAATTAAACGAATCAAAGTAGAGAATGTTAAATCAATTAGTAAACAGTACAAGAGTAGTATTTGTTAATTTTGTATAGCATATATGAGCAAAAACGTGTATTATCCCTTATTATTATAGCGTAGCTAGTTTGTACAATAACTTGTCCACGATTAAATCGATTGATGTGTCGTCTATCTCGATCCTATTCCGTTTTATATATTATTGTCTGTCAATTTCTAACATACGGTAGCCAAGATTGATACGTGAGTTTTCTTTCAGCTCGTAGCATATATATATATTCCAATAAGTCAAAATACATGGCACCACATACATACAAACTTCATAATACAGTCATAGATTTGGATGCTATAACAAATAAGGTGATAAGTCAATCAAGTCCAGTGATCGACGGCCATGATCGAGCTGAGGTTCATAGGAGAAACAAATCCAGAAGAGCCCTTTGGGTAGGACGAGTAGAATCCCAGAACACATAAGCATCACGATCTGAACACAGGTTTGATGCCACCGTGCATCGACCCTCTCCGTTGTATGAACCCTGCCCGCAACATGCCACGTTCGATGTCGTCAACCCTGTTAAAGTACGCTTGTTACGTATAGGTCAACGACTATTGCAATTAACAGAGTTATTTCTTACGTAATCTATATAAAATAAACTATGTTACGTGAAGTCAAACTGTCGTTTGTCATACGTAACTATCATTTATAACTGTTACGTAAGATGAAAGGATGATTTAATTACAATAATTAGTGTTGTTAGGGTGACAAACGAAAAATAACATGATTTAATCAAAAATAACATGATGATCAGACTGCATTTTTTGCCCAATGTCAAAATTGGACAACCTTGCCGGTCAGGAAGCAGCACCACCTGTCAAGGTGTGTAAGTGGGTCGGCGCATGATTCAAATTTAATGTTTATTTTCATGGACACAGTTTTTTTTTTTTTTTTGATGAATTTATTTTCATGGATACAGTTGACTTGGCCCATGAAATACACATAATTCAATTTAGTCATTAATCGACACATATATTTACACCTCTAGCCGCCATGGACAGCACTGCGCCAACCAGCTAGTCTCCATACAACCTGGCATCTTATAAGATATAAATATATAAGGAGGCAAAGTTCTCGGAAAACTTTGCCACTCTATATATTTTATATCTCATCATAAGATGTCACCTAGATAGTACGGTGCTACCTATCAATAAAATTCTCTAATTTTGACATGTGAAAATAAAATCACCACCTAATATTATTTTCGATTAAATCACACTCCCAAAAGTAAAATAATTAAGTAATGGTACATAAATTAATTAAAAAAAATTCTGAATATACAAAATTGGGTAAAATGAAATAGCTAGTACCTTATGATCTAGGGTTGGCGATGATGTCGGTGCCGGAGTCGAAAGCATTGATGAAAATGAAAGCTTGGTAGCCAACATCGGAGTTCAATTGAGTGGTCACCTGACCTAGCCGTGAATTGAACGAAGCAGCAACACTCTGCAACTCTTCATCTCATTCGTCGTCCTTACCGCTCCTCTTCTTCTTACTTCTCTTTCCGGCGGCCAACACCTTCGGGTAGCAACCCACCGGACCTGAACCCTTCACCAGAATCCGACGGAACCCTAGCTCGTATAGCCTCTGAAAATTAATTAACCCAGTTAGTAAACGATATAAGATCTGATTGGTCATGAGTTCAATCGTTAAGTCGGACCCTTCCATGCAACCTATAGTTGATGGGACATGAGCAAACACCTGACAACAAACACTTTAAGCTATGTATGTCCTCTCGTAAGTTTTGAGGACAAAAATCACGTAACAATGTACTACCGATGACACATTGTTCAACTTTTTTTTTTCGAAAATAGACAAATAATGACACGCAGGTGGCGCTCGCGTTGCACAACCCCTTCACATTAACATTTAGTGTGTTTTGTTAAGCGTGTCGACAATCAGCCAGCGCCACGCCACTTGCATGTCATTATTATTGTCTAGTTTTGGACGATGATGAATAATAGTGTTATCGACGATAAATTGTTACATAATTTTGTCCTCAAAAACCACATGTCATCAAGGCTCTACTAAACGCTCTCGGGGCACGCTCTTAGTACTTTTCAATCTTACACTCACTAAATACGTTTACCCCTCATATTATAAAATGCTTCACTGCGTATATTGTCTCTGCATTGTGAGATACCACACGACGACTCTTAGGTTCTTTAGACAAGAGATCCGTCAAATTCTCACTCAAACTAGTCGATCCTTCAAATTAAATTGACCAGACCAATTAGGCAAAATAAAATTCATTCAAAATGCTCTCCCAACAAACTCGAATCTTTAAGATGCAACGATTCGAAACAAAAACTAGAGCTAATCACAATTGTTCTTGTAAATAACGCATGCTTACTATGAGATATTTCTTGAACTCGAAGACGATCAAGCCGACGAACTTGCTGGACCGGCGGTCAAACTGACGACGGGAGTCAGGGGAAGAAAGGTCGAGGTCGTCGTCGTCGTTCAGGTAATAGTCGTAGTCAATGGCGGTACCAGGGGGGAGCCACGGCGCCCCCCTCCCCCGGTATCGAGTCTAATATTACATGTATTTTTTGGTATTTTCGGAATTTGGCGCCGGGTATTTGAAGTTCGGCTCCCCCACTACGTTGTTTCGGTGAAATGTTGTTTTAAATTTTACGTAATAGTTACTCATAATTCACTTATAGTGTGTAATAATTAAATATTTGATCATAAATTATCCAAATTTAAAAGAAAAATTGCCGGTGGCACATATAATTATTCTTTTACTAATTAAGCAACCTATAACCAAAACATTTATTGTGTATTTTTACTTAGTATTAGATGAATGAAAAATTTATACTATTATTCAAATTTGAAGAAAACTTTTTGCCGGTGGCACCATTTTTTAATATACAATTTGGCTCCCCCCGTATACCAATCCTGGTTACGCCATTGGTCGTAGCAGTAGCTCAAGATATCGTCGTCGCCGAGGGCGATATAGCAGAGTGCACTCTGTATGAAGTAGTCAGTCTCCTCTTCTCCGATCAGTGCCACAACCCGCCGCCGGTACTCCTCGTAGTAGAGGAATTGCTGGTACATCCTTATTAAATATCCCTATTAAATCATCATCATCATTTTATCATACATCATGTTGATTTTTTATTAACAAAAAAATTTAAGTCAGTGTACACGGCGGCGGCGGCGGCGGCGATGAGGGCTGAAATGGATGACATGGTGGCAGAATGGGAGAAGAACTGTAGTCAGTCAGTGTACACGTAGCAGAATTTGGGTTATATTATATTATTATATATAATATTATAATGGCAGAGATCAGGTCCTACGTCTAAATTGGTGTAATTAGTTTGGTTTAATCTATTAAATGTTACCAATTCCTTTCGCAACTCCCACCATTGATTAAAATGTTACAACTTACCAGCTAGCTAGGAGGTTGTTGACAAACCGAATCGAGCGGAATTTTATCAGTTTCAAGATTGGATCGTTATTTTTTTTAGGCGAATTTAAGTTAGAAATTAGAAGACAATGTGGAACTCGAGTTAACTCGAGCCTGGCTCATTAATTGTTCTTGACAAGCTGAGCTCGAGTTTAACTCAAATTTCACTAGTTTATAAAGTCCCGATGAACATTCATCAAAAAAATAAAAATAAAGTCCCGATGAACACAATTCAAGCTCTAAAACGAGTTATACTGAAATTTACAAGTCTTTATCATTTTCGTATTTAAAATTTACAAGTTTCTACTCACGAATTATCAGTTAGGCCCTTATCGAGTCACTCACAGTTCTAAATGAGCTAACTTGCAAGCAAGACTCAATAAGCCCACGAGCCAAACCAGTTCACGAGCATGCCAATATGAAGTTCCGAACTATGGCTGGCTCGGACTCGTATCATTTACTATAAAGCCAAGTTCAAAAAAGTTCATTAATAGGACTTTACAAGCCGAGTCTCAAATAGCTGACGAGCAGCTTGACTCATTAACAGCCTTACCAGCTAGCCAATACTCTGTTTTTCCAATTAGCCTGCAGTACTCTTGGTCGATAATGGTCAAGCCAGAAAAAAATGACAATTTTAACAGCTGTAATTTCAAGGACAGACCTAGCACCTTCTGGCCTAGTGGTAAAACACTTGGCTAGATGTTGGCTTGGGTACATCCACCCTGGGTTCGACTCCCACCAGAAGCAAATCCAAGGATTTCCTTGTTGAGAGCTAATGTGTGGTAGAGACTAATCTAGGTGAGTGGGCTTGGGCCATTTCTTGGTCTGTGGGCTTTCAGCAAGGGCCGGAAGAGCTAGTAGCAGGCGACTGTCGGTAACGACGGTGAGAAAACGTCCTGCACAGGGGCTTGTCTCTGATGCAGGACCGGAGTTTAACCTTGGGTGAGGATGCCCGAAGGGCGACCCATTGTGAGACTTCTCCGTCATCAAAAAAAAAATTCAAGGACAGCAGCTTCATCAGCTTTAATAGCTGAGCTCAAGCATCCTTTACTAACAGCAATGAAATAAGTTCAATCAATCTTGAGAAACTTATGTTTCCGATTTCTTCCCATTGCCAAACCATGTCGCCATATCATCATCATCACCACCACCACCACCATCATCATCATCAAGGTGATTCAACCATCCCGGCCCTTGTTGTCGATCAGCATCGTTTCCATGTTCTTCGCTGCTGCCCTTTCCCCTCGTACCAACTCTGGACCGTTCCAACATCTGCAGCTTCCATTCTTCCCTAGCGGTTGGATCCCGCGACAAGTTGCTCTTCCCTCCTGCAATCGGGAAGTTCATAAACTTGGAACCATCATCGTCTGCGTCTCTTCCTTCTTCGACAAATCTCCACTTGTTTGAATGTGGATTACGTTGGTCATCGCCTTTGTTAACGGACCTTGTTGAAGAAGTACCATCTTCAGCATTGGCTCCTCCATTGACATGTTCATGTGGGTAAGGTGTACTCGAAGCGTTTGAGGCCTTTGGTCGTTTATGATCACATTTCAAGCATATCATGTTCCTCCTAAAGTTTATGTAATTGCACCTGCAAAAAAACCAGCAAAATCGTAAGTGAAACGGAGCGGACAATCTGAGGGTTAACGAGATAGGGAGTTGAGAAAGGAAGACTCACGACTCGCATTCCCATTCTCCAGGATTCATATGCCTCTTTGGAGGTCTTTCTTCGCATTGCAGACATCTTGTGTTCTTGGCAAAGTTCAAGAAATTGCACCTGTATGGATTGGATGAAACGAACAATCCTTAAGAAATGAAAATCAATTAGAGAAGCAAAAATGAAAATTCACTAGACTAACCTTTCACAAATCCAATCGCCTTTCTTCAACGGAAGATGATCACGATCTTCCCTCAAATGCTTCAGCCTTTCTTCGTTAAAATCACTGCATCGCAAGCACTTGATATTTCTCGCAAAATTCAGGAACTCGCACCTGAACGGTACAAGAAACAGAGAAAATTTGTCTGTCAGTATATGAAGAGTTCCAGGTATGGGTCTACAATTCCCAGAATGGCAAGAGATAGTGGTAAGTTACTTGGGGCAAATCCAGTCGCCTCGCTTCACGGCAGCCTTTTTAACGCCCTTTTCTTCTGAACTTGAGTTATGCCTCGGCATTGTTTCAAAGGTTCTGTTATGTGACCCATCAGAGTCAGGTTGCTGGCTGCCATATTCTGCCATTTCTTTCAGCAGATTCCTAACGGATTCTTTGACCAATTTGTTTTGACATGGCTTGTTTACCACAGTACCAGAAACGAAATCAAGCCCATGCGTCACAAGAATTCGCATAACATCAACAGTACGGCCACCTTCATCTTCACGGGCCTTTACATATGCCCTGTCACAGTCTCCCCTCAAGTTACAGGAGCTACAGACCTGTTAACATGCTGGTTAAAGTGAAACGAAACATACACGTAAATAAGGACAAGAAAAATCGGAAGATTTTTTTCACAAAGATTGGAAGGGGGCATGGAGGGTACACACATTGCCTTCATCGACACCCACATGGGCACGTAGACGTTTTGCTGAGTTGATGACTTTCCTGTCCAAGGTTGGGCAGCCAAATTTAGAAATGATCTGAATATCTTTTCTTGAGAAGAACCTGACAATAGATGCAGCGAGTGTCGGATAAGCAAATATAAAGAAGAAAAACATCGATAAACCAAAACTAGTTCCGCGAAAAAGCTCACACTCTTGCAAAGTAAATCATTAGTATGGACATTATTGAGGAGGATACAGGAAAATTATGGTCTTAAGTATGTTTGCACGAGATGTGACTACTCACAACTCGAACTCAAACTGTCAAGTAGGGTGGATCAACGCTTCCACCACATTAGCAGATATGGTCCTTACAGTTAACCGTGTCTCATCTTGATAGGAGGAGCAAGTAGTAGCCACTGGCGTAATTCCATCTCTGGAGGAAATTAAAATTATTCATTAGAGATATCCTCCAGATTAAGCTGGTCAAAGAGGAAACTCTCTTCTACCATGCTAGAACTACGAAGTTCTCTATCGGATAATAGTTTACAATCCTGTTTCCAGAGTAAAGACTCTGCCATGTTCAACTTGGGTCGTAAAATAAGAGCCATAAAATCTCAGAGCCAGTTCCAGCAGTAACCATTAGCCTCCTTAAGCACTATTAAGGTTCCTCAATAGCACAAATTCAAACAATTATACTGCCAATTTCTCACCACATTGACACAAAGATGCTATGGTTCTCAAAATAGTCCAAAATCAAACTGGTTACAGGCATCCTATTCATATAAACCACGAGAGAAACATAAACCAGAGAGAAGAAGAATTGAATGGCAATACCTTATAAGACCGAACTGATCACGTGCGAAATTAAGGCATGCTGTCCTGATGCTGTTTGTTTCTTTAACCCCCAATTCCTCAGCTTGAAATGGATTTCCATCAGCCTCGTAGTACCCTCTCTTAAACAACAATTCCATCAAATCCACCCATTCCGGCCAAGGGTGTGAAATATGAAATCCCTCTCCATTCTCCTTGCTTACTTCACTCTCACTTGACAAGGACGGCTGAGCTATCTGGTTTCCAAATTTTGATGAATCGAGGCTCTCAGCTTCACTGGAAAACGGTTTCAGCCACGGAAAACACCAGCTTCCACCATGCTTTTGTGTGCGTAAGCATACAGAAACACGAGAAGAACATAACAACTTATACATCGTGGATGCCTGACTTAAATCATTCGGCTCTCAAAGAGCTTCTGCAAGACAGGCAAGGATTGATAAATTCAGATGCGCAACCAAGGCATATGATTTTCAAAAAGAAGTGCACTTATGTCTGGATGCATGAATCTGAAAGAAATGTAATTGCAGCGTAAATAAACGAAATAGATGAAATTCATATCAAGCAGTAACATGAAATATCCAACAGTTTCTGAGGGACACTTCCAAATAGATCAATCAAAGAAATTTCTAGTTATCTATCCGATTTTATTACATAAATTCGTAATTTGACTGAATTCGCAATTTGATTAATCAGCACCAACTCGAATCATTTCCAGAATTTCATGGAAACGAAGCTCAAGAGCAACTGCTGTAGATTCTATTACATCGATATTGCATTTACAGATTCAATCCATGTCCTTAAAGTAAAGATGAACGGGTTTTCTCCAACGATTCTCATCCATTACCTGAATTAGAAGGGAACCAAAGTGGTTCAGATGGTTGCAAGTCGGCGGCGACCAAGCTCGTCTAGAGTCGACGGACGGTGACGTCTCTAGTTATGATGATAGTATATCAGCAAGGAGCAGAGTTGCCGTAGTGAGACAGCGGCAATGAAAGACGACATGCATAAAAAAATTAGTGCAAGTTAGGGCTTGCAGTGAATCGTAAGATTTTGATTTCTGAGATAGATTAATATCCATTTTGGTCAATAACCTATAGGGTTATAACAGAATGGTCATTGACCATTAATATGTATCTAGAATGTCACTAAACTTAGTTATAACAATGTGATCATTCTGTTTGGCAGTTGGTATCGAGAGACCGGGTACCCACCAAAATTCGGTAAATTTGGCAAGGATTACCCTTTAACAGGGTAAAGTTGACGGATATTACAAAACTCGGTACCCAATTGGAGCGGGTTACGAATGGGAACGAATTTGAAAATATCCACCTCATATCAAACCCGATGAGTACCTGTAATGAAACGACGTTATCTAAGCCACAATATATCATCTATGTTTAAAAAACCATGACCAATTTCTCATTTAATAACTAATTCAGGTCTTCACTCAACTCACTCATTAATCAAGTACGTTGTTCTCCCTCGAATCCTAATGCTTTGAAAATCGTAGCTTTATCTCAAAATTCTCTTTACAATTCAGACGTAAAAAGATTTGAGATTCGCCCAACGGGTATTCTCTTTACAACTCAAACGTAAAAGATTTAGAGTTCACCCAACGGTAGCGGATTTACCCGATACCCATTCCGGAGCAGGATGATTTGAATTTTGTACATGTTTAGATGCGAGTACGGATAATACCATTTCTATAACTGACAACACAACAGAAGAAAAAGGAAGCACACGAACTTAACACAAGTCTAAAAGCTCCAAGGACAATGTTCCACAACGCCACCATCCCAACTATTCAAGCAACTTTCCATTCCAACACCATACCGCCAATCATTAAACTCCACAAACTCATCAGCAAACTCCATCCAATCCACCAAACCTTCTCCTGCTACCTGCTCATCACGATTCACCATTGCCTGCGAACCCTCATCATCATGAACACCATTGAAACCAGCAGCAACAACAGCAGAAGAAGCAGAAGAAGCAGAAGACCCATCTAACTCTTCTTCAGGCGGCACAGTTTGATGAAACCCAGAAGGAAGATTGAGAGTGGCAGAAGGACCATACATCCTGATAGCAGCTTGATCATAAGCTGTTGCTGCTTCTAAGCAAGTGTTGAAAGTTCCCAACCAGATCCTGTTCCTTCTATTTGGTTCTCTGATCTCTGCTACCCATTTCCCCCATGTCCTCTGCCTCACTCCTCTGTAGCTGCACTTTGAGTTCTCTGGTCCTCCTTTGCCTCTCATGCATCCTTTTCTGGATTTCCCCATTGACGACCATGGTTTCTTCGAGCTCTTGCTGTTGCTTTGTTCCTTCTCCATTGCACTGAGATACTGTTATTCTGGAAGTTGAAGTTATTAACATATAAAAAGCAAAAGCATTTTAAACTTAAACTGTCAAGTAAGAGTTTCAAGGAGTATGGTTGTTGACGCGTGTACACTGAGGTAGCCACTTGAGATGACATGGCATTTGGTGTAGAGAGACAAGTACCTTAGACACCTGTCAGAAAGGATTCAAGCTTCTTCAAGGTTAAGTAGCTGAAATTTGCGGCTTCTGATGTCAAAATAAGCTGAATTTCAACCATGGTTAAAACTGGGGAGCCACAGATGCTTCAAAAGACGTGCCCTTTATTTTAATAGATAAGATTCCAGCCTTTTGGGAATGACAACCAACACAGAAAAAAAACACAAGTTCAAAGGGTTTCTTCAGTAGCTATCTAGCTATCTAACAAGGGTAAATCTTACAGCCATAAACAGACAGTGTCTGATAATCCCAGCTGACCAGGAGCTCGACTTCTCTTCAGGCAAGTTACTGTGATGTTTCATTTTGATTTAATGGTCCTATGCTGTACTTCTTGAAGAACTCTCTGAACCCATATGGGCTGACATCGAAGTTGAACTGGATGCAATACAGTATACATGTGTCAGGACAACGTGCAAAGAGTATGAACATTGTATGAAAACGTTATTGAGATGCGAAACTTACAGGTAGAACTTTAACGGCGTATCTGGTGGTGCCGGGGTCGATTCCCTTTCCTCGTTAGCTGCCTGTAAGCGAGAGAAGAAAAGAAGGATGAGGTATCTTCCTATAGTTGAGCATCGAATTGGTCAAGTTTGTATCACTAATTGAACAGTACAGCCCCCATCCAGTGCTTTTGCCAAGTTTTGTGTTCATTTCGTTCGTTTGTTTGTTTATCTAAATGCAGTCTTTAACCAACAACTACGAGTATGTGACATTGCAAGATTACAGGCAATGATTTGCAATAAGGTTAGAGTAAAGGAAGATGGAAATACTTGTTCTGGACTGTGGAAGATTTCAATGAATGGATACTCCTTCTTCTGCCGTGTTATACAGAATCCTGGGTATTTCGGACATTCAACCTGGAGAAAAGCAACGAAACTGATCACCATATTGCAGAAGGATAACGAGTAAAGAGTGAGCTATTTAATAATGAACACCATCAATGTGAATAGACAAACACGCTTCGAACATAATATCATTTGCAGAACCAAGAAGGATCTTCACTTTGCCTATGAGAACCCATTTTATGTACTCAGAACTAGGATTCATCGAAGCCTATCAAAAAATTCGCATTCTTTTATAAGACAAAATCCATAGCCATCCTAATTCAGGGGTAATACTGCACCTATTCCACTAGCTGAACTGAAGCGTGAATCGTAACATTCACAACAGAAACAAACTTACCCTCATAAATTTGACACCAGGAGAAAACTCTGCAGCAGCTTCCTCGAGTACTTTGTCAAGATGTTTTGTGTAATTGCTCCTACATCATGGAAAGTTAATTGTCAGAGACGATTACTGAAACACATACAAAGGGACAACCCTAGATCCCAAATTACCTGATGGTAAAAGCAACTGCCACTGGGTAACCTTCATGCAGAAGCTTGACAAACTCACGTTCTGATGTAAAATGTATAACTCGTGATGGGCCAAGATCTTTTGGATGTCCAGTATAGTACCTGAACTAAAAAATTTTGAGTCATACAAATAGCATAAGAACATGATAGGAGGAACAACAATGCATTATTGAAAGCAGGTCCCCTGGAGCAAAATGCAGGAAGGTTTCAAGCTTACTTGCATGTACAGCGTAGTTGACTGTACATTCGGTCAAAAAATGACTGCTGCTCCATTTGCTCCAATAAAGCACCAATCCGCTTCCTATAATTACCCTGAAAGATGTTCACAAATTCCATGAAACTCTCAAGAATGAGATCAAACCAACCAAATCCAAACACTGAGAACCACCATCAGAATTCCAGGCGAAAACCATTCACAATATGTCACACCTAAATGTTCTCTTCTAGGAAGCAAGAACAAAGAGCAATCAAAGAGGTACAGAAGACACCAAAGAGAACACATAGGAAAGGTAAGAATGGTTGCAAACATCAAACAAGAACACTGAATCATCAGCTAGCAGTTCAACTAACATTTACAATACTTCGCAATTCCTGCATATTCCACCATAAAAGGATACAGAAAATCAAAGTAGAAACTAGCACTATGGTTATATTAAAATCTCAAGCCTAAAAATGCACTTTAAATCACTTAAAATAAATATTCCCTAAGATTTCAGATTACAGAGATAATATGCACTCAAAGGAGCTCGCATTTGCCTCAATCAGCATACCAGAAACAGATAATCACAAACTCACTCGATCAATTAAGGCCCTCATCTCACCATAGTGAATCATAGTACAAGATTAATAAATTTTCGGTAAGAAATGGAAAACTTCTTCACTTCATCTTCGAAACACGAAATTGCGAGGGTTTGCTGCTATTAGACAATCCAGAGGGTTCCTTGTTCATATATTACTCATTCCTCTCTCTACACTCCACCTTTCATTAACACATGATCAATTAAGCAATGATTCATACCGCAAGCTGGACCTAATCCTTATATCGAAAATCGAAAAGAAATATCAAGGCGCCCTAGTAGTATACAGGAGAAGCTAGACAACATGTTTAAAAAACGATAAGGCAACCTCTTACCTGAAGGCATAGAAAATCAGTAGGTGCTCGTCGACGCAAGCTGGGGATATCCCGAATAGAACGGAGGACGGCGATCGGCGGCGCGAGAAGATGGCTGACGGCGATCGGCGGTTCTATACTTTCAGAGTTTCAGTTGAGGTTTCGCAGAACGTTGGATTTAGGGGGTAGATTTTCCAGTTTGTGATTGGGCCTGAGTTGGGTTTTATCATAATTGGGCCGGATTTGAAAAGCCCAGTTTACGAAACAACTACGTAAGCCCATAACACTTTTTTTTATTATCAACGGTTGTAATATGGATAAGACAACGGTAAATAAACCACCGTGCCAAATGGGAAGCTATCGGCGGCTTCTTCTTCTCCAGCTCCACTTCAATCCGCCATCGCCGCCGCTATCAGTTGCAGTTCAATTCCCCGACGAGTTCAACAGAGCCGGAATTTCGCCATACGGCGGTGACCTCGTCCGGCGGAAGAGAGCCTCGGGTGCGAATTTGAGCTGGCGGCTGCGCTACGACTTCAGAGATGAGCAGCTCTTCACTGACGATACCGACGATCGATACGACGGCTTCCGGTTCGGCGGAGCTTCGAAGAAGCGAGTCTGGTGGCAAGACGACGATGAAGAAGAAGATGATTCGTGGGAGTTCGGCGGTTCAAGAAACGAGTTCCCGATTTTCCAGGTAATCATCAAATTAAAACTCGCCGAATGACATTAGAATGCCTAGGTGAAGAAATTAGCATAGGTTTAAGTTGATTGATAGGATAAGATTAGATATCTGAAATTTCAATTAGGGAAACTGATTCTGCTTCTGTGTAGAACAGTCTGATTAGGATGCTTTGATAAATTGTGAACTTAGATTTGCCCTAGCTAGCGGTTCCTGATAGGTATATGTGTTTGTTCCAGGTGATATCAGCTTTAGGTTGGATGGTTCCGGCCATAGCCGTATCAATGCTAGTAGGAACAGACCAGAATGCATTTGTGATGGCATTAGCAGTTCCACTGGTACAGACTGTTGTTTCCATTGTAGTTGATAAGCTTTGGGGAAGACCCGCATATGACAGACCACGAACCACCAAGTCCTGGACCAAGACAAGTAGAAGAACTAGGCGACCTTTCAATGGAGCTGGTTCTAGGACAAAGGAACAAGAAGTAGAAAGCAGAAGTGGGAATGGCTACCAATCCTGGGTTGCATCAGACGATGCTTCGCGTAAGAGCGATGGCAAGTATCCCAAATTTGGTGGGTGGGATGAGCTAGATGGAGAAGGAAGTGAAGCTCAGAGGGTTCGGAATCGGAGTAGGAAGGGAGATGGGTCGAGGAAGCAAGGTAATAGAGTTAGGATGAGTAGAAGAAGAAGAGTTGGGGATAGACCTCTGTGGATTCGGCTGCTGGTTTCTGTTTTCCCTTTCATGTCATCCTGGTCTTCCTTCCTACTTTGATCACTGACAACCATTGATAATGTACTGGAAGAGCAGCTGCAACTCTGCAAGACAAGGTACAAGGCTTGTTGTGGCATAGCAGAGGTATGGAGAGTGTGTGCATTCTTGATGTGGCGTCAAGCGTGACCTTGGTGACCTAGGGAGCGAAGGGGATGGCCGATAAAGTCGTGAATACGAAGTTCGATCCGAAGCAGATGAGGTGATTTGGTCGAATTGGTGCCACGATCGATGCATACAAAGTTGTGGAGGAGATTAGGAGCTGCTGAACATGATAAGATGGCGATCGTTAATTACTATTTGTGTTTCTTGTTTGGTGAAATGTCAAGCAAAGAGACGATTAATGTCAAGAAAAAAAGTCGTTTGGTTAATGGTCATTTTTATTGGGTTAGGTTTTCTAATCTCAGCTTTTATAGGCTTAATATCCATTTTGGTCATCAGTTTGTTGTGTTTATAACAGTGTGGTCATGAGTTCTAAAAAAGTTACTTATATACTATTAAACTATTTCAGTTGGAACTCTTCGATTATTTTGTTAGTTTTCCATTCAAAAACTTAAACAAAGTTGATGAATAACCACGTCAATTCACTATCATCTATTCTATATTAAACTCAATATATTAAATGACTCCAAGCAAATTGACCCAAAATCTTTTAACACAACACAACAATGGGATGGTGGCGCAGTTGGCTAGCGTGTCGGTCTCATAGCTTTAGAGATATCTTGAGGTCTAGAGTTTGAGCCTCTCTCACCCCATACTATTTTCAAATAAAAAATAGGCCTAATACCATTGTACATCATAAACTATTGGCTTATTACGAGTCTATACATATTCTTTTCCAAATTCCAAAAATGTCACGAAAATAGCATGTCGTCAAGTTCTGTTTGAATTCGTTAACTAACGTGGCATGTTTGCCTATGTGGCGCGTATATTCTGCATACGTGGATTGCTAGTAGTGGACATGTCACAAAATATGAACAATCATGCCTACGTGGCATATTTTACTAACAAACATTTACAACAATGCCACCGACTCACAGTGAGGTTATCAAAACCGGCGGGGAACTTTTCGGCGAAGCGATTCTTGCCGAGGTTGAGTCTACCAGGTCATTGAGTTCGAAGAAGAGCGGCAGAATCTAGCCGGAAAAGGAGATTCCTTAGAGGTACAAGTTCCGGAGGTGGGTACAGTAGTACATGAAGCTAGATCTGAAGGAAGGCAAACAGTGAGGGAGTTAAGCCGAAGGCTGAATGTACGAAGCTCGGTAGTTGGAGCAGAGTCGCTCGGTCGATTTCGATTTCGAAGATGAGCTCCACGGTGGAGCAGAGGCGGAGCGGAGCCGCTTAATCGATTTTGATTTCGAGCCCCACAGTGGAGCAGAGGTGGAGCCGAGCCGCTCAGTCGATTTCGATTTCGAAGACAAGCCCCACGGTGGAGCAGAGGCGGAGCAGTCGCTCAATCGATTTTGAATACGAGCCGCACGGTGGAGTGGAGGCGGAGCACAGCCGGCGACGAGATCTAGGGTTGAAACTGGAAGAAGGGAGAGAGATTTAGCATACCTTCCCAATCCTTGCTCCCGTGGTACTCCCTCCACCGGGAAGCTAAACTGTTCCTCGGAGAAGACATCTCCTCCGCCGCCTTCATCTCGGCCAGATCTGGGCCACATTAAGCCCCTCGAGTAAATATATTCCCCTGCATCGGCCAACTGAGATGCGCTCGTACTCGGAGTTGCTACGGCGGTGGCTTGAGAATCCAGCTGCTGCTGGGAGTGTTATATCTACAGATTGGGCTTCACATCCATGGCGAGATTAACTTAATCGGAGACCCAGAAAGAAATCACAGCTGAAATGGCGAGAGGAAGTTTGAATTGTTGATCGGTAGAGAAATGAGGGTTAGGGCTTTCACCCAAAATTGAAATTAAAATTGGTGGAGAAGAGGCGGGATGCAGGAGTGGAGATGAAAGGGAAGGCTATCGGCGACCATGGCCGGCCGGCGGAAGGAGGACATAGAGAAAGAGGGGTGACAGCGGTATTGTGTGGTGGCGGTTGGGAAGAAGAGAGAGACATGGGGAAGAAGAAAGATAATTTAAAATAAAATAGTTAAAATGACGTGGCATCCATGTCACACGCCACATAACATTTTGGACACAGTCAGCTAACTTCGTTAGGCCACGTAGGATGATTTTCAGCGAAAACTAACGGCATGACATTTTGGTAAATGGGTGCAGAAGGTCATGACATAATTGAAATTCTGAAAAGGTTAAGTATAAACTCGTAATAAGCCAATAGTTTATGATGTACAATGGTATTAGGCCTAAAAATATATATATTTTTATCACAACCTTTGTTTTTTAACCCAACCTTTGTTTTCTACTTAAACGGGTTCAAAAAAATATTTCAATTGTAATCCATTATTTTGTTAGCTTTTCGTTCAAAAATTTCGATAAGTTGTACAATCACCATGTCAATTCATCATATATATCCACATTACATTTGACATGTCATCTATTCTATTTTAAATTCAACTTATTCAACCGACATCAACCAAATTGACCCAAAATATTGTAAGACAACAAAGGGGTGGTGGCGCAGTTGGCTAGTGCGTAGGTCTCATAGCTATAGAGATATCCTGAGGTCGAGAGTTCGAGCCTCTCTCACCCATAATATTTTGGAATAAAAAATATCTTTTTAATGAAACCTTTGGTTTTTAACCCAACTTTTGTTTTCTACTTGAATAGGTTGAGTTGAGATAGAATAGATGACACGGTAGAGACGATGTGGACATATATATGGTAAGTTGACATGGTGATTCATCGATTTAACGGAAATGACTGACGAGTTAAAATTAGAATAAGTTAGTGGTATTTAGGTGAATTTACAAAGATTGATGATCAGAACTTTACAAACCTAATAAGTTGGTGACCACAGTGGCTATTAAGCCAAGCTTTATGGGGACAGCGCCCGCCGCCAAGGCGGCGATGCGATTATGTGAAATGAATAAAGTGCAAAAAAGTTAATATATTATTTTCACAAAAAAGTGCAAGAGTTAATGCTTATGACTGAATTTTATTTCTGTTTCAGTAGACATAAATTTCGGCTCTTATTAGTATTTATGACTAATTCTTTTCTCATCCTACTCCTTGGTTTTTCGACGGTCTAGATTGATTATTAGTCGGTTCATCAATTAGCAGCTACCATGTAATGATTCGCTTGAATTTCGATCGAGGAGCTATAAATAGTTAATCAGCACAACACTGATGGGATAAGACATTATCATTAGACTCCACTAAACGCCTTATGACGTACGCTTTGTAGCTTATACACCATAGGCCCCCAAACGCCTTCAAGCAACCCCAGATACTTCTCCGTCTCGCAAAATCTTACACCTTAGACGCTTACCCCCTCATAATCATCCCACTTACTATTCTTCGTACGTTGTGCGAGTTACACCACAATGACGAGCGACAACGGATCCTTCCTCAATACATTCAAACTTGATCCTGCAGATTGAACCATCTTGTTAAGCCACGTGATGTCAAAAGGTTGGAACGTCTGACGCGCTAAATAAGGGCTAAGCACTATCTGACGCGCTAAATAGGGGGCTAAGCACTAAACACAGCTACTTTTCAACACCACTTAGAACCGCCAAATGGAAAATACGATTAATACTATTTAAAAAACTTTCCTTACTTTTACAAAAAAAATTGTATTTTAAGATACAATTACTGATGGGCTACAACTCTCGATAGGGTCGTGTCGCCAGGTCCAACAGCCAAAAGCAAGTACACAAACTCATATTACAGGGGTTCATCTAAGATCATCGATGTCGAATCTCAACTATTAATCTCTCTAGTGGTCAAAATATATTTCTCAGAACTCCATTAATCACACGAGGGACACGCGACATCCATGCACTAATCTTAATGCCCTAAAAAGAAAAGCTAGTATCATTTATGACATGCCACCTATATCACACGCTTCACGCACACATGCTAAGGGTTGCTCCATGTAGATGTTTGGCTTTTGCTAACATCGAACAATCAATAATATTTCATAAGAGCTTTCCTTACTTTTTACCAAAAAATTACATTTTAAGATATAATTAGTGATGAGCTACGACTCTCACTTGGGTCGTTTTACCAGGTCCAGCAGTCAAGAGCGGGCCTACAAACTAATATTACATGGTTTATATAAGGTTATCAGGATAAAATGCGGCCCATGCCCTCATAGTTATCCATTTCTGCACGTTATGCCATCATAGTTTAGATTCTGCATCGGGTGCCCTTAATGTACTGTTTAGCTGCACGAGTATAGTTTCCTTCGGTTTTCCGGTATCCAACCGGTTAACAGTCCAACGTGGCCACCATTTACTTTAAAATAATCTATTACTAAGACAGAGAAAAAAAACATTTTAAATTAAATGGATGTTTTCTTTTCCCTTTCTTCTTCTTGTTTTCTCCGTCTCTAGTCTACCCCTAAAACACAACACTAAATTCATCAACAAGCAAGGCATTGAATTAATTCATTCTCACCACCACACCTCATCTTCTTCTTCGTCTCCTCATTCAACACCTTCGGTCTTCCATTATACTCCCTACACATCACGAAACTCACCCCGCCACATCTCCGATAGTCGGCGGTGAGCCGCCGCTGAATCCCTCAAAGCATCCCTTCCTCTTCGAGCTTCGCCACACTTGCAGCTCCTCTGATCAGCCTCCCTTTCACGAAAACCAGAGGAACCTTCATTTCTCTGGTCCCCATTAGCAATCTTATATCTTGGTTGAACCTTGAATCTGAATTCGAAGAGGAGGAAGATAAAGAAGTAGACAACGTCCTCAACTCGGTTGACGATTGGGTGAGTTTCGGAGATGATTTGATTGGGTAACTCAGCCGAATCTCTGCCTTGAGATGTGGATTTTTTTTTAAGCTTGAGGATTGGCCTAGGGCTGAAATTGAAATCAAAAGCATAAGAAGAAGAAGATCACTTGACTTTGCCTCTGTTTCCGACTACACAATTCCGCCTCCGGCCTCTTCTTCGTCTTCCTCAATAGATCAACCAATATCTTCAAATCCCCACCGTTACTCAACAAATCAACACAATTCCACCGATTTAGGGTTCGTGGTTTCTTACCAAATGAACCCTATCGAGTTCTCCTTGGAAATCGTACAGTTCTCGAAGAAGAATCGGCGAAATCAGGAACCCTAATTCTGACCGAATCAACGACAATATCAAGATTAATGTGGCAAGATGCAAACTCGAGTTTCTCCAAATCGGTTGGGGCAATCATCGTTCTCAGGAGGAAGAAGTCGTCCGAGGAATGAAGAGGTAGAAAGAGGAAAAGGAAAGGCTGGGAGTGGAGGAGAATCGGTCGGGAGAAGCGGAGGAGCAGATGATTCCCAGATTATGCATTTCACATTTAAGTTTTCATTTATTTTCTATGGTCCCACTTATTAATTGATGAACTTAAACACGTGGAGGCCACGTAGGATGAGCAACCGGTTGAATCCCGGGAAACTGGAAAATTTTTTACGTGTGCAGCTAAACAGTACTTTGAGGGCACTCGACGCAGAATCTAAACTATGATGGCATATGGTGCAGAAACGGATGACTATGAGGGCATGGGCCACATTTTATCCAAGGTTATCAAGATCAAATCTCAACCATTAATCTCTCTAGCTGTCAAGATATATTTCTCAGAACTTCATTAATCACACGAGCACACGAGACCTCCATGCACTAATCTTAACGCCCCATAAAAGAAAAAGCTGGTCCTATCATTTATGACACGCCACCTACCTCACACGCTTCACGCACACATGCTAAGGGCCCCTCCGTGATACTTTTTTGTCTTTTCCAACGATTTACTGCTTTACACTATTGGTGCTTTCCTTTTCGCAATAGGTATCCTTTGTCAGGCAAATCATACTCGAAAACACTTCTCGACTTGAGTAGACACTTTGCTCAACCATGCAAGAAGTTAAAAAATGAGAGTAGTTTTACACATAACTAGCACATAAATCTCCTTTAGGGGTCTAAACATAATTTACCAGCAAGGTGTCCAAAAATGACTGAATTTATTTTATAAGTACCTAGTCGAAATTTTTCACTAGCGAAAACGGAAATTTAAAGAATAACAAGAAAAGAGGGCAAACTACGGAAAATAGAAAGAAGAAAGAAGGGCAAAAGCGTCAAGACGGAACAAAATCCTTTCCCAATTGGCAAATTCCATCCCGTTTCTTCTCTCTTTCCCCCAACTGCCTGCCAACTCACAATCACCGAAATTCGCTCTCCCCCTTATTACAACACTCTCTCTCTCTCTCTCTCTCCTCTCCGTCTGTGCGTGCGTGTTCGTTTGTTGGATGCGCTTCTCCTCCACCTTCCAAAAAACCCAGTCAAAACCCCACTCCTCTCCACGCTCCGCCGCCTTCCGCCGATCCACCGCTCTCCAAACTCCGTTCGTCGCGGCGATCTTCCTCAATCTCTCCTCCACGCGCAATGGCGATCCCTCCAAAGCTCCTCTCCTCCACCACCTCCTCCATTCTCTCCTCCGCCACCAGCCTCGGTAACATCACCTCCGAGCGCGGCCTCGCCGCCAAGCTATGGATCAAGTTCCGCCGCGAATTGCATTTCGCTATGCAGTCTCCCTTCCTTGTGTGCCTTGCCGCCGGGAAGCTCCAGATGGACGCCTTCAGGCATTTCGTCGCTCAGGACTTGCACTTCCTCAAGGCCTTCGCTCACGCGTAATGTCCTCTCTCTCACGCCTTTTCTTCAGTTCTTGTTTCGTTTCGTAATATAATAAGTTTGTCCTCACTCCTCAGTCGTTCTTTCGTGGTTGCTGGTGTGAATTTTGGGAGTCCGTGACTGTCTGTTAGAGAATCTGTTTTCGCCGATAGGTGGATTGAGGAAGAACGTTTTAGGTTTGTTTTGATTGCTCTGTTTTTGTGAGCGAAAGCGGGAAATGTGAAGTAATCGGTTGCGATCGTGAGAGCAGCGGTAATAGCTAATAGTTCTTTTTTTTGGTAAACGTTAAATGCATTAAAAAGGCAAATAAGGAGTAACCGGTGGTGTATTATAGGAAATGAGCTTAAGAAGCCTTGAAAAATCTGAACCATCGGAAAGAAATTCGTCCGGATCTTTCCATTTGCAAATCATAATCTAATGGCGGACAAATTAGTGAGGGTATAAACTCAGTTATCTGTAGAACTGCTGTGTTGTTCACCTTTTACTACATATATGGAAGGTAAGGTGGGTAGAGTAGAAGTTCTTGGTGGTTACTGGTTGAAGTAGTACATGTTATGGAATTGTTTCCTCTTCTTGAAAAGTGATATTGATTATGGATTGAATATGGACAACGATCCCTGAGACAGAGATGGGGTCGCTTCTTAACTTAATGCCATATTGGTTTCTCACCAGTAGGTTAATACGGATAACAGTACGCTTGCATTATATCTCTGAATGTAGAGGAACTAATTGGCTCACTGATACCGAATTGGTTCTGCTCACATGTGGTGTCTACAGTTTTAATTACTCCAATTCTGTTTATTAATCCAAAAAAATCATGTTTGGCTTCTCATCAAATGTAAAAATAGCTTTGTAGAGGAATCTGTAATATGCTGTTATGGTAGTTTCGTGAACTGTTTGACTATGGCTATGGCTTGAATAGGGTCACCTTGACCGCTGTCTGTGCTTGGTGTTTATTTCTGCATATTATTTGGAATATGCTGAAGATGATTCATGGTTATCTGTCAACATATCTGTCTAATTAAATTGAGTGAAAAGTAGCTTATTATTGTTGTGTAATGCAAAACTGTAGGTATGAATTGGCTGAAGAGTGTGCTGATGATGATGAGGCAAAGTTAGCAATTGCTGACTTGAGGAGAGCTGTTGTGGAGGCGCTCAAGAAGCATAATTCAGTTGTTCTGGTATTGTTCATTTTGACAATAACTCCTGTTTTTCATCCTCTGTGATCAATGATGTTAGTTATGATATTTAAATACTGTACTGAACAAGGTTTAGACGTGAAACAATTAATGTTCCTCGTCCTTTCTGGATTTTTTTCTTCTTTTTTCGATGAATGTCCTTTCTGGATTTTACCGACTAAAATGCTAATGCTTATACTTAAGTTACTTGGCCTTTTCAATCATTTTGTCCAAACCAACTGTTACCTTCTTGTTTTCCAACTTTTGACTGCAAAGGCTGAGCTAACATCTGGGAAGTTGTTGAATCTGTTTTCTTGTTCAATTCTTTCAGGCAGAAATTTGCATAGGATCTTAGATAACACAAACCAGATATGGTGAACTTAGCATGCTTACTTGTAGGTATATTTACATGCACCATTTTTTTTGGGATTTTTCAGGAATGGGGTATTGAATCTCCTAAAGAAGTTGCTGCAGATTCTGCTACTGTCAAATACACAGATTTCTTATTGGCTACAGCATCTGGAAAAGTAGAAGGTGTAAAAGGTCCTGGTAAATTGGCTACTCCTTTTGAGAGAACAAAGATTGCAGCTTATATTCTTGGGGCGGTGTCCCCTTACATGCGGCTTTATGCCTTCCTTGGCAAGGAACTACAGGAACTTGTTGATTCAAATGATGACAGCCACCCCTATAAGAAGTGGATTGAATATTATTCATGTGATAAGTTTCAGGTAAGTCTTTTCAGGTTTTCTCTTTAGATTCCGTCCTAATGGAACTTGTTTTATGATGTTTATGTTGCAATGATTTTTCTTATATTGGATATAGGTGTCAGCTTTCCAAACTGAAGATCTATTGGAAAAACTTAGTGTCTGTTTGACTGGAGAAGAGCTAGATGTCATAGAGAAACTTTATCACCAGGGCATGAAACATGAAACAGAATTCTTCAATGCACAGCCACTTAAACAGCCTACTGTAGTTCCATTGACAAAAGTTCACAACCCTGACGAAGACCATCTTCTGATATTTTCTGATTTTGATCTGACATGCACTGTTGTTGATTCATCTGCGATCTTAGCTGAAATTGCTATTGTAACTGCACCAAAATCTGACCCGCCTCAACCTGAGAATCAAATTGTGAGGATGTCATCAGCTGAACTTAGGAATACTTGGGGACTTCTCTCTACTCAGTATACAGAAGAGTATGAACAGTGCATTGACAGCATTTTACCCCTGAAAAAGGTAAATTATATTCCTGCGTTCTTGAATGTTTACTAGGAAGCATCTCTTGCTTCTAATTTTCTGATTTTGCAATGCTTTATCAGTGGAGTTCAACTATGAAGCTCTTTGCAAAGCACTTGAGAAACTTTCAGTATTTGAAAGTAGAGCAAATTCCAGAGTGATTGAGTCTGGAGTCCTCAAAGGTTTGAATCTTGAAGACATAAAACGAGCAGGCGAGAGACTGCTTCTTCAAGATGGCTGCAGCAGTTTCTTCCAGAAAATTGCAGGGAACGGGAAGCTGAATGCAAATGTCAATGTGCTCTCCTATTGTTGGTGTGCAGATCTCATCAGATCAGCTTTCAAATCAGGTATGTCCTTGGGATTACGTGTGTTCATATGAATTGATTTAACTTTAGTGTCCCTGTACAATCAATTACTCGTTCATATCCCTTGTCTTTTCTATGTAAGCAGGCGGGTTGGGTGACGTCAGTGTGCATGCAAATGAGCTGACATTTAAAGAATCGATCTCCACGGGAGAAATAGTGAATAAGGTGCAGTCTCCAATGGACAAAGCAGAAGCTTTCAGCAACATATTGAAGAGCTACGGAGATGATAAAAGGAATTTCACAGTGTACATTGGAGACTCCGTGGGTGACCTGCTCTGTCTGCTTCAGGCTGATGTAGGGATTGTTATTGGATCTAGTTCAAGCTTGAGGAAGGTAGGAAGGCAGTTCGGTGTTTCTTTTGTCCCACTCTTCTCTGGCGTGCTCCAGAAGCAGAAGGAATGTGTTGAAGGAAGCTGCTCCATGGGGAAGAGCTTGTCGGGTACTCTCTACACAGTTTCTAGCTGGGCTGAGATCCATGCCCTGGTTCTCGGATGGTAGTTTGCTCCCCCTCAAAGGGAGAGTACTTTTTTTTTACCTTTCCATCTTAGCATCTTATATTAGAGAACAGATACAGGTGGCCAGAATTTTATAACGAGCCACGGATGTGAGATACATGCTGCTGGTGTGTTTTCCCCCTAAAAAAGAGTTCTTTTTCCTCCTCAGTAGGGAATTCTATGGCTGACATAGCGACATGAGCCAGGTAACTGTTGTTCCTGTTTACTTAGTACTCTGTACATTGCTGTGTTGTCTAATCGGCCATTTAGAGCTAATCTGAGCAATACATGTTGTTGATTTCAGCAGCTGAGACTAAATGTGGTAAAGAAGGATGCAGATTGCAGCAGAAGGGGAGTTTTTTTTTACAGATACAGTAGTAACTGGTGCATAGGAATAGTGTTGTATGGAACCCTTTTGAATATTGAAGCAGAGTATTGAATGTAGTGCTGTTGCAAGTACAATGGCGTTTTGGGTTCATATGCAGAATGAATGCTAGATTTTTGAGATGGAACTTTTTGCATATTTTGATTTGGCAAACTGCCATTGAAAGAAAGCTTCTAGTTTTGTCCGGTTTATCATTTTGTGTCAGCTATAAATGGCTTACAAAGTTTAGTTGGTGGCAAATGATGCAGTGATATTAACTGTGAAAAGCTGAATCAGCAGGCTGAAATTTTTCTGGACTGTTGGATTTTGGATGAATTCACAATCCAACGCCTTCAGCACCTGAAAAATTGGAGGGTCTAGATACAAAACAAGTTGTTGAAGTGACAAGTTGAGTTAGTAAAACTAACAAAATCGTCACCACCACGTTTCTTCAACGACTAGATTTCCACCTTAATAATTTAGTTGGTATATTTGCATATAACAAATTATTATTTATAATAGGAAGTGGTTGACACATGTCCGTTAATCACAAGCTAGCATACTGTGAGAATTTTGGTAGTTCACGTGGTGTGGCATTCCGACGAATCGTCACCACGTGTCTTCAACGACTAGATTTTCACCTTAAATCTTTAGTTCACCTATATTTGGGACGCGGAGAGTCTAATAAATATTATTTGTTGGTACATTTGAGTGTGATAAATTATTATTATTTATACAAAAAAATGGCTTACGCATGTCTACTTTGCGTTAACCACACAAGCTAGCATGTCGTGTAAATTTTGGTAGTTGACATGAGATGGTATCAGTCGTCATACCACGTGCCATCAACGATTATATTTTCACCTTAAATTTTTAGATTACCTACATTTGAATATGAAGAAGTCTAATAAATATTATTTATTGGTATATTAAGTGGAATGACATAAATCATACATTTTTTTAGTAGAAGAGATTTTTTGTTAACTCGAAAAATTATAGGAGACAAGGGCTATTAGTTTTCGTTTTATTAAATAAATAAAAATAAATAAAAGAGAAACAGCTCAGCTGGCTTTTTTCCCAAGTCGGTCAGACCATAAATCCTAAAACCCTAACGAAGTGCGCTTCTCTCTTCAGATCGTTTCCTTGAAGCTAAAGCCCCTCCTCTCCTTCCCCGCCGCTTCACCGAGGTTCGTCTTCTGGTTCTGTGGATTCGATAGGGGAGCATCTGAGCGTCAATAAGGTTGTTGAATTTCCTTTTTGGTTATTGTATCAGTTTCAGCACTTGCGCAAACATGGATCCGAAGAAGGCCAAGCCTATTTCTACTGCCCAAGCTGGATCTCGCTTGGTTAAGCTAGGAGTCGTCGCCGGAATAGCTATCTACGCCGCTGCTAACTCCCTCTACAATGTTGACGGTGGTCACCGTGCCATTGTTTTCAACCGTATTAAGGGTGTCAAAGATAAGGTTTGTAATTAGGTCTTCAATTATTCTTTTCATTTCCCGCGATTGCTCAATTCCAATGGCTGAGTTGCTTACTTTCCCTTTTGTTTTGTTTGCTGCTGAGCTGAGCAGGTTTATCCAGAAGGAACTCATTTCCTCCTCCCTTGGTTTGAGCGCCCGATCATTTATGACGTCCGTGCTCGACCTCATCTTGTTGAGAGCACATCTGGAAGCCGTGATCTTCAAATGGTAAAACTTTGTTTCAGTTTTTGTTCCTTCTGTATTCAGATGTGTTTGTTTTGTTGTTTAGATGCCGAGAAATGCGTTCCCAACTGTCTAATGCTGCTTTCAAATGAGTGAATTACGATGCAATTGATACATAAACCCCATTGCTGACTTCTATGTTATGCCCATGTCGATTTGTGATGTATAATGCGATGGTAGAGAAAGCTAGCGATTAGGAATGACTTCATTTATCTAACTTTGTTATTGTCATTGCTCTCTTAGCTCCCATTTTTCATTTAGCTTCCCTTCTGCTATTGGTCCTTAAGTTCTAATCCGATCTCATTCAATAATGGCCAAAATTCCGCCAAAATATTGTCTAAGGAAGTCTAATTGCTCCAATAATTAGGTGTATCATTATTGTTTTCACAACTGTTATGGCTTTGATTGCTCTGTGTTTTTGTGTCTATTTTCTTTTCCTTCTGGCGCCTGAGTGTTATAGATGTTTCTTTGCATGGTATTTGGTATATAGTCTTATTGACTTAGTGACAGTTGGATCTGTATGGTTCACATTTCTCTTGATGGAATCGTTCTAGATACTAGCAGATATAGTTGCAATTACAGAGCCTGCTGAATGACTGAAACCTTTCAATTATGTATGTCTTTTGCTTTGTCTTGTTGCATTTCTGCCATAACAATTTAAGAGCATTTCTTTGAACTATGGTTGGTAGTAACTTCTGCTCATCCCACCATATTCTTTGTTACACACTGAAGTTAAGAATGTTAGTTGAGATTTAGTCTGGATCTTTGTAGTGTTTAAGATTGATGCAATGTGATGCATGTTAGTAAGAAATCTGAAATTGCTGTGCGCTTTTAGTAAGGATATACTTGGTTTAGAGGCAATGTTGTTGTCAAGTAATATATATTGGCTGCTAGGACTACAAGCGTTTCCTGTTCGTGGCTAGTTTTTGGTTGATGAATTCTTTTTCTGAATTCCTTGACAGGTCAAGATTGGGCTTCGAGTTCTTACTCGTCCTCTAGCTGACCGATTACCCACAATTTATCGGACTATTGGTACAAACTACAATGAGAGAGTACTGCCTTCCATCATCCACGAGACACTGAAGTCGGTGGTTGCTCGGTACAATGCCAGTCAGCTCATTACTCAAAGAGAGGTAGGTACCTCCAATACTCAGGCTCCTAGATGGTCCAATATTTTACATCCACCGTTTTTATTAATTTCTCTGTGTGCATCTTTTCCATCAGCCAACTTGATCTGTTCTGCTGAATTTATTACTCTTTGTCAGGCTGTTAGTAGAGAAATAAGGAAGATATTGACAGAGAGAGCAGCTTTCTTCAACATCGCACTCGATGATGTGTCCATAACCGGCCTGACTTTCGGTAGAGAGTTCACTGCTGCAATTGAGGCGAAACAGGTGGCTGCTCAGGAAGCCGAGAGGGCTAAGTTTGTCGTGGAGAAGGCTGAACAGGACAAGAGGAGTGCTATAATCAGAGCAGAGGTAAGCTGTTTATAATAGACTAAAACAAATCCACTTGATATTACTTATCAGTTGCTATCTATCTCCAATCTCTGAAACCAATTTTCCACCTCTTACAACTACAGGGAGAAGCTAAGAGTGCTCAGCTGATTGGACAATCCATTGCAAACAATCCTGCTTTCATCACACTAAGGAAGATCGAAGCAGCCAGAGACATTGCTCAAACCATGTCGGGTTCATCAAACAAGGTGTACCTCGACTCGAGTGATCTGCTGTTGAACCTGCACGAGATGGAAATGCAGGTCACTGGGAAGAAATGAACAAGGGTACTCTAACTCTTGAGGGATTCTTCTTCTCTTTCTGTTTGTTTTTGTCATCCTCAACAATACATAAAAGAAGGAAATTGTTGTCTTGTTCTTTAGGGTTTCGTCATGAATCTCTGAAGATTAAAACTTTGATCTTTAGATATGAGGAACGTAGATAAGACGGATGCTCGGTTGTCTTGATTGAAGAAGGATCTATTGTTCAACGTTTGGAGTAGGGATTTCATCGAGCTGGAATTGTCGAGTAAACTTTATAGAAGATAAAGAACCATGTTTTTTGGGTATTGATGTTTCTGGGTTTCTTCTCTGTTCTATTTTGGTCTTCGTTTTCGAAACCTAGTCACGTTGCAGGGAGCGCCTTCTCGAGCTTCTTGGCGAACTCTAGCAGCTAGAACTTTGAACTTCCTTGGAACAAACATAACTGGAGATGTGTTGAGGCTTCTTAATACAAGACAGATTTCTTGGTGTTATGAAGTTTGATGGACTCGAAGTGGGGTTCTGGAGCGTTCACCATTTTCATAATGCAAGTCATAATAGTTAATATCCTTGACTTGCAAACGCCCATGGACATACTCTTCATTCCGAGAAGAAACAAATATCTACGTACTATGTTTGTACTCTGTTCCTAAAGGGTTATTAGAGTCCCATTTGTTTGGGAATGTACAAAATCTTCCTATTCGTATGAAAAGAAAGATCAATCTCATACGTTTTAAAATCGTACAAAATCATCTTATGAACCACTTTTTCGACCAAATCGCCTTGCTAGCATGTCGAGTCAGCAAAAAAAGTACTTGTGAAAGGTCTAACTCAACTCTATTAACCTAATCGGTCATGTATTGAACTTATCCAAATCAACCAAAATCCCCCCAAAATCATACTAAAAGTCGATTAGGTCTTGGTAGGGTTCAATACATGACCGATTAGGTTAATAGAGCTTATCAGTTAGACCTTTCACGTGTACTTTTTTTGCTGACTCGGTATGCTGACAAGACGATTCAGCCGGAAAAGTGGTCGATGAGATGATTTTATATGATTCTAAAACATACGGAATTGATCGATTCTTTTCATACAAATAAGACTGATCTTGTAAAAATCTCAAACGAATAAGACTTCTAATGCTAATTACCCTATTTTATTCTTTGTCCACTCTGCTTATGAAAGATTTGATCAGCTTAGCCAAGTGTCCTCTCTTAGTATTTAAAGCTCGGTGCATCTGCAGCTGCTGAGCGCCCTCTGTTTCTATTGAATGCTTGAGGAATACGTATGAACACACCAGACTCTTGTGCAGTTTTTGACAGACAGAGATGCGTATGAACATCATTAATATGAATACGTATGCGTGCTCTCTTGAACATTAGATTCCTTGTTCTTTCTACCTGGATCTTAAATTTGGTGGTTGAGTGTGGAGTTACAGTGTTCATTGGTTGAGTCCAGCACGACAAGATTACAGTAAATGCATTCATACTCCTTTGCTTAGAATCATTCACATCTCATGTTGGAGTGTATCAAAAGTTTGAGACCATTTTAGAGATAGATAGAAACTTTGGTGACTGGATAAGTGTTACTTTTGGGTTTATTCATGTGTTAGTCATGTTTTATTATGTGTTGTTGTTCCTATTCACAGATAATATACGAATAACACATGATTATTGTAACATAAATACGTATAATTGAATATCGAATCACACTTGTATTTAATTGAAACTCTTATTATTCGATTATTTTACTAATTTTTTTTTATTATGGACTCCACTTCGTAAAATTTCTGCTACAAACCACTAGTCATGGTTTGCCAAAGCTTGACATTTGAGCTCACGAGAATGACATGAGTAGGTAGTAGATTTTTTTCACGCGTCTTTTTCAGTTTCGTTGACCTCGATCCTGCTGCTCAACTCAATTCTGTATATTAACAATTAAAAAAATAGCAGTTTTGATCATTCTATTTTGTCAATTTAACATATAGTCTCCTATACTATAAATCATTTTTTTATACCCTCTTACTTCGAATAATTTGTTGTTTGAGTCCTTTTGTTCCAATTTTCGTCTTCTTAACATTAAATCTGGACACATCCGCACACTGACAGAGAAAGATATCAGAGTTAGGGGAGGAAGAGTTGATTAGAAAGGTAAATTGGGGAGTACGAAGCGTTTTAAAACCACACATTTTATTCGTTGTTTTCATCCTATCTAATTTTATATATATTTATATTCTCAATTAAAAAAAACGCTTAGTAAGATAATACATGGATATTTGAGCTAAAATGATGTACTGAACGCTTATCAATTAACACCACGAAGACAAAAGTTGTAACAAAATGACCCAAACAGCAAAAATGCTCGAAATAAGAGGGGATAAAAAGAGCTATTTATAGTGTAGGATCTATCTGTTGAGTTGAAAAAAGTAGAGTGGCTAAAATGATATTTTCCAAATATTTAATGATAAATGCCAACATTTACCGAACACAAAATAGAAAACTGAAGATCCACACCTAAAAGTCAAAACATCAGCGCCCATATGGCCATATCTACGTTAAATACGCGTACATACCACCGTATTAACATGCACGCACGTACACTATATAAAAACCAACTCACCCTTCATTCACACTTTGCTCTGTGATGAAACACTATGAACACCAAAAAAACTCACCGTCTACTGGTCCTGTTAGCTCTACTACTCATCATCGTCGCCGCCGTCGGAGTTCATCCGGCGAGTTCATGTCGATCTCTTCTTGAACCTCTCAACGGCGGCGATCTTCTTCGTCCGAAGAACCAGACTCTTCCCGGTGATGTCCATCAGAAGCTCCCTCTTGCGACTAATGGATCAGGCTAGTTATTCAAGATTTTATCATCGAGTCTATATACCCGATTATCGTATTGATTGTCGAATATTTTAGATTCGAGATAATTAGTTCGATGGTTATGTTTTAAGTCTCCTCTCTCTCTATTAGAAATCGAACAATAGTTCTCTTCTTAGTCTAATGCACTATTAACCACTTGGTAATATATAACCGAATTAGAGGAGCTGAGTGGAGCCGAAAATTGATATTTTCAGAGTTCGATGTCGGGATATTTGAAGTTTGGCTTCCCCATAACGTTGTTTTCGTGAAAACGTTATCTTAAATTTTACTTAATAGTTACTCATAATCAACTTATCGTAAGTAATAATTATAATATCTGATTATAAATTATTCAAATTTGAAGAAAAATTGTTGGTGGCACAATTATTTTTTTACTAACTAAGCAACCGATAATAAAACAAAATTCTTGTGTGTTTTTACTTAGTATTAAATTCAATATATTTTATTTTTCTATTATCCGAATTTGAAGAGCAATGAAACCTAATTTTTATATTAAATTCGACTCCTCCGTGTACCAATTAATCCCGGTTACGTAATTACCACTAGATCATTCTTACTCAAGTGTCTACTATAATTAATTACTAATAATGATGCATGCATGAATGACCGTGAGAATTTGATTTACACATGCAGTGCCGCCGGCAGCAGGAGTAGGAAGAAAGAATCGAACACCGCCGCCGCCGGATAGTGAGCCGACGATTAGAGTGTGCGGGAACTTCTCGCCGCCGGGAGAGCACGGATAAAAATGTTTCTCCTTTGATCTGCGCACTTGTATTTTATTCTTTTGTTTAAATTTATTTATTTACGTTTTGAACCCTCAAATTAAAGAAAACTACTTCCTTAAGTAACATAATCTCTTTATGTGCCTTGTTACATTTTAGTTTGATCAGTGTGTTTTTAATATTAAAAACATTAAAGTTGTAAAATCAACAAAAAATAGATATTATAAAAAAAATAATTTATAAATTTACTTTAATATTTCAATTTTTATTTGTAGTGCATTTTTTTTTTTGGTGGAAATTTTTTTTCCATGCTATAAGTGAAAATATATTTGTAGTGCATTTTGTTTAGTTGAGCCAACAACAAATATGGATGGAAGTCGTGGATGTGGCAATGTAATATCGGGGGGAATTAGTGATGGAAAAATGAGACCTTACTACCTACCTTCTAAAATCTCGAATCCCGAATCTCAAGTTCATTCTCAATTCGGGAATTTCAATTTGGTTCCGAAAATTTTAATTCGGGAACGGGATCTCGGATTAGAGTATTTTTTTCCCTGAGTTACGATGAGAAGTTTGAAACTCTAATTTGAAAAATATTGAAGTCTCAAAGTTTGTTGAGAACTGAATTAATTTTTGTAAGTAATTTGGTATGTGGGGCGGATTCCCGTTCCTAAACTTTTTATTTTTCCCGAATCCCATTTTAAAATTCCAGAACCAAAACTCATATTTCTAATTCAATATTCGAGATCCTAATCCTAAAAATTCTGGAAAGTTCAAACCCGTAGTTCCTTATTCTCAATCCCAAATTTCCATCCCTTCCTAATGTTAGGGAATTAAATATGGATAGGTCATACGTACTAGTGAGTTATCACTTAACGAAATCTTGAATGAAAAAGTTTGAATTTTTTTTATACCTTATATAGCTCTCGCAGAAGATAAGAAGATAGCCACATAAAGGAAGAAAAGAGGAAAAAAAAAGGTGCACACTCAAGCCGAAAGGTGTACCACTCCTCCTTGCATTGGAAGGTGTCGAAGCGAATGCCAAGCCACATAATGAGCTGCCATAAAGAATGGACGAGGAGCCACAATCAATCTGATTTGGGGCAGGGTTTCCAAAAGATTGCAAAAAAACCAAGTCACTAAGACACTTCCTTCACTAGAGACCAGTACATCATGCTTCAAGACCGAGTGAATAAATTCAGAAGCATCCCTTTCTACTATGTCCACAGAAGGTTATCCCTAATCTCGACATAGTGCACAAGCATCTCTTACCAAGAAAATGGAAAGGTTAAAATGTATGAAGAGAGTTGTCGATTAAACAAATAGAAATACTAACAAACAAACTAACAAAGTCATTGTTTGTCAGCTTGACTTTAGCTGAGAATGACTTCTATTTGCTTGACCTCGTTCTTGCTGCTCTAAGTCTTTCTAGTTTTGTACGTTTTCAAATACGTACATATATACGTATAGTATATATAAAAACAACTCATTACCATTCAGATTTCTGCTTTGTAAATGAAACTCATGAAGACCTACAACAATGCTGATCTGCTGCTTCTGATAGCACTACCACTCATTATCATCATATTGGCCATCGGAGTTCTGCCGTCAAATTCTCGTCGTCTTCTTCTTGATCCTCTCCCCGCCGATGATATTCGTGCAACGGCCACACCTACCCTACTAGCACTCATTTGAAGTCCTTTCCCCGGACTAATGCATCGTTACCAGGTTATTATCTTTAAAATTTGTCATAGGTAACTCTCATAAGAGACTGAGAGATTTGTCAAGATTTGACTCAGGTCGATCGAGATTTGGCAAGAACTGTTGCATCCCAATAACTCAAGTTGTTGGGAGAGGTCGAGAGGATTCTGAATGGATCTTATATTGTTTACTAACATATATGCTCCTCAAACGAAAGTCCATGAAAGGGAAGAAGCCCATGAAAAGGATTGAAGTTTGCAACGGTTCCACCAAGTCTTATGCAAGATAAATTGTTATATTGGGGGCTATCGGGATTCAAAACCAAGACTTTTTCGATCATCAAAGGCTCTGATACCATGTCAAGAACCGTTGCATCATAATAACTCGAGTTGTTGGAAGAGGGTTCTGAATGGATCTTATATCGTTTACTAACAGGATTGTCATGAATCGTTGTATCTCAATAACTCGAGTCGAGTTGTTGGGTGAGGGTTCATATTGTTTTATATATTTGTTATTAACATACTCCAAAACAGAAGCCATGAAAGGAAATTAAAGTTTCCAAATATTCATCAACCTTTATTTAAGATAAATTCTTATATTGGGATTATCATGATTCGATGTCAAGATTTTTCATCATCAAATTGTGGTTCACGCAACAGCAGTTAGGTATCGGGCCCCGCCGCCGCAGGCCAAGTCCAACCCTCCGACGGGATACATTAATCGGAGCTTGTCGCCGCCGGGAAGGCATGGATAATCGCCGGACATCAATCAATGGAACTAATGCCATCCTCTGTTATTGAATGTATTTAATTCTTTAATTATGGTATTCAATATTTGATCTTTGAATAAATAAATTGTTGAAAACAAGATTGATCACAACCGCCTCATCTTTGGAGTGTTTTACCTCTTTTTTTGGTGAAAAAGGTGTATAGCACCTTAATCATTAATCAAGATCGAGCGAGGTTCAGCAACGTCAATACAGTCATAACGAAGGAAATAGCATAAACCACCATCGAGGGTGTTAACAAGGTGACTTCCAAAGCAAAAATCGTAGCCCAGGCTGGCAAGATAGTCGGCAACGAAATTTCCTTCCCGGTAAGTGTGTTCGACCGTTACTTCCCAGTCCTGTTCCTTCGGCTCCCTAAATCGGATGGCCTACAATTTATGGTGGTGTTCTACCTCTTATGTTTGTTAGTAAATAGTATAAGATCGATTCAAATCCTCTCCCAAATAACTTGAGTTATTGGAATGCAACGGTTCATGACAATGTTATCATTTGATCATCCAATACTTGAAACTGTTCCCACTCATGTGTTTAATGTATGGGTTGCATCGTACCATTTTCAAGTTGCATTGTAAATCATTCTCACAAAAATGTATGGGTTGAACCAATAGTTCAATCGGAATCTGACTGAAATGTGATATTACAATAAGACCAACTACAACTAGCATGCCCGGACCACTCCAGTGTCCAAGGTTTCATATGGGAATGGCGAGCTCGGAAGGTTTAAAAGTGAGTGGTAGAGTTTCAAAGATAGGTTAATACATGCGGTGTTTTGGAGCATTTGGACCGAGAGAAATGATAGGATTTTTAGAGATAGAGAGATGTCAGTGGTTCAAATTGTTTGGAAGGTTGGCTTGAGTATAGGTAGGTGGCTTAGGGCCGGAGATCGTATCTCTCTGTAGGCGAAGTTACATGCGTGGTTGATAGTGTGACAAAGGCCTTTTGACCCGAGTTGAGAGAAGATGGTCGAGTTTCTGTACCCCGGACAGCTAGGTTTCGGGTTTTGGGGCGGATTTTTACTGATACTTGTATCGTGGTGGTATCTTTTGAGGGCGGGTTGCCGGACTCTTTGGGGCACCTTTTTAGGTTCTAATTTAGATGTTTTGTATAGGGTGAGAATTACACTCCTTTGATGGTAGCGTGGAGGCTAAGACCACTGTGCCCACTTACCAATTATGCTTCACTCAACTAAATAACAGATAACAACAAAACAAAACCAAACTGGTGAGACTAAGTCATTGCCACAACTACGCGTACAACAACCCACTAGGGGTCGTTTGGTACAGGGGATTGAGAATTATGATAAATATGAAAATAGGAGAATGGTGGAAAAGTGTTTGTTAAAAGTTGGAGGATGTTAAATTACATTGTTTGGTATGTATATTTGGTAAAGTAAAATAGGAGGGGAAGATAGTGGGTCTCATTATTCTATTTGGGGGAAGTCAGAATTTCTGATAAAAGTAGAAATTGTCAGAATACATATTCTGGAGACAATAAGAAACTCTGGGTATCTGAAATACAAAACCCCAGCTTCATTTGACAGTAAACAAACAAGGATATCTCAGAATACAGAGTTTCCAAGAAACACAGCTGGATTTCCCTTATACCAAACGACCCCTAAATCAAAATAAACCCAAAATTTCCAGAAAAATGTAATTCATAAATCGAGTTTTTTTGAGTTGTGTCTATAAATAGCTAAAACTAGTCACAATTCACAGTATGCTTCTGCAATCAAACTATGAACAGTACTGAGGCACAGCTTGTTCGTAGACTAGCTGTAGCTCTGCTTCTTGATGCTATTAGCTACTAATGGAGTTGTTCAATCCGCAGATTCATGCCGGAATATTATGAAATCTCACCCCAGAAATGGCAAACCACATCTCGCCACTCCCAATAATATTGGATCATCATCAGGTCAGTACTTGTTCATTAATTTATGGCGCTTAATACCCGGTATGACACCAACTATCTCGTAATTATTGAAACATACACCACTTTTTCCTAAATTATGTCAAAATTTTGGACGAAACTTGACAGCGTGCTATTTTAAACTTTGGTCAAGATAGGTGGAGTTAATCGAGTATTTTGAAAAAGATGTTGGTGCTAGTCCCCTGTTTTTGTATATTAACTACTGCATTAAAAAGTTGACGTCAAATAGCATAGGATTGACTTATTTGACCGTCAAATATCTAACACTGTCTGGTGACGAAGTTGATGGAGCTCATGTGGCATTCATATTAACCATGGCATAATATCACCTACCACATACGTCAAATATTCATTCTCTTACGAGTTATATGCATACGAGCAGTGACGTAGTCATAAATTCTGCCAACTGGGGTGCACTGCATAATAAAAATTCAGCAAAATGATAAAATAATAAGAGTTTTGATCAAGTCCAAGTGGCGTTCAATATTCAATTATAACCATCTATGTTACAATTTTGCATACTTAAAAAAAAAAATTGTCAAGTAGGGTCCCGGGACCCTTCTTAGATCCCGTGGCGTTAGGCGTGGCAAAGATCTTACAGTGCAACTTCCTCTCCTAACTAGGTGGATCATTAGTACATCTGCTCGTCTTCGGATTCTAGTGAGACAATGATTCTGCGACTAATACATAATTTACTTGTGGTTTACACAACAACAGGTAGGTATCAGGCCCTGCCTCCACATATGCCCGCTTGCCGGAGCTTGTCGCCGCCGGGAGGGCATGGATAATTGAGGCCGATGCGCCGGACATCAATGGAACTTTCTGCCGTTGTCAAAGATAAGATATGGAGTACAAATAATTAACTAGCTCCCCTATAGTCCCTTTGCTTTTGGATTGATGTGCTAAGGCCATCTTCTGTTATTCAATATTTCATCTTTGGATAAATAAATTGTTGAAAGCAAGATTCTTCTGTATGCTCCTGACAGAGCTATCTATGACAAAAAAAAAAAAATATTGTGCATGCTTGACGTTCTTCTTGGATGGTAGAGTCTGATGCATGAACGAGAGATGTTTATCCTAAGATTACAATGGTAAATTAGATCAATGACACTTGTTGACTGTGTCCAATGTACCTGGCTTCTAGGTCTCTTAATTCCCTTTATGACCATTCATCGGACATTTTTCTTGATCCTATAACAAGTGGCGAGTTTCATTTACTATGGGGCTGGGATATACCCTTTTTCACTTAGCATTTAAAGCCTTAGCATTTAATTGAGCCTTATTTTTCTTGGCTTCATCCCAAGTTTCATAATCACCAGAAAGATCAATTCCTCCTTTATCTACAATTTGCCAAGTTGCAAAGTCCATACCTTGAAAAAAGACCCTCATTCTATTCTTCCAGAACTGGGAATTTGTTCCGTCAAACCATGGTGGTCGAGAATGAGATAACCCTTCAATTCCTGGTACTTGGCTCGATCCAGATGCCATCCTGATCGTTTCTTCTCGGCAGCTGTGAACTCAGTTCGAGAAGCAAGCTCTGATACCAAATGAAAGAACAGATGAGTTAGCGGAAATCAATTGAGAAAGACAAATGAAGATTCAATTGATAAAAACTGATTCTCAAGGACTTGATACTCAGTCCTTGAGTTAAATTATCTTTGCAGTTTGCAGTCCAGCTTCTGGAAACAGAAACACCAGTTCGACGAACAGAGATCGGAAAAGACGGAGAAAACAGGAACACAGAACACAACACGATTTTTAACGTGGTTCGATAAGCTATTGCTTATCTACATCCACGTCCCGAGCAAGAGCTCGAGAGAGTCACTGAATTGATTAAATCAAGAACAAAACCCCTAGATTCACAATCCGAATCTAGGTTGACAACCAATTGAAACAACACTCAATTGAACAACCCTCACAAACACAGTGAGTGACAAACCAACACCAGAGAATCACCGTCCGATCTCTCTTCCTTCCTTAGGGCTTCCTCTTGATTAAATAGCAATAGATAGCAATGGCTGCTTGAGTTTCTCCGTTGACGAAGCACTGAATCGGCGATAGCTTGATTTACTCTTTTCGCGGATATCTTCTAGGGATTGCAGGATTAAAGGCTTTAGTTACCTGAAACGAAAACAAACCACTTTCTCCTTTTTCGGTTGGTTAGAAATCGAACCGGTTAAACATAACAGTCAAATCGGTTAAACTCAACAATCTCCCCCTAAGTTGGATATCTCCAAACAAAAGAAAACTTTCTAGGAAGGCTGCCTAGTTCAATCTTTATTCAAAACAGAAGAGAAACAACTGAAAACCAAAAGAACCAAGTCTGAAACAACTAACGATCACCAGACAGAAACAGAAGCAAGAACAGAAAAAAAAAACATTAAAATTCAATATCAGGGTCACTTTCATAGTCAGAAGCATCATCTCTTTCAGGTTTCTTCACGAAGCGATCCAGAATACTCTCCTTCACGTCAGAGGCCATTTGACTCCCCCAAGATCCAGATCCTGGATGTCTTCAATCTCCCAGTCACCCCTTACTTTAAGAGTCTTAACAAATGATGAGATGCTGTGATCTAATGACCCTAACATACTAGCTTCAGCAATGTCCCAGTTGTTATTGGCAAGAACTAAAACAGACAGCATGTTAAGCTTGGTGATGATTTGACCTTTGGGACAGCAGAAAGCAACACCCTTTTCTCCCCCTTTGGAGATATCTAACTTGGGCCGTTGAGGTGCAGTGGAAACACCCACCCTGCGGAGGATGGACTGAGGACGAAGTGGAAACACACGAGTGTCCTTGACTTTGAACTCCAGATCAACGTCAAGAGAAGTGAGAATCTCAGTAATGAAAGCTGCCAAAGGCAAAGGGCCGGTGAAAGAGGATTGAGAAGCATCATGAAGAACCTGCATCCGAAGATGTGGCAGACTGATTGGGTGTTGAGTTATGAAGCCATGGTATAAGATCCAAACATCCAAGGGTAGAAGAACATCCAGATTATGAGATCGAGGAACAAAAAGCCGGGTTAGGAAGAAATGAAACACACGAAGTGGAACATGAATGGATGAAAGAAGAATAGGAAGGGAAGAGGAGGAATGTGAAGAGCTGCAAGAGCACCCCTCATGTCGAAACCTGACATAGCTAGCTGAAGCTCATTGCGAATCTGATGACCATAGATCTGCTTGATGCACAGAACCCTGGCAAGCAACTCAGGTGTAACATTTATGAGATGGCCGTACACTTGAGTCTGAAGAACAAAAGGTGAGGTAGACAGGACAACCATATTTCCATAAAGAGTCGGACAGCTTCAGGAAAACAGCCAGAAGGGACAGGATGAATGTAATTTGACCAGCCAAGATAGAACAAAGGTTTATAAACTTCAATACCGTACTTAGCAAACCCTTCAGGGTGGAAACGAAAGGATGGAAGAAGAGGACGAGTTCTAAAGCGACGGATGTACCGCTGTCGAGCAGCATCAGAGCGATGAGTCAGTCCATTGATCTCAGCCATAACAGTTTGTCCTTCCATGTTTGAGAGAAGAAGAAAAGCCGAAGAATTGTGATGGTAGTGAAGAACGAAGAAGCTGAGATGAAAATAAATAGAGAAGTTGAAGGCAGAAGAAAAGGAAGGTGAAGTGATTGGAGATAAAAAAAGAAAGTGAAATCGTCAATAAGCTCCTTAATCAAGGTAATGAAGAGAACCAGAAAGGAAACTGAATTTGGTCAGAAAAATGAGAATCACTGAAAACAAGGTAAGTCAGATCGGCTGAAAATACCGAGATTTTGTCTAATTAACACAAACTGATCTTCCTTAAGTGGTTTTGTAAAAATATCTGCAAGTTGTGAACCGGTTGGAATGAATTGAATATCAATGATATTTTGGCTAACCAATTCCCTAAGAAAGTGAAACTTAATGTCAATATGCTTCGTTCGTGAATGCAGAACAAGATTCTTGGACATGTTAATTGCACTCGTATTGTCACAAAGAAAGGAGTGGAAGATTGTGATAAACCATAATCTTTCAGTTGAGATCGAATCCATAAAATTTGAGTTGAACAACTACTAGCAGCTATATACTCAGCTTCTGCAGTAGACAAAGCAACTGAAGGTTGCTTCTTTCTAGACCAAGAGACTAAAGCAGGACCAAGAAACTGACACGACCCAGAAGTACTACGCCGATCAGTAGTACTTCCTGCGAAGTCAGAATCACTAAAACCAACTAACTCAAACTGATCTGAGGATGGATACCAAAGACCAAAGTCTTTGGTGGCCAGTAAATAACGCAAGACTCGTTTAAGAGCAGACAAATGACTGGCTTTAGGATTGGTTTGGAACCTTGCACAAAGACAAACAGAAAAGAGAATATCAGGCCTACTGGCGGTAAGATACAGCAAGGAACCGATAAGAGCTCGAAAATGTGTATTATTAGTTGACTCGGCAGAAGAGTCAGAGGAAAGTTTTGTAGTCATGGCCATTGGGGTGGTGGCTGGTTTGGCCTTTGTGAAGCTGAATTTAGTCAGAAGAGAACTTGTGTAGTTAGTTTGATGAATGAAAGTTCCAGCAGCAGTTTGATCAACTTGAAGACCAAGAAAAATTTTTAACTCTCCCATCATACTCATTTCAAAAGTCTCAGCCATCATGGTTCCCAAAAGATTTTCGAAGAGACGAGTTTGTGGAGCCGAAAATAATGTCGTCTACGTAGATTTGAACAAGAAGAATGTCAGAGGATTCCTTTTTAATAAAAAGAGTATTGTCCACAGTTCCTCGTGTAAAACCATTTGAAAGAAGGAAAGCTGAAAGTCTGTCATACCAGGCCCTGGAGCTTGACGAAGACCATACAAAGCTTTGTGAAGTTTAAAAACATGATTAGGAAACACAGAATCTTCAAACCCAGGCGGTTGTTTGACAAACACCTCTTCTTTATTAAAACCATTTAAAAACGCACTTTTAACATCCATTTGATAAAGTTTGAATTTCATGAAACTTGAAAAGGCACACAAGATTCGAATTGCTTCAAGACGAGCAACTGGAGCGAAAGTCTCATCAAAATCGATTCCCTCTTCTTGAGAGTAGCCTTGTGCAACAAGGCGAGCCTTGTTCCTAGTAACTTCTCCTTTGTCATTAGTTTTGTTACGGAACACCCATTTGGTTCCAATAATTGTTTTATTTGAAGGAGGAGAGACAAGTTCCCAAACATTTGCTCTGTCAAACTGATGCAGTTCATCTTGCATTGCAAGAATCCAATGTTCATCAGTAAGAGCTTCTTGATTGTTTTGGGTTCAAGAAGGGATAACATTGCTGTTTCCTCAGTAGCCACAAAGTCAAGAAGTTTCTTGGAACGAGTAATGACACGCTTCTGATTTTCATCAAGTATAAGACTTGACGGATGGCGTTTTTGAATATGTGGAGGAGGCTGAGGAATGTCTGAAGGAACCGAGGTTGGTGTTTGAACAAGAGAGGAACCAGAGTCATTAAGATTGACAGAAGAACTTTGAGAAGAACTTGATATATCCATATCAGTGGATTGAGAGGTTCCCAAAGAGGTATTAAGTGTAGGGTTAGTTAATGATTTAGAAGAAGAAGAAGGAAGAAGATGATCATCCTCATCAGAGGATGATTTGTTCGACGAAACTTTGTCATCAAAGACAACGTGGATTGACTCTTCAACTTTTCCAGATGACTTATTAAAAACACGGAAAGCTTTACTCCTGGTTGAATAACCAAGAAAGATAGATTCACTTGACTTTGCATCAAACTTTCCTAAGTGATCTTTTGTGTTAAGAACAAAACAGCGGCACCCAAAAGGATGAAAATAACTAATAGAAGGAGTTTTATTTTTAAGCAACTCGTAAGGAGTCTTATCAAGTCCCTTACGAATTAAGGTTCTATTTAGAATATAGCAAGCAATAGATACAGCTTCTGCCCAAAAACGCTTAGGTGTGTTATGGTCAAGAAGCATGGTTCGAGAAAGATCAAGCAAGGCTCTATTCTTACGTTCAACAACTCCATTTTGCTGTGGAGTTCTAGCAGCAGAAAAACTGTGTTGAATGCCAAAGGATGAGCAGAAAGTTTCAAAACTCAACGATGAAAATTCACCCCCATTGTCACTTCGTATTGTCTTTATTTTAGAATTCAAGGCATTTGTAATTTGGCAAGCAAATTCAACAAACTTTTGAAAACATTCATCCTTTCTAGCAAGGAAGAAAACCCAAGTAAAACGTGAGTAATCATCAACAATGACAAATGCAAAGGTTTTCCCACCAAGACTTTGAATGTTTGTAGGACCAAAAAGGTCCATATGAAGTAGTTGAAGAGGATTTGAAGTTGAAATTTGAGAAATGCTTTTAAAAGATGTTTTAACTTGTTTACCCCTAACACAGGCTTCACACAGTTGTTGTTTATCTGATTTAAGAATTGGTAAACCTCTCACTAACCCAAGAGTTTGAAGTTTAGAAATTCTAGCTGAGCTAATATGACCTAATTTCCTATGCCACACCATTTCAAGAGAAGTTTGATATGCAGCAAAACATTTTTCATTGAAGGCTTCTTGATCCTTCATGTTAATGGTATAAATATTTCCATTTCGTGAACCAGTAAAAAGAGTTTTATTTCCAGAAATTCGCTCAACTTTACATTCATCCGCTTCAAAGATAACCCGATTTTCAGTTCCACACAATTGACTAATGGACAATAGATTATGTTTAAGACCAGGAACAAACAAGACATTATGAAAAACCGGCTCAAATTGATTACCAATCGTACCTTTGCCCATAATTCTACACTTGTTATTGTCTCCAAAAATGACTTTTCCTCCTTTAAACTCCTTAAGCGAGCTGAAGTTTCGTCTATCCTCTGTCATATGGTTCGAGCAGCCGCTGTCAAGGTACCATTCAATGTCAATTTTGCTCTCCTGCACACATAACATGGTTAGCTTTCTTGGGTACCCAGATTTGCTTGGATACCTGCTTATTGTGAGAGAAGGTGCAAAATTTACTTGAATGATTATACTGAAAACAATACTCGCAGTGTTTAGAGTTCCTTTTCCAAACTTGTGGGCGACGAAAAAATGTTCTAGGTTTCCAAAAAAAAAAAACAATTTTATTTTCAGCTTTAGCCTTTTCCCAGTAATAATTCTGTTTCTGCAAAATATCAATTGTTCTATTTAAATTATGTATCTTATTCTGCTGTAGCCTGATTGTTTCATCACACATACAACCTTCTGGTTTTGCACTAAGCTTAATGGCTAACATTTCATTTTTTAACTTCAATCGTTGAGCTGATTCGGCAAGTGAAATATAAGCTAACATAACATCCTCTTTAGAAAAATCTGTAACTGAATTTACGCATACCTCAGAAGATGTTGAGTCAATGTCTGACTCACTGTCGGAAATAGCCATAAAGGCTTCTTCATCATCCGAGTCAGTGTCGCTCCATGTCACCCTAAAAGCTTTCTCCTTTGAAAACCCTTTTCTTGGACACTCCGAGCGAATATGACCTGGCCTTCCACACTTAAAACAGGTTATAGTATCTTTATCATCATTAACTTTTTCATCATCCCTCCTTGAGTTAGACTGAGATCTAGTTTTTGACATATTTCAATTTTTAGACTGTTCACGTTTTTGCTTAAGGAATTGCCTAAATTTTTTTGTCATAAGAGCAACCTCTTCATTCTCAAAATCTTCTTCATCACTAGAATCATCTTTTCTAGCTGCTTTAAGAGCAATATTTTTCATAGCTTTAGAATCTTCTACAACATCAGCTTGTCTCAAAACAACCTCATGACTGATAAGTGAACCAATAAGATTTTCAAGACTAAGAACTGACAGATCCTTAGCCTCTTCAATAGCAGTAATTTTAGGCATCCATTCTCTAGGTAAAGACCTCAAAATCTTCCTAACAAGATCAGTTTTGTTCAATTTCTTACCAAGATGTCCTAACTTAGACACAATCAGATTGAATCTATCATACATAGCAGAAATAGTTTCATTTTCAGTCATCTTAAAAAGCTCATACTCATGCATCAAAACATTGATTTTTGTCTCTTTTACTTGGGATGTACCCTCATGCGTTGTTTCTAATGTTTTCCAGACTTCATTTGCAGTTTCACATGAGCTAATTCGATTATATTCATCATTGCAAAGAGCACAGTAGAAAACATTTAAAGCCTTAGCATTTAATTGAGCCTTATTTTTCTTGGCTTCATCCCAAGTTTCATAATCACCAGAAAGATCAATTCCTCCTTTATCTACAATTTGCCAAGTTGCAAAGTCCATACCTTGAAAAAAGACCCTCATTCTGTTCTTCCAGAACTGGTAATTTGTTCCGTCAAACCACGGTGGTCGAGAATGAGATAACCCTTCAATTCCTGGTACTTGGCTCGATCCAGATGCCATCCTGATCGTTTCTTCTCGGCAGCTGTGAACTCAGTTCGAGAAGCAAGCTCTGATACCAAATGAAAGAACAGATGAGTTAGCGGAAATCAATTGAGAAAGACAAATGAAGATTCAATTGATAAAAACTGATTCTCAAGGACTTGATACTCAGTCCTTGAGTTAAATTATCTTTGCAGTTTGCAGTCCAGCTTCTGGAAACAGAAACACCAGTTCGACGAACAGAGATCGGAAAAGACGGAGAAAACAGGAACACAGAACACAACACGATTTTTAACGTGGTTCGATAAGCTATTGCTTATCTACATCCACGTCCCGAGCAAGAGCTCGAGAGAGTCACTGAATTGATTAAATCAAGAACAAAACCCCTAGATTCACAATCCGAATCTAGGTTGACAACCAATTGAAACAACACTCAATTGAACAACCCTCACAAACACAGTGAGTGACAAACCAACACCAGAGAATCACCGTCCGATCTCTCTTCCTTCCTTAGGGCTTCCTCTTGATTAAATAGCAATAGATAGCAATGGCTGCTTGAGTTTCTCCGTTGACGAAGCACTGAATCAGCGATAGCTTGATTTACTCTTTTCGCGGATATCTTCTAGGGATTGCAGGATTAAAGGCTTTAGTTACCTGAAACGAAAACAAACCACTTTCTCCTTTTTCGGTTTGGTTAGAAATTGAACCGGTTAAACATAACAGTCAAATCGGTTAAACTCAACACAGCTTTCCCTCCGTCTCTGTTCCTCATCTGGCAAACAGAACTGTCCATTATGTGACACGACAAACTCTTCAATGTCTCCCAAGTCACGATCTGATAACCTGTCAACTTGAATAGATAACTAAACTCAAACACATAATCATCTCTCGATCTACCACAAGAGTTACTTCGGCGGAAAAAAAGTTGGTCACATTAAAAAAATTAACTTATATATTATATTCTCCACCTACCAAACAAACTAACAAAGTCATTGTTCGTCAGCTTGACTTTAGCTGAGAATGACAGCAGTAGACTTCTTGTCGCATCTTCTGTTTGCTTGACCTCGATCTTGCTGCTCTAAGTCTTTCTAATTCTGTACGTATTCAAATACGTAGAGTAATACGTACATATATACGTATACGTATAGTATATAAAAAAACAACTCATTTCATAACTCATTACCATTCAGATTTCTGCTTCATGAAGACCTACAACAAAGCTGATCTGCTGCTTCTGATATCTCTACCACTCATCATCATCATATTGGCCGTCGGAATTCTGCCGTCAAATTCTCGTCGCCTTCTTCTTGATCCTCTCCCCGCCGATGATATTCGTGCAACGGCCACACCTACTCCTACTAGCACTCATCTGAAGTCCTTTCCCCAGACTAATGCATCATTACCAGGTCATTATTATCTTCGAATTTGTCATAGGTAGCTCTTATGAGAGACTGAGAGATTTATCAAGATTTGACTCAGGTCGATCGAGATTTGTCAAGTTGCATCCCAATAACTCAAGTTGTTGGGAGAGGCCGAGAGGATTCTGAATAGATCTTATATTGGTTACTAACATGCCCCTCAAACGAAAGCCTATGAAAAGGGAAGAAGCTCATGAAAAGGGAAGAAGCTCATGAAAAGGGATTGAAGTTTGCAAAGGTCCACCAAGCATTATGTAAGATAAATTGTTATATTGGGGGTTACCGGCAGTGGCGGAGCCAGGAATTTGGCCAAGGGGGTGCTTTGTTCATAAAATAATTATTTATTACCACGTAATAGAAAATTCAATCCTACACGATACTAATAAAAAAACATCAAAATATATCACCAAATAGCCATTCAGCCACTCATCATTCATTCGATTTCATTTATCGTTATTGAAAAATCAAAGAATAACCAATTTACTTATCAATTTCTAAAACTAAAAGTTCACTAGCAAAATAAAAAATCTAACAATTCAGTTAAAAAATTATAATGGATAAATTAATATGAATAAACATTCTTACTTTGTTCTTATTAGGGAAGAAGATATATTGAGTTTCAAGTGAATCGTTAATTAAGGTTCATCTTCAATATTTTAATTATAAACGTTTGAATATAACCATCAAGTACTTATTGTGGCCCGATGGTAACCAATGTGACTCATAACTGTAACATTTGGCCATCTTTGTGGTATTTGACATAATTATTCTATCCAACATTTCCATAAATAACAGTCAAGCAATATCTCCAATTTCATTGAGGACACTCATAAATCATAATGTTCATGATGGCGTAATGATTTTCTATTAGAGCTAAGGTGATATACTGAATGCGTATCAATTAACGTCATGAAAATGAAAGGGCCCAACGACAAAATGATCGAAGTACGAGAGAATAAAAAGAGCAATTTATAGTAGCGTCAATTATAAAAGATGTTGAAAAGGTGTGTAGTAGCTTTCTTTGGGGGTTTGAAGTGGGTCAAGGAAGAGCTAAAGTAGCTTGGAATGTGGTGGCTAAGCCTAGAAGTGAAGGAGGCTTGGGGGTAAAGGATTTTCGTTCTTGGAATACTGCAAATGTTGTTAGGCATATATGGGAAATCCTTTCTTTGTCAGGTTCGTTATGGATAGCATGGTTAAGGGCTTATAGGCTGAAAGGAGTTAGTTTGTGGAATGTGCAATCTCGATGTGGATCTTGGCATTGGAACAAGCTATTGAAGGTACGTGACTTAGTGAGGGCTAAGTACTGATGCAGAAGGGGACTTGACATGGAAGGGCAGAGTTATGCCTAGGTTCAAGCTGTCTGCAGTCTGGGAGGATATACGAGTTAAGGATCAGGAGGTGGATTGGTATGATCTTGTGTGGACAGGTTACAAGATTCCGAGAAGATCTATTACGGCATGGCTTATCCTGAACGGAAAGTTGGCTACTACAGACACTATCAAGCGCTGGAATCCAGGTGTTGACACTAAGTGTCTGCTCTGTGTGGGAAATGATGAATCGAGGGATCATATTATTGCAGATTGTATGTATGTTCAATCTGTTTGGCAGGTTTTCATTCCGGAGCTAGTTGGCAGAAGCTGGGATGGAATGTTAGCTGTTGCTAAGGGCTGGGACTCGAATACAGTTCTGTGTAAACTCAAACGATTGATTTGGAGAGTTGTTGTGAGCACGGTATGGATCGAGAGATGTAGAAGACACTTTACGAGGAAATCAGTTCAACATGAAGACCTCAGTAAGCTTATCCGAGAAGAAATTTTATGTTTTTCGAAAGGGCATAGAGAGGAATATCAAATAGTAAGATATATGTAAATAGTTTAGATAGCGAGTTTTTTTCTCTTGTAGTTGTTAGTAAAACTAGTCCTGTTATTCCTTGCTTTTTATGATATATAGCCAACTAATTCATAAAAAAAAAGTTGGCAAAGTAGAGGGTACAAAGTGATATTTTCCCATGAGCTAACTATATACTATATATGAGTCCAAAGAATATGATTAAAAAAATCATAAAGCCCACCAATGAATCTGAGTTCATATAATGGAAATGGGAAGCCAAGGGAGAAACACAAAAATAGAAATGAAGATGGGAAATCCAAGGGGCTGCACGCACCCCCTAGTGATAACGGGGCTCCGCCACTGGTTACCGGTATTCAAAACCAAGAATTTTCGATCATCGCTCTGATACCATGTCAATAGCTCGAGTTGTTGGAAGAGGGTTTCAATGTATCTTATATTGTTTACTAACAGAATTATCAATGAATCATTGTATCTCAATAACTCGAGTTGTTGGGTGAGGATTCAGATTGTTCTTTATATTTGTTATTAACAACCCCTAAACAAAAACTCGTGAAAGGAAATTAAAGTTTGCAAATGTTATCAAACCTTATGCAAGATAAAATCTTATATTGGGGGTTATTATGATCCGATGTCAAAACCTTTTGATTATCAAATGCTCTGATATCATATATATATATATCATGAACAATTGCATTTCAATAACTCGAATGGTGGCTTATGCAACTGCATTACTAATACATAACTTGCTTGTGGTTCACACACCAGCAGTTAGGTATCGGATCCCGCCGCCGCAGGCCAAGTCCAACCCTCCGACGGGATACATTAATCGGAGCTTGTCACCGCCGGGAAGGCATGGATAATTGTCGGACATCAATTCAGTGCTATAATTGCATTTGGATTAATGTGTTAATGCCATCCTCTGTTATTCAATGTGTTTAATTCTTTTTTTTTTGGAATTCAATATTTGATTTTTTCATTTACCACGCAACGTGGAATATGTGTATCTCTTATGTACTACTGGTTCACGGATGAGTCAGTCCTCCAGATCCAATCTATGCCACTGGCACGTATTTCCCAAGAGGATTACCTGGTTTGGCACCACTGTCCCTCTGTAACATGATCGCAAATGCCTTGGCTAAACGATCTCTGTACTCGACCGACCCTGTTGTAGGAGAGGTCACTCCGGACTGGCTTGTGACGCTATTAGCTGACGTTTGTCAGGTGCTTGAGCATTAATGAAGATGAGGTTTTAAGTTTCAAAAATAAAAAATAAAAAAATAAAAATTAATTAACATGACGTGGCAGTCATGTCACATGCCACGTAGGAATTCAGACACAGTCAGCTAACTCCGTCATGCCACGTAGGATGATTTTGGGCGAAAACTAACGACATGTATTTTGGTAAATGACATGGGTAGTTGGTGCCAATATTGTAATTCGAAATAAGTGATGACTATATGCGTAATAAACCAAATAGTCATGTTGTACGGGAAGATTAGCACTTATGAAAAGGAAGGTCTTCTGTACTAAATAACACGTAACAACAGACCAAGTCATCGCCACAACTACGCGTACAACACCACTAAATCAAAATAAACCCAAGATTCTATAAATAGCTAAAGCTACTCACAATTCACAGTATGCTTCTGCAATCAAACTATGAACAGTACTGATGCACAGCTTGTTCGTAGACTAGCTGTAGCTCTGCTTCTGATGCTGTTAGCTGCTAATGGAGTTCATTCAATCCGGGTTCTTCTGCATCCTCTCCCCAGTACTTGTTCATTCATTTATTACCTTGGTGAGATAAATTGTTATACCGGGGATACCGGGTCATCAAAGATTTTGATCATGAACCGTTATATCCACTACAAAAAAATTAATCTTTAGCTACTGTAAAATTACAACGGCATGAAAATGCAGTAGTATTTGCTACGGCAATCACTATTTCATATAGTAATTTGTAGTGGCAAATACTATTAGTGGTGTGGCAAATAGTATTTGCTACTGCAAATTACTACATGAAATAGTGATTGCCGTAGCAAATACTACTACATTTCCATGCCGTTGTAATTTTGTAATAGCTAAAGGTAAATTTTTTTGTAGCGATCTCAGTAACTCGAGTTGTTGAGTGAATCTTATAGTGTTTACTAACAAACATAAAACTTTTGTGATTTGCGTACGTGTTACAGTACGCAGTTTAAAGTCTCACATTCGCCGCGAGAAAAGTCATCGTCTTCCTATTTGTGAGTCTTACATCCACGACGTGAGAAATTTTCATCCTCGTTTTATTTGTCGTCATCCTATTATTTGCCGGAGCTTGTCGCCGCCGCGAGGGCATGGATAATTGAGGCCGATGCGCCGGACATCAATGTAACTTTCTGCCGTTGTCAAAGATAAGATATGGAGTATAAATAGCTAAGTAGCTCCCCTATAGCCCCTTTTGCTTTTGGATTGATGTGCTAAGGCCTTCTTGTTATTCAATATTTCATCTTTGGATAAATAAATTGTTGAAAGCAAGATTTTTCTGTGTGCTCCTGACAGAGTATCTATGACAAAAAAAAATATTGTGCATGCTTGACGTCTTTCTTGGATGGTAGAGTCCGATGCATGAACGAGAGATGTTTATCTCAAGATTACGATGGTAAATTAGATCAATGACACTTGCCGACTGTGTCCAATATTATGTACCTGGCTTCTGGGTCTCTTAATTCCCTTTACGACCATTCTTCCATTCATCGGATATTTTTCTTGATCCTATAAGAAGTGTCGAGTTTCATTTACCATGAGGCATGGGATATACCCCTTTTCACTATTGGTTCACAGATGAGTCAATTCTCTAGATCTAATCTCTACCACTGCACGTATGTCCCAAGAGGATTACCTGGTTTAGCACCACTCTCCCTCTAGAGTTTTTTCATGCAACCACGATTTGGAGTGTTCTCTTCCTACGTATCCCCAATAGATGCAATTTTACAGCGCTCAATATGGTATTTTCTAACACAAACCAAATCCTAAACATCTAGCGACTAGACTCCTGCTAGGTCGCGATTGGGTCTTGACTGGGCTTTCAGTGCTTCACACATGAACGCTCACGGCTCAAGTGAGCCTAGTTACTAGACTTGGACCCATCACATTATTCCATTATTGTTTAGTCAAAGTCAATTAACCGCATTTTTTACCGTTAGCTGACTTGCTAAAAAAGGTTAACCGCTCTTTGACCGACCAATCAATCAATCGGTTAACCTATAATTAACTTATTTTACTCAATTAATCAATTTTAACCATTAACCTTAACCGATTTCCCACCCCTACCTAAAACAAAATCACTCAAACATTTTAGAAAATTGTAATTCATAAATCGTCTTTTTTGAGTTGTGTCTATAAATAGCTAAAGCTACTCACCATTCGCAGTATGCTTCTGTAATAAAACTATGAACACTGATGCACAGCTTGTCCGTACACTACCTGCAGCTCTGCTTCTGATGCTATTAGCTACTACTGGAGTTCATTCTTCATGCCGGCTTCTTCTTCAACCAATCCCCAGTGACGAAATCCCCAGCCCAACGGCTGAACCTCAGCCCACTAACATTGTCTATGGCAAACCAGGTCGGTAATTGTTCATCAATCAATACTCTGTTTTTCCAGTTCCCCTGTTTCTGTATATTATTAACTGATGCATTAAGCTTTTGTGGGTTGCTGTGTTACAGTTACCGGCAGGATTAAAAATCCGCCTCAAAAGCCGTCGATTAGAATTTGTGGGAGCTCGTCGTCGCCGGGAAGGCATGGGTAAAATGCATGATTGGCCGCCGGTTGCCTTGCCGGAGAATTTTTTCTACTGAAATTTTCAACTTTTTCGTCAATTTAGCAGTTAGTCTTTTGTTTGCCGACTTATGTTGAATGTTGACTCGGCCAAAGATAAAAATATAAATAAACAAATAATTAAATGAAACTTTTAATTTGATTCACATGTTGAGTTTAATTGAGTGCAATTTTTAAAAAGAAATTAAAAGTTTTCTACGATATACATAGGGAGTGAGAATTATCGGCAATATTACTAAGGGGTCGTTTGGTAACAGGATATTGATATTGATATCAGCAGATATCATGATATTCGAGTTATCACTGTTTTTTCGTACCACATATCAGGATATTTGGGGGGAAAGTAATATCAATATCACTTCACACATATTCTACTCCCCTCTAGAATATGTGAAAGGTGATATTGATATTACTTTTTCCAGACAATTTTGCCCCACACTTTAATTTCAAATTACACTGCCATTAATCATTACTCTCAACACCAACTATTTCTCTCTCACCAACACTTGAGGGTATTTCTGTCATTTCCACAATTAAGTCACTTATCTCCACCTAGTACAATACCACTACACCAAACAATGATATCATGATAATTGGCTGAACATATCAATACTAATAACATTCAATATCTCCCTAATCTCAATATCCCTACATATCATTTTTCCAAACGACCCCTAAGAGATATCTAAGAGTTAAGCATGCCACAAAAAGGGCGGTCTCTGTTAGCTGAACGTCGTATCGAAGCAGTTTGAAAGAAGGGCAGACAACCAATAGTCGGTAACACTTCTTGGACGATAATACCACAAAAGGATCTAGAACTCTCATCATTAAAATGAATCGCTTTGATTACTAATTTAGCGTCTCCTTCAAAATCCCCCTAGAAGACACTAAGAAATTGAGATTCTTATGTTTATAGATAAATCCAAAAGCAGACCATCAAATAATGATAATACAATTGTCGCCACAAGAGACAATGCTAATCTAGCCGACATGCAAACTGCCAAACTCTATTATTTAATTACTGACACAATGATTTAACGTGAAAAATTTTTACAAGAAAAAATTATGGACGCACAGTGGTGACAAAAGTTTTACTATAACCAGAAAGAGTACATAGTGTAGGAACTTTACAAGTGCGGCTAGGGATGGCAATTGGGTTAGTATTTTTGGATACTTGACCCATTTTAAGTGAAATGACCAAGTTAGGTATGAGTATTTTTGTGAGTGGGTCAGACCCAAATCCATTTATTTCATTTGGGTCCATTTTAGACCCATGTAATATTAACATTAATTTCTATTGGATCTTTGCAGACCCAAATAAGACTAAACCTAAAATCTAAATCAACTCTATCTGCTAATTGAAATTCAAAGGAAGAACGACGGGCAAGATAGAATTGTCGGCAACGGGATTGCAGAAAATTGGTGATACGAGGAAACGGGATTGCAGCCGTTCCTCGTTTGCTCGTTGTTGCTACTCCTCCACCGCTTCTTTCACTCAAGCGGACTCTCCTCCATCGCGACGGGCAACTGGGCAAGATAGAATTGTCGGCTTGCAGCTCGTTCCTCGTTTGCTCGTTGTCGATTCCGCTCGTTGTTGCTACTCCTCCACCGCTTCTTTCACTCAAGCGGACTCTCCTCCACACCACCAGCATCATCATCATAATGGTAATTTGCTGATTATCTTCTCTTTCTGATGAGTTTGATTCTGAACTGAGTTCTTCGTACTTGGTTTTGAAACTAGGGTTAGCAATGTATGGGTTGATTTGATCAGTTCATATTGAATTGGGTTGTAATTTTTGTACTACTGTTGGATTTTGAACTTTTGATTGAGTTCTGGGTTTTGAACTTTTGATTTGAGTTCTGGGTTATCTTATAGATATGGAGTTCTCAGTTTTCCATCTTTGTAATTTTGTAAGCTTTGTAGATTTAACCATTCATACCATTCATGTTTGTTGATTCTGCTTGTTTAAGCATCCATGTTTAAGATTATTGTTACTGATTGTTCTTGCTTACTTCCATTTTCAGCTTACCCTATTCGGTTTACTCATTTTCTTCTTCTCTCGTTTCAGGTTCAGGAGAGGTTTGAGGTCGACATAAAAGAACTTCCAGAGCAAATTGATACTTCCACATACAGTAAGTTTCTGCAATTTCTGTGTAAGCCCATTTTAATCTCACTCTTGCAGAAGTAGATATGTGTTGACTGAGTGTTGACAGATTGAGTTATGTACAGTTGACTTATGAAATTGGCGGTTTGAATTGTTGACTGTTGTTTTTTCAGTGAAGGAGCTGCATTTCTGAGCTCAATGCGATTTGTGAAAGGGTTAGTAAGATCATTGCTCCCAACATTGATTCTACTGTGATTCTGCTATGATATAATGAATTCGGATTGCTTATTGTTATTTTGGGTTGTGAGTTGTGACAGACAATGAATCCATGCTCTACTGGTGCTTATTGCACAAAGAAGCCATATTTTCATTAGATACCAAACTCTTCCGTTCTCTTGCTTGCTCTTATGCTTTTGATCTGTTATCCTGATACTGATAGTTGACCTTGTCGTCATGACTAACTCAGCAGAATTTTTAAATGGTTAACTGATACTATAAAGCCCAGTTTTCTTCTATGGAAGGATGGCAGTTCTTAATCTACTACATGTTAAGGTTACTGATTGTATTATTGGCTTCATAATAAGCTATTGATTAGAAGAAACTAAGGATATAGATATCCATTGTAATTACTTCCAATTAGCAGCAGTATCTTCTAACACTATAGGATTAGGAAAGGAAAGAAAAGGTCCTTTAACGTCCACTTTTCTGGTGCAATTAGTGATTTCCTTTCCTCAAGCTAGTGCTGTTCTCTTTTCCATGTCTTTAACGTCCTATTTGGATTTTGAAATTGAAATGCAGGTGTACGTACAATGAGTATGCAGTGGTGGAGATGGTGTGATGCTGCTGTGATTCTGCTGTGATTCTGTTGTGATTCTGCTGTGATTCTGCTATGATTAGATGTGCAACACCAATTAAAATACAGGAGCTGATGTAATTTTGCTCATAACAGTGAGGAGTAAGAGCTTTTGGCAAGTGGAGCTTGAACTATGAGGTGTGTTTTAGGCCTTGAACTAATGCAGTAATTGTTTAAGAGCTTTTGGCAAGTGGAACTTGAACTATGGGGCAATGTTAAGTGTTTAAGGCTTTGAAGTTTGAACTAATTCAATGTATAGATGTGTTAGTATGGACCCAAAGAGACCCAAATGGGTAATGCTCAAAATATGAGGTCCAAAAGTGTTTGACCTATACCCACACTTGATCCAAAAATGTATAGATTTTATTTGGGCCTATTTTGGGTTGACCCAAAAATCCATTGGGTCAATATCTTTGGGTCAAAATACCTGGTGGGCTGGCCCATTGCCATCCCTAAGTGCGGCTTGACTTTTCCTACTACTAACAAGAGATATAAACAGGATGGAGGTGAAAAATCCTAATAGGATTAATAACTTAATGAGCATAAAGAGAACTCATAAGTTAGGGAATTTAGATCATCTAATTTCAACACTTTCGATATCGTACTAGCTAACACTTCGAACTGCTGAAGCTAACGATATGTTATTTATTCATTAAAATCATTATAAGATGTAGTTGAATTGTCAATATATATCAATGTTGTATAGTAATTGTTTTGATACAAATTAGACAATCCATATTGATACGATTTTGCTACAAATGCTTCTTCCTATTGGCTGCATGACTATTTGGTTCGAAAGTTTTGGCATTCAGGGACGCTTGTGTACTATGTCCCGTCAGGGCTGGACGTCCATGATATCGGGATGCTCCATTAGTCGTGACGAAGGTCTTACAACACGACTTCCTCTCCTCACCAGATGTATCAATATATTAGTGCATCTGCTCAGGGGCGGAACCAGGATTGGTATACGGGGGGAGCCGAATTGTAAATCAAAAAGAGGTCCCACCGGCAATTTTTTCATTAAATTTGGATAATTTATGGTAAATATTATAATTATTACATACTATAAGTTGATTATGAGTAACTATTACGTAAAATTTAAGACAACATTTCACCGAAACAACATAGTGGGGGAGCCGAACTTCAAATACCCCGCCAAACTCCGAAAATACAAAATTTTACATATAATTTTACACTCGATACCGGGGGTGGGGAGCGCAGTGGCTCCCCCCAGCTTCCCCCTAATACCGCCCATGCTTCTGCTCGGCCCTAAATTGTACATTGACATTTGGGACTTCTTACTACTTCTCGAATAGAAGTGTCCATTATGTAACACGATAAACTCTTCGATATCATCCAAACCAGAGTACAATATCTAAACCTCTTAACTTAGATAAACACGTAAATCCGAATGTATAACTATCTCTCATTCACCTAATAAATATCTATGGCAAATAGCAGCTATAGAGGACCATGTTGAGGACTCAAAAGGAGTGGTGCAGACTCGTTGAAAGACTTAACCGACTTACAAGTCTTTGTCGCTTTCATAACAATCAAGCCAAAGAAAATTGATGAGAAATTAATCAGTTCTTGATGAACAGGGGAAGAATGTATGTACACGCACGTACTGTATAAATAGCTATAAACTAGAACACTCAAATTTGGTCTCTGTAAATGAAAACTATGGACACCAAAAGCAAAGGATTTGTTCGACTTCTTCAGATTGCTCTTCCGCTACTGATCATCATGATCATACTTGCAGTTGGAGTTCAGGCATCGGGTGCTCGTCGGATTCTTCTCGAACCGATTCCCGGTGGCAGTATCGATCATGTTCCTCCGAAGGACGAGCCTCTCCTTGCCAATGCAACGGTTCATAAAGGTGACTTTAAAGAGCTTGAAACATGTAGTTTTTTCATTAGTTCTCGATAACTTGAGTTGACGAATGGCTCATGAAATAGGTTGAAAGTTTGTACAGTTTCGATAATACTTGTGCAAGGGATCACAGAGGCTTCAATAAGTCTTTTATTACACAAATTGGTAGTTACAGATATTCAAACTTCGACCTCTTGTTGGCTAAAGACTCTAATTTATAACATGAGTCGTTGCATCCCAATAACTCGAACTGAATGGATTTTTTATTGTTTACTAACAGATTTGGGGTCATGGAGGCTTTAATAAGCCCTTATACACACATCATGGTGGTTTCATGGATTCAAAATCTTGACCATCTTGTTATTCAGTGACTCTAATACCATGTAAAAAAAACGTTAGATCTCAATAACTGAGTTGATAAGAGAGAATTCTGAATGGATTATATACTGTTTACCAACACGAAGACATTTACTCATCGCTCATGCTCTCGATTCATATTTGTGCAGCGACACCAGCAACGGGAAGGTCCATTCACAGGAGCGAGAAGTTCACAGGTTAGAGGTTCAATCGAAGTTGATATATCACTAGGTTAATATATTATTAAATATATATATATATAAATATATATATATATATATATATATAAAATAAAAGTAAGACATGGACTCATGGTCACACATCCATTTATGCAGTATCGCCGATTATATCTATTCGCAAGAGCAAGTCACGGCGGGGAAGCCATGGATAAGTGGAAGGCCGGCCGGCCGACGTATGCCGCCGGTGAGAAAATGTATGCATGCTACAGTTTTCTCTCTACTTTGTTAACTTTCATAAATAGCCTTTAAGATTATTGGATTATCTTGACCAGAGCAGTAGCCTGAATGGTTGTTATAAACCGTTGCATCCCAATAACTCGAGTTGTTGGTAGAGGATTCTGAATGGATCTTCTAGTGTTTACTATAACATGCTCTCACAAACGAAAGTTCATGAAAGGGGATTGAAGTTTGCAAAGGTCTACCAAGCCTTATGCAAGATAAATTGTTAGGAATACCGGGATTTGATGTCAAGACCTTTCGGTCATCAAAGGCTCTGATACCATGTCATGAACCGTTGCATTTTTTGAAGGTCCGGGGCGCACATTTTGATCTGGAAAAAATTCCAACTTCTTAATTCGGTAATTTCCGCTCCGTCCGAACTCCGAATTGGTCCCGTCTGAAGCGTCGAGCTCGTAGAAAGGTCCTCCACAATGCAGTAACCTGAAATCTCAAAAAAAAAAAAACTTGAAACAACATCAAACGGTCCTAAAGAGGGCTAATGGGAAATAACACACAATTTGGATGAAAGTTCATAAAAACTACAACAAATAGAAGTAAAACGAGGAAAATATCGCTCAAATGTGGCGAGATAAATGCGGTAAATCTAGCATCATCAATACTAGAAATATTTGGCCAAATTCGAGTTTGGTCCTGTGGTATAAAGTGATAAACTTTGCCTGAACTGTTTTCGTTTTATTCCGAAAATGAATGACCAGGATAGTAATACAAATAAATAGCATGTGGATTACAAAACAAATTATATTTCTATAAAAACATAAAATGGAAAATATTATCCTAGAAGTAAAAAATAAAAAATAAATATTAATATCCTTCCATATATCTTATTTTACCTACCCGCTTACCAAATAATCGATTCTTTCCGTTTAAAATATTTGAAACGTCTGTTCATTTCGCCTATAAATTCACAACCTGTCTTCATCAAAACACAGTTCTCCATATCCACCTTTCTTTCACGTTTACCATGTCCAATGAAAAATTCATTCTCCAATCTCAATCATTCATTCATTCCTTCCCACACATATAAGAGAAACAGATGACCTCTGCATCAAAGTCACAGAAATTATACATTAAATCAGATTAGTAATTCACCAGATATGTGAAGAACCAGGCTAGGTGGGTTGTTATATTTTTACATCCATATGTTTTTGGCCCTTTTATTGTTGTAATTTATTATTATTAATGAGATATTATTGTTATGCTCATTTTATTTTTTTTGTTAAACAGAGGAAGATGGTGATCTATGCAATGTGTATCACTCTGGCTTTTATATGTTGTGATGTGTATGGATTTCCCTTGTGGGTTGTATTTTCTAGGGCTTCCTCGCTTTTCTTTCTGGGGCACATCAGATTAATAGGCCGTTAGAGATTTTACTACGGCCTAAATATACACGTGGCACAATGACATGTATACATCATTGTGTAATTGGCGCGATCAGAGACAGATCCAGGATGATTCAAGAAATTGGACTATTTCAAAGAATTAATGTAATTTATAATCTTTATTAATGATTGTCTCAAATCAATTATCCCCTACAAAATCGCAGTATAACATAGGTAATAAACTCAAAAGTTTGATCTTCTTGAAAAACAAATATTTACACATCATCTTGACTAATGTTTTGGAAAGATTTCTTATAATTCTTGGTCTCCTATGCCAATTGTTTATTCTTGAATTGTTGAGTTTGGAAAGGAAAAATAGCAGTTTGCTCTCTTTTATTTGCCAATTTAATATATAATTCTATACGCTATAAATGGCTTTTTTTATGGGTAAAAAACATTGGCGGTCATCTAAGTATGGGTCATGTAACAACGTGATCACCTAACTATGTTTTGTAACAGCGTGGTCACCTAAGTTTGTAAATCATAACCGACAGGCATCTCTGACAATTTTTCACCAAATCTCCTGTGAATTTTCTAGCTCAGAGGGCAACATCAGCCAACAAAAAAATATTGTTAACATGGAGAAGATGGAATAAAAATATTTTGTTGCTGATGTGACCCTCTGAGCTAGCAAATTCACTAGAGATTCGATAAAAAATCGACGGAGATGCTTGTCGGTTACGATTTACAGACTTAGGTGACCACGCTATTACAAAACATAGTTAGGTGACCACGGTGTTACATGACCCATACTTAAGTGACCGCTAGTGTTTTTTACCGCTTTTTTTATTGCTTCTTACTTTAGCCATTTTGTCTTTTGGGTCATTACATTTCAACTTCTGTCTTCTTGATTTGACACAATTTTGGTGTAACGCCTATGAAAAATTGGAAAAAACTCAAAATGGGTAATATTCTCCTAGATGATAGTGAAGTGTCTGAAAAATATACCCAACCACGCCCGGTCTCGAAACTTGGAGAAAATCTAGACATTTAAACCATAATACCAAACTTTTCACTTTTTTTTCATTTCGATGATGGTTATCCTATGAAAAAATTGGAAAAAAAAATCAAAATGGCCAATATTCTCCTGGATGGTAGTAAAATGTATAAAATAGATTGTCAACCACATTTGGCCTCGAAATTTCGAGAATATCTAAGTATTTAAGCCACAATACCATATTTTTCAAATTTTGGCAATTTTGTTGACCGTTAGCCAATGAAAAATTGGAAAAAACTTAGAATGACTAATATTCTCCTGGATGGTAGTAAACTGTCTGAAAAATATGCCCAACCACATCTGCCCTCAAAATATGGAGAAAATCTAGGCATTTACATCATAGTACCGCACTTTTCAGTTTTTGGCCATTTCGATGATGGTTAGCCTATGAAAAATTGGAAAAAAAAACTCAAAATGGCCAATATTCTCCAGGATGGTGGTAAAATTTTTGAAATATATTCCCAACCATGTCCAGTCTCAAAATTTGGAGAAAATCTAGGCATTTAAGCCATAATACCGCACGTTTTAGTTTTTGGCCATTTTGGTGATGGTGTAGCCTATGAAAAATTGAGGAAAAACACAAAATGGCTAATATTCTACTAGATGGTAGTAAAATGTCTGAAATATATGCACAACCACGTCCGATTTTGAAATGTGGAGAAAATCTAGGCATTTAAATCATAATACCGCACTTTTCGGTTTTTGGCCATTTCGGTGATGGCCAAAAACTGAATTGATTTGTCAAAATTCAGCGGACTAGATTTGTCAAAAATTTTGGACTAGATTTGTCAAATTCTTGACTACATTTGTCAAAATTGGACTAAATTTGTAAAAAAACTGACTATATTTGTCAAAATTATGGACTAGATTTGTCAAAAACTGGAACAGATTTGTCAAAATTATGGACTCGATTTGTCAAAACTCTAGACTAGATTTGTCAAAACCTGGATTAAATTTTTCAAAATTTTGGACTAGATTTTTCAAATTCTGACTAGATTTGTCAAAATTTTGGACTAGATTTGTCAAAAACTGGAATAGATTTGTCAAAATTCTGGACTATATTGTCAAATTCTAGACTGGATTTGTCAAAATTCTGGACTAGATTTGTCAAAATTCTGGACTAGATTTGTCAAAAACTGGACTAGATTTGTCAAAGTTCTAGACTAGATTTGTAAAAAACTGACTAGATTTGTAAAAAACTGGACCAGATTTGTCAAATTCTAGACAAGATTTGTCAAAATTGTAGACTATATTTGTCAAAAACTAGACTAGATTTGTAAAAAATTGGACTAGATTTGTCCCAAGATGTGCTAGATTTGTCCCAACAAATGCGCTAGATTTATCGTAAGATGCGCTAAATTTGTCCCAAGATCGCTAGATTTGTCCCAAGATGCGCTGGAGTTGTCCCAAGATCGCTGAGTTGTCCCAAAATGTGCTAAATTTGTCCCAACAAATGCGCTAGTTGTCCCTTCAGGCTAGATTTGTCCCAAAATGCACTAGATTCTAAAAAATGCACTAGATTTATCCGAAAATGTGCTAGATTTGTCTTAAATGCGCTATATTGTACCAATAAATGCGCTAGATTTGTCCCAAAATGTGCTATATTTGTCCCAAAATGCTATAGATTTGTAACCAAAATGTGCTAGATTTGTCCCAAGTGCTAGATTTGTCCCAAGATGCGCTTTAGATTATTGTCCCAAGATGCGCTAGATTTGTCCCAACAAATGCACTAGATTTGTCCCAAAATGCGCTAGATTTGTCCCAAAATGCGTAAAATTTATCTCAAGATGCGCTAGATTAGTCCCTAAATATGCGCTAGATTGTTCTAAAACGTAATAGATTTTTCAAAAAATGCACTAGATTTTTCAAAAAAATGCACTAGATTTGTCCCAAAATGTGCTAGCTTTGTCTAAAAAGTCGCAAGATTTGTCACAACAAATGCGCTAGATTTGTTCAAAAATGTGCTAAATTTGTCCAAAGATACGCTAGATTTGTCCCAACAAATGCACTAGATGTGTCCCAAGATGCGCTAGATTTGTCCTAAAATGTGCTAGATTTGTAAATAACATGAGTTAGATTTGTCAAAAAAATGCGCTAGATTTGTCTCAACAAATGCGCTAGATTTGTCCCTAAATGCGCTTGATTTGTCCCAAGATGCGCTAGATTTGTCCCAACAAATGCGCTAGATTTGTCCAAAAATGCGCTAGATTTGTCCAAAAATACGCTAGATTTGTGCCAAGATGCGCTAGATTTGTCCTAAGATGCGCTAGATTTGTCCTATGATGCGCTAGATTTGTTCCAAGATGTGCTAGATTTGTTCCGATATGTCATAAATTTGTCCTAATAAATGAGCTAGATTTGTCCTAATAAATGCGCTAAATTTGTCCCAAGATGCACTAGATTTGTCCCAAGTTGCGCTAGATTTTTCAAAATAATGCACTAGATTTGTCAAAAAAATGCGCTAGATTTGTCCCAATAAATGCACTAGATTCTCCCAAAATGCGATATATTTGTCCCAAGATGCTCTAGATTTGTCCCAACAAATGCGCTAGATTTTTCCCAAGATGTGCTAGATTTGTCCCAACAAAATGCGCTAGATTTATCCCAAGATGCGCTAGATTTGTCACAAAATGCGCTAGATTTGTCCTAAGATACGCTAGATTTGTCCCAACAAATGAGCTAAATTTGTCCTAATATGTGCTAGATTTTTCCCAAGATGCGCTAGATTTGTCCCAAAATGCATTATATTTGTCCCAACAAATGCGCTAGATTTGTTCCTTCTAGGCTAGATTTATCCCAAAATGCACTAGATTTTTCAAAAAAAATGCATTAGATTTTCAAAATGCATTAGATTTGTCCCGAAATACGCTAGATTTGTCCCAAAATACGCTAGATTTGTCAAAAACATAGGCTAGATTTGGCACAAATTCTAGGCTAGATTTTTTTCAAAAATTATGTGCTAGATTTGGCACAACTTCTGGGCTAGATTTTTTCACAAATTCTAGGCTAGATTTGACACAACTTCTGTCCATTTTGGTAATGGGTAGCCTATGAAAAATTGGAAAGTAAAAATGGCTAATATTTTTCTAGATGGTATTAAAATGTCTTAATTATATGTCCAACCATGTCGAGCATCGAAATTTGGAGAAAATCTAGGCATTTAAGCATAATACCGAACTTTTTAGGGTTTTTGTCATTTCGGTGATGCTTAGCCTATGAAAAATTGAGAAAAAAAACTCAAAATAGCTAATATTTTCATGGATGGTAGTAAACTTTCTGAAATATATGTTTAACCATGTATGACCTCAAATTTGGAGAAAATCTAGACATTTAAGCCATAACTTTTAGTTTTTGGCAATTTCGATGATGGTTAGCAAATGAAAATTTGGAAAAACTCAAAATGGATAATATTCTCTAGTTGGTAGTAAATTGTCTGAAATATATTCTCAACCATGTCCGACCTAGAAATTTGTAGACAACCTAGGCATTTAAGCCATAATATCGTACTTTTCAATTTTTTGCTATTTTGGCGACGATTAGCCTAAGAAAAAATGGAAAAAAAACTCATAATAGCTAATGATATCTTAGATGGTAGTAAAGAGACTGAAATATATGTCCAACCACGTTGGGTCTCGAAATTTCGAGAAAATGTAGGCATTTGAGCCGTAATACGACACTTTTCAAGTTTTGGCTATTTCAGTGATGGTTAGCCTATGAAAAATTTGAAAAAAAACTCGAAATGACTAATAATCTCCTGAATGGTAGGAAACTTCCTAAAATATATGCCCAACCACGTCAAGAGTCGAAATTTAGAGAAACTCTGCCCATTTAAGCCATAATACTGTGTTTTTTTAGTTTTTTACCATTTCAGTGATGATTAGCCTATGAAAAATTTTGAAAATACTCAAAATGGATAATAGTCTCCTGGATGGTAGTAAATTTCCTAAAATAGATGCCAAATCACTCCAGGCCTCAAAATTTTGAGAAAATCTGGGAATTTTAGCCATAATATCACACTTTTCAATTTTTGGTTATTTTGGTGATGGTTAGCCTATGAAAAATTGGAATAAATCTTAAAATGGCTAATAATCTCCTGGATGGTAGGAAACTGTCGGAAATACATGTCCAACCACGCCCCGTCCTGAAATTTGGAGAAAATATAGCAATTTAAGCCATAATATCATAATTTTCAAATTTTGACCATTTTGGTGATGGTTAGCCAATGAAAAATTTGGAAATACTTAAAATGGCTAATAATCTCCTGGATGGTAGGAAATTTTCTGAAATAGATGCCAAACCACATCAGGCCTTAAAATATGAAGAAAATCTAGTAATTTAAACCATAATACCGCACTTTTCAAATTTTCGTCATTTCGGTGATGGTTAGCCTATGAAAATTTGAAAAAACATAAAATGGCTAATAATCTCTTGGTTGGTAGAAAACTGTTTGAAATATATGTCCAACCACGTCTCGTCCTGAAATTTGGAGAAAATGTAGCAATTTAAGTCATAATATCCCCTACATAATTTTCAGCTTTTTACCATTTCAGTGATGGTTAGCCAATGAAATTTTTGAAAATCTCAAAATGGCTAATAGTCTCCTGGATGGTAGGAAAATTCATGACGTATATTCCCAACCACGTCCTACCTCGAAATTTGGAGAAAATCAACGCATTTAAGCCATAATACCGCACTTTTCTGTTTTTGTCATTTCGATGATGGTTAGCCTTTAAAAAATAAGAAAAAACCCAAAATGGCTAATATTCTCCTGAATGATAGTAAAATGTCTGCAATATATTCCCAACCACGTCCAGTCTCAAATTTGGAAAAATCTAGGCATTTAAGATATAATAACGCAGTTTTTAGGTTTTTGCCATTTTGGTGACGGTGTAGCTTATGAAAAATTGGGGAAAAAAAATCAAAATGGCTAATATTCTACTAGATGGTAGTAAAGTGTATGAAATATATGCACAATCACGTACGGTTTTGAAATTTGGAGAAAATCTAGGCATTTAATAACGCACTTTTCGGTTTTTTGCCATTTCGGTGATGGGTAGCTAATGAAAAATTAGAAAAAAAAACTCAAAATGGCTAATATTATCCTCGATGGTAGTAAGCTGTCTGAAATATATGTCCAACCACGTTCGACCTCTAAATTTGGAGAAAATCTAGGCATTTTCAGTTTTGGCCATTTCGGTGATGGTTAGCCTATGAAAAATTGGAAAAAAAAACTCAAAATGGCCAATATTCTCCAGGATGGTGGTAAACTTTTGAAATTATATTCCCAACCATGTCCAGTCTTAAAATTTGGAGAAAATCTAGGCATTTAAGCCATGATACCGCACATTTTAGTTTTGGCCATTTTGGTGATGGTGTCGCCTATGAAAAATTGAGGAAAAACACAAAATGGCTAATATTCTACTAGATGGTAGTAAACTGTCTGAAATATATGCACAACCACGGCTGGTTTTGAAATGTGGAGAAAATCTAGGTATTTAAGTCATAATACCACACTTTTCGGTTTTTGGCCATTTCAGTGATGGCCAAAAACTGAATTGATTGTCAAAATTCAGCGGATTTTTAGATTATGTCAAAATTTAGACTAGATTTGTCAAAATTTTGGACTAAATTTGTCAAAATCTTGACTACATTTGTCAAAAATTGGACTAGATTTGTCAAAATTTTGGACTAGATTTGTCAAAATTATGGACTACATTTGTCAAAATTCTGACTAGATTTGTCAAAATTTTGGTCTAGATTTGTCAAAATCTAGTCTAGATTTGTCAAAAACTAAAACAAATTTGTCAAAATTATGGACTAGATTTGTCAAAATTCTAGACTAGATTAGTCAAAACCTATACTAAAATTTTTAAACTTTTGGACCAGATTTTTCAAATTCTGACTAGATTTGTAAAAAACTAGACTAATTTTGTCAAAATTTTGGACTAGATTTGTCAAAAACTGGAATAGATTTGTAAAATTATGGACTAGATTTGTCAAATTCTAGACTGATTTGTCAAATTATGGACTAGATTTGTCAAAATTCTGGACTAGATTTGTCAAAATATAGACTAAATTTGTAAAAAACTGGACTAGATTTGTCAAAGTTCTAGACTAGATTTGTCAAAAACTGGACTAGATTTGTCAAATTATAGAGTAGATTTGTCAAAATTCTAGACTATATTTGTAAAAAACTAGACTAGATTTGTAAAAAATTGGACTAGATTTGTCAAAAACTGGACTAGATTTGTCAAAATATAGACTAGATTTGTCAAAAACTAGACTAGATTTGTCAAAATTCTGGACTAGATTTGTCAAAATATAGACTAGATTTGTCAAAGTTCTAGACTAGATTTGTCAAAAACTGGACTAGATTTGTCAAAGTTCTAGACTAGATTTGTCAAAAATTGGACTAGATTTGTCAAAAACTGGAGTAGATTTGCCAAAACTGGACTAGATTTGTCAAAGTTCTAGATTAGATTTTTCAAAAACTAGACTAGATTTGTCATAATTATGGACTAGATTTGTCAAAACTGGACTAGATTGTCAAAGTTCTAGACTAGATTTGTCAAAAACTGGACTAGATTTGTCAAATTATAGAGTAGATTTGTCAAAATTCTAGACTACATTTGTAAAAAACTGGACTATATTTGTAAAAAATTGGACTAGATTTGTTAAAAAACTGGACTAGATTTGTCAAATTTTGGACTAGATTTGTCAAAATTATGGACTAGATTTGTCAAAATATAGACTAGATTTGTAAAAAAACTAGACTAGATTTGTCAAAATATAGACTAGATTTGTCAAAATATATACTAGATTGTCAAAATATAGACTAGATTTGTCAAAATATAGACTAGATTTGTCAAAATATAGACTAGATTTGTCAAAAACTGGACTAGATTTGTCAAAAACTGGACTAAAATTTGTCAGAGTTCTAGATTAGATTTGTCAAAACTGGAGTTGATTTGTAAAAAACTGGACTAGATTTGTCAAAGTTCTAGACTAGATTTTTCAAAAGTTGGACTAGATTTGTCAAAATATAGACTAGATTTGTCAAAGTTCTATACTAGATTTGTCAAAATATAGGACTAGATTTGTCAAAATATAAACTAGATTTGTCAAAAACTGGGCTAGATTTGTCAAAGTTCTAGACTAGATTTGTCAAAAACTGTAGTTGATTTGTAAAAAACTGGACTAGATTTGTCAAAGTTCTAGACTAGATTTTTCAAAAGTTGGACTAGATTTGTCAAAATTCTGGACTAGATTTGTCAAAATATTGACTAGAATTGTCAAAAAGTGGACTAGATTTGTCAAAGTTCTATACTAGATTTGTAAAAAACTAGACTAGATTTGTCAAAATATAGACTAGATTTGTCAAAAACTGGACTAGATTTGTCAAAGTTCTAGACTAGATTTGTCAAAAACTGTACTAGATTTGTAAATAATTGGACTAGATTTGTCAAAAACTGGAACAGAGTTGTCAAAATTATGGACTAGATTTGTCAAAACCTGGACTAAATTTTTTCAAACTTTTGGACCAGATTTTTCTAATTCTAACTAGATTTGCAAAAAACTAGACTAGATTTGTCAAAATTTTGGACTAGATTTGGCAAAAAACTGGACTAGATTTGTCAAATTCTAGAGTAGATTTGTCAAAATTCTAGACTACATTTGTAAAAAACTGGACTAGATTTGTAAAAAATTGGACTAGATTTGTTAAAAATTGGACTAGATTTGTCAAAAATTGGACTAGATTTTTCAAAATTCTGGACTAGATTTGTCAAAATATAGACTAAGATTTGTCAAAAACTGGACTAGATTTGTCAAAGTTCTAGACTAGATTTGTCAAAAATTGGACTAGATTTGTCAAATTCTGGAATAGATTTGTCAAAATATAGACTAGATTTGTCAAAATATAGATTAGATTTGTCAAAAACTGGGCTAGATTTGTCAAAGTTCTAGACTAGATTTGTCAAAAACTGGACTAGATTTGCCAAATATAGACTAGATTTGCCAAAATATAGACTAGATTTGTAATATGACTAGGGGTGCTGACGAGCCGAGTCGAGCCGAGCTTTGCCCAGCTCGAGCTCGGCTCGTGAGGTTTGAATGCTGGCTCGAGCTCGGCTCGAGCTCGTGTCGAGCTTTCACACTCGAGCTCGAGCTCGGCTCGACCAAAGTTTTCTTGGCTCGAGCTCGCTCGACTCGGCTCGAAGTTAGCTCGTTAACGAGCCTACACGAGCTCGAGCTCGTTAAGGCTCGTTAACAAGTCTAAACGAGCCCGAGCTTGAGTAGAGCTCGAGCTCGAGCTTAACGAGCCTACACGAGCTCGAGCTCGAGCTCGAGCTCGTGTAGGCTCGTTAAGCTCGGATCGAGGTCGTTTGCAAGCTTTCGAGCTCGGATCGAGCTCGTGCTTTAATGCTAATGGTCCACCTGCCAAAATAAGAACCGAAACCAACTTGTTCCAACACACAGTTCCAACTTGCAAGTGATGGCATTGGTTTCAGTCAAGATTGTATCACAACTCACAAGCTTTGATCTAGTTTAAAAGGGAAATAGAGTACCAGGAAGACATGAAATTCTGAAACAAGTACTAGCATCCCGTTCACGATAATAAACAACAAAAAGATAAGCTCAAACAAAAGCATCGAGATTAGTAGTCTAATCTAATTGATCTCCTTCCTTGGCCGCAGCTGAAACAAACAAGTGACCAATATTCATGAGTCAATATTGAGGAAGTAAATCAATAAAAGTGACCAATCAGCCAAAATTGAGGAAGTTCTTCTCCTGAACTATATGCCAGCAGTTGACTAAGCACTCAATAGAGAACTAAAGCTAGAAAATTCTGTCCATAAGCATGTACCATAAGCAATCAAATTCAAAAAAGCAATCAAATTCACATAAACATGTAGAATGGCACAGAATTACCATAAGCAATCAAATTCAAATTTCACACAAACATGTAGAATGGCACAGCATTAGGTTAAGCAATCAAACTCAAAGTTTCATCCCGCATTTCCAGCTTTACGGCAGTGGCTGAATGGGGTTTTACGAGCAGCACATAGCAAATAACAAGTTGAGAATACACCTCTCAACGAAAAGCGAAACAACTAGCTTCAAAGGAATGACAAATTCACACACTACGGAAAACTAATAAGGTAGAGATTAGAAAACTGACCACTTAAATCGCAACGACGAAGAAGGAGTAGCTTCGTCCTCAGAGTGTCGATTGTCGAAGAAGGAGTAGCTTCGTCCTCAGAGTGTCGATTGTCGAAGAAGGAGTAGCTTCGTCCTCAGAGTGTCGATTGTCCAAGAAGGAGTTCTTCGTCCACCGGCCGAAGGAGGAGTCTCGAATGTCGAAGAAGGAGTCCTCAGAGTAGCTCCGCCGTCGGCTGGAGGAGTTTCTTCGTCCACCGCCGAAGGAGGAGTCTCGAATTGTCGAAGAAGGAGTCCTCAGAGTAGCTTCGCCGTCGGCTGGAGGAGTCTCTTCGTCCACCGGCCGAAGGAGGAGTCTCGAATGTCGAAGGAGTCCTCAGAGTAGCTTCGCCGTCGGCTGGAGGAGTCCTTCGTCCACTGGCCGATGAGAAGAAGTTGGAGTCACCGACTCGCCGTCCTCAGAGTGTCAATGTCGAAGAAGTTGGAAAAATTAGGTTTTCTATTGAAATGGGAAATCGTGGATTGAATTGGGAAATTTGGTTAATGTCATCTGACACTTTCATCATTTTAGTTTTAGTTTTTTTTTTATATTTGTTATTTAATTGGATGGGAAATGATTATTTAAGAGATAGATTTACACCCCGTTTGGTATCCGAGATTCATAAAACCATGTATTTCAACGTACCATAGATGGAAATTGTTTGTTTAAGAGATTTAAACCTGTTTGGTATCCGAGATTCATAAAACCATGTATTTCACTGTACCATAGATGGGAAATTGTTTGTTTAAGAAATTTAAACCCGTTTGGTATCCGAGATTCCTAGGGAAGACCAGAAGAATCACCCCATACCAAACGCCCTGATAGAGTATTTGTTATTTTTCTATACAATTATAGTTTGTTAGATGGTACCTGCTGCTACTTGGATAACCGTAGTAATTCTTCTAGAGCTAATACTCAGAATCGAACTAGAATAGTAGTTTGATCGTAGAGAGAGAGAAAAAATGTACAAAAGAAGTACACTAAACCCTTAACCCTAAACCCTAAACCCTAAACCCTAAATACTCAATCCTAAACCTTAAATACTAAATCCTAAACACTGAACACTAAACCCCTAAACCCTAACCCCTCAATCCTAAACCCTAACAAATTGGTCATATGATAAACGTTTTGACCGTAAACTATAAAGTATAATTCACTAAAGCATACTAATACTAAAACTATAAATTATAAATGTTTTGTTCTTTGTTCTTACTTCTTACTTAACAATTAGGGTATTACCGAACACTAATGAGCAGTGGTAATTAAATAAAAATAATTATATATTCTAAAATTTAAACCTACAAATACTCAATTATGTAAATCTTGCAAACTCTTCGTTAACTTAGCATATATATTAATTTTACTTTATTCAATTTCATCTATTATAAAGTATAATTGACTAAAGCATACTATGATAAACAATGATATATTACGAACTTATAAAGTATAATTCACTGAAGCATACTATAATAAACAATGTTATACTACGAACTTATAAAGTATAATTCACCAAAGCATACTATAATAAACAATGTTTATATTACGAACTTATAAAGTATAATTCACTAAAGCATACTATAATAAACAATGTTATATTACGAACTTACTCATTTTTCTGAATTATTACTTATCATTAATTTGTAGGCATACTCAAAAATCAAAATGAATATAATTGTTTACAAGATCTAAATATTTTAAAAATAATCGAGCCAAAAATCGAACCATTTCATTAGCCAAAATCGAGCCATTTCACGAGCTACGAAATCGAGCTAGCTCGCGAGCTCCAAAATCGAGCTAGTCGCGAGCTACTTAATCGAGCCAGCTCACGAGCCATTCTCGAGCTGCTCGACGAGCCTGTAACGAGCCAGCTCGCGAGCTGCATCGTTCGAGCCAACGAACCGAGCTGGCTCGCGAGCCAGCCGAGCCGAGCAGGCATGAGCTCGAGCTCGGCTCGTTTATAAACGAGCAACGAGCCGGCTCGCGAGCCAGCTCGGGTTTGTTTCGAGCCGAGTCACGATCGAGCTTTTTCCGAGCCGAACACCGAGCCGAACACGAGCAGCTTGGTTCGTCAACAGCCCTAAATATGACACTTTCAAGTTTTGGCTATTTCAGTGATGGTTAGCCTATGAAAAATTGGAAAAAAAAACTCAAAATGACTAATAATCTCCTGGATGGTAAGAAACTTCCTAAAATTTATGCCCAACGACGTCAAAAGTCGAAATTTAGAGAAACTCTGCGCATTTAAGCCATAATACTGCACTTTTTAGTTTTTGGCCATTTCGGTGATGGTTAGCCTATGAAAAATTTGAAAATACTCAAAATGGATAATAGTCTCCTGGATGGTAGGAAATTTCATAAAATAATGCCAAACCACTCCAGGCCACGAAATTTGGAAAAAATCTGGGCATTTTAGCCATAATATCACACTTTTCAGTTTTAGTTATTTTGGTGATGGTTAGCCTATGAAAAATTGGAAAAAACTTAAAATGACTAATAATCTCCTGGATGGTAGGAGACTGCCGAAAATACATGTCCAACCACGCACGTCCTGAAATTTGGTAAAATATAGCAATTTAAGCCATAATATCATAATTTTCAATTTTTACCATTTCGGTGATGGTTAGCCTATGAAAAATTTTAAAATACTTAAAATGGCTAATAATCTTTTGGATGGTAGGAAAATTTTCTGAAAAAGATGCCAAACCACATCATGCCTTAAAATTTGAAGAAAATCTAGTAATTTAAACCATAATACCGCACTTTTCAATTTTTCGTCATTTCGGTAATGGTTTTGCCTATGAAAAATTGGAAAAACATAAAATGACTAATAATCTCTTGGATGGTAGGAGCCTGCTTGAAATATATGTCCAGCCACGTCTCGTCCTGAAATTTGGAGAAAATGTAGCAATTTAAGTCATAATATCGTAATTTTCAGTTTTTTACCATTTCAGATAGTTAGCCTATGAAAATTTTTGAAAATCTCAAAATGGCTAATAGTCTCCTGGATGGTAGAAAATTCATGACATATATTCCCAACCACGTCCTACCTCGAAATTGGAGAAAATTAACGCATTTAAGCCATAATACCGCACTTTTCTGTTTTTGTCATTTCGGTGATGGTTAGCCTTTAAAAAATAAGAAAAAAACCCAAAATGGCTAATATTCTCCTGAATGATAGTAAAATGTCTGCAATATATTCCCAACCACGTCCAGTCTCAAAATTTGAAAAAATCTAGGCATTTAAGATATAATACCGCAGTTTTTAGGTTTTTGCCATTTTGGTGACGGTGTAGCTTATGAAAAATTGGAGGAAAAAATCAAAATGGCTAATATTCTACTAGATGGTAGTAAAGTGTATGAAATATATGCACAATCACGTAGGGTTTTGAAATTTGGAGAAAATCTAGGCATTTAAGTCATAATAACGCACTTTTCGGTTTTTTGCCATTTCGGTGATGGGTAGCTAATGAAAAATTAGAAAAAAAAAACTCAAAATGGCTAATATTATCCTCGATGGTAGTAAGTTGTCTGAAATATATGTCCAACCACGTTCGACCTCTAAATTTGGAGAAAATCTAGGCATTTGAGCCTTAATATCGCACTTTTCAGTTTTTTTGCCATTTTGGTGAGGGTTGGTCTATCAAAAATTGGTTTAAAAACTCAAAATGACTAAAATTCTCGGCTAGATTTGACACTAATTTTGGGCTAGATTTGGCTCAAATTTCGGGTTAAATTTGGCACAACTTCTGGGCAAGATTTTATACAAATTCAGGGCTAGATTTAGCACAACTTCTGAGTTGGATTGGCACAAATTATGGGCTAAATTTGTCACAGATTTTGGCTAGATTTGGCACAACTCTAGGTTGGATTTGGCACAAATTCTAGGCTAGATTTGGCACAAGTTGTGGGCTAAACTTGGCACAACTTGTGGGCTAAATTTGTCACAAATTATGGTCTAGATATATAGCACAAATTATGCGCTAGATTTGGCACAACTCATGGCTAGATTTGTCACAAATTTTGGGCTAGATTTGGCACAACTTATGTGCTATATTTGCCACAAATGTTGGGCTAGATTTGGCACAACTTTTATGCTAGATTTGGCACAATGCCAGCTACTCGATTGGTCATCCAAAGCTTTTCTTAGCACCAAGCAATATGACAAAAATAGGGTATTTCCAGACACTCGCAACGCCATCTCCACAACCGCTGCCAGGATTGCTTGAGCCTCAGCGCAAATTGATGCTCTGCAAACAAGCCTTCCAGCCTTGCCATCCATGATTCTACATGCAACTGTGTATCATGAGAGCACCGTAGCTCCATACCGGGTAGAGCTATTGAAAGCACCATCACACATGATTTTCTGATCGAAAGTCATCACACATGATTTTCTGATCGAAAGTCATCGAGGGTAGGATAGTAGATGGATTTGCATGATTCAAACTCAGGGTAGAAAGTCCTACTCGATAACCACATTTGAAGTTCACAACAGAGTTGGACCTCAAGACTTTCACTCTTAGGTTCCACGTTCTCGAAAACCATTCTGGAACTAAGCTCATGGCTCGTTTGGACATGAGACTCGGGAATGAGTATTAGGGGTTGTTTGAACGAGCGATGAGAAGAGGAATTGGGCCCTAATTCTCAGTATGCTAGAGCAATGTTTTCATGCCGTATCTTGTCTCCTGGTTGGATGGGTCCGACCGTGGACCAGTCAGTCTCTCCGGCACCGATAAATTCCGGTTCGATCTTGGTTCAATCCTGATTTTCCCATTAAACCATTGAACCCTTGACCTTGTCGGCTCGACCCCCCAGTCCGGTTGTGAAAACCTTGTGCTAGAGATATTTGGTCAAATCCGTGTTTGCAGTGGCGTAGCCAGGATATGAATTTAGGGGTGTTCATATAATATAAAACCTTTGTGTACAATTACAACGACCCGCGCCGCGATTTCATGTTCTGGAAATGTTGAATGACACATTCAGTGTTTAATCTATCAGCCATATCTCTCTCAATGTATACAACTAATGTGTCATTTAACCATTGATCACCCATGCGATTTCGAAGCTTGTTCTTGATGTAACTCATAGCTGAGAAAGCTCTCTCAACACTTGCTGTTGCAACAGGCAAGATAAGTGTCAGTTTAATCAGCAGATAGACTAGTGGATAAACATTGTGCTTCTCCGTCTCGACCATTTTTTTTGCTAAATGATCAATCCCTTTCAACTCTTGGAATCTCTCATCAGACGGTACATCAAAAATATAGGAATTCAACTGGTGTCCAAGTAATCTCATCTGGATGGAAGAGAACTCATCCGGATAGAATGAAGCCATGCACATCAACTTCTCTTTGTTAAAAGCACCAAAAGAGTTTTTTGGGCTTAAACAAGCCATAGAATATAATAACTCGCAATTAACCTCATCAAATCTATTATTGAGTTCTTGTAGCTGCATATCTACAACTGTGTAGAACACTTCAACTCGAAAGTGATGTAAACTTGTGACTTGTTGGCCCTTACGCCTAGACCTTCCAGGGGGGACATAAGCATCATTCATTTCAACAACTCTGATGTCTTGCTTGACACAAAATGCAACCACATCATCAACTAGAGACTCCCATCCACAATCTCTCAAGTTGCAACCTCTGCTTTGCAACATTAACAAGATGCATAGCATTAACATTGTCTTGATCCTTCTTTTGCAGTGCTATAGATAAATCATTTGTGATTGACAATATTCCAATCATCAACTTCAGTATCAAGACAAAGTTGAAGGTTTCAAGTTTCTGCAGCATATCAATTGCCTCACCTTTTGTTACAGAATCTCCATCATACTGAATAACATCTAACACCTCGATCAAAGATGAAAACATAAGTTCCAAATTCACAAGAGTAGCAAAATGAGATCCCCAACGAGTATCAGATGGTCTTTTCAGACTTATTTCTTGATTCAAACCTCGTCCTGTCTCTATTTCACCACAAGAAATAGCATCTGCAACTTTCTCTGCTTGAGTTTCTCGAACAATATCTCTTCGTTTACACGATGCTCCAACCAAATTAGTCAAGACACTAACAACATTGAAGAACAAACTAATCTCACCATGATTTCTAGCAACAACAACTAGTGTCAACTGAAGTTGATGAGCAAAGCAGTGAATATAATATGCAGAAGGAGTTTTTGACAAAATTATGTTTTCAACCCATTAATTTCTCCTTTCATGTTACTTGCTCCATCATACCCTTGTCCCCTTATTTTTGAAAAGCTCAATCCATGTTTCAAAAGCATTGACTCAATCTCATTCCTAAGAGTCAAAGCTTTAGTATTTGCAACATGAGAAATACCCAGAAATCTCTCCACAACACTTCCTGTCTTATCAACATAGCGTAAAACCATAGTCATTTGCTCTTTGATTGACACATCACGAGCTTCATCCACTAAAATAGAAAAGACATCATCTCCAATATCCTTAACAACTAACTTAGTTGTTTCAGCAGCCAACGCATGAACAATATCCTTCTGAATATCGGGAGATGTCATTTGAAGGTTCTTTGGGGCATTCTGCATCACAACACTTTCTATATGTTCTCTACCACGAAAATAAAACTTCAAAAGCTCAAGAAACAATCCTCTGTTGTTTGATTCCATTGATTCATCATGTCCACGAAGTGGACATCCGTTTCTTACTAACCAAGTGATGCATTCAGTTGAAGCCTCCAAACGAGTTCGATAATCCTTCTTGCTTTGATCATCTTGTTTATTAATAGCAGCTGCTATGCTCTGTGATTGTTTCATCAAGACATTACATTTCCTCACACAATCATTATGTGAGCTGTTAGTGGCTCCGACATGACGCACAAGACGATCTGTCTTATTCCCAGATGAAAACCCATTACCAGTAAAACAATCACCTCCACCTTGCTTAATGTTACCTTCTTGTTTAAAGAGATAACAATGTAAGCAGTAAGCAGCATCTTTTGCAGTACTATATTCTAACCAATGATAAGCATCAAACCAAGAAGGATTAAACCTTCTATTATTCCCACAAATATCATTGAAAGGGAAAGAATGACCTCGGGGTTGACAAGGGCCTTTTTCAATATAAGCTCTCCTAATTTCGTCTTGTATATTAGGATGAAAACTTGATAATCTTTGTCTTAGTCCTGGATCAGCTTGTAGTGAAATTCCATTGACAACAAATGAGGGAGACTTACTTGGATGCAATTCTGCAGCCTGAATCGCTGTCGAAGATTGAGGTAATTGGGATGGCGTCAACGTTGGTAAAACATCAGGAAGTTCTTTGCTTGCAACCAAAGTAGAGCCTTCGACAGTTTCTTCGACAATTCTGTGAGTTGTTTTTGCTTTCTTTGAATAGTATCTCTCCATCTATAAGTTCAAAATTGAATCAGAATGAAGTACACGACAGTAACACATATATAATAATCAAAGTGAGTAAAAGTTGAGTTATATTACCTTTTGTTTGAAGAATATTCAGAATTTTGGATTAGAATTTCCTTCTTCTGACAGACGACAACAACACTCAATATGCAATAGAAAGAGTTTGACTACTGACGATACAGTGACCGATAGCAAAGAGTCGATAACAAACGAGAAAATCAGATGGGAAAATAAGAAAGGAAGAAAGACTTTAATTTTTTTTCAAAAGGAGTTCTTTGTTTTGCAATTGCAGAGGCTGCTGCCAATGCTCAGAAAATCGTCAGGTATTGTATTGGGGGGGGGGGGGGGGAGTAGAAAGCCGAAAGGTCGGCTAATTAAATATTAGTATGGAATTTCTGTTCCCGCACCAAAATAATGTAGATAGTTTGTTTGTCAAATGTAGACAGTAAGCTACTCTGAGGCGGAGTGGTAAGGTGTTGTATATAAACAGGAAGGGCAGGTTTTCAATTCCCAGTGGTGGCAGGCTGCTACTGTATATATATATGCAGGTTTTATATATATGTTTTTTGCCCCGGGGTGTCATTTGACCCCCTTTTGTTAGTTACCTCCGCCACTGCGTGTTTGGTATTGTGGTGTAAGATGTTTCTAAAAATTTGAAAAAAAGGAAATATTATCCTAAAATTAAAGAATAAAAAAAAATATTAATATCCTTCCATATATCAAATTTTACCTACCCACATACCAAATATTTTTTTTCCTTTCCGTTTCAGATATTTGAAACGTTTATTCATGCCGTCCTATAAATTCACAATCTATCTTCATCAAAACACACTTCTCAATACCCACCTTCCTATCGCGGTTACCATGTCCACTGAAAATTTCATTCTCCTTTCTCAATTATTCATTCCTTCTCATACACAAAAGAGGAAGAAATGGCGTCTGCACCAAAGTTACAAAATTATACATGAAATCAGATTAGTAATTCACCAGAGATATGAAGAACCACAGTAAGTTTGTTGTTATATTTATATGTGATTAGCCCTTTTATGATTCTAATTTATGATTGTTGTTGGGAAGATTTTTATAGTTCTATATAGTGATGGTGTTGTGCTCATTTTATTTTTGTTGGACAGAAGGAAGATCGCGATCCATAGGAGATTTGACTAATGCACAAATATACATGTGGCACAGTGATGTGTACACAACATTGTGTAATTGGCGCGATGTGGTCTCAAACGATGGGTGACGAAATCAGATCCACCGGGTATCCCTTGGAAGAGGAGAATTCTTCACCCTCTAACCATTTGACGCAATGTGGTTTCAAACAACAACGATGACAGGTGGCAAAATCAGCACCACAGGGTATCCTTTGGAGGAGGATGAGTGTCTTCACCTTCTATCACTAGGTACTCCCGTGCTACACATCGATATTTGGATCAGTTTAATTATCTTGTAAAACAAACAAACAAACAAAATTGTTTGGATTTACTTTTGGTAGATTAGAAAGCACCTCAAAAGATTAATGTAATTTGTAATAATTTTTACTGTGATTGGCTCAAATCAGTTATCCCTTACAGAAATGATGTATAGGATAAATCAGTAAATATTATCGTAGATTAGAAATCAATTTTCCCCTTCTCAAAAAAAGAAATTTCGCATATATTGCAAGGTTGCGGCCAGCCAACGGGCGGGCAAAAAAGCTAGTATCTACTATAATATATGATGCGTCTTATTATTGACGTATTCATTCCCTTATTAGACGACATTTTTGTTGTGATATTGCAATGATTAAGGGTGTTTCGGGTGTGTTTTATTCTCCCTTGGCATTTGGGCCGTTTTATGTCGTTTTGCACGTTTTTAGTGTATTTCAGGCTTAATACGACATTGGGAGATCGAACCGAGAGTTGAGTATTGATTCCACGGATTTTTGAGGCTTAGAAGACTGATGTGGGACTGTAATTTTAAGGCCCAAGTCGTGATCCTACAACATGATCCAAGTGGGAGCCCCTTTTAAAGAAACACGGAGTTTTGCTGAAAAAACAGATTCCCACACCGTGGGAATTAATTCCCACACTGTGGGTATTTCCCAGACACGGGGAATTTCCCTTTTCAAGTGGAAAAGGGATTGGGAGACTTCACTTTTCAGACTTCATTCTGATTTCGACGAACCAGACACTCTCGGAGGAGGATTTTGAAGCTTTGAAGTGACGATTAAGCGAGGAGAAGCAAGGAGTAGCTCAGGAGTTTCTAGGATTCGACAGGATTAGGTTTACTCGGAGTAAGATGTCTTCTTCTCCAGTTTTCTTCTTCTTTGTTTCTGCGATTTCTTCTGTAGCGATGTCGAGCTAAACTCCTTAGTTTGTTCAGATTAGATGAAACTCTAGTGAGATTTTGTATGGATGATGTCGGGTTTTTAACCCGTTAATGTTAATTGAAGTTTATTCAGACATGTGATGAGTTTTCTCTTAAACCTCTACTTTGAAGCTCTAAGAATCCGTTGATTGACCATATCGTAGGATTTTTTTTCATCTTTGATTTGCGGTTCTGACCATGGACGTAGATCATTCTAGAGTTTAGGAGGTCGTTAGGGTTGCGGTGTCTTGACCATAGGGCCGGTGAAACTAATCTCTTTACATATCTGTGTGGCATTTCACTGTTCTTCGTGCGTTCTTGAGGATTTGCGAGTTATCTTGACCATAGGAACTTGTAGGTTTGATAGGATAGTTTCTCTGCGTCCTGACCATGGAGTAGAGATTACCCAAGGAAGTGTCGAGTCATCAAGTCTGATAAACTGAAATTGCATTGCATCATCCGTCTTAATCGAGCTAGAGCGGATTCGAGTCTGGACAAACGCCTTAGTCTATATTCAAATCTCCAATCTGCTTCACTTGTTTGCTTGTTCAATTTGCATTCTTAGTTTACTTAGTTCATTTTTAAACCATTTCAAACCCAACACGAAAACCCGAATTGCTTATTCCACAACCGTTGAGTAATAGAAAAAGAAAGACCCTAGGGAAAAACGATCTCTTTGGAGAAATCCATTGAGTTAAAACTAGTGTGCATTAATTTGCGCACCAAGTTTTTGGCGCCGTTGCCGGGGAGCCTTTTCTTTTTCTAGGAAAGGCGTTGTGCGTCTAAGCTTTTCATTCACTCTTTTATCATCTCTTATCTCCCACATTTTTATACTACTTGGTATTTCTTGTTTTTTTTGTTTCAGTCAAGATTGCAGGTACGGAAGAAAGAAGACAGAGTAAGCGCATAGCTGACAAGGGCAGAATTTTCTACACTCAGTTCGGCACTACTTCTGTACCTCCTCCTGCAAAGACACCTAAGGCAAGGAAGACCCTTTTTGCATCTTCATCTACATCTTCGCCTTCACCATCCACCATTGCTACTACTGATCCTCCCACAGATCCTCCTATCCCACCTGAGATTGAAGTTATGGCGGCGGAAAGGACATTGAAGGATTACGACCGACCGACCATAGATGGGACATCTTCGAGCATCCAGATTCCCAACACGGGAACTCGGAATCTGCACATTCCATCTCACTTGATCAATATGATTCAAGCAAACGGGAACACTTTCTCTGGAGGTGTTAATGAGGACCCGAATGCTCATGTGAGGAACTTCTTGAGGCTGGCTCATACAGTTTCCAATAATGAAGCGGATCATAATGCAGTCAAGCTTCAGCTTTTTCCCTTCACTCTGAAGGGTCAAGCAGAACTGTGGTTGTATGATCATCCTGTGAACCACTTCACTACGTGGGATGGTCTGGCTAAAGCATTCCTAGAAGAGTTCTTCTCCCCTTCTAGAACAGATGCACTCAGAGCACAAATTGCAGGATTCGAGAGTGGATCGGAGGAGAACTTCTATGAGGCTTGGCAGAGATACTTAGGGCTTCTCCGGGCTTGTCCTCACCATGGATGGGATGACTATAACAAGTTCTCTACATTCTTCCGTGGCCTGGACTATGGGAAGAAAAAGGAGTTCTCTCTACAGCTGACTATGGATTTGAACGACATGACCGCAACCGCGGCCTTGGATGCTTGCAAGAGTTTTGCCGCGAAAATCAAATCTCTCATGCAAGTTAACCCAATGAAGATGGACAGCAGACATTCAGAGAAAAATAGGTTCTCTATTGATTCATCATACCCTGTTCCCACAGTTCCTGCACCAGTGGATATTGTTAGAAGTCAGTTGGAGTTGGATAACTTGACTCTGGAGATGGAAGTACAGAGGCTGAAGCATGAGTTGGGAAGAGCTCAGATAGCTCCCGCATCGGGTGTTCCTACAGCTCACCGCCAGGGTTCAAGATGCTTTCTAGAACCACTCCTTCCTCTTCTTCAACGGCGGCGACTGTAGCAGCAGTCACCACCCCGTGTTCAAACTGTGGTGGTCCAGATCATACCGCAGAGAGTTGTAATTGGAAGATTTAGGGTAACCCAGACCAACAACAAGAGGAGGTTGATTATGTTGGTGGACGAACCAGACACTCTCGGAGGAGGATTTTGAAGCTTTGAAGTGACGATTAAGCGAGGAGAAGCAAGGAGTAGCTCAGGAGTTTCTAGGATTCGACAGGATTAGGTTTACTCGGAGTAAGATGTCTTCTTCTCCAGTTTTCTTCTTCTTTGTTTCTGCGATTTCTTCTGTAGCGATGTCGAGCTAAACTCCTTAGTTTGTTCAGATTAGATGAAACTCTAGTGAGATTTTGTATGGATGATGTCGGGTTTTTAACCCGTTAATGTTAATTGAAGTTTATTCAGACATGTGATGAGTTTTCTCTTAAACCCTACTTTGAAGCTCTAAGAATCCGTTGATTGACCATATCGTAGGATTTTTTTTCATCTTTGATTTGCGGTTCTGACCATGGACGTAGATCATTCTAGAGTTTAGGAGGTCGTTAGGGTTGCCGGTGTCTTGACCATAGGGCCGGTGAAACTAATCTCTTTACATATCTGTGTGGCATTTCACTGTTCTTCGTGCGTTCTTGAGGATTTGCGAGTTATCTTGACCATAGGAACTTGTAGGTTTGATAGGATAGTTTCTCTGCGTCCTGACCATGGAGTAGAGATTACCCAAGGAAGTGTCGAGTCATCAAGTCTGATAAACTGAAATTGCATTGCATCATCCGTCTTAATCGAGCTAGAGCGGATTCGAGTCTGGACAAACGCCTTAGTCTATATTCAAATCTCCAATCTGCTTCACTTGTTTGCTTGTTCAATTTGCATTCTTAGTTTACTTAGTTCATTTTTAAACCATTTCAAACCCAACACGAAAACCCGAATTGCTTATTCCACAACCGTTGAGTAATAGAAAAAGAAAGACCCTAGGGAAAAACGATCTCTTTGGAGAAATCCATTGAGTTAAAACTAGTGTGCATTAATTTGCGCACCAAGTTTTTGGCGCCGTTGCCGGGGAGCCTTTTCTTTTTCTAGGAAAGGCGTTGTGCGTCTAAGCTTTTCATTCACTCTTTTATCATCTCTTATCTCCCACATTTTTATACTACTTGGTATTTCTTGTTTTTTTTTTGTTTCAGTCAAGATTGCAGGTACGGAAGAAAGAAGACAGAGTAAGCGCATAGCTGACAAGGGCAGAATTTTCTACACTCAGTTCGGCACTACTTCTGTACCTCCTCCTGCAAAGACACCTAAGGCAAGGAAGACCCTTTTTGCATCTTCATCTACATCTTCGCCTTCACCATCCACCATTGCTACTACTGATCCTCCCACAGATCCTCCTATCCCACCTGAGATTGAAGTTATGGCGGCGGAAAGGACATTGAAGGATTACGACCGACCGACCATAGATGGGACATCTTCGAGCATCCAGATTCCCAACACGGGAACTCGGAATCTGCACATTCCATCTCACTTGATCAATATGATTCAAGCAAACGGGAACACTTTCTCTGGAGGTGTTAATGAGGACCCGAATGCTCATGTGAGGAACTTCTTGAGGCTGGCTCATACAGTTTCCAATAATGAAGCGGATCATAATGCAGTCAAGCTTCAGCTTTTTCCCTTCACTCTGAAGGGTCAAGCAGAACTGTGGTTGTATGATCATCCTGCGAACCACTTCACTACGTGGGATGGTCTGGCTAAAGCATTCCTAGAAGAGTTCTTCTCCCCTTCTAGAACAGATGCACTCAGAGCACAAATTGCAGGATTCGAGAGTGGATCGGAGGAGAACTTCTATGAGGCTTGGCAGAGATACTTAGGGCTTCTCCGGGCTTGTCCTCACCATGGATGGGATGACTATAACAAGTTCTCTACATTCTTCGTGGCCTGGACTATGGGAAGAAAAAGGAGTTCTCTCTACAGCTGACTATGGATTTGAACGACATGACCGCAACCGCGGCCTTGGATGCTTGCAAGAGTTTTGCCGCGAAAATCAAATCTCTCATGCAAGTTAACCCAATGAAGATGGACAGCAGACATTCAGAGAAAAATAGGTTCTCTATTGATTCATCATACCCTGTTCCCACAGTTCCTGCACCAGTGGATATTGTTAGAAGTCAGTTGGAGTTGGATAACTTGACTCTGGAGATGGAAGTACAGAGGCTGAAGCATGAGTTGGGAAGAGCTCAGATAGCTCCCGCATCGGGTGTTCCTACAGCTCCACCGCCAGGGTTCAAGATGCTTTCTAGAACCACTCCTTCCTCTTCTTCAACGGCGGCGACTGTAGCAGCAGTCACCGCCCCGTGTTCAAACTGTGGTGGTCCAGATCATACCGCAGAGAGTTGTAATTGGAAGATTTAGGGTAACCCAGACCAACAACAAGAGGAGGTTGATTATGTTGGTGGACGAACCAGACACTCTCGGAGGAGGATTTTGAAGCTTTGAAGTGACGATTAAGCGAGGAGTAGCTCAGGAGTTTCTAGGATTCGACAGGATTAGGTTTACTCGGAGTAAGATGTCTTCTTCTCCAGTTTTCTTCTTCTTTGTTTCTGCGATTTCTTCTGTAGCGATGTCGAGCTAAACTCCTTAGTTTGTTCAGATTAGATGAAACTCTAGTGAGATTTTGTATGGATGATGTCGGTTTCTAACCCGTTAATGTTAATTGAAGTTTATTCAGACATGTGATGAGTTTTCTCTTAAACCCTAATTTGAAGCTCTAAGAATCCGTTGATTGACCATATCGTAGGATTTTTTTTCATCTTTGATTTGCGGTTCTGACCATGGACGTAGATCATTCTAGAGTTTAGGAGGTCGTTAGGGTTGGCGGTGTCTTGACCATAGGGCCGGTGAAACTAATCTCTTTACATATCTGTGTGGCATTTCACTGTTCTTCGTGCGTTCTTGAGGATTTGCGAGTTATCTTGACCATAGGAACTTGTAGGTTTGATAGGATAGTTTCCTGCGTCCTGACCATGGAGTAGAGATTACCCAAGGAAGTGTCGAGTCATCAAGTCTGATAAACTGAAATTGCATTGCATCATCCGTCTTAATCGAGCTAGAGCGGATTCGAGTCTGGACAAACGCCTTAGTCTATATTCAAATTGTAACGCCCCACCCCGAATCGCCCGGGTCGAACCCATTGGTTAGACCGGGAATAAGGTGTCACGGGTTAAAGTACAAAATCAAATCTATAAGAATCTCATTAAATCGCAATAAAATAAAATAAAACAACGCTAAGTGGAAGCTTCCATAGTTCAAAACCAAAACCAAAACCAGAATACAATTCAAACTCATTTCTCAACATAAATGATTCCAAAATCCCCAAAACGTCAACTGATTAAAACACCAAAAAACATCTTCCAAGTCCTCGGTCACCATTCTTCAGTCTTCTAGCTCACTCCAAGCTCCAACAGCTAACAACCAACGACTGCTGCTCCAAGCTCAACTCCTACTTCTAACTGAAAAGAGAGACTAAGAGGGGATCAGTTTCCTAATGAAACTGAGTGAACCCACTGGGCCTACCTACACGTTGTCCTACTCTATGGAGCGGTCCCAACTCCGCACAAGACATCCAACAATGGAACCAAACCCAACCCCCCCCCTTTCCATATTTTAATTCCCTAAAAGCAGTCTAGGTGATCACGTTGGTCAGTTCTTGTTCTCAAGCACAATTCATAACAATAGAATCACACAGAACTAATACATCAATCCACGGCACACACAGCATCATCACATCACATCCATCAACCAAGTCACTACCACAACCACAAGCACACAAACATTCACGTTCATATTATCTAGGTGAGTTATTAGGCGCCAAGGAGTTATCCACACCACCACCGGCCGGCCGACGCACTTCCCTACCGCATGGGAAGTCCTCGCGCTCCCCTACCGCATGGGGAACGCGTTCTCATTAACCATCTATCATCATCATCAATCTCATCATCAATCTCATCACCCCCTTGACACCCATGTCAAGGGGATCCACCCCAATGGATCAGACTCAACAACCAGTACCTCGGGTGGGGTAGTGTGGGCTCCTTCCGGTTCTATTTCCAACATACAATTCTCAACATCACATTCTCAACTCATACATCACATCTAGTACCAACATACAACACAAATCACCACATCTCATTCATAGTTCATAGTTCACAACACATCTCGTCCTCCATGCCCCTGTCATGTTCACAGCACACACATCACAATCAATAGGATAACCGGCTAGCTCACCGGCCTCCCCCACCTGCAAGTACAGGGGAAACCATGTCATGAGTCTAGGGGTCACCCACCTGTTCCTCTTATTCAGAGCGACCCCACATTGGCAGGGCAACTCTCCTGCGTCCACAACCAGCAATTCATAATATCATAGCACCCGCACTCATAGCACCCGCACTCATTTCCCAACCATCCTAATTCTCATTTCTATGTCAATCCATTACTTAATTCACTTCAGTTCACACCCAACCCCAAATCATAGCAATCAACAACAACAATCAACCACGGCAATCATCAATAGCAATCAAGTACATTCACAGAACAGTTTATCCCCTTTTACGCTCATCATTTTCATGTATAACCTAGGTTTTGTTCTAAGTCCAATTGAAGCTCCTCACGCTGTCCAAACTACTTACACAATGCTAAGCCTCACCTTAGCCTAGAGTCAGCCCCTGAATTATGTCCTAGAACGTCTGTCTCGCTGTCCTGAATCCACTGGTCCTGACGGTTCATCAATCGGAGCTCCAACGAAGAAGTTATGGCCGAAACTCTTAATTGCAAACACCTCATCAGCCAAACAACACCTTAGTTAAATTTACAAACACACCACAACCTTATAGAAATAGCAGAATGGCCACTTAACTTTGAGAAACCGCAAGAGGGATCATCAAACTTCCTGAATCTGCCCGAAGGATCACTAAACTCTACAGAAGGTGACAGTCCACCCTTCTTCTTCTCCGATCACCTTCTATCACCGGCGGGCTTCCGCCGACGCCGGCGACCGCTCCCATCTTCTTGGAAACCTCCCACAAATACCGCCGCCCGAAGTCTCCTTCGATTCCCGGTGATTAACCTCCGAGCGAACCCACCAGAACCACCACCGGCGTAATCGAACTCCTCCTCCGATCTCCGGTATCGGCAGCCCTCTCCCTCTCTTCCATGATCACCATCCTTCCTCTGACTTCCGTCGCTTCAACGAACCACCCACGAGTTCTCTTCACCTTCAACTAGAGCGGAACTCTCCTAATCGTCTCTAGAAGTCGCCGCCGCCCCCAGCCTCGACTTTCGTTCTCCTCTCCTCTCTTTTCGGCCAGCCGCCAACTGCCTCCTCCCCCTCTATTGATTTCCCCGTGCAAAACTCCCTCCTCCCCACTCCTTTCTCTTTCCCCTTCTTTTCCTGCACACAGCCAAGCCAGCTGCTTGGGCTTAAAGCCCGGCCACTTCTTCTTCTTCCTTCTGGTCGGCTAAAACGAATGGGCTAAAAGCCCTCTCCTTAATACCATTTTCGGCCGAAGGCCTTCCCCACTCTTCCCCACTATAGATGATCAGCTTGATCAACCTATGGGTCGGATCACACGGCTCGACCAATGGATTTAGGTCCCCGACTCAAAGGTTAATCTCGAAATTAATTAATCCTAACAAATCAACTTTCATTGATCGGGATTAAATTAAACCGATGAAATTATAATTTAGTTCAAATTAAATTCGACCAAGTTCAAGCCAACGAAGTACGATTCAAATAAATTAAATTCCAACCGGTTAACCAGGTTTGGGATGTTACAACTCTCCACAACTTCAAAGGATTTCGTCCCGAAATCACAAACCTCCACTCAACACTTAGCCACGTTGCGTGCAAACTTCCGCTTCCGATCATTAGCCTTACTCCACAACTTCAAAGCCTCGCGTACGTCGTCTACCCTCCACACCATACTTCTGAAACCACTTCAACAACTTCCATCTAATTGCATTAACACTCAAAACTATAGGAACTTCCTTTAAGCTTCAACACCTAGGATACGACCATTGACTAAATCTAGTACTACTAACTCTTTTCCTTGAATGCTCATGGTAATTAACATCCTAATTAATTATTGTTTCCATTTCTACTGTCCATTCACTTCTCCATATCCAACACCCCATTCCAGCTAATCCGCCTTCTCAAAGCTACGACACTTCGTCTCTTTGGTTTCTTCGTGACTTAGGAGGACCGAGGACCAAAACGCTTTCAGTTGACAAATTTTCAAATCACTTTCTTTCTTAAAACCCACTTTCATTTCAAAATCCGAACTCACTTCCATTTCAAAATCCCCAACCCAATTAAAAATCATTTGAAAGACTCCTGGAATGTCAGTACTGTATCGATGTTCTATCCTTTCCATTAGAGGGTAGCTAATCCTCTAACAAAATGAACAGTTCACCTATGCAGTAGAGACAAACCAGGCTCTGATACCCTTGTAACGCCCCACCCCGAATCGCCCGGGTCGAACCCATTGGTTAGACCGGGAATAAGGTGTCACGGGTTAAAGTACAAAATCAAATCTATAAGAATCTCATTAAAATCGCAATAAAATAAAATAAAACAACGCTAAGTGGAAGCTTCCATAGTTCAAAACCAAAACCAAAACCAGAATACAATTTCAAACTCATTTCTCAACATAAATGATTCCAAAATCCCCAAAACGTCAACTGATTAAAACACCAAAAAACATCTTCCAAGTCCTCGGTCACCATCCTTCAGTCTTCTAGCTCACTCCAAGCTCCAACAGCTAACAACCAACGACTGCTGCTCCAAGCTCAACTCCTACTTCTAACTGAAAAGAGAGACTAAGAGGGGATCAGTTTCCTAATGAAACTGAGTGAACCCACTGGGCCTACCTACACGTTGTCCTACTCTATGGAGCGGTCCCAACTCCGCACAAGACATCCAACAATGGAACCAAACCCAACCCCCCCCCCTTTCCATATTTTAATTCCCTAAAAGCAGTCTAGGTGATCACGTTGGTCAGTTCTTGTTCTCAAGCACAATTCATAACAATAGAATCACACAGAACTAATACATCAATCCACGGCATACACAGCATCATCACATCACATCCATCAACCAAGTCACTACCACAACCACAAGCACACAAACATTCACGTTCATATTATCTAGGTGAGTTATTAGGCGCCAAGGAGTTATCCACACCACCACCGGCCGGCCGACGCACTTCCCTACCGCATGGGAAGTCCTCGCGCTCCCCTACCGCATAGGGAACGCGTTCTCATTAACCATCATCATCATCATCAATCTCATCACCCCCTTGACACCCATGTCAAGGGGATCCACCCCAATGGATCAGACTCAACAACCAGTACCTCGGGTGGGGTAGTGTGGGCTCCTTCCGGTTCTATTTCCAACATACAATTCTCAACATCACATTCTCAACTCATACATCACATCTAGTACCAACATACAACACAAATCAGCCACATCTCATTCATAGTCCATAGTTCACAACACATCTCGTCCTCCATGCCCCTGTCATGTTCACAGCACACACATCACAATCAATAGGATAACCGGCTAGCTCACCGGCCTCCCCCACCTGCAAGTACAGGGGAAACCATGTCATGAGTCTAGGGGTCACCCACCTGTTCCTCTTATTCAGAGCGACCCCACATTGGCAGGGCAACTCTCCTGCGTCCACAACCAGCAATTCATAATATCATAGCACCCGCACTCATTTCCCAACCATCCTAATTCTCATTTCTATGTCAATCCATTACTTAATTCACTTCAGTTCACACCCAACCCCAAATCATAGCAATCAACAACAACAATCAACCACGGCAATCATCAATAGCAATCAAGTACATTCACAGAACAGTTTATCCCCTTTTACGCTCATCATTTTCATGTATAACCTAGGTTTTGTTCTAAGTCCAATTGAAGCTCCTCACGCTGTCCAAACTACTTACACAACGCTAAGCCCTCACCTTAGCCTAGAGTCAGCCCCTGAATTATGTCCTAGAACGTCTGTCTCGCTGTCCTGAATCCACTGGTCCTGACGGTTCATCAATCGGAGCTCCAACGAAGAAGTTATGGCCGAAACTCTTAATTGCAAACACCTCATCAGCCAAACAACACCTTAGTTAAATTTACAAACACACCACAACCTTATAGAAATAGCAGAATGGCCACTTAACTTTGAGAAACCGCAAGAGGGATCATCAAACTTCCTGAATCTGCCCGAAGGATCACTAAACTCTACAGAAGGTGACAGTCCACCCTTCTTCTTCTCCGATCACCTTCTATCACCGGCGGGCTTCCGCCGACGCCGGCGACCGCTCCCATCTTCTTGGAAACCTCCCACAAATACCGCCGCCCGAAGTCTCCTTCGATTCCCGGTGATTAACCTCCGAGCGAACCCACCAGAACCACCACCGGCGTAATCGAACTCCTCCTCCGATCTCCGGTATCGGCAGCCCTCTCCCTCTCTTCCATGATCACCATCCTTCCTCTGACTTCCGTCACTTCAACGAACCACCCACGAGTTCTCTTCACCTTCAACTAGAGCGAAACTCTCCTAATCGTCTCTAGAAGTCGCCGCCGCCCCCAGCCTCGACTTTCGTTCTCCTCTCCTCTCTTTTCGGCCAGCCGCCAACTGCCTCCTCCCCCTCTATTGATTTCCCCGTGCAAAACTCCCTCCTCCCCACTCCTTTCTCTTTCCCCTTCTTTTCCTGCACACAGCCAAGCCAGCTGCTTGGGCTTAAAGCCCGGCCACTTCTTCTTCTTCCTTCTGGTCGGCTAAAACGAATGGGCTAAAAGCCCTCTCCTTAATACCATTTTCGGCCGAAGGCCTTCCCCACTCTTCCCCACTATAGATGATCAGCTTGATCAACCTATGGGTCGGATCACACGGCTCGACCAATGGATTTAGGTCCCCGACTCAAAGGTTAATCTCGAAATTAATTAATCCTAACAAATCAACTTTCATTGATCGGGATTAAATTAAACCGATGAAATTATAATTTTAGTTCAAATTAAATTCGACCATGTTCAAGCCAACGAAGTACGATTCAAATAAATTAAATTCCAACCGGTTAACCAGTTTGGGATTATTAAAAATTGTAATCTAACTCCATTTTATTTATTTTCTTTTTAACTTTACATATCTTCCCAGTTATTAATTTTATTATATTTTATTATTATATTTATTTAAGATACGGGCCTATCAAAAAAAAAATATTATTTTTTGGGATTTAAAATATTAAAATAAATTCTAAAAAATGAACATATAATAATTCTAGATACTCAACAATCATAACATTTCTATTTTTATTATCATTTTCTTTATAACTAATTTTTCAAAAAAAAAAAAATTGATACCCACTTTCAACTTGAAAAAAAAAGTGAAAATCACTATTTTTACATTTCATAACAACAATTGTTCAAATAAAAAATTTCATATTTATTAAATTATGAAAGAACATGTACCGAATGATTTAAATGAAAAGGAAATTTTCAAATAAATTTTAAGGTTAAAATATTGAATACATTCTTTTAGGGTGGGTTACAAAATACAAAGTAGTCCTGAAATTTCAAAATGTTGAGGATGTAGACAAAAAAAAATTATAATTTAAAGTCAATTTTAATTTATTTTCTCCTTAATTCTGGATACTTACCCATTAGCAGTTTTATTGTTTTATTTAAGGGACAACGGGCCTATTTTCTATTTACAAAAATAATATTTAGTTACTCTATGAAATAAATCAGCAAAACATCATATTAAAATTCATGATATTATTGAGTTGTAGATCATTTTAAATTAAATACTAACCAAAATATTTTAACATTAAAATTAATTAATTACATATCACAAATAATAACTACACATAAAATTATCAATGGCTTCTCATACTTAGAAATTCATTATATATTAATAAATTATTAAGAGAAACAAGTACCTTATCCAACACACATGTATAAAAAATTCCATTAAATTCACTAAAATTAAATGAGCATCCCAATAATCAACAAAATTTATATGGATGATATGGTATCCTCTTAATTCTAGATTGATAAAAGCTTCTTATCATAATTTTATTATTATTAAATTTAATTATTCTACTTTAAATTGATACATTAATATTTTAAAATCTAAAAATTATGTAGTATAAATTATTTAGTTCCATTTAATTAGTTCATAAATATTATCATAATTATTTGTATACATTGGTAATTTAACTCCACTCATTTCAATTTTAATTTTTTTTCAAGTAAATATATAATTAGTTATTAAAAATAAATAGATATGTAAGTCTAGGATGAATGATATAATAAGTTAATGTTGCTTAGACCTTCAAAATAAGTTTACTTTATTAGTATAATATGAAAAATATTACAATTCAAAATATAAATATAATTTTTCAATAGAACGAGCCTATAACAGGGTGTGTGAGGGTGTGCAGAACTATAAATAGGTAGTAAGACTTTGACGGTGCTCTAAGTTATAATGATTGGTGTAATTTTTCTTAACAATAATAATTTTGTTCCATATTATTTGTTATTTCTTCCAAAAATTAAAATTATATATTATTATCTGTAGGTTGGAGGCAGAGGATCTGCGTCCAAGAGATATAGTTTGGACTGTTCCAAACCCAAAACCTGGAGGGGTAAAATCGGAAATTTATAAAAATCATAACTTAACCCTATAGCTAATAATCCCCAGCCGCCGCAACTCCCTATAGACTTTGTCCTGGCCCGCCGCCACTATCGGAATCGAGACGTCGCCCAACTCCAGCGACCTCTACCGGAATCGAGAAGTCGACCAAACTCCAGCCACCTGTCCTGTGGCCGAATCGAAGCTCCACCACCTCCCTTTGTTTCCGAGCCGGAGCTCCCGAGAACCGCCACCTCCCTTTCCTCTGTCTCCGAGCCGGATATCAGAGTCTCACAATTGTTACAGAAACATAATGACCTGGATAGTTTGGCAATGTTCTGGAGCTGAGGGAATTAGAAAAGCTATCTGAGAAGTTTTTCCGGAAGAAACCCTTGACTCAAGGTTGAAGAAGGTGACTGATTTGTCATATATTCAAGTTCAGTGACTGAGTTGTAACATATTAAAGTTCAGTGACTGAATTATAATTACGATAACTTTTGAAATTTTTAGTAATATTAAAAGTTAACAACTTCGTCCTTTTAAAATTAAAAGTTTCCATTTGAATTTTTAGTCAATTTTGTAAAAGTGTATGTTTTAGAGTAATGTTTTGAACTTTTGACAGTTTATATGGTACAATTTTTGTTAACTATTTATCTAATAATGTTAACTAGGTAACAAAATATGTTAATTAGTTAATAATAAAATAACTAGTTAATTAATTTTGAAAATTAGTTAACTAATTTTGAAAACAAGTTATTCCCTAAATACATTTGTTAATTATTATTTGATCATGATGTTAACTATTTAACTTTTTTTTTTTGGTAGAAAAACGGGTGCGGGCACCCTTACTCATTCATCGGAATAGTTTTGGGAAAACAGGTCCCTACATGATCACTCCAGATAGCTCTATCGACCTCAAGGGGATAGTTACAATTAACATGAAAACCAAAATCCAGGGTATGCCCGTGGTGGGCAAGCAGATCAGCAACTCTGTTGCCTTCTCGGTAAGTGTGGGAGATGGTGACATCCCAGTATCTACAACGCAACTCATTGATGTTCCCAAGTGTCCGACCATGTCTGGAGTCCTCCTCTTGGTGTCCAAGGATGGTTGCGACAGCTGCTAGCGAATCCAACTGAGGTGGACCTTCTTATACCCCATGTCCCAAGCAATCATAAGCCCGAACTCCGCTGCACGAAGCTCGGCTCTCATGATGGAGCATCAACCAAGGTTGGCAGCAAAGGTTTTAACCGGGCGCCCAAGGAAAGTGCGCAAATACCACCAGCCGCCACTTGGGAGTGGGGGTGAAGAACAGAACCATCTGTATTAATCGTAATACAGTCACTCGGCCCAGCTTTCCATCCGATGTGAGTATCAATGCGCCCTGTGGCCCCCTCTGAGAAACTTGCGAGTCCGCTCTCATTGTCTCTCGAACCCCGACGATCAAATAATCTCGTTAACTAGTTATCAAATATTCTCGTTAACTAGTTACCCAATCATAATGTTAACTAGTTAATTTGATGAAGTTAAGTAGTTAATAATAAAATAACTAGTTAACTAAATTAAAATAACATGTGAACTAGTTCAGTTAATTAGTTAACTCGATTGGTTAACTAGTTAATTCGATAAGTTAACTAGTTAACTCGATTGGTTAACTAGTTAACTCGTTATCTAGATCATGATGTTAACTAGTTAACTCGATAAGTTAACTAGTTAACTGATTTTGATAACTAGTTATGAACTAAAAATCTTGTTAACTAGTTAACTCAATTGGTTAACTAGTTAACTCAATTGGATAACTAGTTAATTCGATTGGTTAACTAGTTAACTGATTAACTCGATTAGATAACTAGTTAACTCGATAAGTTAACTAGTTATCTAATCACCATGTTAATTAGTTAACTCGATAAGTGATCTAGTTAACAATTTGGTAACTAGATAACTAGTTTAACTCGTTATCTAAATCATGATGTTAACTAGTTAACTTGATAAGTTGACGAGTTAACTAGTTAACTTGTCCTCGTCGGAAAAGTCACCGGAGTTTGGTCGGTCTCCGGAGCCTCACCGGAAAACATGTTAACTAACTTGTTAACTGTAAAAACCCGGTTATCTAGTTAACTAATTATCAATAAAAAATTATGTTAACAAGTTATTAGTAAAAATCAGGTTAACTAGTTAACTTGTCCTCGTCGGAAAAGTTACCGGAGTTTGGTCGGTCTCCGAAGCCTCGCCAGAAAAGTTGCCTGAAAACTCATCAGGAAACATGTTTACTAACTAGTTAACTGTAAAAACCCAAGTTAAGTAGTTATCAATAAAAAAATCATGCTAACAAGTTATTAGTAAAAATTAGGTTAACTAGTTAACTTGTCCTCGCCAGAAAAGTCGTTGGAAAACATGTTAACTATTTAACTGTAAAAACCCAATTTAACTAGTTAACTAGTTATCAATTAAAAAAAATGCTAACAAGTTAATAATAAAAATCAGGTTAACTAGTTAACTTGTCCTCACCGGAAAAGTCGCAAAAAAAATCGTCGGAAAAATCACCGGAAAAGTCGCCGAAAAAGTCACCGGAAAAGTCGTCGGAAAAGTCACTGGCAACCGGCGGGCCGGCGACCGGCGGCCGGCGACCGGCGACGGTGGCCGGCGAAGACCGCCGATTGTAACATAACACAGTAAACCTATTTAAAAATTTAAAATAAAAGTAATAATTAAATAAATAATAATTAAATGATTTGTGTAAAGTCTTAAATACCCCTAACAAATTAGACCATTAGATTGGTCAAAGGGTCAAACTAGATCTAATGGTTGAGAATGGGTTTGGAACTTTCCAAACCCCAATTCTCTTGGACGCTGATCTGCTTCCGTAGGTTGGACCCGACACCGCCGACGGCGGGCAAAATACTAGTAAACTAAATATTAAAAATAAAACGAGTCTTCATTTATTAAAACTTGTAAGAAAAATAGTTTCTCTCATTTCATCTCTCCTCCAAAATTCACTCTCTGAAAACCCTCCTTCCGCTCATCTGAAATCTCCCCGTCGACAATTGATCGTTCGCCCTTCTACTCGACGACACTGATCGTTCGCTCTTCTCCTCGAAGACAATCTATAACTTATCGACCTGCCACCGGTCTTCTGTCCTCCAGCAGTTGGCGATTGTCGCTCTTCTGCCTTTCGCCTTTGCAATCACTTCATCATCGCCACGGTGCAGCTACGCAGGCCTCATCGAAGCTTCCGCCTTCCTTCTGCAAAACTTAAGTCGAGGTCTCCAGGTTTGAGTTAATTGAGGCTGGATTCCTTGCGGTTTATTGCAGAATTAGAATTTCTAGGGTTTTATATCAATATTCTGTGATTCATACTATTTTTGTTTTAGTTGTTAGTTCTTAATTTGAATTGCGGATGATCCTTAAGTTTCTTAATACATTGTTCATTTAATCTGTCTCTCATTCGAGTGGATGATATTTCGATAAACTTGACGTTTTGAAATAACATGCTTTTGTCTTAACTCTTGATAAGACTCCCATGGATTCATGTTTAATCTTCTTTTGTCTATTTTATTGGCTCATATTTTTGTTTGAATCCTATTCATGTGATCTCCATTACTACTGATGCTTATATTTAAATATATATTAGACCTTGTCTTAATTCCCATGTCCAGTTTCACATTCAAATCACTCCAATTTTATATTTCTGTCTACAAAATGTCAAATTAAAGTTCTGTGTTGCACTCTTTTAGTCTTAACCGAGAGTGAGTGAGTTATGCAAATAACATAATCAAAGAGCTCAAAGTGATGTCAAATGCCCATTCGTTACTTGTCTTGGATCAACTTTCTGAATCTGTATCCATTCTGGATGTTGTCAATTTTGTTATGTTCCCATCTCTTATAATTTGCAGCTAGTTGAATTGAGTGCTAGCCATTTCTAATTTCTTGTGCATGATCCCATCGAGGCTACTCTTCTACAATCATTTCAAAATTCGAATAGAATACTTGTTCAGTGGTGTGGAATTATACTTGTTAAGATTTATTGTAATACTCATTATCGACCCAAATTAGGGTTTACTTCCAGGTTCTTGATTGCTTGGTGTTCCTCTTCCTCTGTTATTTGATCGGATTTGCTAAACAATTAGGGGATGTGCTTTTCATAACAGTGTAATTTTCTCTTGCTTTGCTTTGTTTGGGGTATTATTAGGGTTTTCCTGCATTTGCGTTGTACAAAATGGTGAATGAGGAAGCTGGATCGACAGAGGTTGTAGGTAGAAATGAAGAAGGGAACAATAGAAAGAAAAGGAAGAGAGTCAAGGGCGATGATTCTGTTGATTCTAGTTCTGGAACGGGTCAAAGTGAGGTTGAGCATGGAATCAGAATTGAAGTTGACAACTCCAATTCTTCAAATGAGAGGAGGAAGAAGAAGAAGAAAAGAAAGGATCATGGCAATGGTTATGGATGAGGAATTAGGTGATGCAGGTGTTACAGCAGGAGATGACAAGAACAATAGTGGAAAAGTTCGATTAGGAAGTGTGACTGAGAACTCCGAATTGTCTAATGACAAGGAGGCGAAGAAGAAGAAGATAAAGCAGAACACTGAGAAGGAGGAGATGGAGAATAAGGAGAAGAAGAAGAAGGAGGAGGAGGAGGAGGAGGAGAAGAGATAAAGCAGAACACTGAGAAGGAGGAGACGGAGAATAAGGAGAATAAGGAGGAGAAGGAGAAGAAGAAGAAGAAGGAGGAGGAGGAGGAGATGAAGAAGAAGAAGAAGGAGGGGAGAAGAAGAAGAAGAAGAAGAAGAAGAAGAAGAGAAGAAGAGAGAAAAGAAATCATGTGTTGAGGAGCCTCTATTGCAGGAAAGCTTAGTGGGAGATGATGAGTCTAACCGAAAAAAATCTGAAAGCAAGATTGCAACTGAAAACTCAGAGTATTCAGAGGACGGGAAGAAGGACAAGAAGAGGAAAAGGAAGAAGCAAACTACTGGTGTAGAAAAGAGAGTGGAAATAAATGTTGCAACTACTGATGCATCTGATCGCTCTCAGGGAAAATCAACATCAAAGAGAGTGAGTTTTGCTGAAGATGTGGAGGTGTTCCTCATTCCTAATGATACAAACGACAAAAAGAGCAAGAAGAAGAAGAAGCAAACTACTGATATAGGAAAAAGAGTTGAAATGAATACTGCAACTACTGATGCTTCTGATTGCTCTTTGCCTGAATCAACATCGGAGGGGGTGAGTTTTGCTGAAGATGAGGAGAATGATACAAATGATGAGACCCCTGCTGAGGAGGTGGAGTTGGTAAGAGGAAAGCGTTTCTCACCCGAGGAGGACGAGCTGATTGTAGCTGCTTGCAAGGAGTATGTTAATTCCAAGGGTTTAGAAGAAGAAAAAGGTATCGAAATGATTCTGAACTGTATGGGGAAAAAACAAGTCAAGAAGTGCTGGAAGGAAATAGGTGCTGCCCTGCCTTGGCGCCCATATTCAGCGGTATACTATCGTGCTCATATCATATTTGAAAGGAGCAACGAAAAATGGACGGAAGAAGAGCGTGAGGTTATGATGAATCATTATAAAAAACACGGTGCAGATTGGAAAAATCTGGCTGACACCCTTAAGAAGCACAGGACGAGTTCAGAAGGCTGAAATTGGAGAATATAAAGAAAGGAAAATGGTCTCAAGACGAGTACCAGAATTTATTTGATTTGGTGAATACAGATATGCGAATGAAGGCGTTTGAGGAGGAAAGGAAAGTGAAGTATGGAATGCTGAGGGACAACATCAGTTGGACTGCTATCAGTGATAAACTTGGGACGAGGGCGTTTTCTCTTTGCTGCCTGAAATGGTATAAGCAGCTGGCGTCCCCGATGGTTGCTCAAGGGAACTGGCTTGACACGGATGATTACAGGCTTGTAATAGAGCTGTACAACTTGGATGCTTGCTGCATGGAAGATGTGGAGTGGGACTGCCTGTTGGAGCATAGGTCTGGAGAGTTGTGCAGAAAGAGGTTTAATGAAATGGTGAAACACCTTGGTACTGGCAGCAGCAACAAGTCGTTTAGCGAACAAGTGGAGATTCTGTCGCAGAGATACTGCTCTGATGTGCTTGAAGCTAGAGAGGCATACTATAGCAAACCTGTAGTCAATTGAGATTTGAGAGCTGTTGTTGCTCTTTTTGTAATGCTTTCAGAAATGTAGATGGCCACTAGTTTCTTTGTATGCTTTGTATGACTGCTCCTGCATTTCAGACAAGACAACCTCTCATGCTCTCATCATGGTCATGGGGACACTTGGCTTCCTCATACTGGAAAATGACTAATCTAGATTCTAGATTCTAAGGAATTGCTATGGAAGCTGACCAGTTACAGTGGAAACTTGACTCCAACTCTGTATTCCAATTTCCAAGGCTGGGGGCATAGCAGACCATTCACCATAAAACATGGGTGAAGAGACCAACATCATCCACTGCAAACTCTTCATAATATGTACCAATGCCATCATCCATCACAGCAGGAACATCAGTACTAGAAATCATCAATCAAAACAGAAAGCTGCTTCTGTTGCTGGAGCTGGAGGTGCTGCTACAACTATCAAAGGTAAGGATGATTCTTCAGGTCTAATTTCACTAGATTGAATAGCATGATCATCCTTCTGAGCTGAACCCAATTCATGATCATTCATCTTTGCAGTTGTTGATAGAGTTGGTTGCAGTTGTAGTTGTACTAGAGTAGTATGCTAGAGCAACGTTTTCAATGCCGTATCCTGTCTCTTGGTTGGACCAGTCAGCTCTCCGGCACCGATAAATTCCGGTTCAATTTTGGTTCGATCTTGGTTCAATCCTGATTTTCCCATTAAACCTTTGAACCCTTAACCTTGTCGGCTCGACCCCCGGTCCGGTTCTGAAAACCTTGTGCTAGAGATATTTGGTCAAATCCGTGTTTGGTATTGTGGTGTAAGATGTTTCTAAAAATTTTTAAAAAAAAGGAAATATATCCTAAAAGTAAAGAATAAAAAAAATATTAATATCCTTCCATATATATAAAATTTTACCTACCCACATACCAAATATTTTTTTCCTTTCCGTTTCAGATATTTGAAACGTTTATTCATGCACCTATAAATTCGCAATCTGTCTTCATCTAAACACACTTCTCAATACCCACCTTCCTATCGCGTTTACCATGTCCACTGAAAAATTCATTCTCCTTTCTCAACTATTCATTCCTTCTCATACACAAAAGAGGAAGAAACGACGTCTGCACCAAGGTTACGAAATTATACATGAAATCAGATTAGTAATTCACCAGAGATATGAAGAACCACAGTAAGTTTGTTGTTATATTTATATGTGATTGGCCCTTTTATGATTCTAATTTATTATTGTTGTTGGGAAGATTTTTATAGTTCTATAGTGATGGTGTTGTGCTCATTTTTTTTTGTCGGACAGAAGGAAGATCGCGATCCATAGGAGATTTGACTAATGCACAAGTGTGCGCAACATTGTGTAATTAGCGTGATGTGGTCTCAACCATGGGTGGCAAAAACCTGAACTACCGGGTATCCCTTGGAAGAGGAGGATTCTTCACCCTCTAACCCTTTGGCGCAATGTGGTTTCAAACAACATTGACGATGAGTGGCGAAATCAGCACCACTGGGTATCCTTTGGAGGAGGATGAGTCTTCACCTTCTATCCATACAGGAGCTCCCGTGCTACACATCGATGTTTGGATCAGTTTAATTATCTTGTAAAAAAAATAAAAATAAATTGTTTGGATTTTCTTTTCGTATATTTGAAAGCACCTCAAAAGATTAATGTAATTTGTAATAATTTTTACTATGATTGGCTCAAATCAGTTATCCCCTTGATGTATAGGATAAATCAGTAAATATTATCGTAGATTAGAAATCAATTATCCCCTTCTCAAAAAAAAAAAAAATTCGCATATGGCTAATGGTTTTATTCTTGAATTCTTGGGTTTGACAAAGAGAAAATAGTACTCGGTCGACTTAATAAATAATTCTCTATATTATAAATCATTTTTTTTATTTGAGTTATTTTGTCTTTTGGGTCCTTTTATCTCAATTTATGTTTTTTTAATGTTAAATCTGAACACATCCACACACCACATCAGCAACTATTTCCATAATTTAGTGGCTAAGCATTGAGGAAAGTAAAACGGGAGGTATCACAAAAAATAAGGGCGAAATCCTATCAAATTAAACAGAATCAGACGAAAAAACTACTATATGACAAAGTTAAAAAAAAAATTATTTTGTTTTGCCAGTAAGTAACTCCCACAGAAGACCAATAGATAATCATATAGATTGTACATATATATAGTCCATGTCATTCAAGACAAATCACATATTACATTATTGGCCATACTAATGAGCCATACAATCGATATAGTACTCAGTTTGACTTTCGAACTTGTAATACTCAAGCAAGTTAGCGAGCCTATCGAATCGAACACAAAGGTCAATTTTGGTTCATTCTAAAAGGAATAACAGGCTGGGAGGTCCCTATACTATAAAAAAGATAACAGACAAGCCCTCCTACAATTATTTGTACAAAATAAACCCTTTTACTTAGAACATTTAACAAGCCCTCCCATTATATTTTTGTTAACATCACCACAGTTTTACTAACACGTTATACTGACTTATCTCATTGGTGACCAATTTTGACACGTAATCTTAGCTTGTGAACATTTAACTATAATTTGTTCTTTCATTATTGCTTTCCTATTCTTTTCCTTCATCCATAAGGTTTTGTGGACTTTTGAATAAACATTTCTGTCACATTCTTTTTTTTTATGGACATTTTCGAATTTGAATTATGCTTTATTCAAAAATGACAAATTGGGTTTAACAAGTGGGCAAAAGTGAGGTTTCCACTTTGGTTTACTAAACAATAAACATAAATAAAATGCACTAACTAAAGCCCCCCAATCAATTCATTGTTTGACTTCCAAACATTGCTCATAACCTTTTCATTTTATCCATTAGATCATACCCACTATACATTCAAAAGCAAGCCCACAACATAATAATATAATTGGTAAATTATATTTTTTACTCCTCTATTTTTTGAAGTTAACAGATAATCATCTATACTATAAAATGTGCGATTGACCCCTCTGTACTATAACTAACTTAGCAATTGATTTTTTCATCTAGTTGATCGTCAATTGATCCATCCAGGTGACTTGGTGGACTAATAAAGATTCAATTGGAGGGTTAGAAGGTGAGAGTGTGCCCATGTACGCCTTGAGATCTTTTGAGGGTGGTTCCTTGCAAGTTGGATAAAAGAGAGTAGTTAGAGAGAGTATATGTGTGAGTTTGGGGGTAAGCGTGTATGTGAGAGCGGATGACAGAGAAGTATTGGGGTGTGCCCTATATATCTGAGGTGACTTGAGGTAGAGGGTCAGCACATGCTATGTCAGATTAGGTGGAGGTGAGAGCGGCCAAGTCGTCTGCTTAGGGGCCCTTGGGCCTATGGCCCGTCATCAATGTTCTATTTGTTTGTTTAGTCAATCACGTCAATACTCTATTTTCTTTCAATAATTCACTTTTCTTCAATTATAAATAAATAACAGATACTCTAATTAGCGTAACTAGAAATTTAACCAAGTGAGTTTCATAATATAAAAATTTAGTCAAGTTGAGTCACCCAAAAAAGTTTCTCAATGCTTAGTTAGTTCCAACATGAGACAATGTTAACGCCACATCAGCCAAACTAACATAATTAAGCGAAAAATATAACGAAACAACCTGTTAGTTAAAGGTCTAAAATAAAAAAAAATATTCTTTTAATCGAAACATAGTAGAGAAACTTATTTATAATTTTTTTAATAGTAAAAGAGTCTCGCAACCTATTATCTCATTTTATACCCTTCTAGAGAAGAAAAATTCAACTTTTTCATATTTGTTGCTTTTTAGAAAAAAAAAAAAATTTTTGAAATATATTATAGTAAAAGAATGTCTCTTATTCCTTCTTAGTAATGGACATCCAACGTTTAGAGAGCTAGTTCGCCTCCATAGATTCCCACTCTTTTGAGTATTATAAAAGTTTTTCATTCCATCTCAAATAATAATTAAAGGAAAAAATAGTACTTTAATCCTCGTCAACTTAACAAATAGCTCTATACTATAAAATTACTCTTTTTACCTCTCTTACTTTGACTATTTTGTTGTTTTGGTCTTTTCGTTTCAACTTTTGTCTTTTTAACATTAAATCTGGACACATCCACACACCTACAAAGAGAGATATCGGAGGTAGGAGATGAATGGTTGGTTAGTGAGGTAAATTGGGGAGGTATCATGAAGAATATGGTGAAATATGAAGGAATTTATTAGTCTATTTCATCCTATCTAATTATATATACTTATATTCCTAATTTAAAAAACTCTTGGTAAGCTAATACAAGACCTATTGGAGCTGACATCAATTAACGTCACGAAGACAAAAGTTGAAACGGATGGACCGAAACGGAAAAATGGTCGAAGTAGAAGAAGGTAAAAAAGAGCAATTTATATTATAGGGGCTATTTATTAAGTTGGAAAAATAGAAGGCCGGACCAAAGTGCTATATTCTCATAATTAAACTACGATAAACAAACGTATGGTAGGACCATGTTGTTATATAGTAATTTAGATATATACATGTTGAGTTATTGGGATATAATCGATCTTTACAAAGTTTTTATTTTAAATTTCGATACCTTCTTTTATAGTCACCAAGACACAAGACTTATTAAAGTTGTACAAACTTTAAACTAATTTTCATTTAAATGGCGTGTTTATAAAGTTAATTATCTTATATTAGTATAATCCTTTTGCACTTCCTTGTCAATACCTCTTCGGTTTATCCGTCTTCTCTAATGAAAATAATTATCATTATTAATTAACCCTCATGAAGACAAAAAAAAACATGAAATATGAATCATACATATATTTAATTTAATGGAAAAATATCACTTTGGCCCCCTCTACTTTTCCAACTTAACAAATAGCCCCCTCTATTATAAAGCGATTTGCTATATACAGTCCATATTTTACTTTGCGCAGTCCATATTCTCTCAAAAACTGACCATTATACCCTTAATTACTTCGCGCAGTCCATTTTTACTTCGTGCAGTCCGTTTTTACTTTGCCCAGTCCAAGTTTTACTTCGTGCAGTCCAGGTTTTACTTCGCGCAGTCCGTTTATAAATCACTCATTTTACCCTTCCACCTTGACTACTTTGCCATTTTGGTCCTTCCGTTTCAACTTTCACCTTCTTACCATTAAATCTGGACACATCGATCCACACACCAACAGAGAGAGATAGTATCAGAGCGCATGAGATCAAGAGTTAGTTAGGGAGGTAATTTGGGGAGGGATCACGAAGAGTATGGTGAAATACGAATTATTTTAAAACCACATTTTATTTATCAATTTCATCATATCTAACCACATATATACGTATATTCCTGATTAAAAAAATGCTTACTAAGCTAATACATGACCATTGGAGCTAACGTGGTGTACTGAATGCTCAGTTAACGTTACGAATACAGAAGTTGAAACGGAAGGACTCAAACGGCAAAGTGGTCAGAGTAAGAGGGGGGTAAAACGAGCGATTTATAGTACAGGGTGCTATTTGTTAAGTTGACAAAGTAGAGGGGGCCAAAGTTCTATTTTCCCTAATTTAATTTTTTTAATTACACATACAAATAGCTTTTTAATTTTTATATATAAAGACACATCAAACAATAGTACTTAATAATACACACACTCACATCCTCATCCTCATCCTCTCTTGTTTCCCTCTCTTTCTCATATTCCCCATAGAAATTCCTTTGATCTCATCGATACCCTTTGCTTTATAACTTGGTGTTCATCAATCTCAACAACAAGAACAGAAGAGAAGATGAAGATCCAAAGCAACAACCTTTGTTCAATGTTCAAAGCTATGGTGTTGGAGGAGGAACCATGGCCGGAGGATTAGATTGATGATCAGATCTGATGGTGATGATCATCCACGACCAAACTTTGAGGGAATTTTGATAATATACCTCTTGGGCAAGTCTACTGCTTGGCTTTGTTTAATTTTCTTACTTCCAAGATATTGCATTTTAATTACTATACTACCCCTTTGTTTCTTCCTTCTTCTTCTTCTTCTTTTGTTTGGTTTCCTGAGAAAGTGGAGGAAGAACACATGAGAATGATGAGTTGAATCTGATTCTCCTTTGTTGTTTTGGATTTTGTCTCTTGAATTATATATGCACAAACCAAAGATTAATGTTTTTATCTTTTGGTTATTCTGTGCTATGTTTGGTGTTATTTCACGGTGTTATCGTAACGAGTCACACTTCTGCTTCTAGCCTTCAATACTTATGGTTGTTGATTCGTTATTAGTTTGAATGTGGGTTTTCAGCGAACAATTATTATCGATATACACACGGACGCATCTAACGAATTTTCTCGTTGTAATTTTAGTGTACAAGTTAAGTAGTTACACATCGATCCAGGCAAGATATTGTTAGTTTAAATCTACTCATAAAAATTAAAGTAGTAATTAATCATACACTGTAGTGTCCCAACAACTCGAGTATTGAATTTGGGATACAATGGTTCATGACATGGTATCAAAGCCTTTAGTAACCAAGAGGTTTCTGTTTCCAATCTCGGTAACCTTCAATTCGTGCAGACATAAGCTCTTTCTCGTAGCTTCCGTTTCTTAATGACAAATATAAAAAAATAATTTGTAAAATGTTAATTAATTTTCAAGCCTCGACAAGAAAGATGGCTGCCTCCTTGGACAGAACTAATATCAGTTAATCTCAAGGTGGACAAGATTAATTATATTTTTTGTTTTTTTAAGATTGTTGTTATTTGGTTTTGTACACCCTTGCAATGCTTAATAAGGTTGGTTGGATGTTATTGTCATTTCAATGGGAAATGTTCTTAATTAAATGTATTAATCTCACAAACTTGGATTATTATAACATGTATATAAAGTTCTAAACTACATAATTATTTTCATCAACCACTAACCTCCTTATTAATGAGTTTGTCAAGTAGTGTTCTGAGTCGTTTTTCAACGTGGAAATGGATTTTCTGGTGAATTGATAAATCCAATGAAATTTAATTGTTTGGGAATAGACAATTCCACTAGAATTAAATTTCTTGTTTTCTTGTCTAATGATTATCTGAGATTGAAAAATAAAAAAAGTGATTCTCATCCATTAGAAAGGGATTTCAAATTCCTATTGGAGTTAGATCTGGAGGGAAAGAGGAATTCAATTTCAGAGATATTGGATAGACAATAATAAGAGACGAAAAACAAGGAATTTGGAAATACGATGGAATTGCTCAATTCCTCCTCCCAAATCCATGCCGGAAAACGACCCATTAGAATGAAGCTATTCAGAAATTTTATCCTTTGAAAAATGGTTACATTCGAGTTATTTGCAGATGTGTATACCTAATTTTCTTAACACGCATTTTCAAGGGAAAACTCATGAAACAGATTAAAAATTTGCAAATGCTCATCAAATCTTATGCAAAAAGAAATTGTTATATCAGAGATTAGTTACTGCTTATCGAGATTTAATATCAAACCTTTCAACTCATCTCAGTATTTCGAATTAGTGGGGAAAAAAATCAATACCTAATTTAGATAATATTTCTTGAACACAACCATTTATTTAGAAAGGGAAAGTGATTGACTTGTTAAATAACAAACACCTTGCAATTTAAGCAACTGACAAGTGTACAAAGGCAGGCCCTTAAATACATAACTAATGTGGGGGGAATATAACATTGGCTCCAAATGCATGGGAACTATTGTTGTAGACTTGTACCAACAATAATTCAACATATTCAATTAAAAACTAATGATGATTTAATATGAACATATATTCAATTAATCAAGCTAAACTAGTTATTGGTACTATTTTAAGATTTTGCCAAGGTTTTTAAAATTATATCGATGCAGACGGTCTAATCACTACAAGAAAACACAAATTTAGTCACAGTTTTTTTGGCCCTTTAGTCACGGTTTTAACCGTGACTAAAAAAATTTGTCACGGTTTCCTAAACCGTGACTATATTGCCCCATTTTTGTCACGTTTTTAAAGAAACCGTGACAAAGTTATTAGTCACGGTTTTGTGGAAAACCGTGACTAACCTTTGTCACGGTTTCTTTACAAACCGTGACAAAGTTTAGTCACGGTTTTCACCAAAACCGTGACTAATCTTTGTCACGGTTTCTTTAAAAACCGTGACAAAGGTTATATATTACTGGTCCTATATTACTGATCAAATTATAAGGGGAAAACGTTTCAGTGACCAGATTGTCATTTTGTTGAATTATAGGACCAGACCCTCAATTCCTTCCATTATGCAAAATGATACATAAAATTAGAATGTCAACAAAATGTCCCAATTAATTACAAACTAGTCCTTAATTTATTTATTGTGTCAAAAATTACAATTTGCAATTTACAATTTATTAGTCACTTAATGAAAAAAACTACCGCCGCCGACTGTTGCCAACCTTCTTCCTCCCACCATCTTCCTCAAAATCCAAATCCATTGCTTCCCAGAACCCAAAGCTTCCGACCAAATCCATTACTGCCCAGAACCCTAGCAGATATGGATTGCGAAGAAGAGAGGAGAGTGTTGAGCCGCTGTCGTCGACGTCCACCATTGCGGCGCTGCGGCTGGCAGTGGTGGTGGGTTTAGGGAGGAAGAAGTCGGAGGGGCGGCTGGCAGTGGTGGTAGGTTTAGGGTGACGAGTTCGAATCGGAGAGGCAGAGGTGCGACGGGGGCAGTTTGAATCGGAGGAGACGAGAGAGGGGCTCGGTTGATGAGTGCTTGCGGTAAGAAGAGAAGGGAGAAGAAGACGGATGGGCGGAGAGGCAGAGGTGTGGGGGGCGTTTGAATCGGAGGAGAGGAGAGGGGGGCCGGATCTGGGGGGGGCGTTTGAATCGGAGGAGAGGATTAGATCTAGGGATAAGATTAGATCGCCGGTTATAAGAAGAAAAGGGAGAAGAAGCAAGGGAGCAGGGAGAAGAAGATGGAAGTAGCAGAATGAATCAGCGAATCGCCAGCGTGGACAAAAATAATTTGTCACGGTTTAAACTATAAACCGTGACAAGTTAGTCACGGTTTTGTAAAACCGTGACTAACTTGTCACGGTTTATAGTTTAAACCGTGACAAATTAGTCACGGTTCAGCAAAACCGTGACTAACTTGTCACGGTTTACAAAACCGTGACTAAGAAACCGTGACTAATCCTATATTTTCTTGTAGTGAATCGATTTGATGGTGAGTAACTAAAATGGTTTGGTACAATTTTGATATAGTTGTTGTTCAGTTAGAGTTCAACTAGAGTGTATAATAATTTAAGGGGAGGTCGAGTGAGCCCTGACTCGCTCCAGTTTCGATTTTGAAGGTTAAAATCGACTATATGTTTAAGATTTTTTCAAATTTGATTCAGTGAAAATTTTCAATCAGGCTTGGAGTTATATAATTCTATTTAGTTATTGGTACAATTTTAGACTTAAAAATTAAATCTATGAATAAAATATGAATGATTAATATCACAATATTTGATCACAAATCATATAACTCAATACGAAATGGCCAATGACACATTTTAATTTTCATTTGTTTAAGAGTATGACTAATATTTTTAGAAACAAATACATCAAGTGCAAACTAATAGAAAGAATTTTTTCTAAAAAGTTATGATGAGTGAATTACCTTTACTAGCTATTTCAGTATTTTATTTCTTCGTAATTAAATATTTTTAAAAAAGTCATTTTCTTTTATTATTAATATAAATAAATTAAAAAATACTTTTTTTCTTTATGTGCCACTTTAATGATCCACATGTGGCTGTGACCTTTTGTCTATAGTGGAAATATGACATGAAAGCGAATTTGATTATTTTACTCCTAAAAAATGAATAGTAATGGTGATTAGGCTATTAAATATGAATTTTTTAATTGGTTAATGACTCATCAACAGCTCAAATAATTGATAATTATTGTCGGATTAGTTGAACATGGCAGTACACGAATATTCAACACCGAAATAATAATTATTTATTTATTCTGAACCACTATATCGACGTGGATCCCATCCAATCCTTTTCAAGGGTTTGAAATTCCAACCCTTCATCTTAACCATTAGATTACCTTTGACCCTTTGACCAATCCAATGATCTAGATTGTTAGGGGTATTTTAGACTTTACACATATAATTTAATTATTATATATAATAAATTAATTATTTTTTCCAGCGACTAGCAGCTCATCTCCGGCGACTTTTCCGGTGAGACTCCGGCGAGTTTTTTTTTTTTGCTTTAAAAAAAAACTAGTTACCACCTTTTTCTGTTACCTAGTTAACAATGTTTTTTTAACTGATAACTAGTTAACATGGTTTTTAACTGATAACTAGTTAACATGATTTTTAACTGATAACTAGTTAACATCGTTTTTTGTTTGATAAACTTGTTACCAGATTTTAACCTGATAACTAGTTAATAACATTTTTATTGATAACTAGTTAACATGGTTTTTAAACTAATAACTAGTTAACAATTTTTTTTTTGGTAACAATGTTTTTTATTGATAACTAGATAACACCTTTTTTTTATATAACTAGTTAACAAAAAGTTTAGTTGATAAGTAGTTATCAAAATTAGTTAACTAGTTAACACCTTTTTTCTGTTAACTAGGTAACAGTGTTTTTTAACTGATAACTAGTTAACATAGTTTTTTTGTTGATAACTTGTTAACAGATTTTAACCTGTTAACTAGTTAACGAATAATCATATAATCAAAATTTTAACGAGATTTTTTGTTAACAGGTTAACCAACCGAGTTAACTAGTTAACATATCAAGTTGTTAACTAGTTAACTAATCGAGTTAACTTGTTAACAAATTTTTTACTCGATAACAGTTATTTTTGTTAACTAGTTAACAATCCGAGTTAACTAGTTATCAAGTTGTTAACTAGTTAACCAACCGAGTTAATTAGTTAACTTATCAAGCTGTTAACTAATTAACCAACCGAGTTAACTAGTTAACCAACCGAGTTATCTGCACTTTCCAATTCAAACAAACCACACTATCAAAGATTCGGAATGAATTATTTTCAACCAAATCGAAATGAGCTAATGTCAAATTACAGCAGCAAGGATTGGTAATTACTAAACAGTCCTCAAAGATTTTGTAACTGCAAATCAGTCACTTGACTTATCTAGTTAAACAAAATCACCCAAAGTCCTCATCTGTCAAACAATCATAGTTAGTGACCATCCCAACAAAATACCCAGAGATCATAACAGTCCCCAAAGTTTCCAGAACTGGGAGAGGGTCACTTAATTTTAATATCCTCTGTTTGGTCACTAATTTTTCTGTGGGTTGCAACATAATCCTTCTTCTTCTCCAACCAGATCACTCAACCACTTCTCCACCGCCGACGTCGAGCTCCGCCGACGTCGAGCTCTTCCAAACGCTCCAGTGGTGCTCTCCCTCCTCTTCAATCAATTCACCGACCCTTCCATCCTCCGCCGCGACAACAAGTCCAGTCTCCATCGACCCTTCCCTTCTATCCAAACATTCGGTCGACGACGAGGTAATCGGAATCGGCGGGTTCGGATCTGTATACAGGGCGGTTCTCCCCAATTCCTCCTCCGGAGCTGAGCTCCTCGCCGTGAAGAAGATAACTCGAAACTCCGCCATGGCCGAAGGGACTTCCCTTCAATTAGGGTTTTGCCAGCCTCAATCAATACTCAATAGCCCCCCACCCAAACCCCACAAAATCGAGCAAGAAGCAAGAGATGGATGATACGAACCGAGGGGATGCTCCAGTTTGAATGAGCTCTTCGCCATTGCAACCACCTGAAACCAAAATCGAGCTACAAAAAGTTAACCGCAAACGACGCAGCTCACTTCAATCGATCAATCGAAGCTCCACCAAACAGTTGAGATCGAAGCTAAGAACAGTAGACGGAGCAAAAGGAACGGAAGAAGAAGTACCCTGCCTGCAAGTCAAGAAAGCTAATCGCTTGTTCGTTGTTTTCTTCTCCGGGATCTACACGGTGGCGATTGATTCTCTGTACGGCGGCGCTGTTGCTGTTTGGAAGGGAAGGGACGACTGATAGGGTTAATTTTTTTTAATTCCAAGTTTACCCCTCCCGTGTATATGGTTGGACCGGTCCAACCTTTGGAGGTTGGACCCGGATCTTCAGCCCTGCTATCATATGTAATCAATAATAGACAAAAGTTTCATAAATAAAAAAAAATTTAATAGACAAAAGAATTTATAGTTTAAGCAATCAATGGACAAGTGACACGTATGTAAATGTAATGAGTTGCTTTTGTGTTTGGGTTACTCTAATTATGATAGCATGTAGTTTACCATACCAAAAGTTTGGTGATAATAATTGGGAAAATAACACTTTAGTACCTTTACTTTTCCAATGTAACAAATAGTTTCCTCCCATTGGCGGGGCGGGGAGGTTATTGAAAGGGGTCCAGCTGAACCCCTTTCAATAAAAAAGTCTAGTTAATACACTACAACAAAGTTTGTCTTTAGTTACTGCAAAATTACAACAGCATGAAAATGCAGTAGCAAATCGTTGATGTTAACAACGACAATTACTGTAGCAAATACTATTTGCAATGGGGATGTTGAGTGTCGCAAATAGTATTTGCCACAGTAAATCACTATAGAAAATAGTGATTGTTGTTGCTAACATCAACTATTTGCTACTGCATTTTCATGTTGTCGTAATTTTGTAGTAGCTAAAAGTAAACTTTTTTGTAGTTTATAGGCACAATCATACTAACTATATCATTCTCTAATATTAATATCTCATCAACATGTGTAGATAGTTGAGTAAATTCAATATCATTTTGTCCCGACTTAAGAATATTATAATAAATCATACAAAAAATACTAGTAAATATTTTTAATTACAAAGCATAAGAATACAATGTCATTTTAGATTATTAATGACTTATATGAACATCACAAAACAAATGAATACACTTGCACAAACAATAATTAATTTGTTGAAATTCACGAGAGAGAGAGAGTATATATATAGTGGGTGAAATACTTAATTCATCTCGGAATTACATTTCAGGTTATAAACTCGCTCGTATTAAAATTTTAATTCGTTACAGTGATCTCATTACTATGAAACAAGTTTTTTTGATGAATGGTAGGTTTATATATATATATATATATATATATATATAACAGAGAGAATACCCATACAAACTGTACATCATGTCACGCCTGAGAAACAAAGGCATACCCTCCCACCCAAAACCGAAATAGAACTGAAGCCCACTATACTTGTTCAAATCCTGCAACAAAAATACAGGAAGAGAACATGGCAACTAACCACCCAAAATAGAGGAAACTCCAGCAAAAGAAACCCCTTTCAAACACAAAAAAACCCAGCAACCCTCTCTCAAAGAAATTGGGACAACCCCCAATCCACTCCAAGCCCCAATCCGAAACTCAAAAACAAACAGCAGCCTTCTCTTACAAAACCACAGAAACCAAAGCCTTAACCTGGATCAATAGCCACTCGCCAAAGCTCCAGCCACTCTTTAGTTTCATCTCGAGAGACGATATCAGCCACCCGAAGCCACCTACACATGATAGTAGCAATTTTCCAAACTAATTGCTCTCTCGTCCTCACCCTATCTCTGAAAATTCGATCATTCCTTTCCCCCCAAATGCACCAAAACAAAGCGTGCATTAACCCGAACTTGAAACTTTGAAACCTACTCCTTTTCAGTGGGATCTTTCTTTGCGGCAATTTCAACTCAGGCAGATGCAGGTATAGATGATTTCCCTGTGAGAGAAGTGTGGGTGGATTTTGTGCCCACTAAGATTATTGGTTTTGTGTGGCAGGTGTTTTATAAGAGTATTTCTACCTTTGAAAACCTCCAAAAAAGAGGTTTCATTGGTCCGAATCTCTGTGTGTTGTGCAGAACTGACCTCGAGTCAGTGTCGCACTTGTTGTTGTCGTGTCCGTTTACTTCTTGGGTTTGGCTTACTTTTAGTTCCAAATTTGCAATTTGGGGTCCAGCACACTCCGATGTGAGTTTTATTCATGAGTGGCAAGTGAGGAATTACTATGAAACAAGTTGTAGAGTAGTCCTACAAAATGGTCGAAAAAGTACACCGATGACGTCTGTAAGACTACCCGTAATTCTTTTCATAATAATAGGATCACTCTACAATGAATTAAAAGTTTAAAACGAGTTTATAATTCGATATATAATTCCGAGAAGTGTTAAGTATTTCACCCATTATATACTGTTAAAGTTAAATTAACTATAACAAGCTTGTTTAGAATTTCATCTGCAAATCCTCCACCAACCCCTTGTCCATCCGAAAGGCAGCTGCAAGCAAACTCGGGTCGACACCCGGTTTTGACCTGAAAACCGAGTTGGCGATCACTACGATACCCGGGTTCTGGCTACTCAACCCGGAAACAGCCCTACCCGGAGTCTTCCCAATGTTATACTGAAAGTGAATCCTCCCCACAGGGAAAACAAACAAATCTCCTGGCTTCAACACTTTGGAAATCAACCTGTCCGGGTTCGAAGCCAGGAACCCGACATAGAACGTGCCCTCGAGCGCGAGAAAGAGCTCGGTCGCTCGAGGGTGGTAGTGGGGTGGGTTCAAACCTCCGTTTGCGACGTAGTCCACACGTGCTAGGGATATCCCTAGCGTGTTGAGCCCCGGGATTCGGTCAACATTGATGAGTGTAACCTTGGATCCGACCGGGTTGGAAGTGTTACCGGGTTTGTCCAGACCCGACAGGAAGAAATCATCTGCCGTTACTTTCTTCGGGTCCTTGCACACGTTTCCGTTCACAAACACTGTCGCGAAAAGGGGAAAAGTGATTGTACAAAAAAGTGTTAATGAACGATATAAAATCAATAATGAACTCTCCCAACATCTTTAGTTATTGGGGTGTAACAGTTCATGAAATGGTAATTAGAGTCTTTGATTACTGAGAGGTCTTGATTTTGAATCCCAATACGTAGCCCCAATCCGTGCACATGACTTACCGAAACTGTTATGATGGAGTGTTAATGAACAATTTATAATCAATACGAATCCTCTCCAAACACCTTGAGATGCAATGCTTCATGACATCATGGATTGGAGGCCACAAAGGCTGGTGGTTATCAAGATTCGAAACTTTGACCTCTAGTTGGTCAAAGACTCTGACACCATGTCAAGAATCACTGCATCCCAATAACTCGAGTTACTGGTTGAGAATTTCTGAATGGATCTTATCATGTTTACCATCAAAACAAGCATCACATATACGTACCACCGTTTCGAGTGTCATCGACGACGACGCAGAAGTCCTGGAGAGGAGCGGAATCGACCACCGAGACGAGGAGTACTACAACCAACACAAGGAAGCCAAAGTCTTGGATTCGTCGAGTCATGTTAGCCCTCTAATTACTCTTATTAATGAGCTGTTGATCTATGATCATCTCTTTGGTTTTGTGAAAGAAATATGGCATTTTATAGCAATGAAAGAGTTGAATTAGCTATGTTTTGTGGGTTAAGAGGACTATTTCCTCGTTCGATGACCCATTGGGATAATATAAATTTGTGTACATCATCAATCAGAATTCAGAACAATTCCTTCTGTGAGATATCTTTGAGCTTATGTGTTGCTTTCAATCAGACCAATTCATAAGTGTTGACGGATAATTAAAGAAATCTACAAGGTAATTAATTACTAATTAGCCGCCTGCAGCTTAGCTATAGCTAATTAGTGTTTCTTCTTCATGTCCTTTTGCTACTCTATCTAATTTACAACTCTTTGAATGCGGCTATTTGGTTAAGTTTCCAGCAGTAGCGGAGTCAGGACGCAAGTAGACTTTGGGCTCGATAGGAAATACAATGAGGGTGGCTTCCCCTGCTTCGCCACTGGTTTCTAGTTAAGAGAGGATGCATGAGACGACTAGTTGAGTTGAGAGATAGAAATGATTCTTGCGAAAGTTAAATTTTCTCTCAGTAGCTTTGGAAACCTTATCAACAACCAAATCCTAGTATGATATTATTCGTCTTAGCTAAGCTCACATAGATTTATTTTTGGTTCCTTCCTAAAGTATCGTTAGACAAATTTTAATCTAGATAAATTTTCCCCAGTATCTCGAGATGGTACTTCACTACAAGAAAAAAGCATATTAGTCACGGTTTCTTAGTCACAGTTTATGTAACCGTGACTAATTAGTCACGGTTTTATAAAACCGTGACAAATTAGTCACGGTTTGAATGAAATCCGTGACAAAATTTGTCACGGTTCATCATGATCAACATCCAAACAACGGGAAAATAGAATACTAACACTACAACAAATTTTATCTTTACCTACTGTAAAATTACAATAAATAAACTAGTGATCATTTTGTAATTATAAAAAATCGGGTATCCTGTAATTATGAAATGAAAATTTTCAATTACACATTTGAGATAGGCGAACTCGCCCGTTTTGTGGGCGATAACGCCTATGTCCTGGGAGAAAATCGCCTAGGCCCTAGGCGGATATACCCATATTTGTATATAGTTTGAATAGGAATTTATTTTGGTACATAGTTTCATTTTTTTTATTTGTTATGGTGAAAACTCCAAAATGCAGCAACAAATAGTTGATGTTAGCCGCGATAATTATTATTTTCTATAGTGATTTGATGTAGCAAATACTATTTGCAGACCATACTGGCCACACCAGAAATAAGCTCTAATCAGTCTCCTACAACCCACAAGTCTAGCAAGTAGCACATCACAAACCTTGTCCACTAGTAAAAATTGTTGCTAGAACTAGAACATTATAAGTACTCTAGTAAGTAACAAATATTATTTGCGACATTAATGCATCATCCAGAAAAAACACTCACTGAGCCTTCCTCTTTTTTTCCTCCCCTAACTTCACCACTGAACATAAACATAAATGTTCATCAAATGACATTTAAACCAGTATTAAAATTTGCTCATCATAAGTTCATAACATTAATGAATATTCTATACTATAAGATCGCATGCATAGTTACTTTTCTATATGCATGATCCTAACCAACTGTTACGTAACGTACGTTCAGTCTGCATGCCCTTGTCGTATCTGCATGGCTATGTCTATCACTACGTGGAAGCCTACACCAATAGACGTGTCGCCAGCTCCCAGCCACGTAGCCGCCATGCAAAGTTGCAAACCCCTCATTTCCGCTTTTATAAACCCCCACGCTCTATACGTTAAACCAAAAATAATAACAACTAAAACTATGTCGACGAAGCTAAACTTCGTAGCTATAGCGGCGGTATCTCTCCTCCTTTTGGCGGCGGCACAGGTGGCATCCGCCGCCCGCACCACCGTGATCATCCACGCCATCCCAGCCCCCGAAAACTGGATGTGGTCGGAGGCTAGACTATGGCACTGCCAGGTAAGGATGACAATACGGTTCCGGTTAAAGGTTAAAATTGATTAACTCATCGATTTTGGTTGGTTAATGGTTAACCTAAAAAGAAGTTGGTCGGTTATGTCAAGAATCGTTGCATCCCAATAATTCGAGTTGTTGGGAGAGTGTTCTGAATGGATCTTATATTGTTTATTAACATGTCCCCTCAAACGAAAACTCATGAACTAGGACTAAAGTTTGCAAAGTTCCACCAAGTCTAATGCAGGATAAATTGTTATAACAGGGGGCAACCGAGATTCGATGCCAAGACCTTTCGGTCATCTAGTTAAAAGTTCTAATACCATGTCAATAACTGTTGCATCCCAATAATTCGAGTTGTTGGGAGAGGGTTATTGTATGAAACTTATATTATTTACTAACCAGTTAATCGGTTAAGAATTTTGATTTTTTTTTAACGGACTTTATTCATATTTTATTCACAAATATGGTCATTTTGACCAAAACCAACGTTACCGATCGAAGTCTGTTGGTTAACGGTTAAGAGGTTTATAAACTTTTTTACCGATCGATCGACCAACATCCATCGATCATAAACCTAACTGACCGACTCTCACCAATGCTGTCAGGAGTACATGATGGAGGAAGCCGTGCGTGGAGGCGGCACCGACGACAACGGAAGCGTGGAAGGGTTAAGCCGGCGGGAGATTGACTTGAAGATGTGCTGTCACAAGCTGAGGCAGATGGAGGAGGCGGCAGAGGGAGGCACTTGCTCCGGAGTGGAGGAGGCTATGCGGCGACTAGTGGCGGATCAGAAGCAGCGTGGGGATGTGATCATGGGGGTTGAAGAACTGAAGAACGCATGGGATGTAGCGGAGGAGCTCCCGAGGAAGTGCGGCGTCGTTAGCTCGCCGTCGAAGTGCGTTCAATAGCCGGTTCAGTTCCTCGTGATTTAGAGAACTTTATAAAGTGTGTGTTATATGGCTATGCTTTGGAAGTAGGGTTGTTGACTTGTTGTGCAAGAAATCAGTAGTTGAATAATAACAAGCGACAATCGATGTACTTGGGAATGACTTGGGAAACAAGTAAGAGATAAATACCTACCCTAAAAACCATTATTTTTTTGTTCAACTTGTTACGTTTGCCGACATATTTTGCTTACTCATCTCGTTGGTGGTCAGCTTTGACACGTCAGCAAAACAACGCCGTTTTATGAGTTACGGGATGAAAATTTTCGTTGTAGTGAAGATTGAAGTGAAAAAGTTCGAGAAACAGAGGATTAGGAGATTTTCATCCTCTTATACTTATTAGTTGAAACCCGACAAATCCTTATTCCAATTCGAGTTTAAAAAAAACACGTGAGTATAACAATTTTTTATAAATCTCTCAACTTGCGTCGACACTTAACATTTATTTTCTCGATTATCTCCTTAGAGAAGAAAAAAAACTATTTTAATTGTGAGCTAACTCACTTTGCATCTATCTAAAAAAAGCCCAATAGGCCCAACGGCACTTACTTGCACGACAAGACTCGTTTAAAAAAGCCCAATAGGCCCAACGGCACTTACTTGCACGACAAGACTCGTTTTAAGATTTAACTGCATCATCATTTCACAGAATAATCAGACAATGGAGAAGCAACCACCAACTAAAAAACTCTTCGCCGCCGCCGCCGCCGGCGGCGGCGGCCAGAAAGCTGATGACCGAATCTCGTCATTACCCGAAGAAATCATTCATGACATCCTCGCTCGCCTCCGATCCCCAAAACAGGTTGCGCAAGTCAACACCATTTCCAAAAGATGGACCCAATTCTGTCGATCCTACCCAATCCTCGAACTCGACGATACAGAGATCCAATCGCCGATCGCGCTCCACTTCCGGCAGTTCCCGGTGGCGATATCCGCCGTAAGAATTTCAATTTCTAGATACTCAGAAATCTACTCCGATTTGTTCAACTATATCTCGAATTTGGTTGCAGAGAATCCACCTCAACAGATTGATCTCCGTATCAAGACGGCGAGCTACGAATCCAGTCCATTGCTATCGCCGGCGAGTCGAACGAATCTACTCCGCCGCCTCGGAGCTGACCTAAACAGCATGATCGCGAGCTCCTTTCGGTTAGTGACGCTGACTCTGTCTTCAATCAAAAGGATTCATAAGCTCACAATTCTGAACAATCCGAATCTGAAATTCTTACAAGCTAACAGCATCAAAATCGAGAGTCTCGAGATTGAAGAGGCTAAATCTCTTGAAACCCTAAGACTCTTCAACTGCGAAATCGACGATTTGCGGATTTCGTCGACGCCAAATCTCAAATCTCTGCAAATCAAAACAAGAGATCCCTTGATCAACAAGTTGATCTCGAACATACCATCTCTAGAGTCAATCATGTCCACCAATCCTCGAATCGTAACCACGGTGTCATGCTGCTGCAATGTAGTAGGACTGGAGATGAAAAAGCTTCTTGCTAATTTAAGAAGCCGATTTCAGGTGACATTGGAGCTCTGTCGTGAAACTCCGTCTGAGCTTTTCCGAGATCATGTTAAAGAATCTGTGCGCAAGGATATCTTCGGAGACGATCGTCGGGTAGTACACACGATACATTTGAGGATTCCTGCAGATCGAATTGCGAAATGGACGGCTATTCCAGCTGTTGAATGTGTGAAATTCCCGTTGCATTTGTTGGTAACATGTAACCAGGATGCGGCTTTGGATAATCTGTTTGCGATCTGTCGTCCGAAGTTTCTGCATATTATCAATGAACCAGATCATAAGAACGAGGATGCTCTTGCTGCTGCTGCTTCAGGCAATCTGTTCAAGGTATGCTGTCCAAGATTTGAGGAATCAGATCATAAGAATTCATGGGAAGCTCTAAAAGAGGTATGTTTATATCAGTTTTGTTTGCACTAGATTCAGTTTTCTGTTCTTGTGATTCATTGATTCAACTAGTGATTCATTGAACTGCCGATGAATATGAACAATGAGGTGAATATTTATTGAATCACCATGTTTGGTGGTAGATTGTTCACGATCCGAACTTCACTAAGCTCAAGTTTGGCTCGTTGTTTTTTAAGTTAACTCGAGCTCGAATTCAAGTTAGAAATTTGAAGCTTGTGTCGAACTCAAGCTAACTCGAACCTGGCTCATTAGTTATTCTTAATGAGCTGAGCTCGAGGTTAACTTGAGAACTTCACTAGTTTAAAACCTTTACGAGTACAATTTGAGCTCAATTCGAAGTTTGCAGGATAAAAAAAAGAGTTGAACCCTCTAAAATTTACAAAGTTTCTACTCAGGAATCACTTATCAAGCTCTTATCAACTCACTCACGAGCCATAAATGAGTTGGCTTGCGAGCTAGGCTCCGAGCCCAGCTAGCTCACGAGCTTCTCGAATTGAACCATGGTTGACTGGGACTCAACTCATTTACTATCTAGCCAAGTTTCGAACGAGCTTTTTAGCAGTTTTTACAAGCGAAAATGGTTATTGTGATATGTCATTTATCTAATACTTGATTCAAACTTGTTTTTGGAACAGCATATATGCAAGAAGTTGATGGAACCAGTACAGCGATGTGGAGCTGCGTGCACGTGCAAGTGGTGGCGGTGTCAATTAAGAGATGCGAAGATGGTAACGAGAATGACAAATCCGATCACCGGAGAAGATGAAGTCGTCGACGTTCCGACGAGCACACTACCTTCTGTTGATGACCAGATTTGTTTTAGACTAATGTGGCATTAGCTTTTTGTTAGAGCAGACTGATGAAGGGAAAATAGCACTTTAGTACATTCTACTTTACCAACTTAATTGATAGTCTTTTATACCATATAAAATACTCTTTGTACATCCTTCTACTTCGACAACTTTGCCGTTTGGGTCCTTCCGTTCCAATTTTCGTCTTTGTGACTTTAATTGATGCGCATTCAGTACATCACGTTAACTCCAATAGTCATGTATTGGCTTACTAAGCGTTTTTTAATTGAAAATATAAGTAGATAATTGGATAGGATGCAATCGAATCGACGAATAAAATGTGTGATTTTGAAATCTTTGGTATTTCACCATACCCTTCGTGATACCTTCCCTCTTCACCTCTCTAACCAACTCTTCATCTCTACTTCCGATACCTCTCTTTGTTAGTGTGTCCAGATTTAATGTTAAGAACAAGAAAGTTGAAACGAAATTACCAAAACGACAAAATAGTCTAAGTAAGAAGGATAAAAAGAGCGATTTATAGTATAATGAGCCCTCTGTTAAGTTGGTAAGTGTGTCCAGATTAAATGTTATGAACCAGAAAGTTAAAATGAAATTACCAAAACGACAAAATAATCGAATTGAAGTAAGAAAAGATAAAAAGAGCGATTTATAGTATAGTGATCTATCTGTTAAGTCAACAAAATAGAGGGAGCCAAAATACTATTTTTCACATTAAAAAAACAATCAATTCCCAATTGTATTCGTAATTCCGAATCATAATCACACTGTATAACCACAAGGATCTTCGTCAAATCCCATATAAAACACCACTTAATCTCATAATTAATCTCTTAATCAATCTTGTTCTTGACAACCAAAGAAATCAAACTCACCGCCGGCGGAAAAGATGGCTACTTTATCCACCGGAACCAGAGATTGGGCATGGCTTCCGGCCCACATTCTCGATCAGGTACTATCAAACCTAATCTCATTACAACACTATCTCCGATTCAGCTCTGTCTGCAAGCATTGGCATTCCGTCGCCGAACAACAACGACGACATCGCATATCCACTGCCCACAATCAAGTTCCTCTTCTCCTCGTACCCACCGAAAATCGCAGTCGAGAATTCCGCAGTCTGTACAGCGTAGCGCACGACAGAGTCCTCGATTCGGAGCTCGAAATTCCGTGCCATAGAAGATGTTGTGGGTCATCTCATGGCTGGCTCGCCTTTATGGAGGGAGATTATTGTGTCACTCTTTACAATCCTTTCACTCGTGCTCGAATTCTTCTTCCTCCGGTTAATGATGGGATCTGCTTTCGAATGAGTCGGAAGGCTCATCGAAAGCATTTCCCGTATACCGCTAAGTTTGTCATCAAAATAAAGTATGTGGGGTTAAAAGTAATTTTGCTTACTCAACTTAACTTTAGGGTGGGTAACATTTTGGTCACTCTATTTCCATTCTTAACAAATTTATTACTCAAGTTTGACTCTGGTTAAAAAAAAAATATTTCTTCTTCCAATTTCGTTATATTGTTCCTCCAAAATCTGACGTGGCTAACGGAATTAAAAACTCCAAATGACATACTGAATATTCAAGTCATTTCACCTTAATCAAACCAACAAACCAAAAAAATAGGGTTCAATACCCGCTCCTCTGTTTCTTCTCTTCTTCTTCCTCCGTCGACCGCCATCAATTTTACCTTCGATCAGGTCAAACTCGGATCAACCACAAAACGATGGAGGTGTTACAATTCGGATTTGGGTAGTTAGTTTCTGGAGTTGTGTGTTAAGATTAGTGTATTTGATTAGCTGATGTAGGACTTTGAGATAAAAAAGTAACGAAATTGGATGTCAATTCGTTCAAACGATTAGTTGAGTGAGTGAAATATTACTTATCTCAAACTCAAGTGACCAAACGTGCTATTAACTCATTGTATATGCATCAAGACACAATTTCACTAGTGACATTTTTGGCCCCCACCTTGCCCAGTTTACAGAATGCCTCCTCAAGAAAGTTCTAGAACAACAAAACAGCCCAATTTAAATATATGGTTGGATAGGATAATTTCGTCTTTTTCTCTTTTGCATATACCACAAATAATACATTTATATTTAAGGGGCCGTTTGATATAGTGAAAATATGACTTCAGTTTATTAAAAACTACGTATTATGAGATATCTTTGTTTATTTTACTGTCTGATGGAACTGAGCTTTTGTGTATTTCAGATGGCCAGAGTCTCTAATTGCCTGCAAAATATGTATTCTCAAATTTTTTACAGAAATTTAACGTCTTTCAAAGAATTAGGTCTTAGTGTCTTCTCCTACTAATTTTTTTAGGGAGAAAATCAATTTCATTAATGCTAATGTGAAATCATACAACGTTTGTCAAGAGCATCAATCAACCACTCTGGGGAGATCATCCTGACACAAGGTGTGGGCAAAAGAATAGAACACCTAGCAAGGACATGGGCAACGCTATTCTGATCTCTCCCAATAAAACTCACTTCGAAACCGGTGTTACGAGCCAAAATTGCCAAACAGCTCCTCGTTAGATCTCCGAGCTCTGTACACAGCTCAGCTCGCTTATTGATAGAGTCCACCACTTGCTTCGCATTTGATTGGAACAAAACTCTGCGGATCCCCAGCTCCTCCGTCCAGCTTAGAGCTTCGAGTAGCGCCTTACATTCAGCCTCCGTGCTATTCCAACAACCATCCCAACAACTCGTTCGGAAGTGCAATAGCTGTCCACCACTATTTCTAGTAGCTGCTCTCCTACTGTTTTCTTTATCAAATATGCATACCAAACAAAAGATAATTTAACATCCTCCCATTTTTAACAAATAATTTTTCACCATTCCCTAATCATCATACTTTCTCTAATTCTCAATCCCCTATATCAAACGACCCCTAATTGTTCCCTTTTCTAGTTGACCCTGATACTCAAGCACTGACCTTAAAAGAACAGGCATAAGCTTCTCGTTAAGAACATGCATAAGAAAGTTTAAGCAAATAGGTGGTGCGGTGAACAAATAGGAAGCGAATGAGAGGCGATTTAGGGAGAAGTTAACCTGAAACCAAACCAATGAAGTAGGGGAAAGAACCCAATTCGAAGGTGATAAAGTAAAGCAATCGAGAGGGGACTCGAAGGGAGAAGAAAAGCATGGGACATCGTACAGTTGAGAAAGCCAGATAACAGAACTGGAATCTTTGAAAAGGAGAAAGCCCCCTTTCATTCCAGTTCTGTTACAGAACTGGAATCTTTGTCTTTTTCTCTTTGAAAGTATTGAAATCAAACAGAAACGAAGTAACTTGGCAAACAAGAGGGTAACAGTAACCTTCATAAAGCAACTCCTTTGCTCCTAAGTTGTCCTCTCCAAAGAGAATCCCTTTTCTGTCCTTATTCTTCCCCACTCAGTCACTTTGACTTCAGAACAACGCGTAATTTCACTCCATAAGTAGCCCAAACCTTCAATGGCGATTCTCTTCTCCACACTTCACCACCAACCTCTCTTCAATGACTGAAACCCCAGAAGCCGATTGAGCCACTTCCTTCATTGTTCTTCACTCTTCCTTCACTTGCTCTGTTCGCTTCCTCGTTTTCAATCATGTTGACACTCTGGTTCCTCCTCTTTCTCTCTCCTCACCAACTCTTCCTGACCATTCCCATTTTAGAAGTGGAATGAATCTTTCCTACCACCCAAGTCTTCGAATCGGAGACAAGAGATTGTCGATCAATCCGGTCAGGTGATGATCCTATACTACCCGCATCATCAAATATCAGCTTCGAGGTTGAATTGCCGAGAGCGAATTGGCAAGTCAGAATCCGATCACAACACTACCCACATCACCAAACAACTTTCTTGACGGCGGCGAGCCAAACCAGAGTTCGGGAAGTTATTACTCGATCAATGATAGTAGTCCTACGCTACTACCCACATCACCAAAGACCATTTTCAACAGCCAGGAAAATCCGGGCGAGAGATTGAAAAGAAGTCATTATTCGATGGAACGTAGTACACCAGTACTACCCACATCACCAAACAACGTCCTCGACAGCGAGGACAACCGATTCTGTCCCTCGGACGAGAGATTGATCAGCCATTACTTGATGCAGAAGATGCTCGGGAATGAAGATCAAGTGACTCAAATCCCAGAAGTCGACATCTTAAGCCGCGAGCCTCCGGATCTGCTGGGCATATCCGGTGATGGTAAGTACAACACTTTTGCATTTCTTGTGCCTTAGTTTATTTTTGCTTCATGAGTTCTGATCTTTGGGACGGCAGAGCAATGTAACAAAGAAGCGTATTACTTTTATCGCCGCCGGAGTTACTTTACCAGTAAGGACAGGTACAAAAGGACGACCGGAGATGGCTACTGGAAACCCACCGGCAAACTTCGCAAATTAGGAGCGGAGCTAATGGAGAAGTGATCGGAAGTAAAAGGTGCTTGGTTTTCCATTATCGTCGATCAGTTGGACAAAGTACCGGCTATACAATGCACGAGTACTCTTCTTCTGCTGGAATCTCCTCACCTCAGGTATTCATTAACAGTCTCAAACATTCGTATCAGAGACTGAACTGCTGACAAATTCGAATCTTGATTCGCCTTCTGCAGCCAGTGATGGATTTGGTCCTGTGCAAAGTGATGAAGAAGAGCAACAAAACTAAAACAGTTACAAAACAAAGTAATAAGAAGGCGAGAACAGTACCACCACCGGCTTCCAACGATACTGTGACCATTAATACTCCTCCGCCATTGCAACGAGAAGAAGAAGCTCTCGAGAGTCGCTCATCATCAACTCAGACTGACGGGGACAGTGCAAAGAAAATAGCAGCTTCCCCAGATATAGAGCTGGGCATGGATGGTATCGATTTTGATTTTGATTTTGATTTTGATTTCGAGATCAGTGATACACAGCCACAACAGCACCGAATACTAGAGACGGAGTATTTTCCTGGCATGGTTCAGCAATCTGGTTAAATTAGCATTGGTGCTATTGTTGTATTTTTATGTTTAGCAAGAACAAAATTTTCAGAACAATATTCCTATAAGCAGATCCATTATCTTCACAGTAAGAAGTATACATGGCCATACCTGTGTTTTCTTGACTGTTATGATTAAGTCCAGACATGCATTCCTCCCTTTCTGGTTAATCTGCTTGTCTGCAAACATCACACCATTGAACAACAGATTCAATCTTCACGTGTACTTGTTCATCTAAAGTTTGCAGTGAAGATGCTAGTCCAACTCTTAGTGTAGCCTTCACTGGAATTTATATTTAGAGAACGCTCTGTAAAAATATGAACATTGCCCTCACAGTAACAAGCTTGTACAAGTTTGAAGCCAACTTGTTTAATGCTTTCTTAACTTTGAACTTTCTTGTATGAAAACTATACCTGGAAAGAGAGCTAAGATCATTTGCAGCAAGATCAATTGGCTGAGTTTGAAAAAAAAACAGGCACTTCAGGTGGAATATCTTCAGAGCTAGCCTTGTGCAAGCAATGGCATTCCGTCGCCGAACAACAAAGACGACATCGCATATCCACTACCCACAATCAAGTTCCTCTGCTCCTCGTACCCACCGAAAATGCTGTCGAGATTTCCGCAGTCTGTACAGCGTCGAGCACGAAAGAGTCCTCGATTCGGAGCTCGAAATTCCGTACCATAGAAGATGTTGTGGGTCATCTCATGGCTGGCTAGCCTTTCTGGAGGGAGATTATTGTGTCTCTTTATAATCCTTTCACTTGTGCTCGAATTCTTCTTCCTCCGGTTAATGATGGGATCCGCTTTCGAATGAGTCGGAAGGCTCATCGAAAGCATTTCCCGTATACCGCTAAGAAAGTCGTCAGCTGATCCTTCTTTTTTTCTTGATGATTACGTAGTTGCCGCGCTGACGGATCATCCGTTCAGGACGCTGGCGGTGATTCGCCCGGGGCGGGATAAAAAATGGACCCGCTTCAAAGAGTGGGGGAACTACGACGAATTTCAAGTGTTGTTGTGTGATGTTGTGTTTCGCGAGGGCGGTAAGTGGGTTTATGTCTCGGGGTTTAGCGGGATGTTGGAGCGCGTGGATCTGGAAGTGGACTGGTACTGGTACCTGTACTGGGATGAAGTACGAGCCGTTAGTTGAGCTAGTGGTTCGACCGCAGAATCACTTAGCGGTGTACGAGCAAACGTACCTGGTCGAAACGACCAGTTACGAGCTACTAATGATTTTGAGGGCTTTTGAAGAGCAAGAAGGGTATGAGCTTTCTTGGGAGACCAAAGAGATTAAAGTGTTCAAGCTCCGAGATTCGAAATTTGTTGAAATTGAGGATCTGAATGGAGATGCTTTGTTGATTGGCGATAATTACTCGACTGCGGTTTTTGCGAAGGATTTCGAAGGATTGAGGCGAATTGCATATATTACAGTGATGATTTCACGGAGTTTCTTCCGAATCATTACCGGTTCTTGGGACCTCATGATATTGGGAAATTTAATGTAAGGGATAGGAAATTTGGTTGCCATTACGTTCCTAGTGTAGCTGAGAATCATATATGGCGTAGTTTCCTCTACGATAAGTACTCAAGTTACTTTAGGGTGGTATTGTACTTAGTTTTCTGAAAATGTGTTAAATTTTAGTGTGGTAAGTTAGCTGGGTTTTAAGATTAGTGTTTAGATTAGCTGATGTAGGAATTTGAGATAGAAAAGTAACGAAGGCATCGTTTTCCTGCTTTATGGGTAAATTCCGCCGCAATTAAGCATTCCGGCGGAATTGAATTCCCAACGAAATCCGGTTAGTAATTCCATGTTTTCCTGCGAAATAGACTATTGGAATTGAAATTCAACTCATATTGAATTGACTAAAATGCCCTTCTTCCATTCCCGACCTCCTTCCATTCTCTCATCACGATGAACACCATCGTTCTGCTCCTTTGGGATTCAACTCAGCAATTGAGAAATCCCCAGTACAATTGAATCAATTGAGGCCGGTGGGTTCACCCCCTCACAAATAAATATCCAACACCATGAATCAATTGAAATCCCCGGAAAAGCCGCGGCCGAACAGAGAGAGACGAGGCCGCCACCGAACAGGGAGAGAAGAGGCCGCCGCCGAACAGGAGAGAAGAGGTCGCCGCCGAACAGGGAGAGAAGAGGCTGCTGCCGACCAGAGAGAGAGAAGAGGCTGCCGCCGACCAGAGAGAGAGAAGACGCCGCCGGAACAGATGCTGTTGTCGAACGGAAGCCCTGAGAAGACAGACGACGTTGGCAAAGTTGGGATTAACCTGCCGCTGGCCGCCGTCGAGAGGGTCGATGTTGCTGCTGCTGCTCGTCGGTGACAGTGGCACGAACAAAAGCCCTGAGGAGAAGGAGACGGTGCCACGAACAGAGAGAGAGAGAAAGATGAGATGATAGCATGGGCAAATTTGGGATTAACAAGTAATTCCGCCGGAATCGGCTAATTCCGTTTCGTTTTGGTCGGAATTGTTCGGCCGTAATTGGGCTCGCAATTCCGGCGGAATTGGTCCGCTGCTTGAATGCAGGAAAACACGGAATCGCAGCTTTCCGCCGGAATTACTTGATTCTGGCGTTGAATTCCTTGGAGGAAAACGTCCTCGAAATTGGATGTGAATTCGTTCAAACGATTAGTTGATTGAGTGAAATATTACTTATCTCAAACTCAAGTGACAAACGTGCTATTAACTCATTGTATATGCATCAAGACACAATTTCACTAGTGACATTTTGGGCCCCCACCTTGCCCAGTTTACAGAATGCCTCCTCAAGAAAGTTCTAGAACAACAAAACAGCCCAATTTAAATATATGGTTGGATAGGATAATTTCGTCTTTTTCTCTTTTGCATATACCACAAATAATACATTTATATTTAAGGGTCGTTTGATATAGTGAAAATATGACTTAAGTTTATTAAAAACTACGTATTATGAGATATCTTTGTTTATTTTTTGTATTTAAGATGGCCAGAGTCTTTAATTGCCTCCAAAATATGTATTCTCAAATTTTTTTACTTTTATCAGAAATTTTGACGTCTTTCAAAGAATTAGGTCTTAGTATCTTCTCCTACTAATTTTTTTAGGGAGAAAAATCAGTTTCATTAATGCTCATTGAAATCGTACAACGTTTGTCAAGAGCGTCAATCAACCACTCTAGGGAGATCACCCGACACAAGGTGTGGGCAAAAGAATAGAACACCTAGCAAGGACATGGGCAACGCTATTCTGATCTCTCCCAATAAAACTCACTTCGAAACCAGGGTTACGAGCCAAAATTGCCAAACAGCTCCTCGTTAGATCTCCGAGCTCTGTATGCAGCTCAGCTCGCTTATTGATAGAGTCCACCACCTGCTTTGCATCTGATTGGAATAAAACTCTGCGGATCCCCAACTTAGAGCTTCTTTTTTTTTTTTTTTGGTGGAAAGGCGAAAAACGCCGAATCAATTAACTAATCAATCTGGGTTCGGAGATCCCCATACAGTCAAAACGGACATGATAAGTAAGATTACAGTCTGAGCAAGTAATGGAATGGCAACCCCTTTGGAGAGTATGACCGAGATTCGAGTAGCGCCTTACATTCAGCCTCCGTGCTATTCCAGCAACTCGTTCGAAAGTGCAGTAGCTGTCCACCACTATTTCCAGTAACTGTTTCTTTATCAAATATACATACCAAACAAAAGATAATTTAACATCCTCCTATTTTAACAAACTTTTTTCACAATTCCCTAATCGTCATACTTTCTTAATCTCAATCCCTATTTTCAATTATTAAGCATTATTAAGATAAAATAACACTAGAATAAACAGACACAAGTAACGTACAATATGTTACAGTTACTCAATTAGCGAATGCACATCTCAAAAGTTCTAGAACAGGAAACAACCATTATTAAATATATATAGGAATCTTTGTCTTTTCTCTTTGAAAGTATGAAATCAACAGAAACGAAGTAACTTGGCAAACAAGAGGGTAACAGTAACCTTCATAAAGCAACTCCTTTGCTCCTAAGTTGTCCTCTCCAAAGAGAATCCCTTTTCTGTCCTTTTTCTTCCCCACTCAGTCACTTTGACTTCAGAACAACGCGTAATTTCACTCCATAAGTAGCCCAAACCTTCAATGGCGATTCTCTTCTCCACACTTCACCACCAACCTCTCTTCAATGACTGAAACCCCAGAAGCCGATTGAGCCACTTCCTTCATTGTTCTTCACTCTTCCTTCACTTGCTCTGTTTCAGCTTATCCTCTGTTTCTCAATCATGTTGAACACTCTGGTTCCTCCTCTTTCTGCTCCTCCTCCAACTCCAATCTTTCCTGACCAATTCCCTATTTTAGGAAGTGGAATGAATAATAGCCTTATACTACCCACATCACCAAACAACGTCTTCGAAATCGGAGACGAGAGATTGATGAGTCATTACCCGGTCACGGGTGATGATCTTATACTACCCACATCACCAAACATCGGCTTCGATGTAGAAGGCGAGAGATTGATAAGTCATTATCCGATCACCTTCTTCTTCTCCAACCAGATCACTCAACCACTTCTCCACCGCCGACGTCGAGCTCCGCCGACGTCGAGCTCTTCCAAACGCTCCAGTGGTGCTCTCCCTCCTCTTCAATCAATTCACCGACCCTTCCATCCTCCGCCGCGACAACAAGTCCAGTCTCCATCGACCCTTCCCTTCTATCCAAACATTCGGTCGACGACGAGGTAATCGGAATCGGCGGGTTCGGATCTGTATACAGGGCGGTTCTCCCCAATTCCTCCTCCGGAGCTGAGCTCCTCGCCGTGAAGAAGATAACTCGAAACTCCGCCATGGCCGAAGGGACTTCCCTTCAATTAGGGTTTTGCTAGCCTCAATCAATACTCAATAGCCCCCCACCCAAACCCCACAAAATCGAGCAAGAAGCAAGAGATGGATGATACGAACCGAGGGGATGCTCCAGTTTGAATGAGCTCTTCGCCATTGCAACCACCTGAAACCAAAATCGAGCTACAAAAAGTTAACCGCAAACGACGCAGCTCACTTCAATCGATCAATCGAAGCTCCACCAAACAGTTGAGATCGAAGCTAAGAACAGTAGACGGAGCAAAAGGAACGGAAGAAGAAGTACCCTGCCTGCAAGTCAAGAAAGCTAATCGCTTGTTCGTTGTTTTCTTCTCCGGGATCTACACGGTGGCGATTGATTCTCTGTACGGCGGCGCTGTTGCTGTTTGGAAGGGAAGGGACGACTGATAGGGTTAATTTTTTTTAATTCCAAGTTTACCCCTCCCGTGTATATGGTTGGACCGGTCCAACCTTTGGAGGTTGGACCCGGATCTTCAGCCCTGCTATCATATGTAATCAATAATAGACAAAAGTTTCATAAATAAAAAAAAATTTAATAGACAAAAGAATTTATAGTTTAAGCAATCAATGGACAAGTGACACGTATGTAAATGTAATGAGTTGCTTTTGTGTTTGGGTTACTCTAATTATGATAGCATGTAGTTTACCATACCAAAAGTTTGGTGATAATAATTGGGAAAATAACACTTTAGTACCTTTACTTTTCCAATGTAACAAATAGTTTCCTCCCATTGGCGGGGCGGGGAGGTTATTGAAAGGGGTCCAGCTGAACCCCTTTCAATAAAAAAGTCTAGTTAATACACTACAACAAAGTTTGTCTTTAGTTACTGCAAAATTACAACAGCATGAAAATGCAGTAGCAAATCGTTGATGTTAACAACGACAATTACTGTAGCAAATACTATTTGCAATGGGGATGTTGAGTGTCGCAAATAGTATTTGCCACAGTAAATCACTATAGAAAATAGTGATTGTTGTTGCTAACATCAACTATTTGCTACTGCATTTTCATGTTGTCGTAATTTTGTAGTAGCTAAAAGTAAACTTTTTTGTAGTTTATAGGCACAATCATACTAACTATATCATTCTCTAATATTAATATCTCATCAACATGTGTAGATAGTTGAGTAAATTCAATATCATTTTGTCCCGACTTAAGAATATTATAATAAATCATACAAAAAATACTAGTAAATATGTTTAATTACAAAGCATAAGAATACAATGTCATTTTAGATTATTAATGACTTATATGAACATCACAAAACAAATGAATACACTTGCACAAACAATAATTAATTTGTTGAAATTCACGAGAGAGAGAGAGTATATATATAGTGGGTGAAATACTTAATTCATCTCGGAATTACATTTCAGGTTATAAACTCGCTCGTATTAAAATTTTAATTCGTTACAGTGATCTCATTACTATGAAACAAGTTTTTTTTGATGAATGGTAGGTTTATATATATATATATATATATATATAACAGAGAGAATACCCATACAAACTGTACATCATGTCACGCCTGAGAAACAAAGGCATACCCTCCCACCCAAAACCGAAATAGAACTGAAGCCCACTATACTTGTTCAAATCCTGCAACAAAAATACAGGAAGAGAACATGGCAACTAACCACCCAAAATAGAGGAAACTCCAGCAAAAGAAACCCCTTTCAAACACAAAAAACCCAGCAACCCTCTCTCAAAGAAATTGGGACAACCCCCAATCCACTCCAAGCCCCAATCTGAAACTCAAAAACAAACAGCAGCCTTCTCTTACAAAACCACAGAAACCAAAGCCTTAACCTGGATCAATAGCCACTCGCCAAAGCTCCAGCCACTCTTTAGTTTCATCTCGAGAGACGATATCAGCCACCCGAAGCCACCTACACATGATAGTAGCAATTTTCCAAACTAATTGCTCTCTCGTCCTCACCCTATCTCTGAAAATTCGATCATTCCTTTCCCCCCAAATGCACCAAAACAAAGCGTGCATTAACCCGAACTTGAAACTTTGAAACCTACTCCTTTTCAGTGGGATCTTTCTTTGCGGCAATTTCAACTCAGGCAGATGCAGGTATAGATGATTTCCCTGTGAGAGAAGTGTGGGTGGATTTTGTGCCCACTAAGATTATTGGTTTTGTGTGGCAGGTGTTTTATAAGAGTATTTCTACCTTTGAAAACCTCCAAAAAAGAGGTTTCATTGGTCCGAATCTCTGTGTGTTGTGCAGAACTGACCTCGAGTCAGTGTCGCACTTGTTGTTGTCGTGTCCGTTTACTTCTTGGGTTTGGCTTACTTTTAGTTCCAAATTTGCAATTTGGGGTCCAGCACACTCCGATGTGAGTTTTATTCATGAGTGGCAAGTGAGGAATTACTATGAAACAAGTTGTAGAGTAGTCCTACAAAATGGTCGAAAAAGTACACCGATGACGTCTGTAAGACTACCCGTAATTCTTTTCATAATAATAGGATCACTCTACAATGAATTAAAAGTTTAAAACGAGTTTATAATTCGATATATAATTCCGAGAAGTGTTAAGTATTTCACCCATTATATACTGTTAAAGTTAAATTAACTATAACAAGCTTGTTTAGAATTTCATCTGCAAATCCTCCACCAACCCCTTGTCCATCCGAAAGGCAGCTGCAAGCAAACTCGGGTCGACACCCGGTTTTGACCTGAAAACCGAGTTGGCGATCACTACGATACCCGGGTTCTGGCTACTCAACCCGGAAACAGCCCTACCCGGAGTCTTCCCAATGTTATACTGAAAGTGAATCCTCCCCACAGGGAAAACAAACAAATCTCCTGGCTTCAACACTTTGGAAATCAACCTGTCCGGGTTCGAAGCCAGGAACCCGACATAGAACGTGCCCTCGAGCGCGAGAAAGAGCTCGGTCGCTCGAGGGTGGTAGTGGGGTGGGTTCAAACCTCCGTTTGCGACGTAGTCCACACGTGCTAGGGATATCCCTAGCGTGTTGAGCCCCGGGATTCGGTCAACATTGATGAGTGTAACCTTGGATCCGACCGGGTTGGAAGTGTTACCGGGTTTGTCCAGACCCGACAGGAAGAAATCATCTGCCGTTACTTTCTTCGGGTCCTTGCACACGTTTCCGTTCACAAACACTGTCGCGAAAAGGGGAAAAAGTGATTGTACAAAAAAGTGTTAATGAACGATATAAAATCAAAATGAACTCTCCCAACATCTTTAGTTATTGGGGTGTAACAGTTCATGAAATGGTAATTAGAGTCTTTGATTACTGAGAGGTCTTGATTTTGAATCCCAATACGTAGCCCCAATCCGTGCACATGACTTACCGAAACTGTTATGATGGAGTGTTAATGAACAATTTATAATCAATACCGAATCCTCTCCAAACACCTTGAGATGCAATGCTTCATGACATCATGGATTGGAGGCCACAAAGGCTGGTGGTTATCAAGATTCGAAACTTTGACCTCTAGTTGGTCAAAGACTCTGACACCATGTCAAGAATCACTGCATCCCAATAACTCGAGTTACTGGTTGAGAATTTCTGAATGAATCTTATCATGTTTACCATCAAAACAAGCATCACATATACGTACCACCGTTTCGAGTGCCATCGACGACGACGCAGAAGTCCTGGAGAGGAGCGGAATCGACCACCGAGACGAGGAGTACTACAACCAACACAAGGAAGCCAAAGTCTTGGATTCGTCGAGTCATGTTAGCCCTCTAATTACTCTTATTAATGAGCTGTTGATCTATGATCATCTCTTTGGTTTTGTGAAAGAAATATGGCATTTTATAGCAATGAAAGAGTTGAATTAGCTATGTTTTGTGGGTTAAGAGGACTATTTCCTCGTTCGATGACCCATTGGGATAATATAAATTTGTGTACATCATCAATCAGAATTCAGAACAATTCCTTCTGTGAGATATCTTTGAGCTTATGTGTTGCTTTCAATCAGACCAATTCATAAGTGTTGACGGATAATTAAAGAAATCTACAAGGTAATTAATTACTAATTAGCCGCCTGCAGCTTAGCTATAGCTAATTAGTGTTTCTTCTTCATGTCCTTTTGCTACTCTATCTAATTTACAACTCTTTGAATGCGGCTATTTGGTTAAGTTTCCAGCAGTAGCGGAGTCAGGACGCAAGTAGACTTTGGGCTCGATAGGAAATACAATGAGGGTGGCTTCCCCTAGCTTCGCCACTGGTTTCTAGTTAAGAGAGGATGCATGAGACGACTAGTTGAGTTGAGAGATAGAAATGATTCTTGCGAAAGTTAAATTTTCTCTCAGTAGCTTTGGAAACCTTATCAACAACCAAATCCTAGTATGATATTATTCGTCTTAGCTAAGCTCACATAGATTTATTTTTGGTTCCTTCCTAAAGTATCGTTAGACAAATTTTAATCTAGATAAATTTTCCCCAGTATCTCGAGATGGTACTTCACTACAAGAAAAAAGCATATTAGTCACGGTTTCTTAGTCACAGTTTATGTAACCGTGACTAATTAGTCACGGTTTTATAAAACCGTGACAAATTAGTCACGGTTTGAATGAAATCCGTGACAAAATTTGTCACGGTTCATCATGATCAACATCCAAACAACGGGAAAATAGAATACTAACACTACAACAAATTTTATCTTTACCTACTGTAAAATTACAATAAATAAACTAGTGATCATTTTGTAATTATAAAAAATCGGGTATCCTGTAATTATGAAATGAAAATTTTCAATTACACATTTGAGATAGGCGAACTCGCCCGTTTTGTGGGCGATAACGCCTATGTCCTGGGAGAAAATCGCCTAGGCCCTAGGCGGATATACCCATATTTGTATATAGTTTGAATAGGAATTTATTTTGGTACATAGTTTCATTTTTTTTATTTGTTATGGTGAAAACTCCAAAATGCAGCAACAAATAGTTGATGTTAGCCGCGATAATTATTATTTTCTATAGTGATTTGATGTAGCAAATACTATTTGCAGACCATACTGGCCACACCAGAAATAAGCTCTAATCAGTCTCCTACAACCCACAAGTCTAGCAAGTAGCACATCACAAACCTTGTCCACTAGTAAAAATTGTTGCTAGAACTAGAACATTATAAGTACTCTAGTAAGTAACAAATATTATTTGCGACATTAATGCATCATCCAGAAAAAACACTCACTGAGCCTTCCTCTTTTTTTCCTCCCCTAACTCACCACTGAACATAAACATAAATGTTCATCAAATGACATTTAAACCAGTATTAAAATTTGCTCATCATAAGTTCATAACATTAATGAATATTCTATACTATAAGATCGCATGCATAGTTACTTTTCTATATGCATGATCCTAACCAACTGTTACGTAACGTACGTTCAGTCTGCATGCCCTTGTCGTATCTGCATGGCTATGTCTATCACTACGTGGAAGCCTACACCAATAGACGTGTCGCCAGCTCCCAGCCACGTAGCCGCCATGCAAAGTTGCAAACCCCTCATTTCCGCTATATAAACCCCCACGCTCTATACGTTAAACCAAAAATAATAACAACTAAAACTATGTCGACGAAGCTAAACTTCGTAGCTATAGCGGCGGTATCTCTCCTCCTTTTGGCGGCGGCACAGGTGGCATCCGCCGCCCGCACCACCGTGATCATCCACGCCATCCCAGCCCCGAAAACTGGATGTGGTCGGAGGTTAGACTATGGCACTGCCAGGTAAGGATGACAATACGGTTCCGGTTAAAGGTTAAAATTGATTAACTCATCGATTTTGGTTGGTTAATGGTTAACCTAAAAAGAAGTTGGTCGGTTATGTCAAGAATCGTTGCATCCCAATAATTCGAGTTGTTGGGAGAGTGTTCTGAATGGATTTATATTGTTTATTAACATGTCCCCTCAAACGAAAACTCATGAACTAGGACTAAAGTTTGCAAAGTTCCACCAAGTCTAATGCAGGATAAATTGTTATAACAGGGGGCAACCGAGATTCGATGCCAAGACCTTTCGGTCATCTAGTTAAAAGTTCTAATACCATGTCAATAACTGTTGCATCCCAATAATTCGAGTTGTTGGGAGAGGGTTATTGTATGAAACTTATATTATTTACTAACCAGTTAATCGGTTAAGAATTTTGATTTTTTTTTAACGGACTTTATTCATATTTTATTCACAAATATGGTCATTTTGACCAAAACCAACGTTACCGATCGAAGTCTGTTGGTTAACGGTTAAGAGGTTTATAAACTTTTTTACCGATCGATCGACCAACATCCATCGATCATAAACCTAACTGACCGACTCTCACCAATGCTGTCAGGAGTACATGATGGAGGAAGCCGTGCGTGGAGGCGGCACCGACGACAACGGAAGCGTGGAAGGGTTAAGCCGGCGGGAGATTGACTTGAAGATGTGCTGTCACAAGCTGAGGCAGATGGAGGAGGCGGCAGAGGAGGCACTTGTCCGGAGTGGAGGAGGCTATGCGGCGACTAGTGGCGGATCAGAAGCAGCGTGGGGATGTGATCATGGGGGTTGAAGAACTGAAGAACGCATGGGATGTAGCGGAGGAGCTCCCGAGGAAGTGCGGCGTCGTTAGCTCGCCGTCGAAGTGCCGGTTCAATAGCCGGTTCAGTTCCTCGTGATTTAGAGAACTTTATAAAGTGTGTGTTATATGGCTATGCTTTGGAAGTAGGGTTGTTGACTTGTTGTGCAAGAAATCAGTAGTTGAATAATAACAAGCGACAATCGATGTACTTGGGAATGACTTGGGAAACAAGTAAGAGATAAATACCTACCCTAAAAACCATTATATTTTTTGTTCAACTTGTTACGTTTTGCCGACATATTTTGCTTACTCATCTCGTTGGTGGTCAGCTTTGACACGTCAGCAAAACAACGCCGTTTTATGAGTTACGGGATGAAAATTTTCGTTGTAGTGAAGATTGAAGTGAAAAAGTTCGAGAAACAGAGGATTAGGAGATTTTCATCCTCTTATACTTATTAGTTGAAACCCGACAAATCCTTATTCCAATTCGAGTTTAAAAAAAACACGTGAGTATAACAATTTTTTATAAATCTCTCAACTTGCGTCGACACTTAACATTTATTTTCTCGATTATCTCCTTAGAGAAGAAAAAAAACTATTTTAATTGTGAGCTAACTCACTTTGCATCTATCTAAAAAAAGCCCAATAGGCCCAACGGCACTTACTTGCACGACAAGACTCGTTTAAAAAAGCCAATAGGCCCAACGGCACTTACTTGCACGACAAGACTCGTTTTAAGATTTAACTGCATCATCATTTCACAGAATAATCAGACAATGGAGAAGCAACCACCAACTAAAAAACTCTTCGCCGCCGCCGCCGCGCGGCGGCGGCCAGAAAGCTGATGACCGAATCTCGTCATTACCCGAAGAAATCATTCATGACATCCTCGCTCGCCTCCGATCCCCAAAACAGGTTGCGCAAGTCAACACCATTTCCAAAAGATGGACCCAATTCTGTCGATCCTACCCAATCCTCGAACTCGACGATACAGAGATCCAATCGCCGATCGCGCTCCACTTCCGGCAGTTCCCGGTGGCGATATCCGCCGTAAGAATTTCAATTTCTAGATACTCAGAAATCTACTCCGATTTGTTCAACTATATCTCGAATTTGGTTGCAGAGAATCCACCTCAACAGATTGATCTCCGTATCAAGACGGCGAGCTACGAATCCAGTCCATTGCTATCGCCGGCGAGTCGAACGAATCTACTCCGCCGCCTCGGAGCTGACCTAAACAGCATGATCGCGAGCTCCTTTCGGTTAGTGACGCTGACTCTGTCTTCAATCAAAAGGATTCATAAGCTCACAATTCTGAACAATCCGAATCTGAAATTCTTACAAGCTAACAGCATCAAAATCGAGAGTCTCGAGATTGAAGAGGCTAAATCTCTTGAAACCCTAAGACTCTTCAACTGCGAAATCGACGATTTGCGGATTTCGTCGACGCCAAATCTCAAATCTCTGCAAATCAAAACAAGAGATCCCTTGATCAACAAGTTGATCTCGAACATACCATCTCTAGAGTCAATCATGTCCACCAATCCTCGAATCGTAACCACGGTGTCATGCTGCTGCAATGTAGTAGGACTGGAGATGAAAAAGCTTCTTGCTAATTTAAGAAGCCGATTTCAGGTGACATTGGAGCTCTGTCGTGAAACTCCGTCTGAGCTTTTCCGAGATCATGTTAAAGAATCTGTGCGCAAGGATATCTTCGGAGACGATCGTCGGGTAGTACACACGATACATTTGAGGATTCCTGCAGATCGAATTGCGAAATGGACGGCTATTCCAGCTGTTGAATGTGTGAAATTCCCGTTGCATTTGTTGGTAACATGTAACCAGGATGCGGCTTTGGATAATCTGTTTGCGATCTGTCGTCCGAAGTTTCTGCATATTATCAATGAACCAGATCATAAGAACGAGGATGCTCTTGCTGCTGCTGCTTCAGGCAATCTGTTCAAGGTATGCTGTCCAAGATTTGAGGAATCAGATCATAAGAATTCATGGGAAGCTCTAAAAGAGGTATGTTTATATCAGTTTTGTTTGCACTAGATTCAGTTTTCTGTTCTTGTGATTCATTGATTCAACTAGTGATTCATTGAACTGCCGATGAATATGAACAATGAGGTGAATATTTATTGAATCACCATGTTTGGTGGTAGATTGTTCACGATCCGAACTTCACTAAGCTCAAGTTTGGCTCGTTGTTTTTTAAGTTAACTCGAGCTCGAATTCAAGTTAGAAATTTGAAGCTTGTGTCGAACTCAAGCTAACTCGAACCTGGCTCATTAGTTATTCTTAATGAGCTGAGCTCGAGGTTAACTTGAGAACTTCACTAGTTTAAAACCTTTACGAGTACAATTTGAGCTCAATTCGAAGTTTGCAGGATAAAAAAAAGAGTTGAACCCTCTAAAATTTACAAAGTTTCTACTCAGGAATCACTTATCAAGCTCTTATCAACTCACTCACGAGCCATAAATGAGTTGGCTTGCGAGCTAGGCTCCGAGCCCAGCTAGCTCACGAGCTTCTCGAATTGAACCATGGTTGACTGGGACTCAACTCATTTACTATCTAGCCAAGTTTCGAACGAGCTTTTTAGCAGTTTTTACAAGCGAAAATGGTTATTGTGATATGTCATTTATCTAATACTTGATTCAAACTTGTTTTTGGAACAGCATATATGCAAGAAGTTGATGGAACCAGTACAGCGATGTGGAGCTGCGTGCACGTGCAAGTGGTGGCGGTGTCAATTAAGAGATGCGAAGATGGTAACGAGAATGACAAATCCGATCACCGGAGAAGATGAAGTCGTCGACGTTCCGACGAGCACACTACCTTCTGTTGATGACCAGATTTGTTTTAGACTAATGTGGCATTAGCTTTTTGTTAGAGCAGACTGATGAAGGGAAAATAGCACTTTAGTACATTCTACTTTACCAACTTAATTGATAGTCTTTTATACCATATAAAATACTCTTTGTACATCCTTCTACTTCGACAACTTTGCCGTTTGGGTCCTTCCGTTCCAATTTTCGTCTTCGTGACTTTAATTGATGCGCATTCAGTACATCACGTTAACTCCAATAGTCATGTATTGGCTTACTAAGCGTTTTTTAATTGAAAATATAAGTAGATAATTGGATAGGATGCAATCGAATCGACGAATAAAATGTGTGATTTTGAAATCTTTGGTATTTCACCATACCCTTCGTGATACCTTCCCTCTTCACCTCTCTAACCAACTCTTCATCTCTACTTCCGATACCTCTCTTTGTTAGTGTGTCCAGATTTAATGTTAAGAACAAGAAAGTTGAAACGAAATTACCAAAACGACAAAATAGTCTAAGTAAGAAGGATAAAAAGAGCGATTTATAGTATAATGAGCCCTCTGTTAAGTTGGTAAGTGTGTCCAGATTAAATGTTATGAACCAGAAAGTTAAAATGAAATTACCAAAACGACAAAATAATCGAATTGAAGTAAGAAAAGATAAAAAGAGCGATTTATAGTATAGTGATCTATCTGTTAAGTCAACAAAATAGAGGGAGCCAAAATACTATTTTTCACATTAAAAAAACAATCAATTCCCAATTGTATTCGTAATTCCGAATCATAATCACACTGTATAACCACAAGGATCTTCGTCAAATCCCATATAAAACACCACTTAATCTCATAATTAATCTCTTAATCAATCTTGTTCTTGACAACCAAAGAAATCAAACTCACCGCCGGCGGAAAAGATGGCTACTTTATCCACCGGAACCAGAGATTGGGCATGGCTTCCGGCCCACATTCTCGATCAGGTACTATCAAACCTAATCTCATTACAACACTATCTCCGATTCAGCTCTGTCTGCAAGCATTGGCATTCCGTCGCCGAACAACAACGACGACATCGCATATCCACTGCCCACAATCAAGTTCCTCTTCTCCTCGTACCCACCGAAAATCGCAGTCGAGAATTCCGCAGTCTGTACAGCGTAGCGCACGACAGAGTCCTCGATTCGGAGCTCGAAATTCCGTGCCATAGAAGATGTTGTGGGTCATCTCATGGCTGGCTCGCCTTTATGGAGGGAGATTATTGTGTCACTCTTTACAATCCTTTCACTCGTGCTCGAATTCTTCTTCCTCCGGTTAATGATGGGATCTGCTTTCGAATGAGTCGGAAGGCTCATCGAAAGCATTTCCCGTATACCGCTAAGTTTGTCATCAAAATAAAGTATGTGGGGTTAAAAGTAATTTTGCTTACTCAACTTAACTTTAGGGTGGGTAACATTTTGGTCACTCTATTTCCATTCTTAACAAATTTATTACTCAAGTTTGACTCTGGTTAAAAAAAAAATATTTCTTCTTCCAATTTCGTTATATTGTTCCTCCAAAATCTGACGTGGCTAACGGAATTAAAAACTCCAAATGACATACTGAATATTCAAGTCATTCCACCTTAATCAAACCAACAAACCAAAAAAATAGGGTTCAATACCCGCTCCTCTGTTTCTTCTCTTCTTCTTCCTCCGTCGACCGCCATCAATTTTACCTTCGATCAGGTCAAACTCGGATCAACCACAAAACGATGGAGGTGTTACAATTCGGATTTGGGTAGTTAGTTTCTGGAGTTGTGTGTTAAGATTAGTGTATTTGATTAGCTGATGTAGGACTTTGAGATAAAAAAGTAACGAAATTGGATGTCAATTCGTTCAAACGATTAGTTGAGTGAGTGAAATATTACTTATCTCAAACTCAAGTGACCAAACGTGCTATTAACTCATTGTATATGCATCAAGACACAATTTCACTAGTGACATTTTTGGCCCCCACCTTGCCCAGTTTACAGAATGCCTCCTCAAGAAAGTTCTAGAACAACAAAACAGCCCAATTTAAATATATGGTTGGATAGGATAATTTCGTCTTTTTCTCTTTTGCATATACCACAAATAATACATTTATATTTAAGGGGCCGTTTGATATAGTGAAAATATGACTTCAGTTTATTAAAAACTACGTATTATGAGATATCTTTGTTTATTTTACTGTCTGATGGAACTGAGCTTTTGTGTATTTCAGATGGCCAGAGTCTCTAATTGCCTGCAAAATATGTATTCTCAAATTTTTTACAGAAATTTAACGTCTTTCAAAGAATTAGGTCTTAGTGTCTTCTCCTACTAATTTTTTTAGGGAGAAAATCAATTTCATTAATGCTAATGTGAAATCATACAACGTTTGTCAAGAGCATCAATCAACCACTCTGGGGAGATCATCCTGACACAAGGTGTGGGCAAAAGAATAGAACACCTAGCAAGGACATGGGCAACGCTATTCTGATCTCTCCCAATAAAACTCACTTCGAAACCGGTGTTACGAGCCAAAATTGCCAAACAGCTCCTCGTTAGATCTCCGAGCTCTGTACACAGCTCAGCTCGCTTATTGATAGAGTCCACCACTTGCTTCGCATTTGATTGGAACAAAACTCTGCGGATCCCCAGCTCCTCCGTCCAGCTTAGAGCTTCGAGTAGCGCCTTACATTCAGCCTCCGTGCTATTCCAACAACCATCCCAACAACTCGTTCGGAAGTGCAATAGCTGTCCACCACTATTTCTAGTAGCTGCTCTCCTACTGTTTTCTTTATCAAATATGCATACCAAACAAAAGATAATTTAACATCCTCCCATTTTTAACAAATAATTTTTCACCATTCCCTAATCATCATACTTTCTCTAATTCTCAATCCCCTATATCAAACGACCCCTAATTGTTCCCTTTTCTAGTTGACCCTGATACTCAAGCACTGACCTTAAAAGAACAGGCATAAGCTTCTCGTTAAGAACATGCATAAGAAAGTTTAAGCAAATAGGTGGTGCGGTGAACAAATAGGAAGCGAATGAGAGGCGATTTAGGGAGAAGTTAACCTGAAACCAAACCAATGAAGTAGGGGAAAGAACCCAATTCGAAGGTGATAAAGTAAAGCAATCGAGAGGGGACTCGAAGGGAGAAGAAAAGCATGGGACATCGTACAGTTGAGAAAGCCAGATAACAGAACTGGAATCTTTGAAAAGGAGAAAGCCCCCTTTCATTCCAGTTCTGTTACAGAACTGGAATCTTTGTCTTTTTCTCTTTGAAAGTATTGAAATCAAACAGAAACGAAGTAACTTGGCAAACAAGAGGGTAACAGTAACCTTCATAAAGCAACTCCTTTGCTCCTAAGTTGTCCTCTCCAAAGAGAATCCCTTTTCTGTCCTTATTCTTCCCCACTCAGTCACTTTGACTTCAGAACAACGCGTAATTTCACTCCATAAGTAGCCCAAACCTTCAATGGCGATTCTCTTCTCCACACTTCACCACCAACCTCTCTTCAGTGACTGAAACCCCAGAAGCCGATTGAGCCACTTCCTTCATTGTTCTTCACTCTTCCTTCACTTGCTCTGTTTCAGCTTATCCTCTGTTTCTCAATCATGTTGAACACTCTGGTTCCTCCTCTTTCTGCTCCTCCTCCAACTCCAATCTTTCCTGACCAACTCCCCATTTTAGGAAGTGGAATGAATCTTCCCCACAAAGTCTTCGAAATCGGAGACAAGAGATTGTCGAGTCATCATCCGGTCACGGGTGATGATCCTATACTACCCGCATCATCAAATATCAGCTTCGATGTTGAATGCGAGAGATTGGCAAGTCAGAATCCGATCACAACACTACCCACATCACCAAACAACTTTCTTGACGGCGGCGAGCCAAACCAGAGTTCGGGAAGTTATTACTCGATCAATGATAGTAGTCCTACGCTACTACCCACATCACCAAAGACCATTTTCAACAGCCAGGAAAATCCGGGCGAGAGATTGAAAAGAAGTCATTATTCGATGGAACGTAGTACACCAGTACTACCCACATCACCAAACAACGTCCTCGACAGCGAGGACAACCGATTCTGTCCCTCGGACGAGAGATTGATCAGCCATTACTTGATGCAGAAGATGCTCGGGAATGAAGATCAAGTGACTCAAATCCCAGAAGTCGACATCTTAAGCCGCGAGCCTCCGGATCTGCTGGGCATATCCGGTGATGGTAAGTACAACACTTTTGCATTTCTTGTGCCTTAGTTTATTTTTGCTTCATGAGTTCTGATCTTTGGGACGGCAGAGCAATGTAACAAAGAAGCGTATTACTTTTATCGCCGCCGGAGTTACTTTACCAGTAAGGACAGGTACAAAAGGACGACCGGAGATGGCTACTGGAAACCCACCGGCAAACTTCGCAAAATTAGGAGCGGAGCTAATGGAGAAGTGATCGGAAGTAAAAGGTGCTTGGTTTTCCATTATCGTCGATCAGTTGGACAAAGTACCGGCTATACAATGCACGAGTACTCTTCTTCTGCTGGAATCTCCTCACCTCAGGTATTCATTAACAGTCTCAAACATTCGTATCAGAGACTGAACTGCTGACAAATTCGAATCTTGATTCGCCTTCTGCAGCCAGTGATGGATTTGGTCCTGTGCAAAGTGATGAAGAAGAGCAACAAAACTAAAACAGTTACAAAACAAAGTAATAAGAAGGCGAGAACAGTACCACCACCGGCTTCCAACGATACTGTGACCATTAATACTCCTCCGCCATTGCAACGAGAAGAAGAAGCTCTCGAGAGTCGCTCATCATCAACTCAGACTGACGGGGACAGTGCAAAGAAAATAGCAGCTTCCCCAGATATAGAGCTGGGCATGGATGGTATCGATTTTGATTTTGATTTTGATTTTGATTTCGAGATCAGTGATACACAGCCACAACAGCACCGAATACTAGAGACGGAGTATTTTCCTGGCATGGTTCAGCAATCTGGTTAAATTAGCATTGGTGCTATTGTTGTATTTTTTATGTTTAGCAAGAACAAAATTTTCAGAACAATATTCCTATAAGCAGATCCATTATCTTCACAGTAAGAAGTATACATGGCCATACCTGTGTTTTCTTGACTGTTATGATTAAGTCCAGACATGCATTCCTCCCTTTCTGGTTAATCTGCTTGTCTGCAAACATCACACCATTGAACAACAGATTCAATCTTCACGTGTACTTGTTCATCTAAAGTTTGCAGTGAAGATGCTAGTCCAACTCTTAGTGTAGCCTTCACTGGAATTTATATTTAGAGAACGCTCTGTAAAAATATGAACATTGCCCTCACAGTAACAAGCTTGTACAAGTTTGAAGCCAACTTGTTTAATGCTTTCTTAACTTTGAACTTTCTTGTATGAAAACTATACCTGGAAAGAGAGCTAAGATCATTTGCAGCAAGATCAATTGGCTGAGTTTGAAAAAAAAACAGGCACTTCAGGTGGAATATCTTCAGAGCTAGCCTTGTGCAAGCAATGGCATTCCGTCGCCGAACAACAAAGACGACATCGCATATCCACTACCCACAATCAAGTTCCTCTGCTCCTCGTACCCACCGAAAATGCTGTCGAGATTTCCGCAGTCTGTACAGCGTCGAGCACGAAAGAGTCCTCGATTCGGAGCTCGAAATTCCGTACCATAGAAGATGTTGTGGGTCATCTCATGGCTGGCTAGCCTTTCTGGAGGGAGATTATTGTGTCTCTTTATAATCCTTTCACTTGTGCTCGAATTCTTCTTCCTCCGGTTAATGATGGGATCCGCTTTCGAATGAGTCGGAAGGCTCATCGAAAGCATTTCCCGTATACCGCTAAGAAAGTCGTCAGCTGATCCTTCTTTTTTTCTTGATGATTACGTAGTTGCCGCGCTGACGGATCATCCGTTCAGGACGCTGGCGGTGATTCGCCCGGGGCGGGATAAAAAATGGACCCGCTTCAAAGAGTGGGGGAACTACGACGAATTTCAAGTGTTGTTGTGTGATGTTGTGTTTCGCGAGGGCGGTAAGTGGGTTTATGTCTCGGGGTTTAGCGGGATGTTGGAGCGCGTGGATCTGGAAGTGGACTGGTACTGGTACCTGTACTGGGATGAAGTACGAGCCGTTAGTTGAGCTAGTGGTTCGACCGCAGAATCACTTAGCGGTGTACGAGCAAACGTACCTGGTCGAAACGACCAGTTACGAGCTACTAATGATTTTGAGGGCTTTTGAAGAGCAAGAAGGGTATGAGCTTTCTTGGGAGACCAAAGAGATTAAAGTGTTCAAGCTCCGAGATTCGAAATTTGTTGAAATTGAGGATCTGAATGGAGATGCTTTGTTGATTGGCGATAATTACTCGACTGCGGTTTTTGCGAAGGATTTCGAAGGCATTGAGGCGAATTGCATATATTACAGTGATGATTTCACGGAGTTTCTTCCGAATCATTACCGGTTCTTGGGACCTCATGATATTGGGAAATTTAATGTAAGGGATAGGAAATTTGGTTGCCATTACGTTCCTAGTGTAGCTGAGAATCATATATGTGCTTCCCCTACGCTAAGTTTGCCATCAAAATAAAGTATGTGGGTTAAAAGTAATTTTGCTTACTCAACTTAACTTTAGGGTGAGTAACATTTTGGTCACTCTATTTCCATTCTTAACAAATTTATTACTCAAGTTTTTAGGGTGGGTAGTTAGTTTCTGGAGTTGGGTGTTAAGATTAGTGTTTTTGATTAGCTGATGTAGGAATTTGAGATAGAAAAGTAACGAAGCATCGTTTCTGCTTATGTAATCGCGAATGCTCTAACGAAGCATCGTTTTCCTGCTTTATGGGTAAATTTCGCCGCAATTAAGCATTCCGGCGGAATTGAATTCCCAACGAAATCCGGTTAGTAATTCCATGTTTTCCTGCGAAATAGACTATTGGAATTGAAATTCAACTCATATTGAATTGACTAAAATGCCCTTCTTCCATTCCCGACCTCCTTCCATTCTCTCATCACGATGAGCACCATCGTTCTGCTCCTTTGGGATTCAACTCAGCAATTGAGAAATCCCCAGTACAATTGAATCAATTGAGGCCGTGTGGGTTCACCCCCTCACAAATAAATATCCAACACCATGAATCAATTGAAATCCCCGGAAAAGCCGCGGCCGAACAGAGAGAGACGAGGCGCCACCGAACAGGGAGAGAAGAGGCCGCCGCCGAACAGGGAGAGAAGAGGTCGCCGCCGAACAGGGAGAGAAGAGGCTGCTGCCGACCAGAGAGAGAGAAGAGGCTGCCGCCGACCAGAGAGAGAGAAGACGCCGCCGGAACAGATGCTGTTGTCGAACGGAAGCCCTGAGAAGACAGACGACGTTGGCAAAGTTGGGATTAACCTGCCGCTGGCCGCCGTCGAGAGGGTCGATGTTGCTGCTGCTGCTCGTCGGTGACAGTGGCACGAACAAAAGCCCTGAGGAGAAGGAGACGGTGCCACGAACAGAGAGAGAGAGAAAGATGAGATGATAGCATGGGCAAATTTGGGATTAACAAGTAATTCCGCCGGAATCGGCTAATTCCGTTTCGTTTTGGTCGGAATTGTTCGGCCATAATTGGGCTCGCAATTCCGGCGGAATTGGTCCGCTGCTTGAATGCAGGAAAACACGGAATCGCAGCTTTCCGCCGGAATTACTTGATTCTGGCGTTGAATTCCTTGGAGGAAAACGTCCTCGAAATTGGATGTGAATTCGTTCAAACGATTAGTTGATTGAGTGAAATATTACTTATCTCAAACTCAAGTGACCAAACGTGCTATTAACTCATTGTATATGCATCAAGACACAATTTCACTAGTGACATTTTGGGCCCCCACCTTGCCCAGTTTACAGAATGCCTCCTCAAGAAAGTTCTAGAACAACAAAACAGCCCAATTTAAATATATGGTTGGATAGGATAATTTCGTCTTTTTCTCTTTTGCATATACCACAAATAATACATTTATATTTAAGGGGCCGTTTGATATAGTGAAAATATGACTTAAGTTTATTAAAAACTACGTATTATGAGATATCTTTGTTTATTTTTTGTATTTAAGATGGCCAGAGTCTTTAATTGCCTCCAAAATATGTATTCTCAAATTTTTTTACTTTTATCAGAAATTTTGACGTCTTTCAAAGAATTAGGTCTTAGTATCTTCTCCTACTAATTTTTTTAGGGAGAAAAATCAGTTTCATTAATGCTCATTCGAAATCGTACAACGTTTGTCAAGAGCGTCAATCAACCACTCTAGGGAGATCACCCGACACAAGGTGTGGGCAAAAGAATAGAACACCTAGCAAGGACATGGGCAACGCTATTCTGATCTCTCCCAATAAAACTCACTTCGAAACCAGGGTTACGAGCCAAAATTGCCAAACAGCTCCTCGTTAGATCTCCGAGCTCTGTATGCAGCTCAGCTCGCTTATTGATAGAGTCCACCATGCTTTGCATTGATTGGATAATCTGCGGATCCACTTAGAGTTCTTTTTTTTTTGTGGAAGGCGAAACGCCGAATCAATAACTAATCAATTGGTCGGGATCCCCATACAGTCAAAAGGACTGATAATAAGATACAGTCTAGCAGTAATGGAATGGCAACCCTTTAGAGTATGACGATTCGAGTAGCGCCTTACATTCAGCCTCCGTGCTATTCCAGCAACTCGTTCGAAAGTGCAGTAGCTGTCCACCACTATTTCCAGTAACTGTTTTCTTTATCAAATATACATACCAAACAAAAGATAATTTAACATCCTCCTATTTTTAACAAACATTTTTTTCACAATTCCCTAATCGTCATACTTTCTCTAATTCTCAATCCCTATTTTCAACTCTTATTTAAGCATTATTTAAGATAAAAATAACACTAGAATAACACAGTAACACAAGTAACCTACAAATAATTTACAAGTAATACTCAAATATAGCGAATGCAATCTCGAATCTAGACAGGAAACACCCATTTATATAAAATATAAAGAATTTGGAAGTATGAAATCAACGAACGAAGTAACTTGGCAAACAAGAGGGTAACAGTAACCTTCATAAAGCAACTCCTTCGCTCCTAAGTTGTCCTCTCCAAAGAGAATCCCTTTTCTGTCCTTTTTTCTTCCCCACTCAGTCACTTTGACTTCAGAACAACGCGTAATTTCACTCCATAAGTAGCCCAAACCTTCAATGGCGATTCTCTTCTCCACACTTCACCACCAACCTCTCTTCAATGACTGAAACCCCAGAAGCCGATTGAGCCACTTCCTTCATTGTTCTTCACTCTTCCTTCACTTGCTCTGTTTCAGCTTATCCTCTGTTTCTCAATCATGTTGAACACTCTGGTTCCTCCTCTTTCTGCTCCTCCTCCAACTCCAATCTTTCCTGACCAATTCCCTATTTTAGGAAGTGGAATGAATAATAGCCTTATACTACCCACATCACCAAACAACGTCTTCGAAATCGGAGACGAGAGATTGATGAGTCATTACCCGGTCACGGGTGATGATCTTATACTACCCACATCACCAAACATCGGCTTCGATGTAGAAGGCGAGAGATTGATAAGTCATTATCCGATCACCGGTGGTGATCTTATAATACCCACATCACCAAACAGCAGATCTGATCCGGAAGGCGAGAGATTGATAAGTCATTATCCGCCCACCGGGAGTAGTCTCACACTACCCACATCACCAAACAGCTTCTTCAACGGAGATGACGATCCATTTTCTCCTTCAGCAAAGAGATTGATGAGTCATTTTGGAGCGCTCCAACCCACATCACCAAACAGCTTTCTCGACGGCGGCGAGCCAAACCAGAGTTCGGGAAGTTATTACTCGATGAATGGTAGTAGTCCCACGCTACTACCCACATCACCAAAGACCATTCTCAACCGCCAGGAAAATCCGGGCGAGAGATTGATAAAGTCATTACTCAACTGATGGTAGCAGTTCCTTGCTACTACCCACATCACCGAAGACCTTTCTTAACAGCCGGGACAATCAAGATTGTCCCCCGGGCGAGAGATTGAAAAGAAGTCATTATTCGATGGAACGTAGTACTCCAGTACTCCCACATCACCAAACAACCTCCTCGACAGCGAGGACAACCGTTTCTGTCCCTCGGATGAGAGATTGATCAGCCATTACTTGATGCCGAAGATGCTCAGGAATGAAGATCAAGTGACTAAAATCCCAGAAGTCGACATCTTAAGCCATGAGCCTCCGGATCTACTGGGCATAGCTGGTGATGGTAAGTACAACACTTTTGCATTTCTTGTGCCTTAGCAAACTTGGGAGTTTCATTTTTGCTTCATGAGTTCTGATCTTTGGGACGGCAGAGCAATGTTACAAAGAAGCGTATTACTTTTCTCGTCGCCGGAGTTACTTTACCAGTAAGGACAGGTGCAAAAGGACGACAAGAGATGGCTACTGGAAACCCACCGGCAAACTTCGCGAAATTAGGAGCGGAGCTAATGGAGAAGTGATCGGAAGTAAAAGGTGCTTGGTTTTCCATTATGGTCGATCAGTTGGACAAAGCACCGGCTATACTATGCACGAGTACTCTTCTGCTGCTGGAATCTCCTCATCTCAGGTATTCATCAACATTCTCGAACATCGTATAGGAGACTGAACTGCTGACAAATTCGAATCTTGATTCGCCTTTTGCAGCCAGTGATGGATTTGGTCCTGTGCAAAGTGATGAAGAAGAGCAGCAAAACTAAAACAGTTACAAAACAAAGTAATAAGAAGGCGAGAACAGTACCACTACCGGCTTCCAACGATACTGTGACCATTAATACTCCTCCGCCATTGCAACGAGAAGAAGAAGCTCTCGAGAGTCGCTCATCATCAACTCAGACTGACGGGGACAGTGCAAAGAAAATAACAGCTTGCCCACATATAGAGGTGGACATCGATGGTGAAATATTACGGCTGCCTTGTATCGATTTTGATTTTGATTCCGAGATCAGCGATACACAGCCACAACAGCACCGAATGCTAGAGACGGAGTATTTTCCTGGCATGGTTCAGCAATCTGGTTAAATTAGCATTGGTGCTATTTTGTATTTTTATGTTTAGCAAGAACAAAATTTTCAGAACAGTATTCCTATAAGCAGATCCATTATCTTCACAGTCAGAAGTATACATGGTCATACGCCCATACCTGTGTTTTCTTGACTGCTATGAATAATTCCAGATATGCATTCCTCCCTTTCTGGTTAATATGCTCGTCTGCATTCCTACCACCATTGAAAAGATTCAATCTTCACTTGTACTTCTTCATCTGAAGTCTGCAGTGAAGATGCTAGTCCAACTCTTAGTGTACCCTTCACTGGATTTTATACTTGGACAACGTTCTCATACTAAATGGTGAATGTGCAAAAATATGATCACTTGCAGCAAGATCAATGGCTGAGAAGCTTTTACAGTAACAAGCTATGAACATTATCATCACAGTAACAAGATTGTACAAGTTTGAAACCGACTTGTTTCATGTTTTTTTTAACTTTGAACTATTGACAAAGATTCCATTTTTGAATGAAAACTATACCTGGAAAGAGAGCTAAGATCACTTGCAGCAAGATCAATGGCTGAGTTTGGAAAAAAACAGGCAATTCAGGTTGAAAAGCAGATGCATCAAAACTTGCAACCTTCCCTGCAAATCCAGTAGGCAGATTCAAAGTCCGGAAACTAAACCGTTGCTGTTGCAGGGATTATAACCTTATTCGCCTGAGCAATCGACATTAAGAAACATTCAACTGCTGAGTAAGAACAATCCACAATTTCATCAACCAAACTACGCAACAACCATTCATAAACCAAATCCGCGATAAGTACCCTCTATTCATCTCATCTCTGCTGCCCTAAATCTCGATTTTTCCTACATTATCAATTCAACCTCAATACAATCAATGAAACAGGGGAAATTGAACTTCCTCCTAAAAATTCCGACTTCCTACTTTTCTTAGAAATTCTGACTTCCTCCTAAAAATTAGGTCTCACTGTCTTCTCCTCAAGGTTCAAAAAGGCGGGCCTAGGCGGCCGCCTAGGCGCTAGGCGCCGGCCGGCCGCCTCGCTTTCATGTTAAGCGGCGGGTTAGGCGGCGACAACGCCTAAGCGGCGGGAGGCGCGACTAGGCGGCGTGTAGGCGGAGCCTAGGCGGCAGATTTTTTTTTTATAAATAATAATAAATTAAAGTAATAAAAAATTAGGGTTAGATAGAACCTTCTTCTTTCTTCTGCAATCGCAGAAGTTCATTCCTCTTCTACTCCAACAAATTCGGACTCCGCCGATTAAGCCGAGTGATCGATATGGGATGGCTAATTGAAGCTACCATTGCCTTTATGGCTTATCTTTATCTTATCATGTTTTTATGCTTGTTTTTCTATTTAAACATTAGAATTTGAACCTTGTCTACCTTGAATATGTGAAGTGAACTACTATGTTGGATGTTAACTGTCAAGTCTGAAGTAAGGTACTGTAATATTTTCTTAAATTCTAGGTATTTAATCAATATTGGTAGAAACGCCTAGGCGAGCTAGGCGCTAGGCAGAGCTTCACCGCCTGCCTAGCGCCTAGCGCTTTCTTGAACCTTGCTTCTCCTACTATTTTCTTTATCACCTACCCAACCAAACAAGATAATAACATTTCCCAATCATCGTACTTACTCTAATTCTCAATCTCCTATACCAAACAACCCCGAATGTTATTTGTGTGTATAACAGTCGAATAACACAACAATAATGCTACCACAAATAACACCCAAATATACATCATCCCCAATTATTTTTTTTACCCAATGCCTGTCCTCAAGAAAGTTCTAGAACAACAAAACAACCCATTTAAAATATAACTTTGCTCACATAAGATAGGAATCTTCATGTCTTTTTCTCTTTGACAGTATTGAAATCAAACAGAACGACGTACCTTGGCAAACAAGAGGGTAACAGTATCTACATAAAGCAACTCCTTTGCTACTAAGTTGTCCTCTCCAAAGAGAATCCGTTTCTGTCCTTTTTCTTCCCACTCAGTCACTTGACCTCTGTCGTTGACTGCAGAACAACGCGGAATTTCACTCCATAAGTAGCCCAGCCCTTCAATGGCGATTCTCCTCACTTCACCAACCTCTTCAATGACTACAAACCCAGAAGCCGATTGAGCCAATTCCTTCATCGTTCCTCACTCTCCCTTCACTTGCTCTGTTTCCTCTGTTCTTCTCTGTTTCAATCATGTTGAACACTCTGGTTCCTCCCTTTCTCCTCCTCCAATCTTTCCGACCAATTCCCTATTATAGGGAGTGGAATCAATAGTAGCCTTATACTACCCACAACACCAAACAACGTCTTCGACATTGGAGACGAGAGACTGCCAAGTCATTACCCGATCACGGGTGATGGTCTTATACTACCCACATCACCAAACATCGGCTTCAACATAGAAGGCGAGAGATTGATAAGTCATTTTCCGTTCACCGGTGGTGATCTTATACAACCCACATCACCAAATAACAGCTTCGATGCAGAAGGCGAGAGATTGATAAGTCATTATCCGCCCAACAGGAATAGTCTCATACTACCCACATCACCAAACAGCTTCTTCAACGGAGATGACGATCCATTTTCTCCTCCAGACGAGAGATTGATGAGCCATTTTGTCCTCCAGCCCACATCACCAAACAGCTTTCTCAAGAACGGCGAGCCAAACCAGAGTTCGAGAAGTTATTACTCGATCAATGGTAGTAGTCCCACACCACTACCCACATCACCAAAGACCATTCTCAGCAGCCAGGAAAATCCGGGCAAGAGATTGATAAGTCATTACTCAACCGATGGTAGCAGTTCCTTGCTACTACCCACATCACCAAAGACCTTTCTTAACGGTTGGGACAATCAAGATTGTCCCTCGGGCGAGACATTGACAAACAGTCATTATTCAATGAAACGTAGTACACCAGTACTACCCACATCACCAAACAGCCACCTAGACAGCGAGGACAACCGATTCTGTCCCTCGGACGAGAGATTGATCAGCCATTACTTGATGCAGAAGATGCTCGGGAATGAAGATCAAGTGACTCAAATCCCAGAAGTCGACATCTTAAGCCGCGAGCCTCCGGATCTGCTGGGCATATCCGGTGATGGTAAGTACAACACTTTTGCATTTCTTGTGCCTTAGTTTATTTTTGCTTCATGAGTTCTGATCTTTGGGGGAGCAGAGCAATGTTACAAAGAAGCGTATTACTTTTATCGCCGCCGGAGTTACTTTACCAGTAAGGACAGGCGCAAAAGGACGACAGGAGATGGCTACTGGAAACCCACCGGCAAATTTCGCGAAATCAGGAACGGAGCTAATGGAGAAGTGATCGGAAGCAAAAGGTACTTGGTTTTCCATTATGGTCGATCGGTTGGACAAAGTACCGGCTATACAATGCACGAGTACTCTTCTTCTACCGGAGTCTCCTCACCTCAGGTATTCATTAACAGTATCGAACATTTGTGTCGGAGACTGAACTGCTGACAAATTCGAATCTTGATTCGCCTTCTGCAGCCAGTTATGGATTTGGTCCTGTGCAAAGTGATGAAGAAGAGCAGCAAAGCTAAAACAGTTATGAAACAAAGTAATAAGAAGGTGAGAACAGAACCACCATCACCTTCCAACGAAACTGTAACCATTACTACTACTCCACCATTACAACGAGAAGAAGAAGCTCTCGAGAGTCACTCATCATCAACTCAGACTGACGGGGACAGTGCAAAGGAAATAGCAGCATTCCCATGTATAGAGCTGGACATCGATGCTGAAATATACCGGCTGCCTGGTATCGATTTCAATTTCGATTTTGAGCTTGGTGATATGCAGCTGCAGCAGCAGCAAATGCTAGAGGCAGAGTATTTTCCTGGCATGGTTCAGCAATCTGGTTAAATTAGCATTGGTGCTATTGTTGTATTTTTATGTTTAGCAAGAACAAAATTTTCAGAACAGTTTTCCTATAAGCAGATCCATTATCTTCACAATCAGAAGTATAAATGGCCATACCTGTGTTTTCTTGACTGTTATGATTAAGTCCAGACATGCCTTCCTCCCTTTCTGGTTAATCTGCTTGTCTGCAAACATCACACCATTGAACAGATTCAATCTTCACTTGTACTTTCTTCATCTGAAGTCTGCAGTGAAGTCCAACTCTTAGTGTAGCCTTCAATGGATTTTATATTTGGAGAACGTTCTGCAAAAATATGAACATTGCCCTCACAGTAACAAGCTTTTACAAGTTTGAAGCCAACTTGTTTAATGCTTTCTTAACTTTGAACTTTTGAGAAAGCTTCAATTCTTGAATGAAAAACTACACCTGGAAAGAGAGCTAAGATCACTTGCAGCAAGATCAATTGGCTGAGTTTGAAAAAAAACAGGCACTTCAGGTGGAAAAGCAGATGCATCAAAACTTGCAACCTTCCCTGCAAATCCAGTAGGCAGCTTCAAAGTCCAGAAACTTAACCATCGCTGTTGCAAGGATTATAATCTTATCCGCCTGAGGAATCAACATTAACAAACATTCAAGTATTCAACTGTTAAGTAAGAATAATCCACAATTTCATCAACCAAACTACGGAACAACCATTCATAAACCCTAAACCCCATCCGCCATAAGTACCCTCTATTCATCTCATCTCTGCTGCCCTAACTCACGATTTTTCCTATATTATCAATTCAGCCTCAATCCAATCAATGAAACAGGGGAAATTAGAATTAGCGAAATGCGAAGAAGTTGAATACTTGCAGCCTGGGCCGCTCCTTCGCAACAATTGCTTTGTTTCCAAGCTGCAAATGCCGTATGTTTTAGGCTACATCATATCGATTTCAAACGGCAAGAATTTTCACATAAACATCGAGAGCACAGTTCATAATTTCGATAAGTACCTGCTTGAAGTCGAGGAATCGAACGGTAAGGCAATTGATACCGTTGCGTTGGGTTGGGTTTCCATGATCGTTGACGAGACTGTGTTGAGCTCGAGCTTCATGGGAGAGCAGTGAAGCTCTGGATGAACTGTGAGCTAGATTCACGAATCGATTCTTCACTGAACTAGAGATTCTGAAGCATCTCGGTTTTGCAATTAGTTTAGTATATTGCTTAATTTGGGTTGGTTACACCCTGTTAATCTCATACAAAGTACTATAGATTTACCAATTGATAAGGATTTAACTCGACCAATGAAACAACTCGAAAAATGAGCTGGTGACATGTGGCCACCCGATTCACATCCCAGGAAGCTATACATAGCAAGATGATCTTAACATTGATGGGACAAAGTCATCATCACTTTACCTACACAACACACGCTTAGGCTAGTGCGCTTACCAGCTACATATTCTGGGTTTATACGCCTACGGCAGGGGCGGATCTGGGGGTGGGGTTCCCCAGGCCACAGCCTACCCCACTCCCGGGTCTAGAGCTACGAAACTACGTATATTTCTGTATGTGTAAGTAGATTGACACAGTGAATTTATAGATTGAGCTCAATACATATGAAATGGCTCAGTGTCTTGATCCATCATGAATCCGCCCCTAGCCTACGGGCACCCTCTAGTATTTTTGTCTCTCATAACATCTTTCTCTACACGCTTACTACTTTAAAAGAGACCCTCTTGTAACGCGCCTTGTAAAGAGACGGGCAAGCATCTTCAAGGCAATCAGGAAATAGGAGTGGACCAAGCATTCAACCCAACAACTTTTTTCAATCCTCCAAGTCGAACCACTTATTGAACCAACCAGTCTAATTAGGCGAAACAAGTGGCTCTTCAAAACACTACAAAAGGCTTGTCCATGAACGATTCCTCGCTAGAGATGATCAACGTAGATGAGACGCTAAGGTTGTTCCTCCCGACCAATCAAGTTGGGCACATGCCAAAAAGATACAAGACAACCCTTGTCCAGAGCATTGTTCAATGCTCATCGAGGAACTTCCTAGTAACTTTACACCACCATTGATAAACATATACAAGGATACAAGAAAGCCCAACTGACCATCTTGCAACATTTACTATAGCTATGCAGATGTTCAAAGTACTGGATGTTGCCCATTGTAGAGCATTTTCAGGTATTTTCGAAGGACTCGCCCTTAAGTACTACAAAGATAACCAAGAAAGCTAATAGAAGGACACATTTCAACGATTGGAACTCAAAATTGAAAATTTATCTATGATAATAAAGACTACAAATTAAACTTATAATTGATATTACAATGAAAAGAAGACTATCACCAATTCACCATGGTACCATGAGTTGGTTTTGGCCAAATAACCCTCTCATGTTGAACACATCTTGGTTGTTTGTTGTCACCTATGCCACTGATGACCCTGATTAAAACTATGCTCGCCGGTTGGAAACGCACTCCCACTCGCCATGCCCATGTTAGGATCGAAGCTGACGCCATATTGCTCGAACGACCAAAGACGACTCGGTCCAGCACCATTGTTATATTCTCCTTCTCCTAATAGGTTACAGATTACATGAGCATTTTCCGTTTTGATTTGGTAAAAATCCGCCTTCTTCCTCAAATCCTTCAGCCTCTCCTTCAGCAACAAGGAAAAGCAATTCAACCCTACCATGTCCATGTTACCGAGCCCTTTCCCGTAGTGAACCTCGTTCATTAAATATGTCAGCTCGAGATTAGTCATTCTTTTAAGTTGAGTTTTCTGCTTCTCTTGGATTTTTTTAATCTCATCTTGAAGGTAGCTCACCTGAGTAGTCATTTTCTTGGATCTTTCGAGCTCAGGCATGGCCATGTACCTCAATAACACTTGTTTAGCCTGTGTGTTGGGTGGCCAGGCCATGAACCATGGTGTGTCCCGACTGTACACGGCCCCAAAAGCCTCGACTCCACAGAGGATCGAGAGCTCCTCAACTTTCTTGATGAAGCTTTCGCCGCGCTTCTTCAAACAACGTCTCCTGGTGGAGTCGTTCGGAATCCGAACTAGTTTCACTCTTTTTCTAGCCATTTTGTGGTTTTTCTTTTATGGTTTTGGTTTGATTGTGTGAGTTAGTTGAGCTAGTAAAATGGGTTATATATAGAGGTGGGAGTGAAGTGTAATTAAGTTAGGGATTATTGAAAATATAAAAGCAATGAATTTGGTCATGTCTAGTTGGATTTTATAAATGGTACATGAATAAGCTATTATACTTTTATAAAATGTCAACTTTAGAAATAAAATACATAGAAATATCATAAATTAATTATAATTTTAAGAAATTTTGAAATAGTAATACTGGATACCGAATCCTATATTTTAATGCATTTTCATAATCTTTATGTTCGAAATAGAATATAAAATATAGATAAATACCTTAAATTGGTAATTATATTCACATTTTAAGGGATATTTGAGACACCATACATTGAATGTATGAGAAAGTAATATATAGTATAGTAAAGATTTAAAGTACATAACTTTTCAAAATGTGGTGTTAAACAATTTCAATTTTGGTATTTATCTATTTATCTAAAATATATCAAAGATGAAATGAAATCTATTATATTTCTATCACTAATCTATAAGAATTTTTTTATTTGATCTTCAGTCATTAATGAACCTTAGCTTTCTTTAGATTCGTAATATTTCATAACTAATCTTGAGAAATTAGTAAAATAAAACTGCAAAATTCACACACAAAACATATAAATAATAATAAAAAAAATTATCTCTACTTTGCCAAATTAACACATAGTCTTATGCAAGGTAGAATCAAAATTTTACATGGAACTGAAAGTTGTAGTGAAACGTAATCAGAGATTTAAGTCTATTGAAGTATAAGTATGTATATTTTTATGTCCCATCAGTTAAGTTATTTCAATTAATCACACAAAGAATAAGATGATTGTATAACTATTAAAAAGTCGATACAATGTAATAAGAGTGAAGACCAACTATTCATGATTAGTTGTTAAAAAAAAAAATAGATCTTACACATTTTCTATTTTAATAGTCAAATCTCACATAAATAAAGATATGACCAGTAAAAATACAGAAAAAGACATCGTTGATTCTATAAGATTCTAAGATTTTGATCGAGCATGTGAATGACGCGATCTCAAATCTTATTGGTGGCGCGATAAGTTTGGTTGTCCACGAATTTTCTTGTGATCTCCTCTTTGTAACACATACTTATTACCCATATATCACTTATCCTCTTGTAATGAATTTTTTTGCTTTCAAAGACACGTCCCTTTGCGACTATTCTTGCTCAAGGATTGACAAGGGTGAACGTTGAGGGAGACACGTCCCTAATCTTGAGCCTTGACAACAATTTCCAAAGAGGAAGATGTTGCATCGCTCTAATGGTTCTATCATCTCTACCATTTGCTGGTTTTTTTATGCCAGTTGCGAGATGCGACTTCGCACGATTCTATGTCAGGTAAATTATGTGGCCCAAACTATGTCGCTCGACACGCCATTGGATGCCTCACTAGCCAAAGATTGATGAATGTCGGAAAATATTAGAGTGCTGAAACTTTAGCACCAAAATGGTGCCGAAGTCGCCTACGTGTAGATTCATTCAAACGTAGGATCGCCACGTTTGAATGAATCTACACGTAGACGACTTCAACACCATAAGCTATTCCATAAATCTCTCGGCATAGATATACACATGACTCTCTAACTGTATTACTATGTATTACTATCTTGTTATCTCCTAAGTGAGCGAGCTACCAAGTACCAATAACCAACCCAATCAACCTAACCCGATTTGTATTTGGGCCGGCCCAACTGGTTGGTTTAGTGGTTATTAAACCCAACCCATAATTTACCAGCAACAGCTTTTTTGAATCGGGCTTTTCTAAACCCGAATCCACCCGCCGCCGTGGCACCGTCCACCGTTAATGCTCTTGGCGGCAATTACAAACGGAAGATCGCTGCTCGCCGGTGACTTAGCTCCTCCGATGCAAACCTGATTACTAGCTTCAATTTTCCGTCCACAGTTCAGAACACTCATCGTCGTCTCTCACTCTGAATTTCCAATGAACCGTTCTTCAGCTCCACCTCCCAATCATTTCCCGCTCCCTTACCCTCCTCCCCCAAACCCTAATCCCTCTCCGAACATCTTTTTCCATCCTTTCCACCGACCGCCGCCGCCGCCGCAGCAACATCCACCACCTCCGCCTCTGTACCAACTCCCACCTCCTCCGCCGCAACAACAATCTCCACAGTTCGCCGCAGCTCCTCCAGTTCTTGATGTCTCCTCTGCGCTCTCCTCCCTTACTGAGCTCATATCCCTCTCACGACGGACTCTCGGCTCACTCTCTTCACTCATCGATTCAGAACCTGAGAAGGTAAACGAGACGCACGTCCCTTGCCCTTACAATCACAACCATCTCATGCCGCCGGAGTCTCTCTTCCTTCACACGCTTCGCTGCCCTTCTCCGGTATGTGAGGATCCTACTTCTCTTATTCAGTCTCTTCACTACCCCAAGACTTTAGACTTGCGGTTCCAAGCTAAAACTCGGTTTGACGAATCATCTGAGAAAGGGAAGAACGGTGAGCTCAGCCTGTCATTAGATAGTTATTTCAAGGAGTTCAAATCCAACTTCTTTTACAGAGATTGTCCCGGTGCTGTTAACTTCATCGAGTTGGAGAATTCAGGGAAAGTTGTTACGTTACCAGGCGTTTTATCAGCTGAATGTGCTGATTCTGTTGGTGTTAGAGAGAGGAGACCTTGTGATTTCGATAAAAATAGGTTCAGAATTCTGTCATCTGAATTGTGGGCGATTACTAGAGAGGTTGAGGGTTGGGTTGATTATCCTGCGCAGTACTCATATGGTGTGTTATGTGGTGTTCTGAGGTTAAATGTGGTTGAGAGGAATTGTTTGGGACGTTGGATTATTGCGAATTCTCCTCGGTTTGGTTGTGTTATTGATGCATACATGAGAGACCATATCTCAGTGCTTGTTGGTCTGTGTCTGAAAGCAATTAGGAGGGAAGCTTTGGCTTTGGTGGGTTGTGATTCTAATGTCGAGAATTTGAGTTTTCCATGTCCGGTTTCAGTTCAAGCTTTAAAGTGGCTTGCATCTCAGCTCTCTGTGCTATACGGGGAGGTTAATGCGAAATGCTTCACTGTTTACATTTTTAAGCAATGCATATTGGAGGCTGCCAAAGAGGCTTTGTTGTTCTGTTTGTGTCCTGACGACAAAGAAAGCTCCAAGGGTTTGGATGAGAACAAACCTGATACAAAGGATGATAAGGCTGAAGGGACCACCTTCGTGGAATGTAGAGAGCATGAAGAAGATAAGAAAGCTGAGGGAAATGCTGAGGCAGCTGGTGTTGTTGTGTCCCAAGTGGCAGCTGCAGTGGCAGCATTGCAAGAGCGTTCTTTACTAGAGGCGAAAATCAAGGCATTACGGAATTCTCAACTACTACCATCTTACCAACGGTATGGTGTTAGTCATCTTTTATCGCTACCTGCATATAACAAGTCATTTGTTTTCACTTTACGAGTTTGAGTTTCTTGAATCCATTTACTGTGTCGTATCACGTATGGGCTTGAATGGGTTGAGGCTGGAATGCTGCTGTTGGCTATTTTGTAAGAACTGCATGTTGTGTTGATTTTCGATGTAATGCTGACTGATTAGAAGCTTCACTTTTGTACGCTTCATTTGGGAAGATCGACATTTCAGTTCCATTGGTATCTGATTGCATGGTCTCGAGTAAGTGACAGTGTAACTGAGCTGTCTCTCTCTCATTTTAGGGCAGTGGAACATACCTATTTGACAAATAGAGCTGATGAAGAGCGGAAAAAGCATCCCGACTACCGGCCCACTATCGAGCATGATGGCTTCCGTAAGCGATCAACAAACCAGGTACTACATTTGAACAATGTGTAGACCCTTTCATGCATTGTGGTAAGACGACCTTATTGGGTGAGATTCGTGAATTTCGAAACAAGGGTTTATTACTACAACATGTAAGACCATCTTAAGCGAATTCCTTACAATTTGTCTTGCAATTTTGTTTACCTTTGAACTTAGTTCTGCCACTGGCAAATAAGATAGTGTTATCTTGTATTCTCCATCAACGATGGTTTCTTGATCTGCACTTTTGCTACTTTTTCATGATCAACTTTACCTCTTCGTTTACATCAGGAAACAAATAGGCCAAAGACAAAGGAGGAACTGTTGGCTGAGGAAAGAGATTACAAACGTCGGAGAATGTCATATCGTGGGAAAAAGTTAAAGAGGACAACTATGCAGGTACCAAATAACTTCTGAGTAACATAACGCAGCACTTTCAAAGGGGTCTCTTAGCATATCTGATGGATGAACCTAGGAAGAATTCTTTTCTGCTGGCTCTGTGTGTTTGGTGTTTCCTTTATTAGTCTACCTAACTTGAAATTTCTGTGAAACTTAAACATTTCTTTTGATATTTGTTCTGAATTTTCGTTTTCCTGTTGATCGACGAATTGTTACCAGGTGATGAGGGATATAATAGATGAATGCATGGAGGAAATCAAGCAATCGGGAGGCATCGGCTGCTATGATAAGGGGCTGAAGAAGAATGTGTTTCTGCCGAAACGCATAACCTTGAGGTTTCCATGGATGTTCGTGGGGATGTGCAAATTAACGGCGAGTCCTCCAAACCGATAACAGTAACTACTGATCATCACCAGAAACAACCCTACTCTCGGCATGACAACAGATCTGCAACCTCTGAGGATGCCTTGTACAAAGATAATGAGCAACAAGAACAAGACCATCACTATTCTCGTATGGAACCTAGGAACAATGAAGGTTACAGAAGACGTGTCAGAGAACACTATACCAAGAGTCCAGATAGGAAGAGAAACCATAGCCAGGCACATGAGTCGGACAGTCGTAGAACAGAACGAAATGCTGTGGAGTTGACTGGAGGCAAACATCACATCAAGTCCAGTAGCTCCAACAGTCGCAATAATAAATCATCATCCTATCATGTCTCAGATTCTGGTCACAGCCCCCATGTGCATAAGAAACATAAGGTGTCTGATAAGAGGGACAGACACCACTCAAGAAGCTCGTATTCACGTCGTAGTTCAAGTCGAGAGGCACAAGGTTTTGAAGATAGATACGATCCAACAAAATCCCTTGATTCCTAGTAAGACAGATTCACAAACTTACACTTAATTTCTGCAACTGCATCGATTCAAACGTATGATTAATGAGTTGAATTCGACAGGAGGTTTCCAACCAGCTCGCAACTTCCCCAGCAAAGTTTTGACGCACGACAACTGACTACTTGGTAAGTATCTTAGTTGATTCCAGAGCATGTTAATCATGGATACCAGGTCACCATTTCTTGACACTCTGCGTTCTATACAATTATGCAGTACAGAGTACGCGAAGATACGCCGATTTTATCTACATCTGTATCCAACCCTATATCCTTAACAGTTGCTATTCTCTCTGGTTGATGTTGTTCATTACGTTACTGGTGAATACTTGTGCTCTTAAGATCTAGACTTCATCTGCTTTAATACTTCTCTTCATGTTGTTAGATTAATGATGCTAGTACAAAAAATTGTGGAACCCAATATGGCAGTTAAAGCAATTTCCTTTTTTGGGGTAAAAAACATCTTCAGAGATCTCTGTTGCACGTGAGGTGAATCAGAACTCTAGTGGACACACGAACCTGCAGATTGAGGACCACTACTACTAACAGTACTTGTACACCTTCTGATAGTGAAAAGTCTTTGAATTTCATTCTCCAGATTAGAGGGTCTATTTAGTAGAAGATTATCAGCGATAATTCGTGCTCGTTTTCGAATCGTGCTGGTTTCATTGCTGTTTATCATGATCTAAAATTATGCTGAATGAAAGCTGTTTGCATTAGCAAGGAATTCTACTAATATTATAACCTCAAAATCACTTGTTACATTCACAGCAAGTAACCATCTACAGTGTTTCTTACTGCAGAAGTGCTTTGCCAAAACTATCATCATACATTGGATTGATTCTACACAAAGAAAGTTAGACTAAGCAGACAAGTTCTGGGATTCAGAGCAGAGACGGTGGTGAAGATTGAAGAATCCTGGAACTATCATTAAGAAGCGCAGGCAGATGGTACGAAGCAAGCCAGGAATCCTGGAACTTTCTTCTGCAGATCAAAAGAGAAGACGTACACTGTTAGAATCACCCATCCAAAAACGGCTACAGAATCTAGTCAGAATCACAAACTGTAAGTCACTATGCATACCCTTTTGGAAGAACGGAGGAGATGAGGTGGGATCTTGTACAGGTCCTCGTCCACTGGCTTGGGTGCTCTTGCCGGAATCCTGGCTGCGGCGGCGGCGGGAGGAGGGACGGCGTCGTTGTGGATTGAATGTTTCTTTTGGTGGCGAGGTGGGCCGGTGACGTCACGATCACGGACACGAAGTCTGTCTTGTTGTTGAAGGTTTGTGTCCTTGAGTTGCGCCGTTGGACCTCGCTTCTCTCTCAATCTTGTCTGGGAAATGATCACGGGACGGTGGAAAATGTCAAACAAACGCACAAACATAGAGTATTTGCTTTTTTAGTACAAAAAGTTTCATTAGTTTCTTCCATCATTACAAAGCTAAATTGAATATTTAATTGTTTATGATTAGTTGTTGTTCATGTGTTAGTCGCGTGTTATTTATATGTTATTTGTGTGTTATTCATATTGACGGATAATACATGAATGACAGATGAGTAATATTATGTTATTCATATATTATTTGTTGATAAAGTAACAGACAAATAACATATGAACAATAGCTAATCATAAATAACAACGAATAACATTCTAATAACATTAGTTTGCCATGACCGGTGCTAGTTGATGAACTAAGTTAATTTAAATATGTTCAACTTTGACTCGTTACTTTTAAGGCGAGTTGGAACGGATTTGAGTCTGACTCATTAACTTTCGTTAACGAGCGAAATTCAAGCTCAAATTGAACTCCGCTCGTTGAAAATACTCGCTAGAAAACAAGTTATTGTAAAATTTACTAGTTTCTAAACTATATACTACTTATGGTTTCATTAACACAATCACAAGTGGTATATAACTTATCGTCCATGGTATTTGAGATTATAAATCACATGTTGTATTATTGAGCCTACTAACAAGCCGTACAGTCAAGCTAGCGCTCAAACCAGCTCACAAATAACCTATCAAGTTGAACATTCTCTTACTCAAACTTAACTTGTTTAAGTCAAACACGAGCGGCTTGGATAGTCAACCGAGCCCGAACCAATTTTGCCCTAAGCACATGAACCATACCGACTAAAATAATAAGGCGGAATTTCCAAAACATGGCCCCAGAAACCAACAAATCTGGGTTAGGCGCAAACTGAATCCGCGTTGAAAACCGCAACCCTATGTTTGACTTTCGTTTCCCCCTTTCTTTAATTAATTCCTATCTATCTACAGACGGAGGAAAATCCACGCACTCTCTTTGTCTCTATATCCCTAAAATTAATCATCAAAACGTCTCATCTAATCTCTCATGCATTTCATCAGTTTCCTGATTATTCAATACCCACCAATTACGTCAATTCTTTCAACCGGGACCCAGATCATCAATAATTAAACAAAATTGGTTTCATTTGATTTGATTCATAACCAAAAAAACAAAAAAAAAACGGACCTTTCTCTGGGTGTGATTATAGTTGTTGCTGTTGCGTTGCTGCAGATGATGCTTCTCACCGTAGGAAGAACGGTGTCGATTATGGTAATCAGCGGCGGGGCAGTCACATTCGCCGGAGGAATTACTGTAACGAATCAACCCAGCTTGCCTTGCGCAATCGAAGTATTGAGTGATCGGAAGCTCGTTCGCGTTCTTCCAGTCTCCGAACGGCGGTATCTGCCCGCTCCTCTTCCATTCCTGTACCAAAAAAAACAGAGCACATGGAAAACAGAGCATACAAAAAACAGAGCATATAAAACAGAGCATACAAAAAACAGAGCATACCAAGCTCTGTTCTAGGAAATAGTTTACCTCCATTTTCAGGGATGATTCTGAGCTCTGAAGCAACAAAAGGAACAAGTAAAGAAGGACGGAGAAGAAGAAGAATGGAAGGAAGGAAGGTGAAATCAAAAGGGGTAAAAAGAGATGAGCTTTTTCAGAAGCCCAGATCTTGAAAAAGGCTGCTTTTTTTCTCCTTCTTCTTCTTTCTGGCAGTATTAAATGAAGCAAGCGACTGAGAGTAGTAGTAGCAATTTGTCAAAGGAGAAGGAATATATAAATAGGAGTCAAACAGATTCAAATACAGGGGAAGAGAGAGAGCTCTGTTTTCAATGGTTTTACGAATTCCCAAGTATGGGTGTTTGAGTGTGAAATGATTTCCATTCATATGGTTGCAGCTGCTGCTGTAAATTAGTGATGAAGATATAATTACATCGAATTGTTTTGTTGATTTTGATTTTTTTGTTCTGAATTAATTTGATAGGACTGTGTTGAGTTTGCTTGCATAATGGGTGGGTGAGAAGAAAGCATTGGTCGACGGAATTGAGTTCGGGAATTGGGTTCTAACTCTCGGTCCAGTGAGAATCGGCCCAAATAATTGTACTGTAATTCTCAGTGGTGGGACGGGAATTGAAATCCAATTTCCATACTCAATTCCATTAACCAAACCACCCTGTCATTTCTAATTTCAACCATTTTTTTTACACCATAGACGGTAAGTAGTAATTTTTTTACGAAAAGAAGGAGTTATCTATTAACCAACCCAAACGTTTACGAGAAACACATAACTTTTACCGCCAAGAAAAAAACGCATCAAGTTCAAGTTTGATCGGTAATTTTTAGGCGAACTCAAACAAGAAATTTGAAGTTCATGTTGAACTCGAGTCTGGATCATTAATTACTTATGAAGAGCTGATTAAAAGCCACGATGAGTATAAATTGGGCTCAATTTGAAGTTTGAATGATACAAAAACATAGATGGGTTGAATTCTAAATCAAGGTATCCTAAAATTTACAAATTTTTATCATTTTCATCTAAAATTTACAAGTTTCTACTCATGAGTTACTAATCAAGTCTTACGATATCGCGAGATGAAACGAGCCAGCTTGCGAGCCTGTCAATTCGAAACATGATTGTTGATTGAGCCTCAGTTCATTTACTATCGAGCCGAGTTTTAAGCAAATATTTTAACGGGTTTTATGAACTGATACTTGAGTAGCTCACGAACAACTTATCTCATTAACAACTCTACTCAGATCAGAGTGATAATAGCTGATTCTCCTTTCGAAAATGTTCCGCAAAATTTATATTATTTTATAAATACAAATTTCGGTTCTATTCTTTACAGTTTTCGTGTTGCATGCTAGCAATAAATCCGCTGTAGCAATTTGGTAATTTCAACTTTCGAAATCCAGGTTCAAATCCTGGCAGCGGAAATTTACCCTTTCTTTTGGTAACTTTGATTTTTATTTACATAACAAAATAATCCCTTAACTTTGATTTAATTACTTTGATTTTTGTTTACATAACAAACTAATACCTTAATTTCCTTTGTCACAAGAATGGACGTTTAATAAGAGCAGAAATAATCCCTAAATTTTCAAGACCCCGACATATTTTTCATTCGAGTTACATGCTTTTCGAGATGCGTGTATTTGGCACGTTCGATATCGGTTAGCCAAATTTTGGTCATTTTTTGTCCAATTTTATTTCGATCAATCATTGGTTAAAACTTCTTGGAAGTTGGTTAACCAGGTTAACCGATTTTAATCGTTACTGACCAAATTAACCGATTCTCACCCCTAATGACATCGAACTGTTTTGTAGATTTGATTTTTTTTCGAATTAATTTGATTGGACTGTGTTGAGTTCGCGTGCACAATGGGTGGGTGAGAAGAAAGGATATTAAAGGAATGTCATTTTCTACCAATTTTTTTACCATAGAAAGTAAATAGTAGTTTTTTTTTTACGAAATTCAAAATTCGTGTCAAACTCATGCATGTCTGATAAGTCACGGCGTGAGTACAAATTAAGCTCATCTTGAAACTTGTACTATAAGATAAAACATGGAAGAATCGAGTTTTGAATTAAGTTATCTTAAACGTTAAAAGTTTGTATCATTTTCATCTCAGAATTACAAGTTTATACTCACGAGTCACGAATCAAGCCGCTAGGCTGCTCAACAATCTCACAAGACGATACAACTTGCGAGTCTATCGATCTAAATCATAGTTGGCTTAGACTCAACTCATTTACTATCGAGCTAAAATTTGAGCGAGATTTTTAACAATTTTATGAACTGATATTCGAATAGATCAAGTGGTATGACTCGTCAATATTTCTGAGCGAAAAGAGCCATTCCGCAAAATTGAAGTTTAGTGGCTTTTTGTTTTACTAGTTTTCGTGTTAATTGCTAACAACTAATCCGTTGTAGCAATTTGGTAATTTCAACTTTCGAAATTCAGGTTCAAATCCTGGCAGCGGAAAACCATTTTTTTTTTCTTGGTAACATTGATTTAATTACTTTGATTTTTGTTTACATAACAAAATAACCCCTTAACTTTTAATTGTTACAAGAATGGTCATTTAATAAGACATACAAATAATCACTCAATTTTCAAGACACAATCATATAAAAAAATTTCTCCAAAAACGAATTGTTTGTCTCCTTGACGATATGTCTCATCGCGAAAAATATTGCGTAACATTTTCCCCTCAAATTGCTAGCTTTCCAAGATGTGTGTATTTTGTGTGTTCCGTGTTCGATATGCGGTTTTGCAAGTGAATGTTGAAGGTGATGCAGAGCTCGTCCAAACTCGATAATCAGCTCGTTTGATGGGCGTCACCAGTCAGCCCGTAACTCGCCCAACCCACAACTCGATAAACTCACAATTTGATGAATTTGTGACTCCATGAGAGCTTATAACCCAACTAACCCGATCTGTGACTCGTCCAGCTCGCTAATTTCACACCTCTAGCTGGTATCCTGGTTGTGACTAACAGAATCTGAGTTAAGCTTTATATGCAACTGGGATAAAAAATTAAAATGAAGTAAAGTAAGACTAGTAAAATGGTACAGTACTAGTTATTTATTTTACCTGAAGTAAGCAACACAATAGAAAAGTGATGTGTGGAATTATCCAAAGTTGAGTATTTGACTAAACAGTGACAGTGACAGAGGAAATTAATTGAATTCTCACCAAAAAAAAAAAACTTTTATTTATAATCAAACGATTTTCCGATACGCTAACTACATTATAACGTATCCAATAAACCAACAATGATTCTAATATAGAGAAATTATACACCTCAAGAGACATTTTGCGTCCAACGCAAACAAGATAGTCCATTGTGCGATTACCCACGTCCTCTATATCAACTCGTGTATCCGCCTATCTGGCCCACAACAACAGAGTGTCGGTGGACCCCTTCCTCCTCTCACCGTATGAGACTAGCTGCACATTGGGAGGCAATCGAATTGCACTTGTACTCTTCGGTATCCCTTCTTCCAATCTACTAGAAGACTTGCCAGAGCCGTCTGACCCTTAACTCAGTCAAGGTAATCGGACACACACATAGGCTCATACTATAAGGCCATCAAAACACGCCCAACGAATTAAATGAATGAACCATCCAAGTTAAAGATACACCTACTCCAGAGGTTCCAATATCCAACATTCCAGGAGATCTGCACCTTCGCCCTGACAAATCGAACAGAGAAACAAACATCCATCCACATATCCGTTGCGAAAATAGCTCGAGAATGGTTCTCAAACTGTTGCTTTGCTTGTTTGGTAGGGCAAAGACTTTTGAACATAAACTCAAAAAACCATAACCCCACTTCAATTATTGAATCTTGGGTCTAGTTAATGCAGTACGGCACCGTATTAACGTTTCACTATTGTTTGTCTCTCACTTTGATTCCCTCCCCATAGTAATGGCAATAATGTCCTACGACGTCGACGAAATTCAGTAACAACTATGATAGTATGATTGGCGGAGGTCCAGTAGTGATGGAGATCAATCTGTGTTTCATAAAGAAGTCTGGATTCCCCGTTTAGTAGATTTCCTCCTGCCTTGTTGCGTGGGAATGCATGGGCTCTAACCGACGGACCTTCGTCCAATCTATCGGGTGATAGAAAAAGGGTCTCATCAAGACTAGGAGAGACATCATTTAACCATCTAGCAGAGTTAGGAGTACCACCATGACACCAATTAATAGAAAGTGTCGTAGTCGTCGAAGCTTGGAGTTCTAGTAGGGCATGACAGGTTCCACGAGTAAGAAATCAAAGTAATAACCTCATGGTTTATGACTAGCAACGAGTCTACATAGTTTCACGAACTGTGTCAATCTCACCTAATCCTCGACATTTCCAAGCTAAGAACATCATGGTCCATTGACGGCCCATTTAGGACCAGCCTCAACATCCACCTTCTTGTCAGAAGGCCCATTTAGGATCTTCATTTGCTGGGTCAGATAGCACAAAAAGTTCTTCTGTTTCAATTGGGCCTAGAAAGCCCATAGAGCCCAAGTCTTCATCATCACTTTGGAATGGAGAATTGAGGGATGAAATGGGCTTAGCAACAATGGATTTCAATTTGTGATCCTCCTCAGGCCCATGGTGGCCCACTGACTCATTAGGGAGTCCTCTTATCTCGAAGGTGAACACTTTCGGGATTCTCGGATTGGGTTCGTTGTACTATGATGAGCTAATGGTGAGATGAACTTCTTCATCTGAGCTGGAAAGATCTTAATCTAAGACAAATCTATGTTAGTACGAAATAGCACTTTCTTGATGTAGTTCCTCCGACTTGAATTCAGATAACTGCGAATAATGAGTAGGTAATTCGATCTTTTTATTCCTCTCTTCATAGTAACCATAGTGATCCATATAATCAAAATCAATCATGAGTCTACAAAACCAATCTCTAATCAAGAGAAGAAACAGAGGAGCGGGTATACGAATGTAACGAAATTGCATGAAAAAATTGATTAGTCAAACACTACAAGAAAACAGGAGTTTAGTCACGGTTTTTTAGCACTTTAGTCACGTTTTTACCGTACTAAAATTTTAGTCACGGTTTAGTAAACCGTGACTAAATGGCCATTTTTGTCACGGTTTCCATTGAAACCGTGACTAAATTTTTTGTCACGGTTCATGTAAAACCGTGACTAAATTTAGTCACGGTTTCTTTAAAAACCGTGACTAAATTTAGTCACGGTTTCATATGAAACCTTGACTAATTTAGTCACGGTTTTACATGAAATCGTGACGAAAAATGTCCATTTTAGTCACGGTTTCTTTTAAAACCGTGACAAATCAGGTGACCAAATTGTTCTATTGAAATTTTCAGTGACCCATTAGTTAATTTCATGAATTACAGGTCCAGACCCTCAACTTCTTCCGAAATGCAAAATGATCCATGAGTTTAGAATGTTAACAAGATATCCCAATTAATTGCAAACCAGTCACTGAATTTATTAATTGTGTAAAAAATAACCTAATTACAATTTTAAGTAATAAAAAATTAAAAATGACAATTTATTTATTGCAATGCCGCAATCGTTGCCGCCGCCGCCGCCTTCAATTTCGACGTCGGCGCGCGTGCCGCCGCCTCTCAATTCCTCGACCCGCCGCCGAGCTCCAGATCCCGCCGCCCCTCATTTCGTTGCCGCCACCGAGGCTCCAACACCGCCGCCGAGCTCCAGACCCCGCCGCCTTCAAGCTCCATGGTTCAAGCTCCAATCCCCGCCGCCGCCTTCGATTTTCGTCGCCACCGCCAAGCTCAACACGCCGCGAGCTCCAGACCCCGCCGCCTCAGATCCATGGTTCAAGCCCCCTCCAGGATCCGCCGCCGCCGTCAACTCCATGGTTCAAGCTCCAGATCCCCGCCGCCGCCTTCGATTTCGTCGCCGCCGCCGAGCTCAAACACCGCCGCCGAGCTCCAGATCCCAGGTTGTGTTTCATGGGAGATGTGGTTGATTGAACGGAAGAAGAAGAAGAAGGGAGAGGAAGAGGTCTGGCTGGAGATTAGTAGATGAAGAGAAGAAGAAGAAGAAGGCAGAGGAAGAAGAAGGTAAAGGAGGCGGCTGATAGAAGGAAAGAGAAGAAGAAGAAGGAAAGTAATAAAGGCTGGAAGAGAGATGGCTGGAAGGAAAGTAATAAATTGGTCACGGTTTCATATGAAACCGTGACTAAATTGGTCACGGTTTCAAATGAAACCGTGACTAAATTAGTCACGGTTCACAATAAACCGTGACTAATTTAGTCACGGTTTCAAAAATCGTGACTAATTAGTCACGGTTCGTATGAAACCGTGACCAGTTAGTCACGGTTTCCAAAATCGTGTCAAATGTTGTTTTTTCTTGTAGTGAAACTTGAGTCATAGATTTGTTACAAATGAAAACAAATCGACCAAAAAGTTACCCCGACCTAAAGTTAAGTAACCAAAATTAATTTTAACCCCGCGTAAAAATGTAAAAATTTTTATTTCGATTTCAAACTTAGGGTAGGAAAAACCCATATAGGAAGTTGCATGTTGAGATTCTTAGCGAAACTCCAAACATAATGGCAACCAAATTTCCTATCCCTTACATTAAATTTCCCAGTATTATGAGGTCCCAAAACCTGGTAATGACACCCATAAACCTCCATAAAATTGTCGCTATAATATATGCAATTAGCCTCAATGCCTACGAAATCCTTTGCCGAAACAGCAGTCGAGTAATTATCGCCAATGAACAACGCATCTCCATTTAGATCATCAATTTCGACAAACTTCGAATCTTGAAGCTTGAACACCTTAATCTCTTTGGTCTCCCACGAGAAACCATACTCTTCATGCTCTCCAAAAACCCTCAAAATCATTAGCATATCTCCTCCATTATTCGACGTCGTTTCAACCAGGTATGTTTGCTTGTGCGTTCACCATGTGACTCCAATGTTGAACCACTAGCTCAATCAATGGCTCGTACTTCGTACCAGTACCAGTCCCAGTACCAGTACCAGTCCAGTCGACTTCTAGATTCACGCGCCCCAGGATTCCGCCAAACCCCAAGACATAGACCCACTTGCCGCCCTCGCGAAACACGACGTCGCACAACAACACTCTAGCTCCGGCGTAGCTCCCCACTCTTTGAAGCAGGTCCATTTTTTATCTCGTCCAGGACGGATCACCGCCAGTATCGTCATGGATGGATGATCCGTTAGTGCCACAACAATGCAATCATCAGGGAAAAGAGAAGGATCCGCTGATAAAATGACTTTCTTAGCGGAATACGGAAAATATTCCTGATGATCCTTTCGACTCATTCGAATGTTGCTCCCGTCGCTGACGGGAGGAAGAAGAATTCGAGCACGAGTGAAAGGATTGTAAAGAGTGACACAAAAATCTTCCTCCATAAAGGCGAGCCAGCCATGAGAGGACCCACAACATCTTCTATGGTACGGAATTTCGAGCTCCGAATCGAGGAGTCTGTCGTGCGCTACGCTGTACAGACTGCGGAATTCTCGACTGCGATTTTCGGTGGGTACGAGGAGAAGAGGAACTTGATTGTGGGTAGTGGATATGCGATGTCGTCGTTGTTGTTCGGCGACGGAACGCCATTGCTTGCAGACAGAGCTGAATCGGAAATAGTGTTGTAATGAGGTTAGGTTTGATAGTACCTGGTCGAGAATTAGGTCCGGAAGCCATGCCCAATCTCTGGTTCCGGTGAATGATTTAGCCATCTTTCTGCCGGCGGCGAATGATTATGAGACTAATTATGAGATTAAGCAGTGTTTTATATGCGATTGACGAAGATCCGTGCGGATATAGAATGTGATTATGATTCGGAACTACGATACTCCTTTTACGAATACAATTGGGAATTGATGATTTTTCATCTTTTTAGTCTAGTGAGCGGATAATTACTAATTAGCAATTGTATTTAAGCCCTCTACTTAGAACATATAGAAACAAGCCCTTCCGTTACAAATGTGACAAACGGTGTTACTAAATTGTTGACGCAGTTGACACATCACTGACCGATAGGTTGTTAAGTTTACACGTCAGCCGATTGGAATGTTAGCAACCCTAAACGACGTCCTTTTGACTATTTGGATTATTTACTGTTGCTAATAACCCTGAGTCAAAACGGAGCCATTTAAGGTTGCTGACATTCTAATTGGCTGACGTGTAAACTCTAACAACCTATCGGTCAGTGACGTGTCAACTCTGTCAGCAATTCAATAATGTCACATTTGTAACAGAATGGCTTGTTTGTTATATGTTCTAAGTAGAGGGGCTTGTTTGGTGCAATTAATAATAGGAGAATCTGTTTGTTATCTTGCAATAATATAGGGGCCTCCTGACCTATTATCCTTTTTTAAAAAATAAACCGATGAATTTCATAGGTTTCAAAATTTTACAAAAGCATCTTATTATTGACTTGTCTGGCTGAATCACCTTGTCATCATGCCAAGTCAGCAAAAATGTAATCCAAAATAAATCACTTTATGCAGCCTGATTTCTTTATGCATATTCTAACTCGCTTTGCAGTCCAAAATGAAAATTAAGGACTTAGTATAAGAGTATAACTTCATCCTTTAACGTAAAAAATCCAACCCCCTCCCTCGTCTTTTTTTATTTTTATTTTTTAGTTAGGATGGTGCACGATCTATGGTCCTCCATAACGGGAGCTTCCACGACAAAAAAAAAGTCAGCAAAAAATGTACATGTGGAAGGTCCAACTCAACTCTATTAACCACTTGATCATGTATAGAACCTTTGTTGAACAGTTGAGGGAATAAAATAAAATACCCAAAATTGAGTTGGTTTGGGTAGTGTTCGATATATGGCCGATTGGGCTAGTAAAGTCGAGTTGGACATTGTAGCTGTATTTTTTTTCTGACTCGACATGCTGACAAAACGATTCAGCCAAAAAAAGTTGACGGTGAGATAATTTTGTACGATTTTTGAAACGTATGAGATTCATCAGTTTATTTTTAAAGATACGAGATAATTTTGTACAAATTTTAAACAAATTGGACTTTTAAGGCTAATTACCTTTAGTACAGTAGTGAATTTTCAATTTTGTAAATACAAAAAACGGGCCCGAATAATTGTGAAACTGGGCCAGGTCACCGAGTTTCGGACTGGATTATTGGGCCCGATGGAATCGTCAATCAAGGCCCAAATTCACCTTTAAAATTAGGCTGGCCCAATCCAACTTTAGCAATTTTGTTTAATGCTGGAATTTTGACCGTTTAGAAAAAAGATATTCCATTCTTACTTTGATTATATTTTTTGGTAGAAAGACAAGGGCAAGCCCTTACGAAGAAGTATTATTAATCAACGAGGCAAACTACACTAATAAGGTTGTATTTAAACCAAGATAAAAGAGCATTGTCAGGAGCCGAAACAACATGGGTTTCGAGAACAAAATCATGACCTAAATTAGCCAAGTTATTTGCAGCATTATTAGCTTCGTGGTAAATGTGATGAATTGTGACATTCCAATCATAGATAGGTTAATGATTCTTTGCTCCCCCTACTTTTCTCGACAACTTTTTTTTCCTTAACCAATGATGTTGTACACCACCATTAAACTCGAATATTGTATCACCTACTCATTACACGCACATATGCACAAGGAAATCACCCTCGACATTTTTCTGTTTCTCATCCCATCAAATATGCTTACTTCCCACGCCCTCATTCCTCTTACTACATTCACCTATACGCCTTGTGGGGTACATACCCAAAATCCCCGAGACAGATGGTCATAGGCATGCAGGTCACTAAGCAGACATACCCGATCAACCCACGAGTACCGATTCTTCCTACCAAACCATTATTTCTCCACTCGAACTTTCAACACTTCAAAAGTTCCATTCAAAATCAACGAAACCAGAATCTCCACAAGATTTTCACAACACAACATGGATACATGATGATCGACCCAGAAGTTGTTTCGTAATAATGCATTCAAGTGCGGGACAGTGGTGTCGGATATCCTGAGCACGGTCACGTGAACAGTAATCTAGAGGCCCCTAATGCGCAAACTACTGCATGCATGCACGATAGTAGCAACTCTGTCAGCTCATCTTTTCCTACGTACAGCCTTTCAGCTTTCCATAAATGGAAAACCCTACCCACATCATTCATAACCTAAAACAAGGTCATTAAAAACCACACTCTTCAATTTCGACCCAATCATTTACTGTCAAAATCAATCCTTCATTTCGTGGTCTAACGAGATAGAGTCACGACAAAAGGAGAATGGACCAAGTAGATAACGACAACGGTGGCTAGTTTCGGTATTTGATTGAAAAAAGGGGAAAATAGCAATTTGGTCCGTTCTAGTATGCCAACTTAACAGATAGCTCCTTACGGTAGTTATAAAATCGCTATTTTTACCCTCTTTGTGTCGGCAACTTTGTCTTTTGGTTCTTCTGTCACAAATTTCGTCTTCATGATGTTGATTGATGCGTATTCAACACACCACGTCAACTCTAGTAGCCATGTATTATCTTACTAAGCATCTATTAACTATGAATATAAATAGATATGATGAAATTGATGGATAAATGTGATTTAAAAAAATCTTCGTATTTTTCACGTTACTCTTCGGGATGCCTCTCCAATTTATCTTTTGTTTGGGAAAACGGTCACTAAAACACCAAAACGGTCACTAAATAGCTTTAGCCACCATCAAATTAGTGACTGATTGCCGAAAATTACTATCCCCAAAAATGCTTTTTCTTGTAGTATACTCTTCGTCTCCTACATATGATGATATATCTCTCTCTTTCGGCGTGTGGATGTGTCTAGATTTAACGCCAAGAAGACAATATTTAATATTTGGGACAGAAGGATTCAAAAGCAAATGGCCGAAGTAAGAAGTGATAAAAAGAGTGATCTATCTGTTAAGCTGACAAAGTAGAAGGACCAAAGTGATATCTTCCATTAAAAATATCTAACTATTGCATATAAATCCAGCTACACATTTCAAGAACAAAGGGCCATCGTTATATGTACACCAACAGTACACGTATACAGTAAATGTTGATTTCAATCATTTGAATTATTGGAAACGAATTTTTCTTCTTCATATTAATATCGTAATTTCTTATTTATACAAGTTTGTTAAGATCGAAGAGATCTATAGCCGGCCATCGGAATTTATTGTATAAGTACATGTAATGTCGTCTTCTATCTGTATTGTCATAAGGATTGTATTGGGCGAACTCGTCACTGATTATGGCGAAAATTAAAGATCACAAAAACTGTGATACTTAAACCACCTTCACATCCTCATTCCTTCTCCAATAGCGTCGAACAGTCATGGTAAGGAATACTAGCCATCCCCTCTAGTACATTCATTGATTTTTTTTATGCTACTTTGATTTCTAGATGTGAGGAAGATAATGTACAAGATGTGTCACGACATAGAAATGGATCGATGAACATATAATAATGGAGTGAAAATTTTCTGTCTCTATGATTTGCAGGTGACCAAATTTACTACATCTTCATCAGACGACACACGAGTAAAATCGATCGATTGCGAGTAAAATAATTTGTTACCAACTTTCATCCCATATAGTTATTGTGATAGGTAAGTAGTAAGTAAGTAGCATATTAGTAGGAATAAGAGAGGAGGAATGGGACCATATAGAAGCAAAGCTATAAGGACACTCATATAATTGTGCTTCAACATAAACAAATATACATCAAACACTACCTTAGAAAGTCAAGGGGACCATTTACCCCTTCTTCAATTATTCAATTACCCTCCTCTTATGTACTTTGTTGAATTGTAACTATCTTATATTTCGGCCACTTTGCTTTGTGAGTCATTTCGTCTTCTTAGCATTAATGTCAAACGAGTTTAATGACCGGTTAAAGATTAGTGCAGGATGTACGTAGTGTTCTAATTAGGTGAGATTTTTTTTTTTATCAACCAACACAATGTTAGTGTTGGGGTTGAGTAGTGTGAATGAGAATGATGGAAGGAAGGATAAGGGGTAAAAGAACTCAATCGGTCTGATTTGAGTGTGAATTAACTAGAACCAGTGGTTGAACCAGTTCGGTTCTTTCAATTCAATTCAAAACGAAGGGATGTGTTCTTTCATGAACCATCATGACCCTTCGTGTCACACCCTTCCATGACCTATAAATTCATCCCTTCTCCTTCAATTGAAAATATGCTCCAGAGAAGGATTTTACGTAAGTTTAGAGACGGGTTTTTAAATGCACAAAATACAAAGCGTCGATTTTTTCAAAGAAAAGATATTGTCTGAGTCGTGTGGGTTCGCACTGTGTTACTGCGTTCGTCGTTCATTGGGGTTTGAAGTACCGTTCACCAATGAGATAAATTGTTCTATCCTGGAGAGAATGATTTCGTAACCTTGGGGGAATAACATTCCTTAAGTAGAAACCGTGGATTTCGATTGGCTCGGATTTCGTACTTTGTTCTTTGCATTCGATTTAATGTTATATATTCATGATTTCGTTCTACAACGGTATTAACAGTTAGTGAATCACGTACGTACGTAAATCCTCGTCTTATCCGTATCGTAATAGGACCGGTATAGAGAGAGAGAGAGAGAGAAAGATGCTAAAGTACCATCCATGTGTAGATAATTATTGGGTCTGACCACTATATAATATCTATATATACACACACATAGAGAAAGAGAGAAAGATCAGAAAGGCACCTATTGAAGGTGCTAAATACACAGAAGAGATCTCAATGGGAGGAATGGCGTGGACGGAGGAAGAAGATCACTTGCTCAGGAAGTGCATTGATCAGTACGGCGAAGGCAAATGGCACCGCGTTCCTTTCTTGGCCGGTACGTAATGTGGATTCGGTGCTGACGGCCAAATTCGTAATCTGTTTGTCGCAGGTGTTATTGGGATGTTATTTGTAGTTATAGCTGTTATTTATGTGTTATTCGTATGAGTGGTATTCGTACGTATCCGAACTAAATTAGCCTCGTTTTGAACTGGTTATTCATCTCGAATCTGCTCAAGTAATGGGTATCCATTCTATGAATGGGTTCAAGGTTGGATACTCATTAACTACATTATTGTTACGCTGAAAGAAGAAGAAAAACCAGCTCGATTAGTACATACATCACTACAAAAAAAAAGTTTACTTTTAGCTATAACAAAATTACAACGAATGAAAATGCAGTAGCAAATAGTTGATATTTGCTACGGCAATCACTATTTCATGTAGTAATTTGCTAATAGCAAATGCTATTTGCCACACTAGAGCAATTAACGTATATTATGCTATTTTTGTTATTTATATTTTGTTCAAGTGTTACTTTATCAATAAATAACATATGAATAACACATTAATTAATATCATGGTGTTAAATATGAACAATACTTGATTAACACGTGACTAACACATTAATAACAAACTAACTAACCACCAATAACATAATCAAGATGGTCGAAGATTCTGGGTGGACATTCAGGTATAAAAGTTTCACAATAGGCAAAAAAAAAAAAAAAATTTCGAGAACTTTACATAAGATTTTATTGCTTTAGAGTGACTGGACTCTGGACGGTTGTGTATTTAATTAACTCATATTTCTGTCTTTAATCTCTTTATTTATAGGTTTAAACAGGTGTCGGAAGAGCTGTAGATTGAGATGGCTAAACTACCTCCGACCGAACATCAACAGAGGCAGTTTTGCTAAGGAAGAAGTCGATCTCATTATTAAGCTTCATAAGCTCCTCGGTAACAGGTATAATTATTCGTCAAAAAGTGATACATATAATGTCAATATAATGATGAATCAATCACGGTTCAGTCACATTTCATAACGATTCTAGTGATTGATTTGTATACCATTAGCTTTACTGATTTGACGTGCTAGGATGATTTCGAAACGGTTTTACTCGACCGACCCACGATATTTTATCTTAATTAATCTTTTTATTTTTTATTTTTGTGGATTAACAGTGTAAATTAAATTATGCAATATTTAACGTTGCAGATGGTCATTAATAGCGGGAAGACTTCCGGGGAGGACAGCTAACGACGTCAAGAACTACTGGAACTGCCACCTCAGCAAACGTCTCCCGTCGTCGTCCTCCTCCTCCGCCGATGAACCACCTGATCACGCCGAGCTCCAGATCTCCGCCGCCGCCGTCCCGGTTTCCGCCGCCGAAATTATCAGGCCCTACCCGATAAACATTTCCGCCGCCACAATGCCACTAAGCCCGACAAGTAGCAATTACGGCGGCCGGATTCAGCCGGCAGGGTTCCAAGAAGAACTGAGCAGCAGCAGCAGCACGTCTCCGCCGCCGCCGCCGCCGATGTTGTTTATTGAGGAGCCGGAAGTTGGAGAGATTGGGAACTGTTGTTACCACGTGGAAGAGGTTGATCGGGGATTCGATGCCGCCGCCGGCGAGGGGATGCTACAGTTGCCACCGGCGGGCTTCGGGTTCGAGCCGGTGAGCTGCGGCGGCAAATGGGATTGGGATGAATTGATCCGTGACATGGATCTTTGGGCCGATGATCAGTCCTTGTAGATTGTTGTTTTAATTAGCTAATTTTAAAATAATTTTAGTGGTTTTTTAGCAATTAATTTTAATTTTTTGTGATCATTATTTAAGGAAAAATAGCACTTTGGCCCTTCTACTTTGGAAAATTAATAGATAGCCCCATATACTATAAATCACTTTTTTTCGATCACTTTGCATTTTGAGTCCTTCCGTTCCAACTATAGTCTTCTTCATATTAAATCTGGACACATTTACACACCGACAGAGAGAGATATCGCAGATAGGATACATAGGGTTGGTTAGGGAGGTATCGCAAAGAGTATGGTGAAATAATTTTTTTTTTTGTAGAAGTGTGGGTGCGGAAGCACCCAGATTAATTAAACGGTACTGTTCGGGGGAAAGACGCCTCAATACAATCACAAAACAGAGCTCTTCGGATGTTTGAAGGCCAGGAAACAATAGGATGGATACCCAGTGGGTTACAATGGCCCAAATGGGCAAGGAGGTCAGCTACACAGTTAGCCTCTCTATAGCAATGTTGCACGACTATCTGCCAGTCTCGAGAACGAAGTTGATGAATCTGTTGGAGAATGGAGCCGTGTATGGAGTCCCAAGAAGTCGCCTCCTGAATGGAAAGGACGGCTGCAAGGGAGTCAAGTTCGAGAATCACTTTCTTCGCTCCAAGGTTCCAAGCACGACGGAGGTCAATTTCGGCGCCTCTTAATTCCGCTCTCATAATAGAACATGCTCCCAAATTGGTCGAGAAAGCATCAATTCCGTGGCCTTGGAAGTCTCTAATAACTCCACCCGCAGCTGCAATGCTGTTTGGATGGATGACGGAGCCATCCGTGTTAATCTTGAGCCAGTCGTCCGAGGGCGGGATCCAACTGATGAGCGTCTCTCTATGTCGTCCAACTATATAATATGAAGGGTTTTAAAAGCAGACGTTCTATTCGTCGATTTTATCCTATCTAATTATAGATATATATTTATATTCCCTATTAAAAATTCTTATTAAGCTAATACAAGACTATTGGAATGAATATGGTGTATTGAATGCACATCAATAAACGTTATAAAGAGCAATTTACAGTGTAGGGGCTATCAGTTACGTTGGAAATATGGAGGGGCCAAATTGCTATTTTCTCTTTATTAATTTATGATCTTACGGATTTAGCGGCTGGATCTTAATGAATCGAGCTCAATAAAAGCCCATAGGCTGAGTCCTGAGATATGATCAAAGCCCATTTAAGGGTTTATTTTGTCATTTCCGCATTATTATGGGTTAAATTGTTAATTTCAAGGAGTTACGGGAACCAATTTCTCACTTGTGTAAACTTCAGTGATCAAATCGAAAACATAGAAGAAGAACAACAATACAGTGGAAACTCTGCAAATTGTTTCCAGAATTCCAGCTGCAAGCTCTTTTCTCCGGAAGCAAAACAAATTCAAAGCTATGAATCTCAGCAATCTCATACTATCCAAACCCAGTTCCAGCTCTACTATCACTGCGCTCGCTCTTCCTTCAATTTCAATCCCATTTCCCAGGCTTTCGAATCCTCCGAAGTTCCATTCCGTTCATTGCCTCGAGCCTCCACGCTTCATCGCTGTCCGCGCTTCGAATCCCAGAAAACGACCCGAATCAGTCGTCGCTACTCAATTTCAGAGCGAATCGAACGAATTTTTGGTTGGTGAGGATGGGTCGGAGAGGGATTTGAAAGTGCAAGTGGGAAATGCCGTAGTTCCCTCGTTTATTCCGCCATGGACGAAGCTCAGTTTGACCGATCAGGCCTCCTTCCTAATTTCCTTCGCCGCTTGCACGGTACATTTAGGGTTTTTTCTTTCTTCCGTATGGTTTAGTGTTTTCTCCTCGAATTTGGGATCTTTACGAATCTGGAAGTATGTTTACGGGATTAGAGTTCAACATTCCGTTTCTGGAGCTTCATTTTTGTTGTTTGTATTCTGAATTAGGTTGACATTTGAGAGTTGAATTTCTGTTGCAGACATCTGTAGCATTCACAAGTCTTGTGGTTGCTTCTATCCCTACGCTTCATGTAAGTTTCTTATCAATTTGAGACGAACATCAGAACATGCTTAGAGATTGATATCAGTCCAGCTTATCTTTCATTTTGCTGATTCTCCTGAACATATGAGCTTGTTTTCCTCTCTAGGCAATGGGAAGAGCTGCAATTTCGCTTGCAAAGCTTGCGGATACAGCTCGTGAAGAACTTCCGAGCACAATGGCTGCAGTTCGGCTTTCAGGGATGGAGATCAGTGATCTCACACTTGAATTAAGTGATCTCAGGTGCATATTACTCGATTTCTATGCTAATTTACCTGGTGGTTCTGAATTCACTATATGGTAGTTCATCAGTTACTTAATTTGAAATGGTTGCACCCTATCTTATGAATTAAGATGTTTGTACAAACTGTTGCAGCCATGAAATAACTGATGGGGTCAACAAATCTGCTAAAGCTGTCCAAGCAGCCAAAGATGGAATTGGACAGATTGGTGCTCTAGCTCACCAACATACAATATGTGAGTTCCAGTTCATCTTCTTCGTGTTCCGATTCTCTTCCATTCCTTAGCTTACAAGGGTCTGTCCTGTGTTTTTTCTTCTCTCCGTACTGTCTGATACAGCGATGATTGAAGAGCGAGCCAATCTCCCCGAGATCTCCCTGCAACCGGCTATGGTCGGAGCAGCAAAGAAGACTTCTCGCGCAGTTGGCCAGGCCACCAAGAGCTTCCTGAATATGATCTCTGGAGGTGAAAGGGAGAATGAGAGTAGAGTTACAAGGGTAGAAAAATAACAAACCATTCCCGATTTCGATGCTTCTTCCCCACAAGAATTACATTTTTCTTTTGTACATATCGTAGCGAACCTTACACTCCTAGCCCCCAAATTGTGTTACTGTATGGAGATATTGTAAGAACTGAGTATTACTCTTTTCTGCTTCAATCAAGTTTGGGACACACCAAGTCTGTTTCCATTCAAATTGTATCTCTGTGTATATGTCGAGGAATCGATCGATCCTGCACCGTACAGTATAGTTGCAGACCAAAGTACAGAATTCACTTGAATTTACTGCAGCATGTCTTGTCCATATCAAAATCTGAGGAATCTACGAGGGAGAGAGCTCATCGCCATGATCAACAACAGGAGAGTAGACCTGCGATCGTGTACATTCGAGCAATATTCGATCGTTTTGAAGGATGTAGTTTGGCAAACTATCAACCACTGTAATCAAAGTTGTAAGAAAAACCCAGGTGAAACAAAAGGAAGAACCGCGGGAAACAGAGGGGTAAAATGGTGAAAAAGGGACGAAAATACGTTTCAAGGCTGAACTCCACAAGATATTATTATGAGACTTATCCGAGTTGGATCTTTTTCTGTTCGCTGCCCACCAAGCTTCTTTCTTTCTAAAATTCTTCAATCGACAATTAATAATATCTTCTTCTTCTTCTTCTTCTGCTTGTCATGAACCAGGTATTCCTCTCTTTCTTTCTCCTTCTACTGTGAAATTTGGCTGAATCTCTCTGTTAATACTTCTCCCTTTCTGGGTTCCTGCATTTCCTTCAGAATCCCTACTGTAAACTTCGAACTATGATTTTGATTTGATGTTCCGGGTGCAATCTGGGCTGCTCTTAAATTTCCCCTCTTTGTTTCGTACGATAGTGAACTGAGCTATGGAATTAGCTTGGAAAACCATTATTCATCTGCCTCGTGACGATGTTCTTGGTACAAATGGTGAAACTGCATACCGGAAAAGGGTCCTTGGCCGCCATTACTGTGGTTCACTTGTGATGAAAATTTCCCAGCATAGTAGACGGAATGCCAGAGCATGTTCTCACAGACTGGACACTGAGGTGGGAGTTAGCAGCTCGAGTCGGCTCTTCCCATGGAGAAAGAAGCTTGATTCTTGCTCTAGTACTAGTGCAATCATGCCCAAGGTGGATTATGGATAGTTAAGAGTTCTTCCATCTGTTTGCTAGTCATAACTGTTTGACTGATGTTGTTTATGTTTCCTGTTTATGCTTGTTTCCTTAAGGCGAAGCAGATGATCGAGTTTCTCTTCTCGAAAACGACGAATGTCATGAAGCATAAGTACATGGAAGTGTTGGGGATATTGGCGTTTACGCTGTTGATCGTCCCATCTTCAGCTGATGCTGTTGATGCTCTCAAGACTTGTGCTTGCTTGTTGAAGGAATGCAGGTAACTGTTTCTTTGATTCAGTAAAGATATGATCTTTTCTTCATCTTACAATCTTATTGCTCATTAGACCAGAATTTGCAAAGTGTATCTCGAATCCTTCTTGCGCGGCGAATATTGCCTGCCTCCAGACCTGCAATAACCGGCCTGATGAGACTGAATGCCAGGTTAGTTCTTGTTCTGCAAGGCCTGATGAAATGGTGCAATAAATGGTTGTGATGAATCTGAATTGTGTATACAATCTTCTCGTGTTATAGATCAAATGTGGAGATCTGTTTGCCAACAGCGTTGTGGACGAGTTCAACGAGTGTGCAGTGTCACGAAAGAAGTGCGTTCCTCGAAAATCTGATGTTGGGGAATTCCCAGTCCCTGATCCTGCGGTTCTTGTCAAAAGCTTCAACATTTCAGACTTCGAGGGGAAATGGTTCATCACCAGCGGTCTAAACCCTAGCTTCGATACATTCGACTGTCAAGTGCACAAGTTCAACATCGAGGGCAACAAGCTCGTGGGGAACATATCGTGGAGGATAAAGTACCCCGATGGAAGTTTCATCACTCGTTCTGCAGTGCAGACGTTCGTGCAAGATCCAACGAAGCCCGGAGCACTTTACAACCATGATAATGAGTACCTTCACTATGAAGATGACTGGTGATCAATCAACTCTTCTTCTTAAACTAACTAGTCAGCTGTTCATAACCCTAATGTTCATCCTTCCCTATAGGTATATCCTCTCTTCGAAGATCGAGAACAAGGCAGACGACTACATATTCGTGTACTATCGGGGCAAAAACGATGCATGGGATGGCTATGGTGGTGCGGTCATCTACACAAGGAGTCCAGTCTTACCAGAAACCATTGTACCCGAGCTCGAGAGAGCAGCCAAGAGCGTGGGAAGGGACTTCAGCAAGTTCGTTCGAACAGACAACACTTGTGGCCCCGAGCCTGAACTTGTGGAGAGACTGGAGAGAACAGTGGAGGAAGGTGAGAAGACCATCATAAGAGAGGTTGAAGAGATCGAAGAACAAGTTCTCGAGGCGGAGAAGACCGAATTGACATTGTTGCAGAGATTGGCAGATGGGTTTAAAGAGCTACAGCAGGATGAGGAATACTTCCTGAGAGAGCTGAGTAGGGAGGAGATGGACATATTGAAAGGACTGCAGATGGAAGCAAATGAACTGGAGAAATTGTTTGGAAATGCTTTGCCTATAAGGAAGTTGAGATAGTTTTTAGAATTCTTGATTGTATATTGATTCACTACTTCCATACTATCTGAGAAAGATTCATAGTGTTTTGCATTGATTTATATAAGGGGGAATAGCGGTTTAAATCGCTCTTTTTACTCTCTCTTACTTTAGCCACTTTGACGTTTTTGTCTTTGTTAACGTTGATTGATGTGCATTCAGCACACCACGTAATTGAATTACAAAATCTAGTGGAATTGAATTCAAGGGGAATTGACTATTCCACTGTAATTGAATTCTTTGTTTTTCGAGACAAAATTGGTAAAATACAAAAGGAATTGTCAATTCCTTTTCATTTGTGTGGGAATTGAATTCCAACTAAATGGTGGAATTGGAGCCCAAATGGAATTGAATTCCGGATGGATTCTCACATTATTAGACGAAAAGACATGGAATACAACCGAATTTTACCAAATCATGGCTCCCAAATCATGCGAGGAAAACATCTTCTATAGTTTTATGGAAACAGTTGCTAATGTGGCATGCCGATATGTCCAGACATAACATTAAGAAGACAAAAGTCGTAACGAAATAATCCCAACGACAAAATGGCTGAAATGGTGCAGCAGATCGATGTATAGTGCAGCAGATGACTATCTGTTAAGTTGAGAAAGTAAATGGGGCAAACTGATATTTTCCATTCATATATCACAGTAAAATTCAAATTCTCTGAGGTGCAAGCAAGAACATGTACAGAAACAAGATTAAAGAGAGCAAACTGAAGATCTTATTGAACAAACAAACAAACTATAAATCGAAAGATAAGAAATTTGATGAAATTTCAGTGACAGTAATGACCAAACCAGCATAACTTCCCACCACCTTCACAACCTGCAATTCCCTGTTCTTCATCATCTCTGCTATGAATCCACCACAGCATATTACTAACAGAGTTCCCATCATCATGACCATTCAATCTCTTCGTCTTCTCCAAAGCACTCCCTTTATCATAAACAGCTTCCAAAGCATACACAAACCCTTTCCATCCTTCACCAACTCCTTCCCTGTTCAACGCCGGCAATGTCCACTCCACAAGCTGTCTAGTAAACCCAGAATCAGAGAACACAACCTCTGTAATTGGCAGCAATGGCAGCACCTGAATTCCAAGCCTGCATTCTTTCCATTCCGGAGGTGCAAACCATAACCCACCGTCTCTTTTGGTAGACCAAAGCACACCCACAACTCTGTTCTCAGATGTGAAATCTGGTGCGTATATGCTGTCACCTTCCTTCACATGCCACCATGTTTGAGCAGCTTGAATCTCCAGTGCAGTAAGGATTGAACCGATTGACACAAGATGTGTATCGCCATATGCTAATCCCATCAATGCTGCTGCGTAGTAAGCATTCACAGCTTCGCTTGTGCTCTCCTGATTGCGCCCATCTGCGAATTCGGTTAGCCCTCCTGCCCAAGAATGCAGCTTGTATAAGTCGAAGCATCTCAGACGCGTGTAGCTCGAATTTACACTCGAATTTGATCGCTTCCCCAGGCTCATGAAATCAGCCATGAGGGAGTAAGCTTGTGGCTTGTACTTCCTCCCCCAAGATGGGTCGATCTTGGCGAGAACTGCAATGCCGTAGAGGAAGTAACCCAGATGGAAATGGTGATCGTTGTAGATTCCGAATCCGAAATCTGCACCGGAATCTGTAAGCCCTTGCTTGGTGATGATCCCACCCCATTTGCTGTCGTACAGAAATCCATTTCCGTTGAAGGTTCCATTCAACCATGGCTCAATTGCTTCCTTCAGGAACTTCCTAACAGCTGGAATTACATCAGGAAACCCTACTTCCTCTGCTATCATTGCTAATCTCGCCCCTCTTGCAATCAATTTCCCGTAGAAGTAAGAAGACGTTGTAGCAATGGCGGATGCATTCAACCCATCAACATCTTTGCAAAGCGCGTCAACGATTTCATTATAACAATCGTCTCGGATTCCCTTGATTGAATGCCAGGTGACGGAAATTGGATCCGATTTCAATACCCACGAGTCTCCGACGACGGCGACGAGATCTCCGTCCATGCTCCTGTACTTCAACCCGTCCAAAACGGCGACGTCGCAATCCTCATCGTCGGAGGAGGATAAAAGCTTGAGATGCAGAGGATGAGCAAGCATGAGCAAATCCCCGTACCCTTTCTTCTCCCATCGATACTCAACGGAGAAGGGTTTCGTGAACGCTGCGTGGCCGGAAACAGGGTAGCAGGAGCTGAACCGATCGAGAATCGACTCCGAATCAGGGTCCGATTCGTTCGGCAGAACGGCGATCCTCAATATGCCGCCGGAGTAAGCTGCGATGGTGACTGAAGAAGGCGTGTGTGTGAGATTAATCGGAGAAGACGAATAGATAACCCAGGTCTGATTGTTGTTGAGATTAAGTTTGTACTTGTTGAGCGAATTCGTCGATGAACAGCAAGAGAGAATCGCATGGATCGTAGAGATTGAAATCGAGGTATTCCTCGGGACGAGGCAAGTAATGAAGGGGCTTCCTCGAACAAGATAGAATCGGAGATTCGAAGACGGGAAATCGAGAGTAAGGCTTAGGTCGCTGAACGAAGTGATGACATGGTCGCCGCCGTTAGGGTTACGACCGTCATCGCCGGAGAGGGTGAGATCAGGGGTGAAGACGTGGTAAGTGAAAGACGAATTGTGGAATAGAGAAGGATAGGAGATGGAAAGAGACGAGTTCGCCGATTTGACGATGTAAGGATGGATGTATTCCGGCTGATCGCCATTTTTGAGGGTGAAGTTCTGGAAGAAGGAATTTGTGGGGAGCGGGGAAGAGAGGAGGGAAGAGGAGAAGAACTTAGACGGATCTGGGAGAACGGTGGAGTTCTGCTGAGGGAAGTGGAATGGAAACGACGGCTTTGGATTCGGCATGACGTCGGCGGGGCGGCGGCGATTGGGGTGAGCTGCTCCGGCGGCGGCGGAGGAGGTATAAATGGAGGTGAAGAAGAAGAAGAAGGGTTGTTTCTGATGACGCGTCTTTTATTGAAAGGCTTTATAATTACGGTTTTGACCCGTCGGGTCAGCTTCTTAATCATTGTCTCCTGATTGGCTGATTGACTAATTCTCTGCCACGTCAGCCATGCATGCAATCAATGATTAATTTGACTTTTTTTGATTTGTTTAATGATGATTAGGTAATGAGGATGAAGTTTATGGAGCAGTTTGATAAGATGGATAAGATGGAGGAGTAAGGTTGGATTGGAAGAAAAGACAAAAGAAGAAGGCTGTTGTGGGTTTTGATTCTAAGTGAGGTGTTTGGTTTGTATATATGGGGTATAGTGTAATCTTAGGAAGATGGGAAGGTATATGCAAAGGGTGTTTGGAAGAGAAGAGAATCAAAGATGAGAAATTTAGGATACAATTCGATAGTTCGTGACACGATATCGTTGATATTCTAAAAGTATGATGTACCTTTGTGACGACGCTGGAAGAGAATGTAGTATTGATGAAGTTTCATCAGCTTTTTCGAGTGGTTCGTATTCGGTATACAAAATGTGTTGTTTATGTCGTTTTCTTTAGAATGAGATAGAGTTGTTTATGTCGTTTCTCAGAATGAGATAGAGCGGTTTGTGTTCGGTGTACGGAACGTGTTGTTTATGTCGTTTCGCAGATCAAGATAAAAGTTTTATTGGTCATTGTCATTGATGCCATATGAGTTGATAACAGATGATCATGGATTGTGCAAAGTATGTTACCTGAGAAGTAACTGACCAATTAAAGAACGTGTCGTTTATGTCGTATTCCCCAAAATAAGATAAAAGTTTCGTGTTCATTGCCATTGACATACATTGGCTCTATAAAGTATGTTACTTGCGAAGGAACTGATATCAGGTTATGTGCATTCTCAGATCAATCTCATGATTTTGATAGTTCTTTTACCAGCAACAATCATATTCCAGGATAAGATAGAGCGGTTCATATTCGATGTACAAAACATGTTGTTTATGTCGTTTAGCAGATCGAGTTCCATGTTCATTGTCATTAATGCCATATCGGTTGATAACTACTAGGCAACAAGATCATTTACCAACAACATCAGTACATCATAGGTAAATGGCTACAGATTTCATTGAAACTTGCTTAATGTAACAAAACACACTTAAATTGGTTCAGAAAGAACCAGTATTGCACAGAGAAAGTAACACATACAAGCTCTTGAAAGAATAATGGGGAATTATTCAAGAGTGACTAAAGCTAGCAGCAATAGGAATCACAATCAGAAGAACAATCACCAGCAGAAGAATAACACCAATGCACATCCACTTCCTCCCACTCCTCTGGTAATCTTTAGCAGTCTTGAGCTCTTTCGTCCCATCTTTCACATAATGACTCGCATTCAATACATGGTGCTCAATATCATCCAGCTTCTCACCTTGAGTCTCCACCATGATCGCCATGTCCATGAACACCTGATGAAGCTCCAAAAGGCTCTTCTCAATCTCCTTAGCAGCATCATGCCTGTCCTGTATCTCCACAACAGTCTCCAGCACTTTCCCTCTCCCATGCTCTTGAATTGCACGCTTCAGAAACTGCTCACCTCCATGGCCATCCGAGATTATCTTCTCGATCACTTCCTCGTCTGGGTACTCTCCAGTGACAGTGAAGTACCTCCTCCCAACTGTTTCCTTGTGCTCTGTCATCATCCTCTGCCTCAATGCTTGGAAGTCCACCATCAGCTCCTTCAGCTTCTTTCGCAGGCCGTTTGTGACTGCAACTCTGGTTCGATAGATCGGTGTTCCTTCCTTGAAACCGGAGAGACGCCTGTTGGAAGCGTTGGCACGGTCCATTTCCTCGAGCTGGGATTTGATGGCCTTGGCCTTCTTGAGGACGGTCATGATGTCGGAGTTGATCTTGTCGCGAAGGGACTTCAATGTCTCGGGCTTGTGGAGGGATTTGCTCTCGTCGTTGGTTTCCTGGAGATTGAATAGAATCTCTTTGATTGATTCCATTTCTTTCTGTACTGCATCTGCTTCCTCGAGGAACAGCCCTAGGTTAGTGTCCATGGTGTTTGTAGCATTGCCCATCTCGAGATCAGCTTCGAGATCTTTCAAGGCCTCTTTCTTCAGGTCCACGTAGTTGGTCCAGGATTTGGTCATCAAATCATTCATCTTGGCAAGTTTTGTGAAATCCCCACTTCAGTGAGACCTAAAATCAAACACCTGGAGTGCACAAACGCAAAAATTGCAGAAAATTGAGGAACCCATGGAAGAAGAAACACAGGACTTGTTCATGAAATGAGTCATAGTCAGACTAGAAGATGAAAAATAGGAGTTCGGAATGGAAATCAGTTCTTATACTAATTCGTTCCACAAATCATTCATCTTGGCAAGTTATGAGAAAGACCCACTTCAGTGAGACCTAAAATCAAACACCTGGAGTGCACAAACGCAAAAATCGCAGAAATTTGAGGAACCCATGAAAAAGAAACAGGGGATTTGTCGGAGATCGGAATGGAAATCATTTCTAAAGCTAATTCGTTCCATATCTGGATGGGTTAAAGCTAAACACAGCAAATAAGATTGAACAATAAATGAAGCAGGGGAAGCTTACCTTGTTAAGACGCGAAGTGGGTGTTTCTAGGGTTGATGATCTGATTTGAAATCGGGAAAGAAGGATCAGAATTGGCAAGTGGGTACTTCGTCTTGTGAGAAGGTTGATGATCAGTGCAGAATCTGGAGAAGTAAATTTTGAATTGGTAATGAATTGAAGCGATTCCCAATTTTAAAGGGGAAAAGAAGAAATAGATAGCCGTTGCCATAAAGCTCCCAACGGCTATTTTATTTTCTTTTTTGTTTATTAATTTTTTTTTGTCCCTTAGTGTTTTATTTAATTTCTCATTATTGCTTTGGGCCCAAGAAGTCAAATGAACCAACGGCCCATAATGGGTTTTTTTTTCTTCTTCCATAACCTTGCTATGATTCAAAACACAAAGACTACACGTTCAAGAAACTCGTGAAATTTCAACCACAAATCTTTTACGTTTAGCATTTCTAAGTGTTGATAGAAAAAATTGGGGAATACGACCTAGTCTACATTGGTATGTTAATTTATCTTTGATCATTGTTTTTACAATGATCAAAGTTTGGTGTCGTTGTTGAAGATTTCTATTTGTGTGTGAAAGAACGTGTGATCTGTTAATTATTCACCAATTGTACATACCATCTTTTCTTTTCTTTTCATGTGCGAGTTTCACCTGAGTAGTTCTTATTTAGTGTACCGATGCAGGAATACAAGAGAGATCACCAGTGGTGGAGTTATAACGAGCAATAACCGTCACTCAAGGACCCATATATATATCCTCCACCTTACTACTACGATCCATAGTGGAGCTATAACCTTCAACATTCATTGAGTTTTGAAGATCACTTGTCGTACTATGAAGATCCACCACCTGGTCATTACCGCCTAAACGTCTCAGGTTATGATTGGCTTACTGAAGATGACACTGCAAAGTGGACATGATTATGATGTTGTTCAAAGAGAGCTTGAAAAGGGAATGACAAAGAACTCTATCGCAACAACCAAGTTACTTGCAGATTAAGGACTCAGTGAAGATGTCACGTTCGATGGTGAACACTTATATTCTAAAGTCACTCATTGTTATTATTGACATATTAGTAAAGGAGACTGAAGAAGAACTCGTTTTTAGGAAAATCTCGCTAACTATAAAGCCTCATATTAATTATGAACTACAATATCGGTTATGATTCCACCAAACAAAGTTGAGACCCTCCAGAGGCCAAGAATGATGAAGCACACATACTCATCCCATAAGTCCTTTTCAATCCCAACATAAGCTTGGATCGGAGATGACACACCATGATACCTATTCTCTCTCTAAGTATTCAAGTTTAAGAGAAGAAAACCATTACAAAATATAGTCGAATGACTGGAATGTTACTTACCCAAACTTGAGTGACCAAAAATACTATTAATCCAATAATAACAAAGATGTCGATACTTTTAGCTTTTTAGTTAGACATATATTATTTATGTGTTACTCATACATAATTCGTATTAATGCGATTGAATGTTTGGTTCAGTGGCGGAGCCACCCATTAGGTTGGGGGTGCCTTGCAGCCTCCTTGGCTGATTTACTAAAATAATAATTCACTTGCCTTTACAAAGGATTGAACCTGCAGGTTAACATTAGCATTCCTTACCATCAGACTACATAAACATACTTATCATTATATGTCACAACTTGTATCTATAGTTCATCTCTCTCGACTCTAATTTCCACTATCGACATTGTGACACGGCTGATTGCCCCACTCTCTTCGTATGTCCTGATTTTCGCGTTGTTGTGTAAATTTTTATCTTACTGTCTATCAAGTTGACATTTATTCTCTTTGTTGTAACAAATATGGAAAGATAATTTTTACTCATGAAATATATCAAGAATGAGATCGAAATCGAATGAATGATGCAAGGACGGAGCCAGGAGCTCCAAGCGGGGTCTCCGGACCCCACTCAACAAATGATTTTTTTAAAACTATATGTAAAATCGTAACATAGATGCTTAAAATTGAATATTGGATCCCACTTAGATTTTATTAGAACTCTTATTATTCGATCATTTTGCTGATTTTTTATTTTGGACTCAACTTGGAAAATTTTCTGGCTCCGCCATTGGAATGATGAGTGGTTGTGCGATGAAATGTTGGCATATGTTAAACAAGATTTGTGTGCTGGTTTGGATAAAGAATTTATTCTACAATGCTCCCATAATATGAAATCTCGTCATGATTTTGTGTAAACAGTGATTATTAGGTTATTATATGGATCTTAAGTATTATTTTTTTGAATTTTTTCATTCATCATCGCCTTTTCTATTATGTGATTAATTTTTGTATTCCGAACGAAGCACCCCCTTGGTGAATTTCCTGGCTCCGCCACTGGTTTGGTTGTACTATAAGAGGTGTTATTGTTGTAGAGATTCTCAACTACTACTTCGGATCTAGATTGTTCAACAATCAGCAACTAGGACCGCTCATTTAGTGGGACATACAACATTTAGATATTATTTCTCAAGCAGGGTGACAATGAACTTTATTATTTGGATCAATACTCGATTTTTTTTTTCAATCTAAATATCTCTCCATAGAGCTTTTTTTTTGGTAAAGAAAGATTCATTACTCTACGAATGCAAGTTCAGAGATACAAGCCAGTGAGAAAAGTCAACCATCCCAGAAAGAGTATAGAGTGAAAAAGACTTTTTTGTCACAAAGTCGACAGCTCAATTACAAAGCCCGGGAACATGATGGAAAGTGGAATGAGGAATGGTGGATTGAGGAACAAAGAGAGAGAACTTCTTTTCAAAAAAATGGCGCCATATGATGAGTGAATCGAGATCTCGTGACGGAAATGAGAAATAACTTCTAGGGAGTCACCTTCAAAAATAGCCTTACGCACACCCTTCTCTCGAGCCCAAAGCACAGCTTCACAAAAACCCAAAAGCTTTAGGGACGTCACGTTAGAGAGACTAGAAAATATCTTAACACAAACATCCACAATTTGCCCTCACAGTTGCGCATACCCACCATTCCCATCTGAGCTAGTCAAGGCCTCCTCCAGAATGGGTGAAGTTCAATGTTGACGTAAGTACGGGTTCTGGGCTGGTGGGGGCCGAGTCGAGCTACTCGTATGACCCTTCGAGGAAATGTGATATCCATATTTTTTAGGGTAAAACTGTGTCATATCATTCAATGAGTGGTAATCCGACAAATACAACAAAGTGCCTCATCCAACCAACTCGGAGATGTCTCACCCAGAATAGGTGAAAAACTAAGTTACGTGACTGCGTAGCAAGTACATGAGCAACTACGTTAGAGATGCTTAGCAAGAAAATGTGATATCCATTTGAAAATATTAAATTGACTAAATGAAAAACATTCACCATTTAATAGTTTAAATTCTTGAACGGTTGAACCTCATCTTCTCCCCATTATTATTTTATGGGTTAATAACCTTTTTGGGTTAGTTACTTAAAAGGTCACTAAACTTTGACCAAATAACCCGGTGGTCACTAATCTTCAAAAAATTTCTTAGCAGTCACACAACTTTGGCCGATTATCCTAGCAGTCACTACCGTCTACGAACATCCAATTTTCCATCCATTTGCATACGTGGCGGTGCCATCAAGGCAGCCACATCATCTACATTGCCACATCATCTAAACCAAACCCAAAACCCAAAACCCAAACACTCACCCTAACTACCAAACCAAACCAAAATCTAAACCAAATCAAACCCCCCTCTTTCCTCCTCCTTCCTCCTTCCTCCTTTCTCTTCCTCCTTTCTCTTCCTCTTCCTCTTCTCCAATCTCCAGAATCCTACCGCCGCCCACACTCCTTACCGTCGCCGTCGCCGTCTTCGTCGCCGCCGCCGCAGCCTTCGTCGTCGCCGCCGCCATGGACGCCATGGAGAAAGTGAAGGACGCCATGGACGGATCTGGATCTGGCGTCCGGATCTGGGTTTGTTTCCCGAGCAGCGTGGGGAGAACTCTGAAAGGAAGGGATTTCTGAGGCGAATCCATTGAGACGAAGAACATTGGTATGGCTACCTTCTGATGCATCTCCTGACTACCCACGAGACCGACTAGGTCAACGAAATCGTGGAATAGAGAGCGAGCTCGCTGTCGTCAGAGTTGAAATCAGAGAAAGGGGTTGAAATCAGATCTATTGTGGTTGCTGCTTGGGTGGCCGTTGGACTTCTCAGATCTGCTTGTGGTTGTTGTGTTGATGGGGTGAGACATCGGAGCTTGGCGACATCGGCGGGTGGGGTTGAGGGCGGTGGTGAGTGGGTCGAGATCTGGAGTCACGGTGGCGGCGGTGACGGCGACTTCGGTGGCGGCGTCGGTGCGGCGGCGGCGACCTGGTGGGGATGGCCGGCGGCGGCGGCCTGGTGGGGTTGGCCGGCGACGCCGACCTGGTGGGGATGGCCGGCGCGCCGCCTGGTGGGGATGGCCGGCGGCGGCCTGGTGAGCAGAGATGGGGAGATCTGAGTTTTGGTAAGGGAGAGAGCAGAGATGTGGAAGGAGGAGGGAGAGAAAGTGAGATTGGGTTTTGGTTTGAGTTTTGGTAATTGGGTTGGGTGTTTTGGTTTGGGTTTTGGTTAATGAGTTTAGTTGATTGGGTGAAAATTTGCCACGTAAGCTGACTTGTGTGACGTGGAATCCCAATTGGCATGTCCACATAAGCTGACTAACGGAAAATTGGATGTCCGTAGACGGTAGTGACTGCTAGGATAATCGGCCAAAGTTGTGTGACTGCTAAGAAATTTTTTGAAGATTAGTGACCACCGGGTTATTTGGTCAAAATTTAGTGACCTTTTAAGTAACCAACCCCACCTTTTTGCCCCTCTACTATGCAAAGTTAACAAACATATCCCTTTACTATTTTCTAACCGATTTAACACCTTCTACTTTGAAAAGTTTAACAAATATGCCCCTCCATTTGTCTTTTCATCTATTTTTCATCTAATGAGTTGATTATATGTGCTACTTCATATTAGTTGTACACTTTATCGTTGATTGGAATGTTCACAATCCAAAATTATTTAAATTAGAAAGAAAAAAAAAGGAATACCACAAAAACACATCGATACATAATGGTGATTATAATGCTTTTCCATTTTATTTTTTTTTAATTTAAATATTTTCACCTTGTGGACGTCCTGATCAGTGATGTTGTGGACAAATAGTATGACGTAGCACGTAAAATTAACTCATTAGACGAAATATAGATGAAAAGATAAATGGAGGGACATATTTGTTAGAATTTTCAAAGTAGATGGTGTTAAATCGGTTAGAAAATAGTAAAATGGTATGTTTGTTAACTTTGCATAGTAGAGGGGCAAAAACGTGTATTAACCCTTATTTTATTTACCTTTTTTCACAATTAATGACGAAAATCAAAATTAAAAAAAGGGGTGTTCACCGTGATCTCAACTTGTAACAAGTTCTAGACTTGGATAACCTGTAATCTCAACTTGTAATAGGTTACATACTCACATAACTTGCTATCTCAACTCGTAACATGTTGCACACCCATATAACCGATTATCTCAAGCAATAACAGATTACACACCTGAATACCTTGTTATCTCAACTTGTAACAGGTTAACAAGTTACTCGCCAGAGACTTGTCAACTGATAATCGAAAAAGTCATAACTCGGTCACCGAAAATATTGTTGAAAACCCAATGAACACTCAACCAAGACTTGTTGGCATATCGTCAGAAACTTGTCGACCGATTGTAAAAAACTCATTAGTCAGTCACTGGAGACTCACCAAATGAGTTATGTAATTAATGATTTGATTAATGGTCTAACTGGGAACTCTTATTGTGAGGACCCTATAAGGGTCCTTATATAAGGACACCATTCGCAGCCGTTGGATGAGGATCCTAATCTAACGATGGGAACAAGTTATGGACAGTTTCAGATCTGGATCCTGATCCAACAGCTACGAATGGTGTCCTTAAATAAGGACCCTTATAGGGGTCCTCACAATAGGAGTTCCCGGTCTAACTACTCCTAATAACTTAGACTACTAGATTGATCAAATTTCAAGGTACCAACCCTTCATCTAACGGCTTATATTCACGTTTATAAGTTAAAACACTTGGATGAGGTTTGATTTTGATCCGTTCCTGCCATAATTTAAAAGAAAAGAAAATGGGATGAAAACAAAAAGAAAAAAAAAATTAAAAAATCATTTACCTGAGGAAAAGAAAAGAAAAGAAAATAAGAAATAAAAATGAAAAAGCGAGGAAGAAAACAAGACAGAGTCCTGCAAAATGTCTTTTAATCCCACGAAACCGTTCTTTCAATTCCAGAAAGATGATTTCAACTCAAGATCGTTAGGTAAATCATCTCCCTTCTTCCGTTTCCAAATTCCGTTCCATATATGTAAAATTCAATCACTCTTCCGATCTTCTCCACTTCTCATCCTCCTCAGCAATCCTCCTCCTTACTTTGGAGATCGGCGGCGATGGGTGCGGTGAAGTCCGCGATCGGAGATGTCATCTTCACTTCCTCGTGGATGTTCATTTCCTCCATGTTTGGACTGTTTACGAGCCTCATAGCCACTGCGCTTGGCGTTGAGAAGATGTTCTGGGCGTCTATTTTCATCACTACGGTCCTTATTTTCCTCTTCGTGTTTGTCTTCACTTTCATCGGCGAGTTTCTCGGTGGTGCCAGTTTCAATCCTGCCGGGAATGTCTCTTTCTACGCGGCTGGGTTTGGTGGCGACACTCTCTTCTCCTTGGCCCTCAGATTTCCTGCTCAGGTGAAGGAATTTTCTGTTTAGAATTCGCGATCCACTTGAATTGAGTAACGTTATAGATTTCTCTGGGAATTCTGCTTTCAATCTTAGCTTCCTAACTCTGCGTTGATCTTGATTTTGGGGTCTCTTCAGTCCTCTGTTGCTCCTGTTTTGTTCTTGATTAAAATTGGGAAGAATTGTTTGAGAAATGTTGCAAGTTGAATTTCATGGTTTTGGTAGAATGGGAAACTTTCTGCCAGAAAAACAAACTATGGTGTGAATTATGATTGCTTGCTGTTAATTTTTGGTTAGGTCTTCCTGTTTGTGTAGAACATATGATCCAGAGGTGATGAAAACCCTGTATACAAAGTTTTTCTCTGTCTATAATGTTGCTTAAGGTTTCTTATTAATGCAGGCTGCAGGTGCTGTGGCCGGTGTATTAGCTGCAACGGAGGCGATGCCATCGCAATACAAACACATGCTTGGAGGACCAAGCTTAAAAGTTGATGTGCACACCGGTGCTATTGCAGAGTGTGTGTTGACCTTCGTGATTAGCTTTGCTGTTCTTGTTATAATCATCAAGGGTCCTCGGAACACACTAGCGCAGGCGTGGTTGCTTGCTGTTACGACTGTCAGCATCGTTGTTCCTGGATCTGGTTATACTGGACCATCCATGAATCCTGCCAATGTGAGTATTCCTCAACCTCTCCATGTTTTTTTATCAAGTGCAGTGCTTTGAATGGTGTATTTCATTGCATATAGAATATAGTTACTTTGAAAATCAAAAAGAGCTTGTGAATTGTGATCGTATTTTCCCAATCCATCCTATTCATAGACAAAACTTGTGGGGTGCTTAAACTTCAGCTTGACAGACTAACCGATAAGCTATGGGAATTCAGATCAACACTTTACTAGCATGTCTAATTAATTTGTGCCGTCATTGTTGTTAAGAGTTTTCATCACTTCACAACATAACAATGAAAGTTAGGACTAGGATGGCAAGAAATATGCTTTCAATTTAGTCACAGTTTTCCCTTGTTCATTGCATCCAGTTTTCAATGTTTCCATGCAATTTAGATTTCACACTTGGATTTTGTATGGTTCTTGTTCATTTCATGGAAGTCTTGGCATATATTCGGCTGTACGTCTGTCCTTATGCCGGTATTCCTTTATGCTTCGGTGCTAAAATTGGTTCTGCTTGCTGAAGGCATGCACAAACCATACACCATGTAAATTTGTAGAATGTAATATTTTGACGCATATTAGTTAACGGAATGATGTTCCGTTAAACGTAGCAGCCGCTTTGTGAAATTATGCAATGGGTAAGCTTTAAACTAAGATGAGATGGAGACTTGATATAGAAGGATTGAAAGAGAGAAACTAATGCGGTTGGGTGCACCTATTAGATTCTCTAGCAAGAGATCAGAAATTATAAGTATTTGATCACCACCATTATGGATCTCGTAATCCACTCGATGACTGATCTTTTCGTCATTGCCCATTGTCTCTAAACTAGATGTTTCCCTTTGGCATTCTTACACAGATAAAATGTTCATTCTTATTGTCGTTTATCGGGTTAGCGTGGAACGTTAATATATGCTTGATGTCAGATGCCATACCCGGTATCCAGTATCCACCATTTGTATCAAGGTGCTACCGAAATGAATGATGTACCGATTTTCGTTGTTTCTACTGCAGGCATTCGGGTGGGCGTACGTAAACAAGTGGCACAACACATGGGAGCACTTCTACGTATACTGGATCTGCCCTTCCGTGGGGGCAATATTGGCTGCCTGGATGTTCCGACTAGTGTTCCCGCCTCCAGCACAGCCGAAACAGAAGAAGGCCTGAAAAGAGAAGCAAAATCGCAGAAAATGGTGGTGGCTAGTTATGTTAGTCCAGGTAGAGTGCAGGGTCTGGTTCAATGTAGTTAGAACTAAGAACTGGTTGGGTATCAACTTTCATCATAAAGATCAGTTTATGCTTCTCCAGCTTGTTCTTTGTAATATTTGCAGCACAGCAGCAGCCATTCCTTTCTTAAATTATATGATAAGCTTCTTCATCCATTTTCCTTAAGCCTAGTTTGTTTCTGATTCCTGTGGCAATCAGAGCCATTAGTATCTGCAGAACTGCAGTTAAAAGGAAGTTTGTTCTGTTAAAATTCTACTAGTTGAGCTCAAGGTGATAAGGACAATGTAAACTAACAATGATGATAATTGACCAACTGAGTCATCAAGGCCCGTCTAGCTCAGTTGGTAGAGCGCAAGGCTCTTAACCTTGTGGTCGTGGGTTCGAGCCCCACGGTGGGCGTATTATTTTTTTCCATTCATACTCACTAGTCTGTTAAGGATTCAAAGATAAGTGATCAGTTTATCAACGATCAAAAAGTTAGATGACTGATTCGTTATTTAACTGCTCGGATCCGGGTCGGAATCTATCCAACCAAAATCGATCCTTCTTCATCTCTGTTTCTTCTTCCCCGGCTCTCATTTCTGGTTCACGCTTCACACTTTCCGTTTGTTTCCCGGGAAGAAGAAGAAGAAGAACCTCACTCTTTTAAGTAGCATCGCCAACTCAGTAGATCGTACATTGTACATCGTGATTACCACTGATTTGATCGGCAGGCTAATTCGAGGGGAGGAGAGCTGGATCCGTCTCAGGAACCAGCGCCGTCCTTGAAGGCACCAGCCGCCTCCTCCGCCACCACTAGTAACGGTCAGATCCGGTACCGGACTCCTTCCTCCGCCGAACTCCTGGAGGCCGGAGCCACTTCCCCGACTAATTCCGACCATCCCGTCGTCCCTCACGACAGGATGAACAAGCGCAGCTCTCTCCGCCACGAGAGTTTCTCCGATAAGATGCATAGGTACCGGAGTGTTCTGCTGGTGGTCTCGATTCCTTTGATTCTGATCGGATTCGTGTTGTTCGTGATGCCTGGTAGTGAAGAGTACGAGATCGCTAACAGGAAAGTGTCCCCTAGTTTGAAGTACTCTAAGAACTATGCGGTTATTTTCGATGCTGGGAGTTCTGGGAGTAGAGTTCATGTTTTCTGTTTCGATCGGAATATGGATCTTGTTCCAATTGGCAAAGATCTGGAGCTGTTCGTCCAGGTATATTGAATTATCGGTGTTTGGCTGACAATGCCATTGGCTCGTGAAATTTCAATTCGGTTACAATGTATAGCTATTGACTATTGTATCTTGTGTCTTGTTGCAGCTTAAGCCTGGGTTGAGTTACTATGCAAAGGACCCGAGAGCAGCAGCTGAGTCCCTCACTTCTCTTCTCGATAAGGCAGAAGGTACTGTGCCGAAGGAATTGCGATCAAAGACTCCAGTTAGAGTTGGGGTGAGTTATCTCTCATTGTTCTTTTTTGGGGATTCAGTAGTATTGTGGATGAATGTTGAGAAAATGCTGATGTTCTGGCTGTTGGGCGTTGAAATTGTTTCTGGTAGGCAACTGCAGGCTTGAGGACATTGGAAGGCGATGCATCAGATCGAATTTTGCAAGCGGTAATGGAGTCTTCAGTTTTAAATTTATTAACTGGATCACTGGTTCTTCCTTGCTGTCCTTGCAATCTTATTAGTACCGTACTCATTGTTACTTGTGAATTTTAAGGTTAGGGATCTTCTGAAAGATCGAAGTACCTTGAAATCTGATGCAAATTCGGTCACTGTCTTGGATGGTTCTCAAGAAGGTTCTTATCAGTGGGTATGTTGCTTTGAACCTTTATTTATCTGCTGGTCTTATACGTCGAAATTGCTGTAATATCATCCACAACTAATATGCTGCAAGATCGGTTTACAGCTCTGTATGATCTGTATAAAGTAGTTTTACTAAAAAGAAAGCGAGCAATATATGCAGATGAAAAGGATTGAAAAGTGACTTTGCACTGCATTGAAAATGATAACAACATGCATATATTGACTTGAAGAAGAAAAATATATCTGGTGATTCAAGCTCAATGTACATAATATAGAACATAATTGAACCAAGCTCCATTTGGTGCGAGGTTGGTCGGTTTCCCATGTTTCATATCCTTTTCTGCAATTGGTTTTCAGGTCACCATTAATTATCTCCTAGGAAAGTTGGGAAGGTCGTATACCAGTACAGTCGGGGTAGTTGATCTTGGTGGAGGATCAGTTCAAATGGCGTATGCCATTTCCGAGGCAGATGCAGCCAAATCCCCGAAGTTGACAGGTGGAGAGGATACTTATGTACACAAAATGCTTCTGAAGGGAACAACATATTACCTCTATGTTCACAGGTCCACTTCAATAACCTTCAGATCTTAAATAATCTCATTCGTTGTTCTTCCGAGGCATTAGAAACTCCACTTCTGCTCTGATATTCTCTGGCTTGTGGCTCATGCAGCTATTTGCACTATGGATTACTAGCTGCTAGAGCAGAGATGTTGAAGGTTTCTGATGGTTCCTCCAATCCATGCATTTTGGCTGGTTATGACGGTACGATAAATTGCTTTTGCACTCGTTAATTTGCATATGTTACCAAGATCTTATGCATCTGAAGTAAGTTGCCTTTTTACGTAAGGATTCATGCGTCTCGATTGGAAAAGATGAAAGGTATAGGGATCACAAGTTATTTGTTGATCTCAGTCACATTTCATGTTTGATGTGGTAGTTTATGTTGTCTCTCTGCGATACACTTTAACTCGCTCAGACAATTTATCCGTGCTCACTGGGTTTTCATCTGGTTATCCTTGAAGGTACATACAAGTACGGAGGAGAAGATTTCAAGGCAGCTGCCTCTCCAAGCGGTTCTAGCTTGGAAGAGTGCAGAAGGGTAGCTGCTAGGGCACTGAAAATCAACGAGACGACATGCGAGCATATGAAATGCACCTTTGGTGGAATATGGAATGCGGGGGTGGAGATGGTCGAAAGAACCTATTCATCGCTTCATTCTTCTTTGATAGAGCTGCTGAGGTATTCTTTATTTCTGCTTCTCGAATTACCGGGACTATAATCATACTTCTGATCCTAACGGCTAAAAACAAAAACCATTACAGGCTGGTTTCATTAACCCCAAATTACCAGTTGCGAAAGTTCGTCCATCTGATTTCGAGGAAGCAGCTAGACGAGCTTGTGAAACCAAGCTCGAAGCTGCCAAATCCACTTACCAAGATGTAGAAGAGGGTAACCTGCCATATCTGTGCATGGATCTTGTTTACCAATACACATTGCTCGTTGATGGCTTCGGTAAGGCCTCACAATCTTCAGCTGTTAATTTCCTTCCCCGTTCTATATTACGAGTATCTACAACTTAATGCAATCATTCACCCTCACTCGTACGTAGGTCTCAGTCCTTGGCAAGACATCACCCTCGTGAAGAAGGTTCAATACGGGAATTCCCTCGTCGAAGCTGCATGGCCATTAGGTAGCGCCATCGAGGCTGTATCGGCTTTATGATTTCTGATTCGGTATGATCATGCTGCTGATATGAGATCAGTGCATCTGCAATTTTTACCTTCAGCAGCATAGCAGCAGGAGCTTCATTTTTATCATTATTCTGTAACTACATTGTGATTCATTCATGTACCCTTTCTTGGGATTTTGATTCTATTCAATTTACTTTCATTTTCGATTGTAAAAATCGTAGAGTTCGTTTTTTGCGCATGATTTGGGAGTCGGAATTAGTAATATCCTGATTCATCCAAAAAAAAAAAAAAATTTAGTAATATCCAGTAAAATCATTTGTAATTTTTTGTCTAATAGTGTGTGATTAAATACGTTCGGAATTCTAATTTCGTTTGAAGTCTACTTCTGTCATTTAGCTGGAATCGAAATTTAATTTTGTTTCTGAAATTCAATTCTCATTGGAATTCAATTCCCAAACAAATGAGAAGGAATTGACAATCCTACTAGATTTTATCAATTCCAGCTACTAAGTCCATCGCGGAAAACAATAAATTTATAATTTTAGTGAAATTGTCTCTCCTTGAATTCAATTTCAATTGACACCAATTCCAGTGGATTTCAAAATCCATGACAGAAAACAACACCATAGTTCTTCTGAATGTAGCAAAAACAAAAAAATGTCTCAGAATGAATTTCAGGAACTGGGTTGAGATCGAATTTCAGAAACTAGCTCGGGACCGAATTTTAAAAACTGGATCGAAATCTAATATCGAAAACCGGGCCGGTCTTGAGTGCAAATGTGCAATAAGTCATCATAAGACAGTTTCGCGTCTTAGAAGCTCACTTAAAAACGTCAACCGCGATTCTACTTCCCTGCGCACTCTCTAAACGTTAACACTCCGTCACAAAGCCATTTCTGCAGATTGTTATCGGCGTTGAGTCGCCGGATAACGAAAGACTGATCAACGTGAACCAATCGGGTATTCAATTTCTTCGCCGTTGTTTCGTTATGGTATAAATTCAATAGGCCGCCTTTCATTTTTTCTTCACTGCGGCATTTTATCAAACAGCTTGTGTGCTCCACTGTAGCCACTTTTTCAGTCTTTTTGACACGTGAATGAATCATGCGAGAAATTAGAGCAGCAAGATCAGTTCTAAGGGCGTTGTTCACTGCGGTTCGTCCCAATTTGTCTCATGTTAAACCAACTCGTTTCTCCAATCGGCAAGTTGAGGCCGGTTTTGATAGGCCATGGAGTTCAGAGTTTGCCTGTGCTTTATCTTCTTTCTCTGGATTGAATCTCGACGCCCCGACGGCTACAGAAACACCAGTGAAATGCTCCAGCAGAAGTGACGACGATAATGATGAAGATGATGATGTACAGTCTTCTTCCAGTTCAAGTATGGACTCCCCAGATGGAGAAGCTCTACGGAGGTTTTCCGGTGAGAGCGATGATGATGGAAGTGATCATGGTTACCACAGTAACGGGGATGATGATAGACAGGTGGGGTTGTGTGACGATGCTGTACTTGAAGATGTGAAGACCGTTGTTAAAATGTTGCACGAATTCAGTAAAAATCGAGTGGAAATGAGAGACAAGATTGAACATTGTGGGATTAGGGTGTCAAATGAATTGGTCCGCGAAGTCATTTCCCGGGTGCGAAATGACTGGGAAGCAGCTTTCACTTTCTTCTTGTGGGCTGGTAGGCAGCCGGGTTATGCTCATTCTCTACGTGAGTATCATGCTATGATCTCGATCCTTGGTAAAATGAGGAAGTTCGATACAGCTTGGGCGTTAGTCGATGAGATGAGAGGTGTCAAGACTGGAGTGTCCCTTGTTACTCCGCAAACTCTGTTGATCATGATAAGAAGATATGCGGCTGCACATGATGTTAGTCAAGCTATCAATACCTTTTATGCATACAAGCGCTTCAAACTCAAAGTGGGAATTGAAGACTTCCACGGTCTGTTGTCTGCTCTGTGTCGTTACAAGAATGTGCAAGATGCTGAGCAGTTGTTGTACTGCAATAAAGAGATCTTCCCGTTTAACACCAAGAGTTTTAACATTATCTTGAATGGATGGTCCAATGTGATTGGTAGCCCTCGACAATCGGAGAGAGTGTGGAGAGAAATGTCCAAAAGGGGGATCCGTTATGATGTTGTTTCATACTCGAGCATCTTATCTTGTTATTCAAAGTCAGGGAGCATTTACAGAGTTCTAAAGACGTACGAGAGGATGAAGGAGATGAACATTGAACCAGATAGGAAAGTGTATAATGCTGTTATTCATGCTCTTGCAAAGGCGAGACATGTAAAGGAAGCTATTGATCTCATGAAAAAAATGGATGAGAAGGGCGTTTCGCCAAATGCCGTGACTTATAATTCGTTGATTAAACCTCTGTGCAAGGCACAGAAGATAAGTGAAGCAAGAGTTGTCTTTGATGAGATGTTACAACGTGGCCACCCTCCAACAGTACAGACATATCATGCTTTCTTGCGCTACCTGCGGACTGCAGAGGCAGCGTTTGAAATCTTGGAGAACATGACAAATGTGGGATGCCAAACTACTAATGAGACCTATATGATGCTGATCAGAAAGTTTTGCCGATGGCGCCAACTTGATAATGTGTTTAAGCTTTGGGATCTGATGATCGAGAAGGGTATAAGCCCTGACCGTAGCACATATATTGTGCTCATACATGGGCTATTTTTGAATGGCGAGCTGGAATCAGCACATAGATATTATGCAGAAATGAAGGAAAAGCAGCTACCTCCAGAACCTAAGATAGATGAAATGATCCAAACTTGGTTGTCAAACAAGGAAATAGCAAAGCTGCAGCTGGCAAAATCACAAGTCTATCAATCAAGCATGACAGACAGAGATACCTCTCTAAAGCTTGGGCATGATAAAAGTTTCAGACAGCAAGTTGGAACGCCAAAACTTGTGAGAGATCGAGGCTTTTCTTTCTGGGAGTAGTAGTTTATTATGTCGGATTACTTGCGATGACATATAAGTCCGTGTAAGTCCATACACAACATTTCCTATCCTGATTAATGTATCAGGCTGGTTGTCCAATTAGGTTTGCTTCATATGCTCTCACATGTGAAATTGCCAGCCTCCTTCCCAGTGTGCTAATCTCCAATTTTTTAAACACTATTGGATCATTAGACCTCTTCCAAATACCTTAGTTGCTAGAGTGTTAGATGTCATTCAGTCAATTTAAGTTAGGTCAGTATCACTTTGGTTATATCATATATGACTAGTGAACTTTTTTATATATCAACTGAGGCCTGTTGTGTATTATGCTACAGAAATTGTGTTATGATTATTTTCGAATAATAGTATCATTCCCTTGTCCCCCCCTGGGTTGTTCCTTTGATCTATTTTTTTGCTCTAATCTGTTTCTAGCTTGAAAGTTTGCACCTTTAAATGTCAGAGTATAGATTATTGAGTTAGGATTCACTGTTGGATGATGTATCATCTCTTTGCCTCTGAATTTTGTGATTTGTCCACTGACTCATTGTTCTACTTGCTCTGTAGCGCAGTTGGTCAAGTTTTCTGTTTCTGTTTCGATCGGAATAGCGGAGTAGAGTTCATGTTTTCTGTTTCGATCGGAATATGGATCTTGTTCCAATTGGCAAAGATCTGGAGCTGTTCGTCCAGGTATATTGAATTATCGGTGTTTGGCTGACAATGCCATTGGCTCGTGAAATTTCAATTCGGTTACAATGTATAGCTATTGACTATTGTATCTTGTGTCTTGTTGCAGCTTAAGCCTGGGTTGAGTTACTATGCAAAGGACCCGAGAGCAGCAGCTGAGTCCCTCACTTCTCTTCTCGATAAGGCAGAAGGTACTGTGCCGAAGGAATTGCGATCAAAGACTCCAGTTAGAGTTGGGGTGAGTTATCTCTCATTGTTCTTTTTTGGGGATTCAGTAGTATTGTGGATGAATGTTGAGAAAATGCTGATGTTCTGGCTGTTGGGCGTTGAAATTGTTTCTGGTAGGCAACTGCAGGCTTGAGGACATTGGAAGGCGATGCATCAGATCGAATTTTGCAAGCGGTAATGGAGTCTTCAGTTTTAAATTTATTAACTGGATCACTGGTTCTTCCTTGCTGTCCTTGCAATCTTATTAGTACCGTACTCATTGTTACTTGTGAATTTTAAGGTTAGGGATCTTCTGAAAGATCGAAGTACCTTGAAATCTGATGCAAATTCGGTCACTGTCTTGGATGGTTCTCAAGAAGGTTCTTATCAGTGGGTATGTTGCTTTGAACCTTTATTTATCTGCTGGTCTTATACGTCGAAATTGCTGTAATATCATCCACAACTAATATGCTGCAAGATCGGTTTACAGCTCTGTATGATCTGTATAAAGTAGTTTTACTAAAAAGAAAGCGAGCAATATATGCAGATGAAAAGGATTGAAAAGTGACTTTGCACTGCATTGAAAATGATAACAACATGCATATATTGACTTGAAGAAGAAAAATATATCTGGTGATTCAAGCTCAATGTACATAATATAGAACATAATTGAACCAAGCTCCATTTGGTGCGAGGTTGGTCGGTTTCCCATGTTTCATATCCTTTTCTGCAATTGGTTTTCAGGTCACCATTAATTATCTCCTAGGAAAGTTGGGAAGGTCGTATACCAGTACAGTCGGGGTAGTTGATCTTGGTGGAGGATCAGTTCAAATGGCGTATGCCATTTCCGAGGCAGATGCAGCCAAATCCCCGAAGTTGACAGGTGGAGAGGATACTTATGTACACAAAATGCTTCTGAAGGGAACAACATATTACCTCTATGTTCACAGGTCCACTTCAATAACCTTCAGATCTTAAATAATCTCATTCGTTGTTCTTCCGAGGCATTAGAAACTCCACTTCTGCTCTGATATTCTCTGGCTTGTGGCTCATGCAGCTATTTGCACTATGGATTACTAGCTGCTAGAGCAGAGATGTTGAAGGTTTCTGATGGTTCCTCCAATCCATGCATTTTGGCTGGTTATGACGGTACGATAAATTGCTTTTGCACTCGTTAATTTGCATATGTTACCAAGATCTTATGCATCTGAAGTAAGTTGCCTTTTTACGTAAGGATTCATGCGTCTCGATTGGAAAAGATGAAAGGTATAGGGATCACAAGTTATTTGTTGATCTCAGTCACATTTCATGTTTGATGTGGTAGTTTATGTTGTCTCTCTGCGATACACTTTAACTCGCTCAGACAATTTATCCGTGCTCACTGGGTTTTCATCTGGTTATCCTTGAAGGTACATACAAGTACGGAGGAGAAGATTTCAAGGCAGCTGCCTCTCCAAGCGGTTCTAGCTTGGAAGAGTGCAGAAGGGTAGCTGCTAGGGCACTGAAAATCAACGAGACGACATGCGAGCATATGAAATGCACCTTTGGTGGAATATGGAATGGCGGGGGTGGAGATGGTCGAAAGAACCTATTCATCGCTTCATTCTTCTTTGATAGAGCTGCTGAGGTATTCTTTATTTCTGCTTCTCGAATTACCGGGACTATAATCATACTTCTGATCCTAACGGCTAAAAACAAAAACCATTACAGGCTGGTTTCATTAACCCCAAATTACCAGTTGCGAAAGTTCGTCCATCTGATTTCGAGGAAGCAGCTAGACGAGCTTGTGAAACCAAGCTCGAAGCTGCCAAATCCACTTACCAAGATGTAGAAGAGGGTAACCTGCCATATCTGTGCATGGATCTTGTTTACCAATACACATTGCTCGTTGATGGCTTCGTAAGGCCTCACAATCTTCAGCTGTTAATTTCCTTCCCCGTTCTATATTACGAGTATCTACAACTTAATGCAATCATTCACCCTCACTCGTACGTAGGTCTCAGTCCTTGGCAAGACATCACCCTCGTGAAGAAGGTTCAATACGGGAATTCCCTCGTCGAAGCTGCATGGCCATTAGGTAGCGCCATCGAGGCTGTATCGGCTTTATGATTTCTGATTCGGTATGATCATGCTGCTGATATGAGATCAGTGCATCTGCAATTTTTACCTTCAGCAGCATAGCAGCAGGAGCTTCATTTTTATCATTATTCTGTAACTACATTGTGATTCATTCATGTACCCTTTCTTGGGATTTTGATTCTATTCAATTTACTTTCATTTTCGATTGTAAAAATCGTAGAGTTCGTTTTTTGCGCATGATTTGGGAGTCGGAATTAGTAATATCCTGATTCATCAAAAAAAAAAAAAATTTAGTAATATCCAGTAAAATCATTTGTAATTTTTTGTCTAATAGTGTGTGATTAAATACGTTCGGAATTCTAATTTCGTTTGAAGTCTACTTCTGTCATTTAGCTGGAATCGAAATTTAATTTTGTTTCTGAAATTCAATTCTCATTGGAATTCAATTCCCAAACAAATGAGAAGGAATTGACAATCCTACTAGATTTTATCAATTCCAGCTACTAAGTCCATCGCGGAAAACAATAAATTTATAATTTTAGTGAAATTGTCTCTCCTTGAATTCAATTTCAATTGACACCAATTCCAGTGGATTTCAAAATCCATGACAGAAAACAACACCATAGTTCTTCTGAATGTAGCAAAAACAAAAAAATGTCTCAGAATGAATTTCAGGAACTGGGTTGAGATCGAATTTCAGAAACTAGCTCGGGACCGAATTTTAAAAACTGGATCGAAATCTAATATCGAAAACCGGGCCGGTCTTGAGTGCAAATGTGCAATAAGTCATCATAAGACAGTTTCGCGTCTTAGAAGCTCACTTAAAAACGTCAACCGCGATTCTACTTCCCTGCGCACTCTCTAAACGTTAACACTCCGTCACAAAGCCATTTCTGCAGATTGTTATCGGCGTTGAGTCGCCGGATAACGAAAGACTGATCAACGTGAACCAATCGGGTATTCAATTTCTTCGCCGTTGTTTCGTTATGGTATAAATTCAATAGGCCGCCTTTCATTTTTTCTTCACTGCGGCATTTTATCAAACAGCTTGTGTGCTCCACTGTAGCCACTTTTTCAGTCTTTTTGACACGTGAATGAATCATGCGAGAAATTAGAGCAGCAAGATCAGTTCTAAGGGCGTTGTTCACTGCGGTTCGTCCCAATTTGTCTCATGTTAAACCAACTCGTTTCTCCAATCGGCAAGTTGAGGCCGGTTTTGATAGGCCATGGAGTTCAGAGTTTGCCTGTGCTTTATCTTCTTTCTCTGGATTGAATCTCGACGCCCCGACGGCTACAGAAACACCAGTGAAATGCTCCAGCAGAAGTGACGACGATAATGATGAAGATGATGATGTACAGTCTTCTTCCAGTTCAAGTATGGACTCCCCAGATGGAGAAGCTCTACGGAGGTTTTCCGGTGAGAGCGATGATGATGGAAGTGATCATGGTTACCACAGTAACGGGGATGATGATAGACAGGTGGGGTTGTGTGACGATGCTGTACTTGAAGATGTGAAGACCGTTGTTAAAATGTTGCACGAATTCAGTAAAAATCGAGTGGAAATGAGAGACAAGATTGAACATTGTGGGATTAGGGTGTCAAATGAATTGGTCCGCGAAGTCATTTCCCGGGTGCGAAATGACTGGGAAGCAGCTTTCACTTTCTTCTTGTGGGCTGGTAGGCAGCCGGGTTATGCTCATTCTCTACGTGAGTATCATGCTATGATCTCGATCCTTGGTAAAATGAGGAAGTTCGATACAGCTTGGGCGTTAGTCGATGAGATGAGAGGTGTCAAGACTGGAGTGTCCCTTGTTACTCCGCAAACTCTGTTGATCATGATAAGAAGATATGCGGCTGCACATGATGTTAGTCAAGCTATCAATACCTTTTATGCATACAAGCGCTTCAAACTCAAAGTGGGAATTGAAGACTTCCACGGTCTGTTGTCTGCTCTGTGTCGTTACAAGAATGTGCAAGATGCTGAGCAGTTGTTGTACTGCAATAAAGAGATCTTCCCGTTTAACACCAAGAGTTTTAACATTATCTTGAATGGATGGTCCAATGTGATTGGTAGCCCTCGACAATCGGAGAGAGTGTGGAGAGAAATGTCCAAAAGGGGGATCCGTTATGATGTTGTTTCATACTCGAGCATCTTATCTTGTTATTCAAAGTCAGGGAGCATTTACAGAGTTCTAAAGACGTACGAGAGGATGAAGGAGATGAACATTGAACCAGATAGGAAAGTGTATAATGCTGTTATTCATGCTCTTGCAAAGGCGAGACATGTAAAGGAAGCTATTGATCTCATGAAAAAAATGGATGAGAAGGGCGTTTCGCCAAATGCCGTGACTTATAATTCGTTGATTAAACCTCTGTGCAAGGCACAGAAGATAAGTGAAGCAAGAGTTGTCTTTGATGAGATGTTACAACGTGGCCACCCTCCAACAGTACAGACATATCATGCTTTCTTGCGCTACCTGCGGACTGCAGAGGCAGCGTTTGAAATCTTGGAGAACATGACAAATGTGGGATGCCAAACTACTAATGAGACCTATATGATGCTGATCAGAAAGTTTTGCCGATGGCGCCAACTTGATAATGTGTTTAAGCTTTGGGATCTGATGATCGAGAAGGGTATAAGCCCTGACCGTAGCACATATATTGTGCTCATACATGGGCTATTTTTGAATGGCGAGCTGGAATCAGCACATAGATATTATGCAGAAATGAAGGAAAAGCAGCTACCTCCAGAACCTAAGATAGATGAAATGATCCAAACTTGGTTGTCAAACAAGGAAATAGCAAAGCTGCAGCTGGCAAAATCACAAGTCTATCAATCAAGCATGACAGACAGAGATACCTCTCTAAAGCTTGGGCATGATAAAAGTTTCAGACAGCAAGTTGGAACGCCAAAACTTGTGAGAGATCGAGGCTTTTCTTTCTGGGAGTAGTAGTTTATTATGTCGGATTACTTGCGATGACATATAAGTCCGTGTAAGTCCATACACAACATTTCCTATCCTGATTAATGTATCAGGCTGGTTGTCCAATTAGGTTTGCTTCATATGCTCTCACATGTGAAATTGCCAGCCTCCTTCCCAGTGTGCTAATCTCCAATTTTTTAAACACTATTGGATCATTAGACCTCTTCCAAATACCTTAGTTGCTAGAGTGTTAGATGTCATTCAGTCAATTTAAGTTAGGTCAGTATCACTTTGGTTATATCATATATGACTAGTGAACTTTTTTATATATCAACTGAGGCCTGTTGTGTATTATGCTACAGAAATTGTGTTATGATTATTTTCGAATAATAGTATCATTCCCTTGTCCCCCCTGGGTTGTTCCTTTGATCTATTTTTTGCTCTAATCTGTTTCTAGCTTGAAAGTTTGCACCTTTAAATGTCAGAGTATAGATTATTGAGTTAGGATTCACTGTTGGATGATGTATCATCTCTTTGCCTCTGAATTTTGTGATTTGTCCACTGACTCATTGTTCTACTTGCTCTGTAGCGCAGTTGGTCAAGTTTTCTGTTTCTGTTTCGATCGGAATAGCGGAGTAGAGTTCATGTTTTCTGTTTCGATCGGAATATGGATCTTGTTCCAATTGGCAAAGATCTGGAGCTGTTCGTCCAGGTATATTGAATTATCGGTGTTTGGCTGACAATGCCATTGGCTCGTGAAATTTCAATTCGGTTACAATGTATAGCTATTGACTATTGTATCTTGTGTCTTGTTGCAGCTTAAGCCTGGGTTGAGTTACTATGCAAAGGACCCGAGAGCAGCAGCTGAGTCCCTCACTTCTCTTCTCGATAAGGCAGAAGGTACTGTGCCGAAGGAATTGCGATCAAAGACTCCAGTTAGAGTTGGGGTGAGTTATCTCTCATTGTTCTTTTTTGGGGATTCAGTAGTATTGTGGATGAATGTTGAGAAAATGCTGATGTTCTGGCTGTTGGGCGTTGAAATTGTTTCTGGTAGGCAACTGCAGGCTTGAGGACATTGGAAGGCGATGCATCAGATCGAATTTTGCAAGCGGTAATGGAGTCTTCAGTTTTAAATTTATTAACTGGATCACTGGTTCTTCCTTGCTGTCCTTGCAATCTTATTAGTACCGTACTCATTGTTACTTGTGAATTTTAAGGTTAGGGATCTTCTGAAAGATCGAAGTACCTTGAAATCTGATGCAAATTCGGTCACTGTCTTGGATGGTTCTCAAGAAGGTTCTTATCAGTGGGTATGTTGCTTTGAACCTTTATTTATCTGCTGGTCTTATACGTCGAAATTGCTGTAATATCATCCACAACTAATATGCTGCAAGATCGGTTTACAGCTCTGTATGATCTGTATAAAGTAGTTTTACTAAAAAGAAAGCGAGCAATATATGCAGATGAAAAGGATTGAAAAGTGACTTTGCACTGCATTGAAAATGATAACAACATGCATATATTGACTTGAAGAAGAAAAATATATCTGGTGATTCAAGCTCAATGTACATAATATAGAACATAATTGAACCAAGCTCCATTTGGTGCGAGGTTGGTCGGTTTCCCATGTTTCATATCCTTTTCTGCAATTGGTTTTCAGGTCACCATTAATTATCTCCTAGGAAAGTTGGGAAGGTCGTATACCAGTACAGTCGGGGTAGTTGATCTTGGTGGAGGATCAGTTCAAATGGCGTATGCCATTTCCGAGGCAGATGCAGCCAAATCCCCGAAGTTGACAGGTGGAGAGGATACTTATGTACACAAAATGCTTCTGAAGGGAACAACATATTACCTCTATGTTCACAGGTCCACTTCAATAACCTTCAGATCTTAAATAATCTCATTCGTTGTTCTTCCGAGGCATTAGAAACTCCACTTCTGCTCTGATATTCTCTGGCTTGTGGCTCATGCAGCTATTTGCACTATGGATTACTAGCTGCTAGAGCAGAGATGTTGAAGGTTTCTGATGGTTCCTCCAATCCATGCATTTTGGCTGGTTATGACGGTACGATAAATTGCTTTTGCACTCGTTAATTTGCATATGTTACCAAGATCTTATGCATCTGAAGTAAGTTGCCTTTTTACGTAAGGATTCATGCGTCTCGATTGGAAAAGATGAAAGGTATAGGGATCACAAGTTATTTGTTGATCTCAGTCACATTTCATGTTTGATGTGGTAGTTTATGTTGTCTCTCTGCGATACACTTTAACTCGCTCAGACAATTTATCCGTGCTCACTGGGTTTTCATCTGGTTATCCTTGAAGGTACATACAAGTACGGAGGAGAAGATTTCAAGGCAGCTGCCTCTCCAAGCGGTTCTAGCTTGGAAGAGTGCAGAAGGGTAGCTGCTAGGGCACTGAAAATCAACGAGACGACATGCGAGCATATGAAATGCACCTTTGGTGGAATATGGAATGGCGGGGGTGGAGATGGTCGAAAGAACCTATTCATCGCTTCATTCTTCTTTGATAGAGCTGCTGAGGTATTCTTTATTTCTGCTTCTCGAATTACCGGGACTATAATCATACTTCTGATCCTAACGGCTAAAAACAAAAACCATTACAGGCTGGTTTCATTAACCCCAAATTACCAGTTGCGAAAGTTCGTCCATCTGATTTCGAGGAAGCAGCTAGACGAGCTTGTGAAACCAAGCTCGAAGCTGCCAAATCCACTTACCAAGATGTAGAAGAGGGTAACCTGCCATATCTGTGCATGGATCTTGTTTACCAATACACATTGCTCGTTGATGGCTTCGGTAAGGCCTCACAATCTTCAGCTGTTAATTTCCTTCCCCGTTCTATATTACGAGTATCTACAACTTAATGCAATCATTCACCCTCACTCGTACGTAGGTCTCAGTCCTTGGCAAGACATCACCCTCGTGAAGAAGGTTCAATACGGGAATTCCCTCGTCGAAGCTGCATGGCCATTAGGTAGCGCCATCGAGGCTGTATCGGCTTTATGATTTCTGATTCGGTATGATCATGCTGCTGATATGAGATCAGTGCATCTGCAATTTTTACCTTCAGCAGCATAGCAGCAGGAGCTTCATTTTTATCATTATTCTGTAACTACATTGTGATTCATTCATGTACCCTTTCTTGGGATTTTGATTCTATTCAATTTACTTTCATTTTCGATTGTAAAAATCGTAGAGTTCGTTTTTTGCGCATGATTTGGGAGTCGGAATTAGTAATATCCTGATTCATCCAAAAAAAAAAAAATTTAGTAATATCCAGTAAAATCATTTGTAATTTTTTGTCTAATAGTGTGTGATTAAATACGTTCGGAATTCTAATTTCGTTTGAAGTCTACTTCTGTCATTTAGCTGGAATCGAAATTTAATTTTGTTTCTGAAATTCAATTCTCATTGGAATTCAATTCCCAAACAAATGAGAAGGAATTGACAATCCTACTAGATTTTATCAATTCCAGCTACTAAGTCCATCGCGGAAAACAATAAATTTATAATTTTAGTGAAATTGTCTCTCCTTGAATTCAATTTCAATTGACACCAATTCCAGTGGATTTCAAAATCCATGACAGAAAACAACACCATAGTTCTTCTGAATGTAGCAAAAACAAAAAAATGTCTCAGAATGAATTTCAGGAACTGGGTTGAGATCGAATTTCAGAAACTAGCTCGGGACCGAATTTTAAAAACTGGATCGAAATCTAATATCGAAAACCGGGCCGGTCTTGAGTGCAAATGTGCAATAAGTCATCATAAGACAGTTTCGCGTCTTAGAAGCTCACTTAAAAACGTCAACCGCGATTCTACTTCCCTGCGCACTCTCTAAACGTTAACACTCCGTCACAAAGCCATTTCTGCAGATTGTTATCGGCGTTGAGTCGCCGGATAACGAAAGACTGATCAACGTGAACCAATCGGGTATTCAATTTCTTCGCCGTTGTTTCGTTATGGTATAAATTCAATAGGCCGCCTTTCATTTTTTCTTCACTGCGGCATTTTATCAAACAGCTTGTGTGCTCCACTGTAGCCACTTTTTCAGTCTTTTTGACACGTGAATGAATCATGCGAGAAATTAGAGCAGCAAGATCAGTTCTAAGGGCGTTGTTCACTGCGGTTCGTCCCAATTTGTCTCATGTTAAACCAACTCGTTTCTCCAATCGGCAAGTTGAGGCCGGTTTTGATAGGCCATGGAGTTCAGAGTTTGCCTGTGCTTTATCTTCTTTCTCTGGATTGAATCTCGACGCCCCGACGGCTACAGAAACACCAGTGAAATGCTCCAGCAGAAGTGACGACGATAATGATGAAGATGATGATGTACAGTCTTCTTCCAGTTCAAGTATGGACTCCCCAGATGGAGAAGCTCTACGGAGGTTTTCCGGTGAGAGCGATGATGATGGAAGTGATCATGGTTACCACAGTAACGGGGATGATGATAGACAGGTGGGGTTGTGTGACGATGCTGTACTTGAAGATGTGAAGACCGTTGTTAAAATGTTGCACGAATTCAGTAAAAATCGAGTGGAAATGAGAGACAAGATTGAACATTGTGGGATTAGGGTGTCAAATGAATTGGTCCGCGAAGTCATTTCCCGGGTGCGAAATGACTGGGAAGCAGCTTTCACTTTCTTCTTGTGGGCTGGTAGGCAGCCGGGTTATGCTCATTCTCTACGTGAGTATCATGCTATGATCTCGATCCTTGGTAAAATGAGGAAGTTCGATACAGCTTGGGCGTTAGTCGATGAGATGAGAGGTGTCAAGACTGGAGTGTCCCTTGTTACTCCGCAAACTCTGTTGATCATGATAAGAAGATATGCGGCTGCACATGATGTTAGTCAAGCTATCAATACCTTTTATGCATACAAGCGCTTCAAACTCAAAGTGGGAATTGAAGACTTCCACGGTCTGTTGTCTGCTCTGTGTCGTTACAAGAATGTGCAAGATGCTGAGCAGTTGTTGTACTGCAATAAAGAGATCTTCCCGTTTAACACCAAGAGTTTTAACATTATCTTGAATGGATGGTCCAATGTGATTGGTAGCCCTCGACAATCGGAGAGAGTGTGGAGAGAAATGTCCAAAAGGGGGATCCGTTATGATGTTGTTTCATACTCGAGCATCTTATCTTGTTATTCAAAGTCAGGGAGCATTTACAGAGTTCTAAAGACGTACGAGAGGATGAAGGAGATGAACATTGAACCAGATAGGAAAGTGTATAATGCTGTTATTCATGCTCTTGCAAAGGCGAGACATGTAAAGGAAGCTATTGATCTCATGAAAAAAATGGATGAGAAGGGCGTTTCGCCAAATGCCGTGACTTATAATTCGTTGATTAAACCTCTGTGCAAGGCACAGAAGATAAGTGAAGCAAGAGTTGTCTTTGATGAGATGTTACAACGTGGCCACCCTCCAACAGTACAGACATATCATGCTTTCTTGCGCTACCTGCGGACTGCAGAGGCAGCGTTTGAAATCTTGGAGAACATGACAAATGTGGGATGCCAAACTACTAATGAGACCTATATGATGCTGATCAGAAAGTTTTGCCGATGGCGCCAACTTGATAATGTGTTTAAGCTTTGGGATCTGATGATCGAGAAGGGTATAAGCCCTGACCGTAGCACATATATTGTGCTCATACATGGGCTATTTTTGAATGGCGAGCTGGAATCAGCACATAGATATTATGCAGAAATGAAGGAAAAGCAGCTACCTCCAGAACCTAAGATAGATGAAATGATCCAAACTTGGTTGTCAAACAAGGAAATAGCAAAGCTGCAGCTGGCAAAATCACAAGTCTATCAATCAAGCATGACAGACAGAGATACCTCTCTAAAGCTTGGGCATGATAAAAGTTTCAGACAGCAAGTTGGAACGCCAAAACTTGTGAGAGATCGAGGCTTTTCTTTCTGGGAGTAGTAGTTTATTATGTCGGATTACTTGCGATGACATATAAGTCCGTGTAAGTCCATACACAACATTTCCTATCCTGATTAATGTATCAGGCTGGTTGTCCAATTAGGTTTGCTTCATATGCTCTCACATGTGAAATTGCCAGCCTCCTTCCCAGTGTGCTAATCTCCAATTTTTTAAACACTATTGGATCATTAGACCTCTTCCAAATACCTTAGTTGCTAGAGTGTTAGATGTCATTCAGTCAATTTAAGTTAGGTCAGTATCACTTTGGTTATATCATATATGACTAGTGAACTTTTTTATATATCAACTGAGGCCTGTTGTGTATTATGCTACAGAAATTGTGTTATGATTATTTTCGAATAATAGTATCATTCCCTTGTCCCCCCTGGTTGTTCCTTTGATCTATTTTTTGCTCTAATCTGTTTCTAGCTTGAAAGTTTGCACCTTTAAATGTCAGAGTATAGATTATTGAGTTAGGATTCACTGTTGGATGATGTATCATCTCTTTGCCTCTGAATTTTGTGATTTGTCCACTGACTCATTGTTCTACTTGCTCTGTAGCGCAGTTGGTCAAGTTTTCTGTTTCTGTTTCGATCGGAATAGCGGAGTAGAGTTCATGTTTTCTGTTTCGATCGGAATATGGATCTTGTTCCAATTGGCAAAGATCTGGAGCTGTTCGTCCAGGTATATTGAATTATCGGTGTTTGGCTGACAATGCCATTGGCTCGTGAAATTTCAATTCGGTTACAATGTATAGCTATTGACTATTGTATCTTGTGTCTTGTTGCAGCTTAAGCCTGGGTTGAGTTACTATGCAAAGGACCCGAGAGCAGCAGCTGAGTCCCTCACTTCTCTTCTCGATAAGGCAGAAGGTACTGTGCCGAAGGAATTGCGATCAAAGACTCCAGTTAGAGTTGGGGTGAGTTATCTCTCATTGTTCTTTTTTGGGGATTCAGTAGTATTGTGGATGAATGTTGAGAAAATGCTGATGTTCTGGCTGTTGGGCGTTGAAATTGTTTCTGGTAGGCAACTGCAGGCTTGAGGACATTGGAAGGCGATGCATCAGATCGAATTTTGCAAGCGGTAATGGAGTCTTCAGTTTTAAATTTATTAACTGGATCACTGGTTCTTCCTTGCTGTCCTTGCAATCTTATTAGTACCGTACTCATTGTTACTTGTGAATTTTAAGGTTAGGGATCTTCTGAAAGATCGAAGTACCTTGAAATCTGATGCAAATTCGGTCACTGTCTTGGATGGTTCTCAAGAAGGTTCTTATCAGTGGGTATGTTGCTTTGAACCTTTATTTATCTGCTGGTCTTATACGTCGAAATTGCTGTAATATCATCCACAACTAATATGCTGCAAGATCGGTTTACAGCTCTGTATGATCTGTATAAAGTAGTTTTACTAAAAAGAAAGCGAGCAATATATGCAGATGAAAAGGATTGAAAAGTGACTTTGCACTGCATTGAAAATGATAACAACATGCATATATTGACTTGAAGAAGAAAAATATATCTGGTGATTCAAGCTCAATGTACATAATATAGAACATAATTGAACCAAGCTCCATTTGGTGCGAGGTTGGTCGGTTTCCCATGTTTCATATCCTTTTCTGCAATTGGTTTTCAGGTCACCATTAATTATCTCCTAGGAAAGTTGGGAAGGTCGTATACCAGTACAGTCGGGGTAGTTGATCTTGGTGGAGGATCAGTTCAAATGGCGTATGCCATTTCCGAGGCAGATGCAGCCAAATCCCCGAAGTTGACAGGTGGAGAGGATACTTATGTACACAAAATGCTTCTGAAGGGAACAACATATTACCTCTATGTTCACAGGTCCACTTCAATAACCTTCAGATCTTAAATAATCTCATTCGTTGTTCTTCCGAGGCATTAGAAACTCCACTTCTGCTCTGATATTCTCTGGCTTGTGGCTCATGCAGCTATTTGCACTATGGATTACTAGCTGCTAGAGCAGAGATGTTGAAGGTTTCTGATGGTTCCTCCAATCCATGCATTTTGGCTGGTTATGACGGTACGATAAATTGCTTTTGCACTCGTTAATTTGCATATGTTACCAAGATCTTATGCATCTGAAGTAAGTTGCCTTTTTACGTAAGGATTCATGCGTCTCGATTGGAAAAGATGAAAGGTATAGGGATCACAAGTTATTTGTTGATCTCAGTCACATTTCATGTTTGATGTGGTAGTTTATGTTGTCTCTCTGCGATACACTTTAACTCGCTCAGACAATTTATCCGTGCTCACTGGGTTTTCATCTGGTTATCCTTGAAGGTACATACAAGTACGGAGGAGAAGATTTCAAGGCAGCTGCCTCTCCAAGCGGTTCTAGCTTGGAAGAGTGCAGAAGGGTAGCTGCTAGGGCACTGAAAATCAACGAGACGACATGCGAGCATATGAAATGCACCTTTGGTGGAATATGGAATGGCGGGGGTGGAGATGGTCGAAAGAACCTATTCATCGCTTCATTCTTCTTTGATAGAGCTGCTGAGGTATTCTTTATTTCTGCTTCTCGAATTACCGGGACTATAATCATACTTCTGATCCTAACGGCTAAAAACAAAAACCATTACAGGCTGGTTTCATTAACCCCAAATTACCAGTTGCGAAAGTTCGTCCATCTGATTTCGAGGAAGCAGCTAGACGAGCTTGTGAAACCAAGCTCGAAGCTGCCAAATCCACTTACCAAGATGTAGAAGAGGGTAACCTGCCATATCTGTGCATGGATCTTGTTTACCAATACACATTGCTCGTTGATGGCTTGGGTAAGGCCTCACAATCTTCAGCTGTTAATTTCCTTCCCCGTTCTATATTACGAGTATCTACAACTTAATGCAATCATTCACCCTCACTCGTACGTAGGTCTCAGTCCTTGGCAAGACATCACCCTCGTGAAGAAGGTTTCAATACGGGAATTCCCTCGTCGAAGCTGCATGGCCATTAGGTAGCGCCATCGAGGCTGTATCGGCTTTATGATTTCTGATTCGGTATGATCATGCTGCTGATATGAGATCAGTGCATCTGCAATTTTTACCTTCAGCAGCATAGCAGCAGGAGCTTCATTTTTATCATTATTCTGTAACTACATTGTGATTCATTCATGTACCCTTTCTTGGGATTTTGATTCTATTCAATTTACTTTCATTTTCGATTGTAAAAATCGTAGAGTTCGTTTTTTGCGCATGATTTGGGAGTCGGAATTAGTAATATCCTGATTCATCCAAAAAAAAAAAATTTAGTAATATCCAGTAAAATCATTTGTAATTTTTTGTCTAATAGTGTGTGATTAAATACGTTCGGAATTCTAATTTCGTTTGAAGTCTACTTCTGTCATTTAGCTGGAATCGAAATTTAATTTTGTTTCTGAAATTCAATTCTCATTGGAATTCAATTCCCAAACAAATGAGAAGGAATTGACAATCCTACTAGATTTTATCAATTCCAGCTACTAAGTCCATCGCGGAAAACAATAAATTTATAATTTTAGTGAAATTGTCTCTCCTTGCATTCAATTTCAATTGACACCAATTCCAGTGGATTTCAAAATCCATGACAGAAAACAACACCATAGTTCTTCTGAATGTAGCAAAAACAAAAAAATGTCTCAGAATGAATTTCAGGAACTGGGTTGAGATCGAATTTCAGAAACTAGCTCGGGACCGAATTTTAAAAACTGGATCGAAATCTAATATCGAAAACCGGGCCGGTCTTGAGTGCAAATGTGCAATAAGTCATCATAAGACAGTTTCGCGTCTTAGAAGCTCACTTAAAAACGTCAACCGCGATTCTACTTCCCTGCGCACTCTCTAAACGTTAACACTCCGTCACAAAGCCATTTCTGCAGATTGTTATCGGCGTTGAGTCGCCGGATAACGAAAGACTGATCAACGTGAACCAATCGGGTATTCAATTTCTTCGCCGTTGTTTCGTTATGGTATAAATTCAATAGGCCGCCTTTCATTTTTTCTTCACTGCGGCATTTTATCAAACAGCTTGTGTGCTCCACTGTAGCCACTTTTTCAGTCTTTTTGACACGTGAATGAATCATGCGAGAAATTAGAGCAGCAAGATCAGTTCTAAGGGCGTTGTTCACTGCGGTTCGTCCCAATTTGTCTCATGTTAAACCAACTCGTTTCTCCAATCGGCAAGTTGAGGCCGGTTTTGATAGGCCATGGAGTTCAGAGTTTGCCTGTGCTTTATCTTCTTTCTCTGGATTGAATCTCGACGCCCCGACGGCTACAGAAACACCAGTGAAATGCTCCAGCAGAAGTGACGACGATAATGATGAAGATGATGATGTACAGTCTTCTTCCAGTTCAAGTATGGACTCCCCAGATGGAGAAGCTCTACGGAGGTTTTCCGGTGAGAGCGATGATGATGGAAGTGATCATGGTTACCACAGTAACGGGGATGATGATAGACAGGTGGGGTTGTGTGACGATGCTGTACTTGAAGATGTGAAGACCGTTGTTAAAATGTTGCACGAATTCAGTAAAAATCGAGTGGAAATGAGAGACAAGATTGAACATTGTGGGATTAGGGTGTCAAATGAATTGGTCCGCGAAGTCATTTCCCGGGTGCGAAATGACTGGGAAGCAGCTTTCACTTTCTTCTTGTGGGCTGGTAGGCAGCCGGGTTATGCTCATTCTCTACGTGAGTATCATGCTATGATCTCGATCCTTGGTAAAATGAGGAAGTTCGATACAGCTTGGGCGTTAGTCGATGAGATGAGAGGTGTCAAGACTGGAGTGTCCCTTGTTACTCCGCAAACTCTGTTGATCATGATAAGAAGATATGCGGCTGCACATGATGTTAGTCAAGCTATCAATACCTTTTATGCATACAAGCGCTTCAAACTCAAAGTGGGAATTGAAGACTTCCACGGTCTGTTGTCTGCTCTGTGTCGTTACAAGAATGTGCAAGATGCTGAGCAGTTGTTGTACTGCAATAAAGAGATCTTCCCGTTTAACACCAAGAGTTTTAACATTATCTTGAATGGATGGTCCAATGTGATTGGTAGCCCTCGACAATCGGAGAGAGTGTGGAGAGAAATGTCCAAAAGGGGGATCCGTTATGATGTTGTTTCATACTCGAGCATCTTATCTTGTTATTCAAAGTCAGGGAGCATTTACAGAGTTCTAAAGACGTACGAGAGGATGAAGGAGATGAACATTGAACCAGATAGGAAAGTGTATAATGCTGTTATTCATGCTCTTGCAAAGGCGAGACATGTAAAGGAAGCTATTGATCTCATGAAAAAAATGGATGAGAAGGGCGTTTCGCCAAATGCCGTGACTTATAATTCGTTGATTAAACCTCTGTGCAAGGCACAGAAGATAAGTGAAGCAAGAGTTGTCTTTGATGAGATGTTACAACGTGGCCACCCTCCAACAGTACAGACATATCATGCTTTCTTGCGCTACCTGCGGACTGCAGAGGCAGCGTTTGAAATCTTGGAGAACATGACAAATGTGGGATGCCAAACTACTAATGAGACCTATATGATGCTGATCAGAAAGTTTTGCCGATGGCGCCAACTTGATAATGTGTTTAAGCTTTGGGATCTGATGATCGAGAAGGGTATAAGCCCTGACCGTAGCACATATATTGTGCTCATACATGGGCTATTTTTGAATGGCGAGCTGGAATCAGCACATAGATATTATGCAGAAATGAAGGAAAAGCAGCTACCTCCAGAACCTAAGATAGATGAAATGATCCAAACTTGGTTGTCAAACAAGGAAATAGCAAAGCTGCAGCTGGCAAAATCACAAGTCTATCAATCAAGCATGACAGACAGAGATACCTCTCTAAAGCTTGGGCATGATAAAAGTTTCAGACAGCAAGTTGGAACGCCAAAACTTGTGAGAGATCGAGGCTTTTCTTTCTGGGAGTAGTAGTTTATTATGTCGGATTACTTGCGATGACATATAAGTCCGTGTAAGTCCATACACAACATTTCCTATCCTGATTAATGTATCAGGCTGGTTGTCCAATTAGGTTTGCTTCATATGCTCTCACATGTGAAATTGCCAGCCTCCTTCCCAGTGTGCTAATCTCCAATTTTTTAAACACTATTGGATCATTAGACCTCTTCCAAATACCTTAGTTGCTAGAGTGTTAGATGTCATTCAGTCAATTTAAGTTAGGTCAGTATCACTTTGGTTATATCATATATGACTAGTGAACTTTTTTATATATCAACTGAGGCCTGTTGTGTATTATGCTACAGAAATTGTGTTATGATTATTTTCGAATAATAGTATCATTCCCTTGTCCCCCCCTGGGTTGTTCCTTTGATCTATTTTTTGCTCTAATCTGTTTCTAGCTTGAAAGTTTGCACCTTTAAATGTCAGAGTATAGATTATTGAGTTAGGATTCACTGTTGGATGATGTATCATCTCTTTGCCTCTGAATTTTGTGATTTGTCCACTGACTCATTGTTCTACTTGCTCTGTAGCGCAGTTGGTCAAGTTTGTTGACATATCCTTAATGGATACAGTTTGATATATTTATATGCTGTTTGCGTCATTAAAGTGCACTTAAACCAATTTATCTTACTGTATGTAGATAATATTTGTGAAGACTTAACACACAGTTGGTTGATCTGTTCAAGATTTTCTCCCAATGAGTGAACCCATCAACATAGTTTCTAACAAATTGGTTAGACTTTACACCTTTCCAGTGACAGAGTTGCTCAATCTGAATCCTGAGAACCATTATTGAAAACTTTGTAGACACTTGAGATATTATCATAACAGCATCAGCATCATGATGCAGATGGTCAGAGTCCAGCATCTATTATTAGTTATGTGATTTTCTGAGGCTTAAAAGTATCAATGGGCCCAATCTGTTTTCTGCAGTTGCTACTGCGTAATGATCATCCATCTGTGAGTTGAAAGTTTGGTAAATCCTAATTGTGGTTGTCTTTATCACCACCATTATCAAATTGTTTCTACTGCATTTTGGTTTGTATAATTGTGCATAAACTAATGATGAATTAACTATATCATTCGCTTCGTGTAACATTTTTCTTCCTCTAATTTGTTGGGGTGGGGGGACCATTGGTAATTTGATCTGCTGTCTCTTTATATCAAGTTGCTTTGTGCGTTGATTATTATGTAGACTGGAAATTCCAGGTGGCCAGATAAAGATTGCTTTGCTGCATCTGAAGTTAAGATTACAAGTCTGAGCAGGTAGAAGCTTTCTGGGCCCTAGATGTGGAAAATGAGTTTTCCCTTGCTTGCTTGGAACTTCTTTCTACTGGTGTGGACAGCAAGGTGGTACATATACCAATGGAAAGATTCCCCAGGTTATGCCTAACTCAATTTTGTAACGACTCACTTGAGAAATCTGGTGCATTGGCATTTGACCTGGGATAGCTACTAGGTCTTAGATTAGGTGAACCACACGTGTAAACTGTTAAAGCCTACTGTCGGGTCGCAATCTAAACTACTAATTTTTTCCCAAACTGAGAAAAGAAAGATCAAACATTCACATTATTATTGTAAGCCATGCCTGTTGACCAGTCTTCAATAAAATCTTGGCTTTCTTTCAAACCCCAGATAACAGATTGATGTAACATGTGCAGCAAACCAGATCTGGACCTAAGAGCATGATTTGGAAGTTGCAGAGCACCAGTATGCTCATCAAATTAACATGGTAATCAGCCTTTGCTGGTATTATTTCATGCCCTGTTGAAAGGAATGAACAAACTTAACACTGTTTATGATTAGGACCATGTAAGAAGCCTTAAGTGGGAGGAAGCACATTGAAAAGTAAGTTCATTATCATAAATTCATAATCAGTTTTTTCTTTTTCTTTTTTTGGCGCAGGAGTAAGTGGATTCAATTATTTCTTCTTTTGCACAGGTGAATCAAAAGTCCAAGGCTTCCCCTCACATCTGAGGTAAACTAAATAACTTTACTTGGTCAATGTTTTCTTCTGCTATCTACCAAAGTTAGAAAACTTGAGAATCAGACAAAACTATATCAATATGTGCTACTTTTGTCACGGTATTGAATTTCTTAAATTACTTTTCTGCCACGTAGGTTAGTTTGTGTTTTAGCCCAGCAAGTTATCTTGGTAGTGTTCTGCATCATACGTGGCATATTATCCAAGTCATAGGGTATGGTCTTCAGTAACATGTTCTGGATAATCATGAAACTTTAGTTTCTGGGTAGTTAGTTTTCTACTATGATTCTTCATCCAAAAAGAAACAACCTATCAAACTCGAAAGTTTGTCCAATCCTGAAACAGTCCCCACCAGCCTTTGTCCATATTATCCTACTGGAAAAATATCCTAATGCTACGGAATTCCGTAGCCTTCTTCCTTTTGAATGTTTTGTCTGATTCTCTCTGTAGAACCTATGATTTCCATCAGCTATCTTTCGGCCTTCAAAGCAGAAAGCTTCTAAACTTTTTCCACCACTTCCTTTTTCTCCTTCCAGTTTGATTGTAAATTGAACAGTTCTCCTTCAAACTGGTGTTTTGGTCATCATTCTGTTGCGTTTGTAACACCGTGGTCATCAAGTTTTAAAAAATAACCTACATACCTCTGAGCTATTACAATTGTATGTAACCCGTCAGTCATTTTATTAACTTTTCATTAAAAAAGTGCGTTAGGTTGATGAATCACCATTTTATACTCACTACCAAGATGGGTCGATTCGGTTAGGGGTGGTTGAACTTGAATGAGTTGAGTTTTAAGATAGAATAAATGACATGGCAAGGGTGATGTGGACAATGGCAGAGCTGGGGGTGGGCCAACCTAGGCCACCTTACAGGGTCTCTTACCATTCTGGTTTCGCTATTAGATGTGGACATATATGGTAAGTTGACATGGTGATTCATCAACTTAATGACACAGTTTTTAGATGGAAAGTTAACGGAATGACTGACGGATTGCAATTATAATAGGTTAGTGGTATGTTGATGACTCTGGTGTTACAAACCCAATAAGTTGATGACCAAAATGGATATTAAGCCATAGTTTCTAGCAATCTGTAACGATGTTCTTTCAGTTTCAGCCCTCTGGTTTTGAATCAAAGATTAGGATCAGTGACATCACAAGCTAGCTAGGCTTACTTTAGACTGTGCATTTCATGTTCACTTTGTTGGGCCCTCAATATGTGTTCAAGCTGGGAACCATTAGGGTTCATATTTGGTTAAGCTTAAAGAGGATAGATTAGGAGAGTCAGTATCATCTTAAAAGGTGTTAAGACTTGTTTGAATCCCATTGGTTGTGATCTAAAGCTCATTTATGATTCTGTCATCTTTTTTAATCAGTTAAATTGATTGTCTTGAGTTCTTTTGTTCCACATCAAGGTAAAAGGAGTTCATATGCATGAATTTGGGTTCTTTAATCTTTCTCCTATGTTGGTGTATGATTTATTTTGCACTACAACAATCATTTAAATCACATCCATTATTGCAATGTAATCTATGTTTAATTTACAGGTCCGAGTGCATTGGAGTGAAAGTGAATTGAATTAGTAAGTGCATTGAAACGATAGGTTCACATCAAGTTCAGTTCATTCACCCGTGAGTTTTCAGTTACCCGCTATCAAAGGTGATTCTCTCTCTTGTCTATATTTGCACATGAGCCCACAAGGTGAATTTGAATTCACCCCAATTCGCTCATCCCGTTTTTTTTTGTTTTCAAATGGTGTAATTACACACTTTCACCCCCAGTGGGTGAAATGACTCCAGTTCACTTAATTCACCCCGTAATATGTACTCATTCAAATGACTCATTAATTATTGGTGGAACACGTGAAGGGGTAGTCTGGCGTGGACATTTTACGTAGACTTGACTAATTGGTATCCGGAAACCAGGTACCCACTTCAATCCAATCTATTTGGGCTGGGTTATCCGTTAACTAGGTAAATTGACGGTATAGACAAACCCAATACCCAGTTAAAACAGGTAACGGGTGGGGACGAGTTTAAAAGTACGGGATAACTAAAATTATGGGTCGAATTAAAAAAGTTATTAACTTGGATAAGGGCACCCACTTCCAGATAGCTTGCAATGGGTAGGGTATGGTCAGGTATGGGTTCAACGTATCCTTACCCTCAGGGTATAACTTTGGAAAATACCCGACCATTTACCCTACGGGTTTTCAACTGTCCTAACCTTACCTTACCCTACAAATACCCATAGGGTTCGTGGGTACCCTATATATTTTAATATATTCTTATAACAAATTTATCGATAATGATTATACCAAAACAATCATTCTGAACCACATAAATAAAATGAAAAATATTATTTATAAGCACTAGTATATATTAAATTAGTCAATAAAGTGATGTTATACAAATATTACGATCAATTTCTACTATCATCATCATTATACATTCTAACTTAAAACTTGAATTATGTGTAAGTAAATAATTAATGGTTATAATGTGCTTTTATATTAGTTAATTTTGAATCATCTCACGAATCAACCGAATTGACAATAGTTTGTTTGGTAATTTTACATGAAAAATACTAAGATTTATAGTGAGGTTAAGGGTAGGGTATTTTGCGAGTAGGGTTTTGGTCATATCCTTACCCTGCCCTTACCCTACTTTTTCAACTAAGAGAATAACCTTATCCTACCCTTACCCAATCAACACAGGGTATTATCCTCGTTGACCGGGTAGGTAGGATAGGATACCTAGGATAGGGTATCAATTGCCATCCCTACTTCCAGAACAGAAATATCCTTCTATAGGAATAGGATTGTAAGCTAAGCAAAGTCCCATTTGGTAAATATCATTAATTATTCATTGTATTTAGGAAAGTGTCGTTTGTTAACAAAAAGAAAACGATAGAGACCACCATTCAAACACACGCCACGTGTGCGCCACAAGTCAAATGTTTCTTTATTAACGTTGTTTTGTGGTTCCAATCATTTCACTATATTTTGCATTGTCCACTAGTGGGTTAACAGTAATTATCACAAGAGAGGCCACAAACTATGCTAAGAATGCACATGAATTAACGTTACGAACATGAAAGTTGGAACTGAATGACCCAAACGATAAATTGGTCGAAGTAGGAAGGAGTAAAATGAGGGGCTATCTGTTAAGTTGGCAAAGTAGAGGGAGGGAAAACGTTGAAAATAATAATAATAATGGAGTTTGTTAGAAAATGTTGAGAACTTACATCTCCAACAACTTTTTTTCCACAAACTTATTTTGGATACGTGATAGTGTCCGTTTTAGGGAAATATCCATTGTGCCAAAAAGAAAATTGACAAGACGCCAAGCTAAATCATTTTATAGTCAGTGGCTGAAGCAAAAGTAGTATTGATTGTTCTGAGAGAGGGTGCAAATTCGAATCAACAAACAATTATTTATTCTGGTAGATGTCGATTGTCTCATTCGCTCCAACAAGACTTAATCGAGTTATAGACTACGCCACTAAAGCGGCAAGAAATGACTCTCTACCTTACGATTACGATTGAACCTCAGATTCTTATGTTTATGAATGATTGTAAGATGCCTAATGAATAAAACTCACTTTTCTTGCAAATGAAGACTCCCTCAATCATCCTATATACTTTGATACCCTTATCCTTACAATGTGTAGTAAAGCTTAGTACAAATAGGTTTTTTTTTTTGTCCTTAGTAAGGAAATCAATTTAGAAATCAACTCTCATCTTCCTGCCATTAATGTGGTGTCTATGCCTTCCTTTTTTAAGCCCCCTAGCTACCTAGTATTTTATTGGAAAAATAGCATTTTGCTCCCTCCACTTTGTCAACTTAACAAATAGCTACCTATACTATAAATCACTCTCTTTATCCCCTCCTATTTCGACCTCTTTGCCATTTGGATTCCTCCATTCCAACTTTCTCGTCTTCGTGAGTTAATAGATGCTCATTCAGTACAATGCATTAGCTCCAATAGTTATGTATTAGCTTACTAAGCATGTTTTACTTGGTGATATAAGTATATATAATGAGATAGGATGAAATCAAATGAATAAAATGTGCGGTTTTAAAACCATTCATATTTTACCATGCATACTCTTCGTGTTACCTCCCTAACCAATTCTTCATCTCCTACCTCTAATATCTCTCTTTGTCAATGTGTTGATGTGTCTAGATTTAATGTTAAGAAGACGAAAGTTGGAACGGAATGACCAAAACAGCAAAATTGTCGAAGTAGGAGGGGTAAAAAGAGCTATTTGTAGTATAGGGGGCTATTTGTTATGTTGGCAAAGTAGAGGGGGGCAAATTGCTATTTTCCCATTTTTATTTTAGTAATATATATTTTATATACGAAAGTCAACAGTCAAAGAGATACGCATGTATACGGCAATTGATGATTTTGACTGCCACAATCCCATGAAAGCCAATTAACTTATTCGAAAACTTTACTAAACGACAAAATGTTTTATCTGGACCAAAGCAATTAAATAAATTATTTTCATTCATGAGTTTAAAAGATCAGCCGCCATTTTGTCGCGGACGTGGCATCTTCTTGACGTCACTCCAAGTCTCGATCGAGTAGTTCAAATATTACTACTAGATGTAATTTATGTTCAGATATTATTTAATTTCTAGTTTGATCCTTAAAGTTGATATCGGATCCTTATGTGGAAATATATGTATATATGAGTAAAACACGATATGAATTGAGAAGAAAAGTCGAATAAATAAAGAATAATTATTGAATACATGTGTTCACAACGAGATTTTTATATGTGATGTGCACGTGCACTCATTCGTCTTTAGGCATTTCTTACAAGGCGTAAAAGGAAAATACATAATTGTATGGTTTTAAAAGAAAGTGCATTACGAGATAGTCTTGAAAACAGAGAAAGTAGTATGTAATATTCAGTTTGAGGTATAATGATTAATTGGCATAGTATAATTCGATGCTCCTCGGGTTCATCCTTGCCTTATACAGTGTCACCTGGTTCGTGTTTAAATCAAGTGGACATTCATCATTAATGTTTCACACCTCGTGAATCTTGAGTTCGCTCGAGCAAGCCAGTTGATTTGGACCCTGTAGCTAGGTTGAAACTCTTTTATGGTGTGAACTCGTGCTCTTTCTCGCTATAACATTTTATTAACTAACTTCTAATAACCATCTACTAGGAATCTTTCGAATTGGTCTCGAATAACGAAGAAATGACTCAAACCCACGACATGAAATTATGTCGACTCGAACTCACCTCTGGTATAAATTCTATGCCAATATATTCATTTAGGGGTAAAAAACACTGGCGGTCACTTAAGTATGGGTCATGTAACAAAATGGTCACCTAACTATGTTTTGTAACAGCGTGGTCATCTAAGTTTGTAAATCGTAACCGACATGCATTTTCGTCGATTTTTTTACCGAATCTTCAGTAAATTTACCAGCTCAAAGGGTCACATCAGCAACAAAATATTTTTATTCCATCTTCTCCATGTTAACAATATTATTTTGTTGCTGATGTTGCCCTCTAAGCTAGCAAATTCACAGGAGATTTGGTGAAAAATCGTCGAAGATGCCTGTCGGTTATGATTTACAAACTTAGGTGACCACGCTGTTACAAAACATAATTAGGTGACCATGCTGTTACATGACCCATACTTAGATGACCGCTAGTGTTTTTGACACCCATTCATTTAGCTGGAACCACAATTGCAGGTGGGTCCCCGACTCCTCTCATATGGCACCAAAAGTCTCTGCAATTATTATTATTATATTATCAAATAGTAAGAATCCAGGCTTAATATCCATTTTGGTCATCAATCTATTGGGTTTGTAATACAGTGATCATCGTCCTTTAAAAAGTAACCTACATATACCACTCAAAGTCTCGAAATATTTGTCTTAGAAAAGATCTTTAGATCTCTTCCTTTATTTTTACAACTGTTAATCTTGAATCCCTTTGACTTAATATTCAATAGATTTAACCTACGACCATCATTACAGCCGACGCTCTACCAAAACCTATTTTACAACTTTTTTCATTGTATCCAGACGTCATTTCGTTAACTTTTCATCCAAAACCCTGTTAAGTTGACGATTCAGCATGCCAACTCATCATATATGTCCACACCACCCCTACAATTTAATCTTAAGCTGATAAACTCATTCAACCGTCACCAATCAATTTGACCAAAGATAAAAACCTTTTCTTAGGTCAATTTGTTCAGAGGTTGTTGAATGAGCCGAGTTTAAGATAGAATGACATGACAAAAATGATGTGGACATATATGTAGAGTTTGAAAAATCTGACCCGGCTAAGCCTAGTAACCATCACCGAAATGGCAAAAAACTGAAAAGTGTGGTATTATGGCTTAAATGCGTAGATTTTCTACAAATTTCGAGGCTGGATGTGCTTGGACTATATTTCAGACAGTTTACTACCATCCAGGAGAATATTAGTCATTTTGAGTGTTTTCCCAATTTTTCATAGGCTAACCATCACCGAAATGGCCAAAAACTGAAAAGTGCGGTATTATGGACTAAATGCCTAGATTTTCTCCAAATTTCAAGGTCAGACATGGTTGGACATATATTTCAGACAGTTTACACCATGAGCATTTTGAGTTTTTCAATTTTTCATAGCTAACCATCACAAATGCAAAACTTAAAATGCGTATTATGGCTTAAATCCTAGATTTCTCCAATTTAAAGTGGCGTGGTTGAATTATTCACACAGATACTTATTTTGAGTTTTGTTACAATTTTTCATAGGCTAACCATCACCGAAATGGCAAAAAAACTTAAAATGCGGTATTATGGCTTAAATGCCTAGATTTTCTCCAAATTTAAAGGTCGAGCTTGTTGGAAATATATTTAAAATATTTTACTACCATCCAGGAGAATATTAGTTATTTTGAGTTTTTTCCAATTTTCGTAGGCTAACACCATCACCAAAATGGCAAAAACTGAAAAGTGCGGTATTATGGCTTAAACATCTAAATTTTTCCAAATTTAAGGTCGGACGTGGTTGGACATATATTTCAGATATTTTACTACCATCCGGGAGAATATTAGCCATTTTGAGTTTTTTTTTTCCAATTTTTCATAGGCTAAACAGCACTAAAAGTGCAAAAAACTGAAAAATGCGGTATTATGGTTTAAATATCTAGATTCCCCCCAAATTTCAAGGTCGTACGTGGTTGGACATATATTTCAGACACTTTACTATCATCCTGGGAATATTAGCCATTTTAAGTTTTTTTTCCAATTTTTCATAGGCTAACCATCATCGAAATGGCTAAAAACTGAAAAATGAGTTATTATGACTTAAATGCGTAGATTTTCTACAAATTTTAAGACTGGATGTGGTTGGACATATATTCCAGACAATTTACTATCATCCAGGAGAATATTAGTCATTTTGAGTTTTTTTTTCCAATTTCTCATAGGCTAACCATAAACAAAGTGACAAAAACTGAATAGTGCGGTATTATGGCTTAAATGCCTAGATTTCTCCCAAATTTCAAGGTCGTACGATGTTGGGCATTTATTTCAAATATTTTACTACCATCCAGGAGAATATTAGTCATTTTGAGTTTTTTCCAATTTTTCATAGGCAAACCATCACCAAAATGGCCAAAAACTAAAAAGTGCGGTATTTTGGATTAAATATCTAGATTTTCTCCATTTCAAGGCCAGACGTGGTTGGACATATATTTCAGACAGTTTACTACCATTCAGGAGAATGTTAGTCATTTTGAGGTTTTCCAATTTTTCATAAGCTAACCATTACCGAAATGGTCAAAAACTGAAAAGTGCGGTATTATGGCTTAAATGCCAAGATTTTCTCAAACTTTCAAGGATGGACGTGGTTAGACATATATTTCAGACATTTTACTACCATCAAAGAGAATATTAGTCATTTTTATTTTTTTTCCCAAAAATTCATAAGCTAATGCATTACTTTTCAGGTTTAGGCCATTTCAGTGATGGTTATCCTACAAAAAATTGGAAAAAACTCAAAATGGCTAAAACCTCTTGGATGGTAGGAAAATGCCTGAAATATATGCCCAATCACATTTAGCGTCAACAATTGGATAAAATCTAGGCATTTAAGCCATAATACCGCACTTTTCAGTTTTTGGCCATTTAAGTGATGGTTAGCCTATTAAAAATTTGAAAATACTCAAAATGGCTAATATTCTCTTGGATGATAGTAAACTGTCTGAAATATCTTCCCAATCACGTTTGGTTTCAAAATTTGGAAAACAGTCTAGGCATTTAAGCCATAATGCCCCACTTTTAAGCTTTTGACCATTTTGGTGATGGTTAGCCAATGAAAAATTGGAAAAAACTCAAAATAGTTCATATTTTCCTAGATGGTAGTAAACTGTCCGAAATATCTGCCCAACCACGTTTTCCCTCCAAATTTGGTGAAAATCTTGGCATTTAAGCCATAATCCCGCACTTTTTAGTTTTGGCTGTTTTAGTGATGGTTAGCCTATGAAAAATTAGAAAAAAATGGCTAATATTCTCCTAGATGGTAGAAAACTGGCTGAAATATATGCCCAATCACGCCTTGCATCAAAATTTAGAGAAAATCTAGGCATTTAAGCCATAATACCGCACTTTTCAGTGATGGAGCCTATGAAAAATAGGAAAAAACTCAAAATAGCTAATATTCTCCTGGATGATAGTAAACTATCTGAAATATCTTCCCAACCACGTTTGACCTCGAAATTTGGAGAAAATCTAGGCATTTAATATTTAATGCCGCAATTTTCAGTTTTTGGCAATTTCAGTGATGGTTAGCCTATGAAAAATTGACAAAAAAATCAAAATGGCTAATATTCTCCTCGATGGTAGGAAACTGCCTAAAATATATGCCCAATCACATCTGGCCCCTATGTTTGGAGAAAATCTAGACATTTAAACCATAATACTGCACTTTTCAGTTTTTGGCCATTTCATTGATGGTTAGCGTATGAAAAATTGGAAAATACTAAAAAAATTTAATGTTCTCTTAGATGGTGGAAAATTACCTCAAATACATGCTCAATAAAGTATGCCCTCAAAATTTGGGAAAATCTAAAGATTTAAGCCATAATACCGTAATTTTCAGTTTTTTGCCATTTTGGGACAAATCTAGCTCATTTTGGTACAAATCTAGCACATTTATTTGACAAATCTAGTGCATTTTTTGACAAATCTAACCCAAAATTTGGAAAAAATATAACTCAAAATTAGGGACAAATCTAACCCAAAATTTGGGACAAATCTAACCCAAAATTAGGGACAAATCTAACCCAAAATTTGGGACAAATCTAACCCAAAATTTGGGATAAATCTAACCCAAAATGTGGGATAAATCTAACCCAAAATGTTGGATAAATCTAACCCAAATTTTGGGACAAATCTAACCCAAATTTTTGGGACAAATCTAACCCAAAATTTTGGGAAAAATCTAACCCAAAATCTTGGGACAAATTTAACCCAAAATTTTGGTACAAATCTAATGCAAAAATTTTGGGATAAATCTTACCCAAAAATTGAGACAAATATAACCCAAAATTTTGGAACAAATCTAACCCAAAATTTTGTGACAAATCTAACCCAAAATTTTGTGACGAATCTAACCTAAAATTTTATAACAAATCTAACCCAAAAAAATTGTGACAAATCTAACCCAAAATTTTGTGACAAATCTAACCCAAAATTTTGGGACAAATCTAAAGCAAAAAAATTGGGATAAATCTAACCCAAAAATTGTGAAAAATATAACCCAAAATTTTGTGACAAATCTAACCCAAAATTTGGTGACAAATCTAACCCAAAATTTGATGAAAAATCTAACCCAAAATTTGGTGACAAATCTAACCCAAAATTTGGTGACAAATCTAACCCAAAATTTGGTAACAAATCTAACCCAAAAATTGTGACAAATCTAACCCAAAATTTTGGGACAAATCTATCCCAATATTTTTGTGACAAATCTAACCCAAAATTTTGGGACAAATCTAACCCAATATTTTGTGACAAATCTAACCCAAAATTTTGGGACAAATCTAACCCAAAATTTTAGGATAAATCTAACCCAAAATTTTGTGACAAATCTAACACAAAAATTTGGACAAATCAAACCCAAAAATTTGTGGCAAATCTAACCCAAAAATTTCTGACAAATCTATCCCAAAATTTGTGACAAATCTAACCCAAAGTTTTGTGACAAATCTAACCCAAAATTTTGTGACAAATCTAACCCAAAATTATGTGACAAATCTAACCCAAAACTTTGTGACAAATCTAACCCAAATTTTTGTGACAAATCTAACACAAAAAATTGTGACAAATCTACCCCATTTTTTTTGACAAATCTAACCCAAAATTTTGGGACAAATCTAACGCAAAAAATTTGGGATAAATCTAACCCAAAAATTGGGACAAATCTAACCCAAAATTTTGTGACAAATCTAACCCAAAATTTTGTGACAAATCTAACCCAAAAATTTGTGACAAATCTAACCCAAAATTTTGGGACAAATTTAACGCAAAAAATTTGGACAAATCTAACCCAAAAAATTGTGACAAATCTAACCAAAAATTTTATGACAAATCTAACCCAAATTTTGGGAAAATTTTAACCTAAAATTTTGTGACAAATCTAACCCAAAATTTTGTGACAAATCTAACACAAAATTTTGTGACTAATCTAACCCAAAATTTTGTGACCAATCTAACCTAAATTTTGGGACAAATTTAACCCAAAATTTGTGACAAATCTAACGCAAAAAAATTGGGATAAATCTAACCAAAAAATTGGGACAAATATAACCCAAAAATTTGGTGACAAATATAACCCAAAATTTGGTGACAAATCTAACCCAAAATTTTGTTACAATTCTAACCCAAAATTTTGTTACAATTCTAACCCAAAATTTTGTGACAAATCTAACCCAAAATTTTGATAAATCTAATCCCAAAATTTTGTGACAAATCTAACCCAAAAATTTTGAGACTAATCTAACACAAAATTTTGTGACAAATCTAACCTAAAATTTTGTGACAAATCTAACCCAAAATTTTGGGACAAATCTAACACAAAATTTTGTGACAAATCTAACACAACAAATTGTGACAAATCTAAACCAAAAATTTGTGGCAAATCTATCTCAAAAATTTCTGACAAATCTAACCCAAAATTTTGTGACAAATCTAACCCAAATTTTTTTGGGACGAACCTAGCTCATTTTGGAACAAATCTAGCGCATTTTGGGACAAATTTAGCGCATTTTGGTACTAATCTAGGGCATTTTGGACAAATCTAGAGTATTTTGGACAAATCTAGCACATTTTGAGACAAATCTAGCCATATTTTTTTGGATAAATCTAGCGCATTTTGGAACAAATCTATCGCATATTGGAACAAATTTACCTCATCTTGGGACAAATCTAGCGTATTTTGGGATAAATCTAGCCCACTTTGCATTTTTTGCACCAATCTAGCGCATATTGCGGCAAATCTAGCGCATTTTTGGCCAAATCTAGCGCACTTTGAGACAAATCTAGCGCATTTTGGGACAAATCTAGCGCACTTTGGGCCAAATCTAGCGCATAATTTGGGACAAATATAGCACATTTTTTGGACAAATCTAGCGTATTTTTTGGGGGCCAAATCTAGCACAATTTGGGCAAATCTAGCGCACTTTGTGCCAAATCTAGCGCATTTTTTGGGCCAAATCTAGCACATTTTTGGACAAATCTAGCGCATTTTGGGACAAATCTAGCGCACTTTGAGCCAAATCTAGCGCATTTGCAATCTAGCGCTTTGGCCAAATCTAGCGCACTTTGGGCCAAATCTAGCCCATTTTTTGGGCCAAATCTAGCGCATTTTGGGACAAATCTAGCGCATTTTTTTGGCCAATCTAGCGCACCTTGGGAAAAATCTAGCGCATTTTTGGCCAAATCTAGCGCACCTTGGGAAAAATCTAGCGCACTTTGGGACAAATCTAGCGCATTTTTTGGGCCAAATCTAGCGCACCTTGGGAAAAATCTAGCGCACTTTGGGCCAAATCTAGCGCATTTTTGGGCCAAATCTAGCGCATTTGGGACAAATCTAGCGCATTTTTTGGGCAAATCTAGCGCACCTTTGGAAAAACTAGCGCACTTTGGGCAAATCTAGCGCATTTTTTGGCCAAATCTAGCGCATTTGGGACAAATCTAGCTCTTTTTGGGATAAATCTATCGCATTTTGGGACAAATCTAGCATACTTTGAACCAAATCTAGCGACTTTGAACAAAATCTAGCGCATTTTTGGCCAAATCTAGCGCACTTTGCGACAAATCTAGCCACTTTTGATCAAATCTAGCGCACCTTGGGAAAAATCTAGCGCACTTTGGGCCAAATCTAGCGAATATTTGGGACATTTCTAGCGCATTTTGGACAAATCTAGCGTATTTTGGGTCAAATCTAGCGCACTTTTGGGCCAAATCTAGCGCATTTTTTGGAAAATCTAGCGCATTTTGGGTCAAATCTATCCCATTTGGGACAAATCAAGCGCACTTTGGAACAAATCTAGCGAATTTATTGGGCCAAATCTACGAATTTTTGGGCCAAATCTACGCATTTTGGGACAAATATAGCGCACTTTGGGCCAAATCTAGCGCATTTTTTGGGCCAAATCTAGCGCATTTTGGGACAAATCTAGCGCATTTTTGGGCAAATCTATCGCACCTTGGGACAAATCTAGCGCACTATCTAGTGCACTTTGCGACAAATCTAGCGCATTTGGGACAAATCTAGCACACTTTGGGCCAAATCTAGCGCATAATTTGGGACAAATCTAGCGCATTTTTGGACAAATCGAGCGTATTTTTTGGGATCAAATCTACCGCAATTTGGGACAAAACTAGCGCATTTTTTTGGTCAAATCTAGCGCATTATGGGACAAATCTAGCGTATTTTGAGACAAATCTAGCGCATTCTTGGGCCAAATCTAGCGCACTATGGGCCAAATTTAGCGCACTTTGGGCCAAATCTAGCGCACTTTGGTGCAAATCTAGCGCAATTTCTTAGCCAAATCTAGCGCATTTTGGGACAAATCGAGCGCATTTTTGGGGCAAATCTAGCGCATTTTTTGGGGCAAATCTAGCGCATTTTTTGGGCCAAATTTAGCGCACCTTGGGACAATTTAGCGCATTATGGGATAAATCTAGCGCACTTTGGGCCAAATCTAGCGCATTTTTGGGCCAAATCTAGCGCAACTTGGGACAAATCTATCGCACTTTGGGCCAAATCTAGCGCATTTTTTTGGCCAAATCTAGCGCATTCTTTGGGCCAAATCTAACGAATTTTGGGACAAATCTAGCGCATTTTAGGACAAATCTAGCGCATTTTGAGCCAAATCTAGCACATTTTTTTAGCCAAATCTAGCGCATTTTTTGGGACAAATCTAGCACATTTTTGAACAAATCTAGCGAATTTTTGGACGAATCTAACGCATTTTTTGGACGAATCTAGCGCATTTTTGGGGACAAATTTAGCGCATTTTTGGACAAATATCGCGCATTTTTTGGGACAAATCTAGTGCATTTTTTGGGATAAATCTAGCGCATTATTGGACAAATCTAGCTCATTTTTGGACAAATCTAGCGTATTTTTGGACAAATCTATCATATTTTTGGACAAATATAGCGCATTTTGGGCAAAATCTAGCACTTTTTTGGACAAATCTAGCGCATTTTTAGGACAAATCTAGTGCATTTTTGGACAAATCTAGTGAATTTTTTGGATAGATCTAGCGCATTTTTTGGGACAAATCTAGCTCATTTTTTGGACAAATCTAGTGCATTTTTTGACAAATCGAGCGTATTTGTGACAAATCTAGTCCAATTTGTGACAAATCTAATCCAAAATTTTGACAAATCTAGTCCATTTAGTTACAAATCGAGTTCTATTTTTGACAAATCTAGTCCAGTTTATCACAAATCTAGTCCACATTTTTGACAAATCTAGTCCAGTTTGTGACAAATCTAGTTCAATTTTTGACAAATTTAGTCCAATATTTTGACAAATCTAGTCCAAATTATTAATAAATCTAGTATAGAATTTGACAAATCTAGTCCAAAATTTTGACAGATCTAGTCCAAAATTTTAACAAATCTAGTCCAATTTTTGACAAACCTCTTCTTAGAATTTTGACAAATCTAGTCCAAAATTTTGCATGTATCAAATTTTGACAAATGTAGTCCAAAATTTTGACAAATCTAGTCCAGTTTGTGACAAATCTAGTCCAATTTTTGTCATTTCTAATCCAAAATTTTGAAAATTTTTTTTAGAAATCTAGTCCTGAATTTTAGAAATGTAGTCCAAAATTTTGACAAATCTAGTCCACATTTTTGACAAATCTAGTCCAGTTTGTGACAAATCTAGTTCAATTTTTTACAAATTTAGTCCAATATTTTGACAAATCTAGTCCAAATTATTAATAAATCTAGTATAGAATTTGACAAATCTAGTCCAAAATTTTGACAGATCTAGTCCAAAATTTTAACAAATCTAGTCCAATTTTTGACAAACCTCTTCTTAGAATTTTGACAAATCTAGTCCAAAATTTTGACAAATGTAGTCCAAAATTTTACCAAATCTAGTCCAGTTTGTGACAAATCTAGTCCAATTTTTGTCATTTCTAATCCAAAATTTTGAAATTTTTTTTTAGAAATCTAGTCCTGAATTTGAGAAATGTAGTCCAAATTTTGACAAATCTAGTCCAAAATTTTGACAAATTTAGTCAAGATTTTGACAAATCTAGTCTAGTTTTTTACAAATCTAATCCAGTTTTTGATAAATCTAGTCCAAATTTTGACAAATCTAGTTGAATTTTTTTACAAATCTAGTCAAATTTTTTACAAATCTAGTCCAAAATTTTGAAAAATCTTATCCAGAATTTTGACAAATATAACCCAAAATTTACACAACTTCTAAGCTAGATTTGATAAAACTTCTGGGTTAAATTTGGCACAAAAATTCTGGGCAAGATTTGACACAAATCCTAGCCAAGATTTGTCACAATTTCTGGGATAGATTTGTCACAACTTCTGGGCTAGATTTGTCACAATTTCTGAATTTTTTGAAATTAAAGAAACTTAAACCATTTAAGCCATAATACCACAATTTTAAATTTTTTCGCCATTTTGGTGATGGTTAGCCTATGAAAAATTGGGGAAAAAAAACTAAAAATGGCTAATATTCTTCTGGATGGTATAAGTTGTCTGTAATATCTACCCAACCATGTTCGGCCTCAAAATTTAGAGAAAATCTTGGCATATGAGCCATAATACCACAATTTTCAATTTTTTACCATTTTTGTGATGGTTAGCCATTGAAAAACTGGGGAAAAACTGAAAAATGGCTAATAATATCCTGGATTGTAGGAAACCACCTGAAACAAATGCCAAACCACGTACGACATCCAAACTTGGACAAACTCGAAGAATTTAAGACATAAAACCGCAATTTTCAATTTTTGGCCATTTCAGTGATAGTTAGCCTATTAAAAATTAGAAAAAACTGAAAGTGACTAATATTCTCTTGGATGGTAGGAATTTGACTGAAATATCCAACCTCGTCCGACCTCTAAATTTAACAAACTCAAAGAATTTAAGCCATAATACCGCAATTTTCAGGTTTTGGCCATTCGAGTGATGGTTAGCCTACGAAAATTGAAAAAAAAAACTCTAAATGGCTGATATTCTCCTAGATGGTAGTAAAATGTCAGAAATATCTTCCCAACCACGTTTGGCCAAGATATTTAGAGAAAATCTAGACATTTAAGCAATAATACCGCATTTTCAATTTTTGGTCATTTCGGTGATGGTTAGCTTATGAAAAAGTAGGGAAAGCAAAAATGGCTAATATTCTCGTAGATAGTAGTAAAATGTCTAAAACATCTTTCCAACCACATTTGGCCTAAAAGTTTGGAGAAAATCTAGGCATTTAAGCCATAATACCGTAATTTTCAGTTTTTTTGCCATTTTGGTGATGGTTAGCCTATAAAAAATTGGGAAAAAAAAACTGAAAATGGCTAATATTCTCCTAGATGGTAGGAAACTGTCTGAAATATCTATCCAACCACGTTTTCCCTCCAAATTTGGAGAAAAATCTAGGCATTTTAAGCCATAATACCCACTTTTTAGTTTTTGGCCATTTCAGTGATGGTTAGCCTATGAAATATTAGAAAATACTCAAATTACCTAATATTCTCCTGAATGATAGTAAACTGTCTGAAATATCTTCCCAACTACGTTTTTCCTCAAAATTTGGAGAAAATATATGCATTTAAGCCGTAATGAAGCACTTTTCAGGTTAGGCCATTTCGATGATGGTTAGCCTATAAAAATGTGAAAAAAAAAACTCAAAATGACTAATATCCTCATGGATGGTAGGAAAATGCCTGAAATATATGCCCAATCATGTCTGGCGTCAAAATTTGGATCAAATCTAGGCATTTAAGCCATAATGTCGCACTTTTTAGTTTTTGGTCATTTCAGTTCAGTGATGGTTATAGCCTATGAAAAATTAGAAAAAACTCAAAATGACTAATATTCTCCTAGATGGTAGAAAACTGCTTGGAATACATGCCCAATCATGTCTGGCGTAAAAATTTGGATAAAATCTAGGCATTTAATCCATAATACCGCACTTTTCAGTTTTTGGTCATTTTAGTGATGGTTAGCCTATGAAAAATTGGAAAATACTCAAAATAACTAATATTCTCCTGGATAATAGTAAACTGTCTTAAATATCTTCCCAACCACATTTGGCCTAAAAAATGGAGAAAATCTAGGCATCTAAGCCATAATACCTCACTTTTTAATTTTTAACCGTTTTAGTGATGGTTAGACTATGAAAATTTGGAAAAAACTCAAAATGACTAATATTCTCTTGGATGATATTAAAATGTCTGAAATATATTCCTAACCACGTTTAGCCTCAAAATTTGGAGAAAATATAGGCATTTAAGCCACAATGTTATACTTTTCAGTTTTTGGCCTTTTTGGTGATGGTTAGCCTATGAAAAACTAGGAAAACTCAGAATGGCTAATATTCTTCTGAATGATAGTAAATTATCTGAACATTTTCCCAACCATATTTCTCCTCAAAATTTGGAGAAAATCTAGGCATTAAAGCCATAACGCCGAGCTTTTCAGTTTTTGGCCATTTTGGTGATGGTTTGCCTATGAAAAATTGGAAAATACTCAATATGGCTAATATTCTCATGAATGATGGTAAACTGTTTGAAATATCTTCACAACCACATTTCGCTTTGAAATTTGGAGAAATATAGGCATTTAAGCCATAATGCCGCACTTTTCAGTTTTTGGCAATTTCGGTGATGGTAGCCTATGAAAAATTGGAAAAACTCAAAATGGCTAATATTCTCCTAGATGGTAGGAAACTATCTGAAATATATGTCCAATCATGTATGACATCTAAATTTGGAGAAAATCTAAGCATTTAAGCCATAATGCCGCACTTTTAAGTTTTTGGCCATTTTGGTGATGGTTAGCTATGAAAAATTGGAAAATACTCAAATTAGCTAATATTCTCCTGAATGATAATAAACTATTTGAAATATCTTCCCAACCACGTTTGGCCTCGAAATTTGGAGAAAATCTATGCATTTAAGCCGTAATGCAGCCCTTTTCAGGTTTAGGCCATTTCAGTGATGGTTAGCCTACAAAAAATTAGAAAAAACTGAAAATGGATAATATATGCCAGTCATGTCTGGCGTCAAAATTTGGAAAAAATCTAGACATTTAAGTCATAATATCACACTTTTTAGTTTTTTGCCATTTAAGTGATGGTTAGCCTATGAAAATTGGAAAATCCTCAAAATGACTAATATTCTCATGGATGATAATAAAACTGTCTGAAATATCTTCCCAACCACGTTTTCCCTCAAAATTTGGAGAAAATATATGCATTTAACCCATAATGCGACACGTTTCAGTTTTTGGCCATTTCGGTGATGGTTAGCCTATGAAAAATTGGAAAAACTCAAAATGGCTAATATTCTCCTGGATGATAGTAAACTATCTGAAATATATTCCCAACCACGTTTCGCTTCAGAATTTGGAGAAAATCTTGGCATTTAAGCCATAACGCCGCACTTTTAAGTTTTTGGCTATTTCGGGGATGATTTGCCTATGAAAAATTGAAAAACACTCAAAATGGCTAATATTCTCCTGGATGATAATAAAATGTGTGAAATATCTTCCCAACCATGTTTGACCTCAAAATTTGGAGAAAATCTAGGCATTTAAGCCATAATGCCGCAATTTTCAGTTTTTTGCCATTTTGGTAATGGTAGCCTATGAAAAATTAGAAAAAAACAAAAATGGTTAATATTCTTCTAGATGGTAGTAAACCGTATAAAATATCTGTCCAACCCTGTTGGCCTCGAAATTTGGAGAAAATCTAGGTATTTAAGCCATAATACCATAATTTTTTAGTTTTGGTCATTTCGGTGATGGTTAGTTAGCCTATGAAAAATTGGAAAAAACTCAAACTGGCTTATATTCTCTTGGATGGTAGTCAACTGTCTGAAATATCTACCCAACCACGTTTGGCCTCGAAATTTGGAGAAAATCTAGGCATTTAAGCCATAATACCTCAATTTTCAGTTTTTTGTCATTTTGGTGATGGTTAGCCTATGAAAATTTGGAAAAAAAAAACTCAAAATGGCTAATATTCTTCTAGATGGTAGTAAATTGTCTAAAATATATGTCCAACCACGTTTGGCCTTGAAATTTGGAGAAAAACTAGGCATTTAATCCATAAAACTACAATTTTCAGTGGTTGGTCATTTCAGTCATGGTTAGCCTATGAAAAATTGGAAAAAAACTCAAAATGTCTAACATTCTCCTAGATGGTAGTCAACGGTCTGAAATATCTGCCTAACCATGTTTGAACTCGAAATTTGGAGAAAATTTAGGTATTTAAGCCATAATACCGTAATTTTTGGTTTTTTGTTATTTCGATGATGGTTAGCCTATGAATAATTGGAAAAAAAAACTCAAACTGGCTAATATTCTCCTAGATGGTAGTCAATTGTCTGAAATATCTGCCCAACTACGTTTGGCCTCGAAATTTGGAGAAAATCTAGGCATTTAAGCCATCATACCTCAATTTTTTGTTTTTAGTCATTTCGGTGATAGTTAGCCTATGAAAAATTGGAAAAAAACTCAAACTGGATAATATTATCCTGGATGGTAGTAAACAGTCTGAAATATCTTATGAATCACGTTTTACCTCAAAATTTGGAGAAAATCTAGGCATTTAAGCAATAATACTATAATTTTTTGTTTTTGGTCATTTTGGTGATAGTTAGCCTATGAAAATATGGAAAAAAAAACTCAAAATATCTAATATTCTTCTAGATGGTAGTAAATTGTCTAAAATATATGTCCAACCACGTTTGGCCTTGAAATTTGGAGAAAACTAGGCATTTAAGCTATAATACCCTAATTTTCGATTTTTGGTCATTTCAGTGATGGTTAGCCTATGAAAAAATGGAAAAAAACTCAAAATGTCTAATATTCTTTTAGATGGTAGTCAACAGTCTGAAATATCTGCCCAATCACGTTTGACCTCGAAATTTGGAGAAAATCTAGGCATTTAATCCATAATACCGTAATTTTTGGTTTTGGTCATTTCGGTGATGGTTAGCTTATGATAAAATTGGGGAAAAACTCAAAATAACTAATATTCTACCGGATGGTAGTAAAGTGTATGAAATATGTACCCAACCACGTTTGGTCTCGAAATTTGGAAAAATCTAGGCATTGAAACCATAAAATCGTAATTTTCAGTTTTCGGCCATTTCGGTGATGGTTAGCCTATGAAAAAATTGAAAAAACTCAAAATGGCTAATATTCTCTTGGATAGTAGTAAACTGTTTGAAATATCTACCCAACCATGTTTGGCCTCGAAATTTGGAGAAAATCTAGGAATTTAAGCCATACGGTTAACCATCTCAGAAATGGCCAAAAACTGAAAAGTGAGGTATTATAGGTTAATGTAGATTTTTCCAAATTTCAAAGTCAGATGTGGTTGGGCATATATTGCAGACAGATTACTACCATCCTGGAGAATATTAGCCAATTTGAGTTTTTTTCCAATTTTTTCATAAGCTGACCATCACCGAAATGGCCAAAAAACTAAAAAATGCGGTATTATGGCTTAAATGCATAGATTTTCTCCAAATTTCAAGACCGGGCGTGGTTGGACATATATTTCAGACAATTTACTACCATCCAGGAGAATGTTAGCCATTTTAAGTTTTTTCAATTTTTCATAGGCTAACAATCACCGAAATGGCTAAAAACTGAAAAATGCGGTATTATGGCTTAAATATCTAGATTTTCTCCAAATTTCAAAGTCGGGCGTGGTTGGACATATATTTCAGACAGTTTACTACCATATAGGAGAATATTAGCTAGTTTGAATATTTTTCATAGGCTAACCATCACCAAAATGGTCAAAAACTGAAAATTTCAAGACTCGACTTGATTGGACATATATTTCAGACAGTTTACTACCATATAGGATAATATTTGTCATTTTGAGTGTTTTCTATTTTTTCATAGGCTAACTATCACAAAAATGGCCAAAAATTGAAAAGTGTGTTATTATGGCTTAAACACGTAGATTTTCTCCAAATTTCGAGCCTGGACGTGGTTGGACATTTATTTCAGACAGTTTACTACTATCATGGAGAATATTAGTCATTTTGAGTTTTTTCCAATTTTTCATATGCTAACCATCACCGAAATGGCAAAAAATTGAAAAGTGAGGTATTATAGCTTAAATGCTTAGATTTTCTCCAAATTTCGAGGTTGGACGTGGTTCGACATATATTCCAGGTAATTTCCTACCATCCAGGAGATTATTAACAATTTTGAGTTTTCCCCCCCAATTTTCATAAGCAAACCATTAGTGAAACGGCCAAAAACTAAAAAAAATTGTCGTACAATTAAACAGATTACTGGTACATAATGTTACTTTTCAAAGCTTGATGATCACAACGTTACGAACCTATACATTGATGACCAAAATGGATATTAACCCCAAGAATCAGCTTCTCTTTTGTTTGGGTTGGTCTAAATCTCCAACTTCCCACAAGACGACAAAATCTCAGCAACCATAAATTGGGAAGCCCCCCATCCTCCATTTATATCTCACAAAAGCTCCATATCCATTTCAGAGTGCCTCTTGCTTCAAGTTTTCTCTGTCCGTTAGATCGATATTGAGAAAAGAATCAATGGTGATGATGAGGAGCCCACAGTCATCGTTGCCACCAGGGTTTAGGTTCCCCCCTACAGACGAGGAGCTCATCCTTCACTACCTCCACAACAAGCTCTCATCCACTCCTTTCCATGTTTCCATCATCGCTGATGTCAACATCTACAAGTTCGATCCTTGGGACTTGCCTGGTTCGTAAACGAAATCTCTCGATAGAGTCTGAAGCAGTTTGCAAAGTTTTCTGCAAAGGATCGGATTGGGGGCGCTATCTGGATGCGAAATCTAGTCCTCTCGATCAGAGGTTCAGATGTCATGTTAAAACTCGTTACATCCCAATAACTCGAGTTGTTGGGAGAGGGTTCAATATTAGTTATATGTTATTCATTAACACCAACAGATTTGGAATCAGAATCATCGATGGTGGTCTTACATGAGTGTGTTTGGTTTGGGGTGGATGTATGTGTGTGCAGCCAAGGCTACGTTCGGGGAGAAAGAGTGGTACTTCTTCAGTCCGAGAGATCGGAAGTACCCAAATGGAGCTAGGCCTAACAGAGCGGCGAGGTCTGGGTATTGGAAGGCGACGGGTACTGACAAAGTCATTTCAGTGGTCCTACCTGGCCAGGACAACATCGTCATTCATGGTGTTAAGAAGGCTCTTGTTTTCTACAAGGGTAGGCCTCCTAAAGGCATCAAGACTAATTGGATCATGCATGAATATCGCATTTCTGATTCGCCTACCTACATCACCACCACCAATAACAACAACAACAAACCAGTCAAACCAACGAATTACTCGTCTATGAGGGTATGCTCTTAATGATCACCTTCTAACACAACATGTCACAGTTCTTTACTTAACCTAACGAGCAATCATCCACTAGATCATCCTTACATTTTTCGTAAAATTATAATGGTTAAAAGTGTTTTTGGATAAGCTTTCCACATGGTATACATCGTACCAAGTACATCTATATATCATTTACTTCATCCCAAGTTAACCAAATGAGGTGTCCAAATACATCTCCCCTTACCCATCAAAGTAAAGATACTTACTTGCATGCATAAATAGGAAAAAACACTAATAACCCAAATTAGCCAATTAGGGATTTGAAACATGTGGCTTTGATTTGTTTTCACAATGGGGGTAAAAGCTAGCTCATATGTGGTCTAGAATCAAGTGATGAAATTTCTTTCTAAAAGAGGATGCTCAACTAGCTAGACAATTGACATTACACTTCTTTCTTTATTTGTATGTAGTTGGATGATTGGGTGCTATGCCGGATCTACAAGAAGTCTCATCCTAGTTTATCTCACCAGCTACATCATCCTCATCCTCATCCACAGCCAGCAACGTTGGTATCGAGCAGTGATCCAGATCACGAGGAGGAGGAGGATCATCAACAATCGATACCCTTTCAATCGCCAAGCTCGAAAAGTTCATTAACAACCAACCAGCAAGTTACCCTAATGCCTCAGAAGTCGTTGTCTTTCTCCAACTTATTCGATGCTACGGACTACTCCCTACTAAGCAACTTCCTCTCTGATCCCCAATTCACCATCAACCCTCCTCCCCCCTTGACTGAAGCAATTGATTCGATCGTTGCAACAACAACGACGAACCAACAACAATGCAATTACTTGCACCATAAGGTATTACCTGATCATCATCTATCTGGGATGATGACCAGCCAACCTAAGCGCGATAGGTCGAGTGGTGATGAAAATGTGTCGATAATGGTGACTCCTCCTTCGAAGAAATTCATGACCAGTACTGCTTGCAGTTTCATTAATTACAACGATAACGACAATGCAAGTGGAAGTCATGACTATGATCATATGGCCCCTCACGATCAGTATGGGTTTGTGAACCAGACAGTCTTGAACCAGAATTTACTATTGAGCCATCACCTTCGATTCCAAGGGTAAAATGGACATTATCTTATTACATAAAATGTCCATAGAATGGAAAGGAGAAAAGACAAGAGGGACATTGAATTAACGTTGTAGATGTAGACATTCTTGTGTTGTGTGTTTATTTTATCTTAAATTTTTACTGCCATGAAATGAATTTACCTCACAAACACAAAGAGGTAATAGTTGTAGTTCAATTGAGATTTGAATTTAATACCTTGTTAAATTCAGTTGTGCCTTTTTAATTAACCTCTACAAATTAATGTAGACATGTATCGTATCATGTTGTTTGTTGGTATATTTTCTGTTAAAAATATTAAGAAATTTGGTTCCTAAATACTACTCATTCAAAGTAAAGAACGTAAGAATATTTACGCATATATGTATGTATCGATCAATGTCTTCACCGAGACTTTGAATTGCATCAAAAGATATTAAGTGAGACGATGTAAGGACAATAAAGAGGACATGGAAGAGACATTTAGATACGAAGGATGTTAGATGCTAAACTCCATAGGTGGTGTAATTAGCATTATAGCTCATGATCATGGAGATCTAATTTTGAGTTTTCAAGATTAGCAATTGGTGACACGATTTTACTAGTTTTGGTGATGACGGTGACAGGAGGTTGGCTGTCCGAGGGTTCTACTATACCAAGGTTGTGGTAGTATTTACGGGTGGGTATCACGAGACACTGTATGCATGGATTCTACCTCAGACCTCTATGTCAATCAAGTGATTCAGTTGGTTTGTTGTTACCCCTACTATACCTAGTTATTTCTAATCCCTTCTTAGTTGAGTTGTTGGCTTGTCGGGATGTTGTTTTAGGGTGTCTTTGTTCCTAAATGCCAAAGGGGATGTAGAATAACTGAATAAGTGGCCGACTCATTTTGATCTGATAGATTTTCTCTAGCTTTTGAGAGAGATTTTTGCAGGAAATCTCCCAATTACCGAAAATGGCCATTTCAATTTGTCTTCACTCCATCCGTCATTCAACAATTAAATTATTCATTTTGTGACAAGCCAAGCTGTTACATATCTCTCGAATCTTCATACCCTAAATAAATCTTACTTATTTTACTTCTTACTTACTTCCTAAAACTTTCTAAAAAGGAGACTTTATGTAACATAGTTTGAATCCTAGCTTGCATGTTATGGTTCATATGATTTTTCTATAATTCCATGAGAGTGAAAACTAATTTCTATATATTTTACTTAACATCGACCCAATAAGCTTAACCAGGACGCAAAAACGAAGGCAGACCTTTGGTCTCCTCCTCTGAATCCCTTATTCCTTTCCCTAATTACTTCCATTCTCTCGATTCCGCAACGAAGAACCAGAGCCGCTCTGAGCTCAATCAATGGCGAGGAACTTCGTGAAAGTGAAGAGGGAGACATTAAAGGCATGCATGACATGCCCTCTCTGCGACAACCTCCTCCGTCAACCTACCACCATCTCTCTCTGCCTCCATACCTGTATGTTGTTTCCTTTCTTCTTCTCTTCTTTTGACCCACTGTGAATTTCAGTGTCCTCGTCTTCTGGGTTTTCTTTATATGGGTACGAGGACGACGAAAGTTGCTCCTTTGCTCCGATTCATGAACTGGGATCTGTCGATTGAGCTCTTTTTTCATGTGGGGTTTTGACTTTGCCCTGGATTGCAAATTCTTGGTTGGGTGGTTTTGTTTGTACTGCTTCCTTGAGTTGGTGATGTTAATTGTATCAATGATTGTTTACTACTAACAAATTGGAGATTAAGCTGCAATGCTGCAATGAAATGACGTGATTATGACTTACTGTTGACTGTTTTACTTCCTAGTTTCTTCTGCAATGTGCAACCCCATGGCCATGGGTATGTCCGCAGCTGGCTTTGTTACTGAGTTTGACTGATATAGCTGTTGTCCTGACTCTACTGGATCTTTTGGGCAGTTGGTCATTCCATATTTGGCATTGGCTGAATTCCCTTTTTTCTGTTTCCGTTTGTCTTTATGATCATGGCTGAAAACCCAATAGAAGCTAAGATTATCACGAGATGGTAAGAACTAAGAGTTGTGTGATTGGTGTTTGTTCTGTTGCATGTTGTTGTCCTTGTTAGTTATATGAAATCCATCTTGTCAGTTTGTGTCGAGTTTGAGTTATCGTCTATTTGCTTTGATCAAGTTTCTAATTTTGTTTGATGAACATTTATGTGAGCAGTCTGCAGAAAGTGCATATATAAGAGGTTCTCAGATGATGAAGTTGATACCTGTCCTGTATGTGATATCGACCTTGGTTGTGTGCCAGTGGAGAAACTCAGGTTTGTGGCTTTATATACATGTCCAATCGCAGAAAGTCATCCCTGCATTGCATTAGGCGTGACAGTATTGATCAGCTAGGATCACTAGGACTCATGTTAAGGACTTAAATTTATGTAGAATTCTCGTATTGCTGTGTGTTTTGCTGCCGAGTTCTGTCTTATGTATAGACATCAGGGCTCTTGGTGCAGAGTTAGAGGGTACACAAAATTAGCTATGTCGTCTAAGCTGAATATTCGGTACCTACACATATGAACATTGTTATCTCCTCCAGTGGAAGGGCTTTTATGTAGATAAGAATTTAGTTTTGAGGACCTTGAATTTTTCTAGCGGTCACGGAGAAAGTCATATATACCAGCCTTTGTCTATTCTATAACTGAATTATAGAACATTGAAGACATAAAGTGAAAGTGTAGATTGTACCAGACATTAAGGTGATCGTGAAAGTTTCTTATCGTTGATATTTACGAAGACACTGATCCTGGTGGTTAATTCAGCTGCTAACCAGGGCTCATCGGCTCAATTTGATCTACGTGCACATGTTACTGCTTTCCTAGTATCTGAATTCTTTGCAGCCATTTCCTTAAAAACGATTTCAGAAACAATCAGGATAATAGACTTCTACACATTGGTTTTTTTTTGTTTCAGTAAAAAAAAAAAAAAAATACACATTGGTTTTGTCTTCTTGGAATTGCATATACTCAGTATATTTGACTACTTCTTGCAGGCCGGATCACAACCTGCAAGATATAAGGGCTAAAATATTTCCCTTTAAAAGAAGAAAAGTTGAGCTGTCTGAGGTTATTTCTTCAGTTGCATTGCCAGCAAAGAGAAAAGAAAGATCATTGTCAGCTTTGGTGGTTAGTACTCCTAAAATACCTACACAAACTGGTTCCAAACCTGGATTGCACGGATGTGGTTCTACTAACGAAGAAGCAAAGACAGATGAAGATTGTGCAGAAGATCGTCCAATTAGCTCGATCCCCCCTGAGTCTCTGAGTAAAATTTCACAAAGAAAAAGGCAGGTAATGGACTATTCTACTTTTCACTTGGTGCTTCAATCTAAATAGTAAATACCCACCTTTGTTCATGCATGTCTCATTTTTTTGCCGGTTCTCTGGTAATATAAACCGGTGCAGGAGCCTTCCGATGAGCATCAAACTAATGGAAATGGGAACAATGGTGAAATAGCTTTAGGGAAACCTGATCCATGGACACAATTGAACTGTCTTGTTGAAGCTGCTTACAGAACCAAGTCATCAGAGCCCAACTCAGAAGTGCAATCTCTTGCTAAGTCCGAGCCTTCAAATGGCCCGGACTTCGAACCAAATTCTGTAGACACAGAAATAAAAACAGTCTCTCATGTTGTTCATGGCAGCGAAAGTAAAGAACATGATCATGGAATCAAAGTTCAAGATGATAATGAGAACTGCTTAAATCCAGTTACACCGCCAGTCAAGCGTAGAAGGCTAACAGAAGCATCACGAAGAAAGGAAGCTATGACAAATGGGCTCAGTGCTTCAGCACAACTCATGCTGGATGCTGCAATGAACAATCGACGGAACTGCTCAGTTTGGTTCTCGTTGGTCGCCACTACCAATGACAAGTTTGTTCCTTTCTGCTTGTACCAAATAATAATACGATCAAGAAACCGAACCCTGAACCCTTTTTCTTCTTTCATGGCTGCAGGAACGTAGATACTTCACTTCCCCAGATTCCTGCTTGTTACCTGAGGATCAAGTGAGTTTCACTTCATATATTTCATACTCCATTAATCCACCATGAAGTTAGGCAGAAATCGTATCGATTAAGCACCCTTTTGAACATTTGCAGGGACAGTAAAATGCTGGTGTCATCCATCCAGAAGTACATAGTTAAGAAACTTGAACTCAGCAATGAGAATGAGGTGAGAAGATTTTGATGAGAGCTTTGATTGAGTTGGTTAGTGAGATGAAGAGACTGATGAGTTTTGAGTTTTTGGTGCAGGTGGAAATAATGTGCAGGGGAGAACCAGTGGTTCCAACTCTGCAACTGCAGAAGTTGGTTGATTTATGGTTCATGAACAATGCAACGACCAAGAAAGTGGCGGCGGCGGCACCCTCCGTGGGTTCTTCTGCGAAAGAGTTCGTCATGGTTCTGTCTTACTGTCGTAAAGTTCAAACATCTTGAACCAGCTCATTGCTTTGTTACTCGAAGTGTTGAATGTAGGAAGCTATATGATTGGTTTGACCACTTGGCTCTTCTAGCTTCACTTGGCAAGTAAAGCCAAGTTCATGATTCTCTTGGGTATAAAACAAATATTGAATCCTATCCCAACAGCTCGAATTCGAGTTATTGGGATTCAAAAGTTTATGACATGGTATCAGAGCATTTATCTCTTGGTCTCGAATTTCGGTTGCACACGAGTTATCAAAGCTGTGCGAATCGCATGCTCTTATGAGAACTTTCGTTTGAGGGTGTGTATTAATGAACAATATAGAACTAATATTGAAACCTCTCCCAGCAACTCGAGTTATTGGGATCAACGGTTTTTGACGAGGTCAAGAATTTTCAGCCTATTCGGTCTTTTTGGAGGATTTAACCAAGGTTGAGTTCACCATAAGGTACTCGTGACCCTCATTTGTGCCTTTCTACACATTTTAATCGAGTTCATGTTATTGCACGTGGCTTTAAACAGCGACATCTAGTAATTCTAACTAGATTTGTCACAATTCCAAATAATTGGACTATACTTACTCATGCTTTTGTATAAATTAATTTGTTTGTGTCGAAACAATAATGATGAGACAATCGTCCCTCAGCGCCGTCGTCTTGAAGTCGGAAAACAGCGGGGTTATTCTAGTAATTTAACCTCCTTAGACCCGCGAGAAAGAGAGTGAACCACTAAATCAAAATATCCAAATCCAACCCTTCATCTTCGGCACGGCGGCGACAGTCAGCGGCGGCGAGAATTGATAAAGTTCAGCCAGAAGCATCCTTTCTCACTCGAGCTTCGTCGTCCACTATCAGAGATGCAACAGGTAATTCAAAGAACCTAAATCACCCTCCAACTCGTTAAAACTCGGTTCAATATACTGTTTCCTTTTCCGATTGAACTAACAACGGTGTGAATCGAAACCCCAAAATGTGAAGAGCGGGGGATCCGAGACGCAGGTAACTTGGGAGGATCAGCAGAACATCAACAAATTCGGAAGGCTCAACAACCGATTCCACGACCTCGAGGAAGAGATCAAGACCGCCAAGGTACATATACTGATATACTCGTTATACATCATAAACCCTAGCTTGCTTAATTTGCTGCGGAGCTGACTATTCTGCTGCTCTGTTTATAGGAGACGAATGAGAACTTGGAGGATGCGGGCAATGAGCTGATTCTTACGGATGAGGAGGTGGTGCGATTCCAGATAGGAGAGGTATTTGCTCATGTTGATAAGGATGAAGTTGAGACCCGGATTGAGGAGATGAAAGAGGTTACTTCCAAGAACCTGGAGAAGCTTGAAGAGGAGAAACGCTCAATCTTAGCGCAGATGGGTGAGTTGAAGAAGATTCTGTATGGAAAGTTTGGAGATTCCATCAACCTTGAGGAGGATTAATCGCCTGCCCGGATCGTGAGGAGGTTTGGTATCTTTCTTAGCTTTTGTTGTTGTTTGAGGACCATGCTTGGTTGTTGAATACTAGAAATTGAATTATGAGTTGATAAGAGTTGCAGAATGATGATGGCTGTTGATGAGTATGCATACTTTTGATGAAAGTTTCAATGGAAGAATCTTTTCGTTTTGTATATGTTGCAATTGCATTCTGTACAGGGTCCTTGATTCATCAACTTAGGTACATTACAACGTTTATAGGCGTTTGATCATAAGAACTCGAGGCCGTCTTCCGATCAAAGTAAACCACTGTGGATCACTTGAAGCCACTCTGTAACCTGCTTTGGCATAGAGTGCCCTAGCTCCCATATCATCTGCATACGCCTGGAGAGCAAGGTACTCGAACCCCCACAGTCTTGCCACGTTGTCGCAAGCATTTAGCAGCACACTCCCTACTTTTCGCCTCCTGTCATCAGCATCAAGATCGAATCAGCTCAACAGTGACATGGATCATGTGGATTGTGAAACTAAACATGGGAAAGGACTTGGGAACCTGAAACTGCTCAAGACAGCTATGCCTGAAATGTATAGGTACTCTTGAACACCGATGAGATACTTGAGCACTTCTGCATCTCTAGCAGCTGTGGCATCCGCCACTCCGACTAACTTGAGCTTAGCTGGAGACGCCAAAGAATCATCGGCTGGCTCAGCCACCAGACATGCATATCTGTTAATGACACATCCTTGTGATTTATCCCCAAGTTTCTTTTCAGGTTGGTAACTGGGAAGGTGTTTTGACAATGTTTACCTGTCTGGAGTCGAGTTCCGAAGCTTGTAAAGCAGTCCTGAGAGCACTTCAGCCTGAGAAGTCCAGAGCCATGAGCATAAATACAGATAAAGATGCAAAATTTGAGAAGGAAATAGCACAGTTTGATCTCAGTGGTCACCTTGAAGAACTCGAAGAAGACGAAGTCAAACAGAGCTACTGGTGTATGGAATGCTTCAGCTTGAACCTGAGCAACTTCTTTCGTCTCAGTGGGATTATTAACCATTCGTCTAACTCTCCATCCGAACTGTGTCATCAAGTTCTCGAATTGCTTCTCCGGTACCTCCCAAACTTGCTCAGATGTTGCAGAACTAGTGGTGGTGGTTGTGATGCTGCAGCACGAAACGGTGTTTCGTCTGCTGCTGCGAATCGGTACAGTTGTGGAGACATCGTCTCTTCTTCTGATGTGAGGTAAGTAAGAAGAAGAGGTAGTTCTGGAAATGGATGATGAGGAAAAGCAAGGCAGAGGTTGAGCCATGGTTTTTGTTGGGGATGAAATGAATGATGCCATGGGTGAAGAGTGATGACTGGTTTAGAGTGTTCTGTGGTGGAAATGATTTGTCTGAGTTTGGTGGTATTATAGGCCTAACATGTGTCATCCTGGATTTTGTTGGGCTTTGTGTGATTCTGTGGATGATAGAACTGACTCGATTCGATCCAGTCCCAACTCGATTCGGTTTAACCAATAATTTATATTGACCAACAACCAATATTTCATTGCTAGTAGTGGAGTCTTATAATATCTATACAGCTAAGTGAACTGTGTTATAATTGACTCTTAATCTGATGAGTTAGTGGTCCAATGAATTTCCAACCTTAGGAACTCATGACCTGTGACATGTCCAACCTAACTTGTGACTCGCCTAACCTGTTTCTTTGACAATTTTAAATTATCGATAGCACAAGTGATAAAGTTCGGGTTCGGCAATCTATTAGTTTTCTCACACCTTAATGTAGTGAAGCAAAGCACCGGGTTTACTAGCATATCACAATTGTTAAAGAAGTCTTCACCACCTACGGATGAAGTTTCCTTCATCTTTCGAACACACGGTTCTCGGGACTATTATTGTCCAGACTTGATCGATCATTGAACGGGACGATAACTTATCTTTTGACATCGAAAAGTTCATCAATTTTTTATGGTCCTTAATGTGAGTGAACCATTGAACAATCTTGAATGAGATTTTGCTTTTGGGAGAGCATACAAGAATTTCCCAAACCAGTAAAAATTGGTGGCCCACGGGGATTCTGAGACCACTTGTTTTCTTCAATCGTCGTCTTTGTCGAATCGTCTTTAACACCAAAATGTCGAGTTATCACATAGGATAGATGAAAAACTCTTATTTGATAGTATAAGGGGCTATTTGTTAAGTTGAGAAAGTAGAGGGGGCAAATTGCCACTTTCACAATAGAAATCCTCAAATGATTCGGATTAATAGCTAAGCTTCCTCAAACCGTATTCTAATGGACTAATTCTATCCGGACAAGAATTCCTAATTCGATACAGACATTTCAATCCAAACATCATCATCTATATAAACACATCTCATGCTGCTCGATCATTCATCGTCTGAGTTCATCATCTAATCATCATCATGGATATGCATAGAAACAAGATGCTGTCGTCCTCTCTGTTTCTGCTAACGACTCTGTTCCTAATCGCCGCGTCCAATCCCGCCACCGCCGCTTCGATTCCCGGCGGCAATGTAATCTCATCGGCTCGTCTGAGAGTCGGCCACTACCGATCAACATGCCCACTAGCAGAAACAATCGTCCGCCGCGTCGTCCAAAGATGGCACGCCGCCGATCCGACCATCACCGCCGCCCTCCTCCGCATCAACTTCCACGACTGCTTCGTCAAAGGCTGCGACGCCGCTCTCCTAATCGACCCAACGCCGCAAAACCCACAGCCGCAGAAAACCGCTCCTCCGAACAGATCAATCCGCGGATTCGACCTCATCGACGCCGTCAAATCCGCCGTCGAGTTCGCCTGCCCGGCCACCGTCTCGTGCGCCGACGTCATTTCACTCGCCACCCGTGACGCCGTCTCCCTCGCCGGCGGCCCCAGGTATGTCGTCCCCACCGGCCGGCTCGACGGGATCAGCTCCTCCGCCGCCGACGTCAAGCTCCCGCCGCCGACATTGTCCGTTAACTTGGCCTACACGCAATTCTTCGAGCCATTGGGCTTCACTCTGCCTGAGATGGTTGTCCTCCTTGGGGCCCACACGGTTGGTTCGGCCCACTGCTCGACGTTTCAGGACCGGGTGGTTAACTTCATGGGAACCGGTCGGCCCGACCCGAGTATGGACCCGACTTTGGTGCGTCAACTCATGGTCACATGTGGTCGTGGTGGAGGTAATGCGACTGCGGCTTTGGATTAGGGACGCCACTCGCATTTGATGGATCGTTTTACAGAGAGATAGAGAGGAAAAGAGGAGTCTTGTTGATCGATCAGGAGCTTGGTACGAATCCGCTTACATCGAGAGTGGTTTCGCGACTGGGGCGAGACGAATTGCGATTCAGAAGGAGCTTTGGTGCTACCATGGTGAAGATGGGGAGACTTGTTGGAAGTGGAATTGGAGAGATTAGAAAGAATTGTAGGGTGTTTAATGGTCCTAATAGTTAAATTGTTGATTAGAGCTTGATTTTTAGTTAAGTAATGTGTAATGTAGGATAATTAATAAATTCTTATATTTAATAGATGTTTTTTAACTCAAAAACTCTCGATCAATGTTTGGACGCATACAATGCAACACATTCTCTAACCAACTCGGAGGTGCAACTTCCTCAGTGAGTGCCTCTAAATAACGTGATTGCCTAGCAAGGATGTGGGTCGCCTCGTTTCTATTCCTCCTAACAAACCAAACCTCCATGGTTGGGGTCAACTTGCTACAACACTAACAGATGGTATCTCCGAATTCAGTAATGTCCTCCGTACCATTCTCCAATGCCGTACAAACTGTCTGACTGTCTGTCTCAATATGGACATTATAGAAAATATTAGTTGTGCTTCAACCTTGAGTCAAATATACGAATATTATCAAATTTTTCAATTTTGCACATTTATCACTCAACAAATTTTTGTACATCTTATACCATCAAACTATATTTTTCGTTTCACTAAATACCACTCTATCTCATTTCCAGTTTTAAGTAATAACGTGTTGGCAGCTAATTCAGCAATATATGTTGACTGTACAATCATACCGTCTAGATACGAGACTCTTCAATAGTTGATGCAAACTCAAACCGTAAACTGGAATTTTGACTACAATGATCTTACCATAACAAATGAATTTGAGAGTTTACCCTCTTAACAAATTTGGATAGCTGCTGCAAGCTTAACCATCATTGTCCATGGAGATTGAGCAACATCCCTCTGTTCTCTGAAGTCTTACATTCACCAGATAGGACCTTCTCCAGAAGCTGAAATGGAAGCTTCAGAGCTATAACAATCTTTCTCAATACCAAGCATATCCTCAACCTTCTCATTTTGCAGGCACACTAGCTCAAACTTTGCACATCTAGCTGAAACCTGCTAATGCTGTAAAAGGTTCAGCGAAACTACCAACCCAGAAAGAACAGAAGGAACACAATTGCAGTTGCAGGGCAAAGCAAATGCACAAGCTAACTGTCAAAATTGCTGCTATATAACAAAAGTTGCAGAACAACATTACAGCACAAGACTGATGAACTTCATCATTGGATACAATACACCAATCCAATCTGTCCAACTCGAAGAATTAGAACCCATTTCAAGCTAAGTACAGTACAGATATATCTCCAACTTCAATTCAATCTCCACCACCAACCAAATCCTTGTCACTTTGCAACAGAGAGAAACACTAACAAACAGGATTTGATTCATCAAATTCCAATTCCAAATCAGCAAACCATCCAGATGTTTCAGCTAAGAGAGTCGAAACAAGAATCTACAGCCAAAAACTCAAAAGGAAGCTATAAAGAAAGATCCTTCCTTTCATAACCGATTGTACCCTGTTGCAGTAGTACCCCTCAAAGGTTGATTTTCACCCACAAACGAAAGCATCCCACCACTGTCCTGATCGACGAACAGATCCTCATCCCCTCTAAACGCGCCGTGAATCGCCACAATCGCCACTCCGACGATTAGCGCCACCAGCACATTCACGCCCACATCCGTCATCACCAATGCTACGATTGTTACTAACCCTAGAACGGATACCAACGCTCTATCATCCAGATCCCTGCCGAACACCACCACGGGCCCATCCTCGTCGCCGCGAGCGAAGTAGAGGAAGAACCAGGCGACGAAAACGAGGATGAAGACGATCATGGAGACCGGGTGCCAGAGGAGGCTGAGGAAGAGGACGAGAAGCAAGGCCATGGTGTAGTTGACCCGGAAGTAGTTAGCGTTGGACTTGATCCGGGACATCGCCTGTGCGTAGTCGTGGGGGCGGGAGAAGGAGGCGAGGCTGAACACTTCCCGCCATGGACGGGCGGTGGCGGCGAAGGTGCGGGTCGTGGCGGCGGCGCGTGAGACGAAGGTGAAGGATGTTGGGGACGAGGATACGGCTGTGGTGGTGGGGATTGTGCCGTAACCGGCGGATGATTTCACCGGCATTGATGAATTTGAAGTTGGGGGGAATGTAGATCTAGGAAGAATTAGGGATTTCGATGAAGAAGGATTTGATTGATGAGATTTGAAACGATTGATTGGGAAAAGGAAGAGGATTTTCCAGATGTGAAGGATTTTTTTAGGGTTCTTTATTGCTGGAAAGGATCTTTCCGGGAAGATTTGGGGATCAGGCGAGATAGGATGAAGCAAAAATGGAAAAAAAAAAAATTGTAAAAAGGAAGACGACGCCTGAGAGATTCGAACTCTCGCGGGGAAACCCCATGTACTTAGCAGGCACACGCCTTAACCACTCGGCCAAAGCGTCATTATTGTTTAACCAATCAACTGATTCTTATAAATAGATTAGATTGTGAATACGACATAAAATTAGGGTTTATGGTTGTTATTTTCTCATATAATAACTATAATATTAGGGTTATATGTTTAGTTTTCTTTCCATATTGATATAGTAATCAAATTGGAGTTCACTCTTTAATTTAGTGCATCATCAATCACTATGTTAGTTTTGTTTGAGTCGGAGTGGTTGCTCTCAACTTTTGTTATTTCTAGACTGAACGGGTAGGTTCATGAGGCATATTTCGAGATGCAAAGGGAAGTTATTTAATTACATTGAGCATAAACTTAGAGATTTTTGTAATTGTCCCGGGTTGCATGTGCTGAGAAGAGTTGTGATGGATTTATAGATTTCAAAAGAGAAAGATAGCGAAAAGTTCAATTGTAGTTGGATTCGTGGTTTGCCATACAACTTTTGATGGGGGAAAGGCTAGTGCGCACACCAGCACGACGTCAGTTTTTACGAGATGTTAGATCATGACTGGTTGGTCAACAACTCATAATTACACGAGTGACCTAGACATTGGAATCACGTGGTGTTGGATCTCGAGCAGGATCCATGGTAAGCTTGCATTTAAGAGGGTTAGAGGAAGGAGACTTCAGAGGGAGTTGAGTCCTAGTCTTTGGAGCAAGAGATGGTGATGAGTGGAGATCAAACCACAAGAGGCATTTTGGTTGGGGAGTTTTTTCTGGTAGGAGAATAACGATAATTTAATTTTGGCGGAGTTCGACACATCATTCAATGACGTATAAACAAGGAATTGGTCAATTTCCTAGTGAAAAATTATGTCTTTATACATTGGGTTGGTTGGTTTGAGATCTTTTAAATTCCGTCAAACACTTTCTTTAATTTCTGAGAACATGCAACAACTATGTTGAACAATGTTGAAGTAATTAATTATCTACTAATAAGTATTGCAATCATAAAAAGATTTTCTCGAGAAGGTAATCTACTAATAAGTATCGCAATCATAGAATGATTTTTCTCGACAAAGTTTGGGAATTAAAATTTAGGCGAATTTGCTTTAAAAAACAAATAATTAGGCGAATTAGGATGATGAACATAACAAAAAAGGAACGACACCTAAGAGATTCGAACTCTCGCGGGAAACCCCATGTACTTAGCAGGCACACGCCTTAACCACTCGGCCAAAGTGTCATGAATGTTTATGAACTTAACTACTCTTATGTACATTTTGTCTTCCATGGAGGAGTTACCACAATATGTTTCATCAATCACGATAAGTTTGGACCAATAATTCGAGTCAAATGAAAAATTACTAGTTATGATAGACTTATGCGTTAATACAAATATACCATTTCATGTGGCTCAACGTCCTTCAAATTTCGTCAATCCAACTCAGCATTTCAAACAAGTAACAACTATAAATCCGTCGTTAACCGTCATAACAACTATGTTGAAGGTTGATGTAATTAATCATCTACTAATAATCATTCAATAGTCTAATCATTTATAATAGTAACATTACAGCTACAACAATCGTTAAAATAATTCGTAACAAATAAGATAATCTTAATCTGATCAACCACGAAATATATTATTCCTTATATTGTTGTCCCCATTTAATTTGGCTCCCAAGCCAAACACTTTTTAACAAATTTTTTGGCCTACATTATAAACTAGAGATAAAGAATAAACAAGAAGATATCTAATTAAATATATATTATTTAATTAACTGTTAGTGTTTCTTCTTCTTCTTATATATATAAATCTTCCCTTCTTTTCTCTCTATTAATGTTATTTTTGGAGCTTAGTTATAGGAGTCGTTTGGTTGATGGAATTAGATCTAAGAATTGGATTTCAAATCTCGGCTCAGTAAGAATTTTAATGTAAATATTTGAACCAATTCTCGGTAAATTAGGAATTAAAACTCAATTCTCGTGTCTAATTTCATTAACCGAATGTCCCCTAATAAAAACTAGTAAGATTGCATGAGAGAACAGGCCACAGCTTGAGCCCAATGCCTCAACTTTGCCTTCACTTGATCCGGGTGATCCCCTGCAATTATTTGACCCATTCAAATTATTAGAAACTCCCTTTCAAATTAGAAACTTATTTATTTATTTATTATTATTATTATATTATTATTATTAAATTAATAATAATTACTCAATTAATTAATTTAACTAGCCACATAATATGAATTATTCATGTAACTATTTGCTCTAATTCCAATTAATAACATGTCGCCAACCATGTTATTTTGATGTGTTTGCATGCTAACGGCAAAATAGTTAATGGGATGATTGTTAATTAGTGCAATCATGTTACTTGTCGCGATCAACCACACAAATCAGCTAAATAAACTTTGTATACAAAACTACAAAAAGCCCGTATAGCATTTTGTCTTGGATATTTTAGAAGTTAATCTAATGAGGGAAACCATAATGATCGAAAATTCTTGATGGGGTTTCGATTATAAAAGTCGACTAATACATCTAATGAGTTCAATTTTAAACATTAGTTTAATACTGGAAAATATTCGAAAACACGTCATGTATAAATTTTAAATTAAAGAAAAATAAATAGAATTTTGTCGATTTCAGACCAAGAATCTTCCATGGTGGCTCGAGTTAGCACACCATAGTGTTAGTAAACAATATAAGATCCATTCAAAACCTTCTCCCAACAACTCAAGTTATTGGGATGCAACGGTTCTTGACATAGTATAAGAGCCTTTGACAAACAAGATGTCAAGGTTTCAAATCCGATAACCACCAATTCGTGTATAAATACTTATTGAAGCATCCGTGGTCCCCAATTTGTTGCACAAGTCTTATCGAAACTGTGCAAACCTCAACTCTTCATAGATTAATTAACAACACCTAAATTACTAATTCATGTGGATTTACCTATAATTGGCAAGGTTTAATTAATTAATTTCATTTACTACACAATATTCCATGGATTTTCCCAGTAATTAATTAGTAATATTGATTTGCAATTAAACAAAATCTAGGGACTGAAATTGAAATAACGCACCTGGGTTGCAAATCTTCCAATCTTGTTCATTCTTGGGGCTCTCCGCCGGATGCGAATCCGGCGATACGCTGTCCGGAGTAGAAACCGGCGAAGGAGACAGCTGGCGGTTAACGGCGAAGTACAGATCCAAAGCCGGGAAAGTATTCGTAAGATGCTGCCCCTTCTCCTCGTCGAAACCAAACCCTAGCTCAATACATCCCTTCAGCTCATTCAAATCCTCGTCCGTCAAATCCTCCGAAGAATCAATCGACGGCAAATTCCCGATCTTCCGCCGCTCCTGCCTGAGGAAATGCCGCCGCCGCCTCTCCCACGCCATCTCCCTCGACGTCTCGCACATCGACAGCTGCTTCGACAAATACCTCTTGGTCTTCGTCGTCGGCGCCGCCCTCTGCTGCTGCGGCGGCGGCGATCCTCGACAACCACCGGAGATTGAGGGGCGGAGGCAGCCGTCATGACCATCGGGACGTCCACGGTCATGTTCCTCTTTGTCCTCCGCCTCATGTTGAAATTGGAATTTAACGATTGATCTCTCACGGAATTCGACATTGTGGATAGAGATCCGGGGGGAATCGGTGTTTCAATTGGGAGGGGCTGGCGGTGGCGGTGGCAGCGGCAGCGGAGAGCTGTCGCCGACCACCGGAAGCCGGAGATGGATGATTTTGGAAAGGGAGGGGAAATTTGGGGGAGTTAAGGATGTTTTTTAAAATTAATTCATGTGAAATGATTAAATCAGCAGAATAGGAATTTGAAAGACGTCGAACTCGTCGACGACGGAGGTGAGAGGACCGGCCGACGACGGGGAGATCGTAGCGGTGGACAGAGATGGAAGGCGGAAGAATGGGGGGATTAAATGGCGGGTAAATGAAGCGGAGGACCGTTCGTTTTGTAACCGTCAAACTGACAATGATTAATTATAAAAATTGAGGGAAAATATCACTTTGGCCCTTATACTTTTCCAATTTAATATACAGTCCCCCTATACTATAAATCGTTCTTTTTACCTCTTTTTACTTCGACTATTTTGTCGTTTGGGTCCTTCTGTTATAACTTTCGTCTTCATGACGTTAATTGATGCGCATTTAGTATACAACGTTAGCTCCAATAGCCACGTACTAGCTTAAGTAGTTTACTTGATCATAAGCTATTAAGCTAGACGTCTAAGCTTAATAGCTTATTCCCAAACCTTCTCGTTTGGGTCCTTCTGTGGACATTACGAAGACAAAAGTTGGAACAGAAGATCCAAACGGCAAAGTTGTCGAAGTATGATGGGTAAAAATATCAATTCTGTTTTGGACCGCTGACCTCGGTTTTTGAGAGGGTATCTTTGGTTTGTGTACAGGTTTTTGGGGCTGATTTGTATAGCGGTTCACTTTTTTGGGTTTTGAGGGGTTGTTTCGGTTTGGTTGGCCAAAGGCAGCGAGAAGGTGTTTCTGGGGACGGTTTGTGTCCCTGGAATGTTCTTCTCCTTTGTTTTTTCATTTCAGTTTGTTGATATATAAATTTTCTCATTCATCAAAATAAAAATAGCCATTCATAGTATAAAGGGATATCTGTTAATTTGACAAAATAGAGGAGGCCAAAGTGCTATTTTCTAAAAAAAAGAGTGATTTATAGTATAGTGTTAGTGTAGGAGCCTATTTGTTAGGTTGGCAAAAGAGAGAGGGCAAAGTGCTATTTTAACAAATTTTTATATTTATTATGATCCATCAACTTCCACTTTCTAACAATTTCATCACCAAACAGCTCCAAATCACAAAAAATTGGCGCCAAAATTGAAAATCACCCGCGAAAAAACTAATAAAAGCTAATATAAACGAGTTTCCCTCTCCTTCATCAATTCCCTGAAACCAGAGAACGAAGCAGAGAGCAAACAAACCAAACAGAAAATATTCAAAAATAAAACTAGAGAGAGAAAATAAAAACAAACAAAGAAAACAAACTCAATCCCAACAATGGTGAGATATACCAAATCAAAACCATTTCTAGTTGTAGTAGTTCTGATCCTCTCCAACCTCCTGGTTGATCTCTTTCAACCAAGGCCTCCTCCTCCTCCATGGCCATTTTCTTCTAAAAAAACAGAGCTCTAATCCAGCCTTCGCCGGAGGCTTGTAGTTCTCCGGCGTACAGGAAAATCCCCACCCTCCATTTCAAAAACAAGATCACACACACCAATTTGATTTTTCCTGTACGCCGTTCAATTTCAAGACCCTCCATGGCTCGAAAACGTCATGCTCTGTTTTTCTCTTTTTCGCTTTTTTTAATTTTGTTCAACATCTGTGTCTCCGGCGCAGATCTCCCGCCTGGTTTGATGCTCAATTGCGGGTCGGATGAAACGGAATTGGATTCCGAGGATCGGAAATGGGTTCCCGATGAGAAGTATGTATCTGGGGACAATCTGAAAGCCAGAGCTCAATTGCAGGATCCTAATCTTCCTTCTGAGGTACCGTTCATGGTTGCTCGGATTTTCCCCTCCGATGGCCGTTACAAGCTCCCGATCCGACCAAAGACTCGCTACTTCCTCAGATTCTATTTCTACCCATCGGATTACCTCGATTACAACATCTCCACGTCGTTTTTCACCGTCAAGGCTGCCGGATTCACGCTGCTGAAGAACTTCAGCGCTCAGCTCACCACTCAGGCGACCACTCAGGCTTACATCTTCAAGGAATACACTCTGGCTCCGATGAATTCCGATACTCTGGAAATCAAGTTCCATCCCGATAAGGGGAAATACGATTCCTCATTCGCGTTTGTTAACGGAATTGAGCTGGCGCCAATGCCGCCATCGATGTTCGGAACTGTCCCCATGGTCGGATTCGAAGAATCGGAGATACAGACGGCGGCGGCGACGATGGAGACCATGTATCGATTGAACGTCGGCGGGTCGGTGGTTGTTCCGGCGAATGATTCCGACAAGATGGGTCGGACTTGGTACCCGGATTCATTGTATTTAGGCGATTCAGGGAATGGAGTGACGACGGAAGCTCCGAAAGGGTTTCGTCTGAAATTCAATCGGATCCCTGATTACATCGCTCCGGCGGCGGTGTTCGACACGGCGAGAAGCATGGGAGAGCATAACAAGGTGAATCTGAACTACAATCTGACTTGGCAATTCACGGTGGATCCGAATTTCACGTATGTAATCCGATTGGAATTCTGCGAGCTGTTCTTCTCGCAGCCGAATCAGAAGGTGTTCAACATCTACATCAACAATCAAACAGCTCAGGGCGACGTTTATCCGATGGACATCTACGCCATGGCCGGAAAAGGAGTTCCGATATACAGAGACTACGGGTTCTTCGTCAACCCTCATCAACAGGGAGACGGGGACAACACGCTCTCTATTCAGCTCCACCCGAATACCGAATCGCATCCGGAATTCTACGACGCGAGTTTAAACGGGTTAGAGATTTTCAAAATGTCGTCGTCGAGCCGGATCCTGGCGGGTCACAACCCGAAAATGTCGAAGATGCTGGCGAATGATGTCGCAGAGGTGAGGGAGGAGAAGAGGAAGCAGGAGTTCCGGTCGCACAATAACATGTTAATTGGAGCGGCAGTCAGCGGGCTCGCCGGGTTCTGCTTGGTAGCATTGTTGTTCACCTTCCTGTTCAGGAAACAGAGGAGGGCGAACAACGGCCCGCACGGGTCAAGCTGGCTACCGCTCTATGGTAGCTCCCGGAGCAGCAGCTCCGGGAGCAACCACTTAGCGTCGTTGGCGCAGGGACTCTGCAGGCGATTCTCACTACCAGAGATCAAAAAAGCCACCCAGAACTTTCACGAGTCCAACGAGATTGGAGTCGGGGGGTTCGGGAAAGTCTACAAAGGCGCAATCGACAACGGATCGCTCCAAGTCGCGATCAAGAGATCGAACCCGAACTCGGAGCAAGGAATCAACGAGTTCCAAACCGAGATCGAAATGCTCTCGAAGCTCAGACACAAACACTTAGTCTCCCTAATCGGATTCTGCGACGAAGACGGCGAAATGTGCCTAATCTACGACTACATGTCGCAAGGAACAATGCGAGAACACCTCTACGACTCCAAACGAAACCCGACAGGCAAAATCGCGTGGAAACAGCGGCTCGAGATCTGCATCGGAGCAGCCAGAGGTCTACACTACCTCCACACAGGAGCCAAATACACAATCATCCACCGCGACGTCAAAACTACAAACATCCTTCTCGACGACAAATGGACAGCCAAAGTATCAGACTTCGGGCTATCAAAAACCGGCCCGAACATGGAGAACGGAGCAGTAAGCACAGTCGTGAAAGGCAGCTTCGGGTATCTAGACCCAGAATACTTCAGAAGACAACAACTAACAGAGAAATCCGACGTTTACTCGTTCGGAGTCGTGCTGTTCGAGGCATTATGCGCTCGACCGGTTCTGAATCCGAGCCTGCCGAAAGAGCAAGTGAGCTTGGCGGATTGGGCATTAACCTGTAAGCGGAACGGCGAACTGGACGAGCTGATCGATCCGAACATAAAGGGGACGATCAAAGAACAATCCTTGAAGAAATTTGCAGAAACAGCAGAGAAATGCTTGAATGAATCAGGCGTGGAGAGGCCTGGAATGGGGGATGTGCTGTGGAATCTGGAGTTTGCTTTGCAGTTGCAGGAGGAAGGTTCTGTATAGTTAGAAGAATCAGAGAGAGATTTCCAGAGTTCTAAGATAAAAAAAATCAAAACTTTATGTAAAGAGAAAAAGCTCATCAGCTTATAAGTAAATTTGTATTGTAATGAAGTTAATTCAGCAGCAGCAGCAGCAGCAGCTTTTTTGTTTTTGAAAATCTGGACTCTCCAAAATATGCAAGAAAATCTGGACTCTGGAATCTGGAATTGTCGATGGGATTTGGAATTCTGTTTCTATAAATATTTGATGTTTGTTATGAGTAATTTGTGATTTCTATGATTAGAAAGACATTAGAGAGGTGGTTTAGGGTTTGAGATAGAGAGAAACCCTTGATCTCAAATTAGTGTTTTTTTTATTGTATATGATGATGATGATGCTGTTCTTGTTGATTGGATGAGATACGATGTTGTTATCATTCAGAATAATCAAATGAGGTTTAGTGACATTAGAACAATCGTATCTTAAATGTAACCCAAGAGTAACATCTGAATCCCGGATCATATGGCAAAGCCGAACCCGATTCCTTCTCTGTTGATATGGCGTAAGCGAACTTCTCAGTAATATTGAGTAAGGGCTGGTCTTTTGGGGGGTTTGTAGTTTTGGGGACGAAGTTACGTGGTAATTTGTTTTCGGTGGCATACTGTATAACAAAGTAGGGAAATAGACAAATATGACACATGGGGGTGGCGCAATACCGATTGGTATCTTCGCGCCACCCAGCTGACGTTGCGTCACTCACGTGTCATATTTGCTAGTTGTTGACTGTGTAAGATTTCTATGGAGATTTTGCATCAATGGTTTGTTGAATTGCGACTATTCGTAAATTGTTCTTAAGGTGTGTCTAGAATCTAGATTAGCTAACAGGATCACAATTCTCTTTCATAACTTAGTGCATCATCGTCACTAGGTCATCCTTACTTGGGTGCGCTCATCCACGTTGCTATCTTAGCTAGTTGGTTTGCTATGATTGAGTGAGCCGTGAATGGCTTTAAGTGCAATTATATTAGTCATATTTGACTTGAACTTTGTGATAGAACGTGAACCAAAATGACTACTCAATAGTAACTTAACGGTTGATGATGCACTATGTTAAGAAAAGAACTACAGTTCGATCCTGAAGGGAATTAGAAACGTAATCAACAAACAGATCCCTGGATCTAGAAGATTCTAGACACTATTAGTTAGAAGTTAGAAATCATTTTCTTAGTGTAGGCAATGGTAGTTCTATATTTGCTAGCTCTAAGTGAGTTTGGTCTAATAGCCTAGTTTTGTATAAGTTTGGGTTATGTGTGATAAATAAAGGTAGTATTGTAAACGTATTGTTTATATGAGGATCATATTGTAATTATTTTTAGGCCCATCAACAAGCCCGATAATATTGGGCCCATCAGTAAACATACCCAACAATTTATTTGGGCTCTCTCATCAATTTATTTATTTCATAGAAGTGCAACGGAAAATAATCAAACGAATTTTCCGAATCTAGAATATTCAATATCCACGTGAGGAGCAATAGGCTTGGTTGTTAGCGATTCCACGTGAGCACTTCTCTTCGCCTCTAGTAAGTCTTACTCGTGCATTCTTAACCCTTTTATTGTGTTTGGCTTTCAGGATAGTCGCTTTGTCGACAATTAGGATGGACGACGATGGATATTGAGGGTGATATCACTGGGCTCTTGACCAACAGTGTCACACTACGACTACTACTCCAGAGATGTGGGAGCATTCGTTGCTGACATAAACCAGGTTTTTGGACGAGATCCCGATACTCAATGTTTTTGTGGTACCCAAATTAACTATTACGATGACCCATCATGTCGCTGAATATCATTATACTTATCAATTAAAAATCATATCTATTGATTAAAAAAAATCATATCTAATCATGGTTCAACAAAAAGAATAGTAGAAAATTTGATTAGTGGAATTAACACTGAAAATGGCTGCGTAGATTTCCAAGTTAATTTTCTCTAATTGGCCAAACTATATACCTAATCTAATTAATTAATTATCACATTTGATACGGATTAGGCAAATGGTGGAAGTGGAACTATTGTAATATTATAATGAGAAAATACCACTTTGCCCACTTCTACTTTGCCAACTTAACAAATAGCCCCTTCTACTTTACCAACTTAACAAATAGCGCCCCTTATACTAAAATCACTATTTTTACCCTCTTTACTTTGGCCACTTTGCATTTTTGGGCCCTTTTGCTCCAACTTCGTCTACGTAATGTTAAATCTGGACACATCCGCACCCGGCCGAGAGAGATATCGCAGGTAGGAGACGAAGAGTTGGCCAGGGAGGTCAATTGTGGAGGTATCACGAAGAGTATGGTGAAATTCAAAGGGTTTTAAAACCACACATTATTTTATTCGTTGATTTCATTTAAAAACGCTTAGTAAGCAAATTCATGGCTATTGGAGCTAATGTGGTGTACTGAATGCACATCAAATTAACGTCACAAAGATGAAAGTTGTAATGGGAGGACCCAAAACGGTAAAGTGGTAAAAGTACGAGAGGGTAAAATAAGCAATTTATAGTATAGGAGGTTATCTGTTAAGTTGACAAAGTAGAGGGGTGAAAATGCTATTTTCCATATTATAATCAACCAGTAAAATTCCTCGTGGCTGTAAAACCAACTAATCATCATTGCTCCCAAAGGTCCCTAAAGGCAAAGAATCACTCAAGTAATATCCCATATGTTTATATGCTTTGGGCATTACTGCTTTGATTGAAAGAACCTTAAAAAAAAAAAAAACAACAATATTCAATATTAAAATCACACAACAAAAGATGTTCTTTGTAATTGTACCATGTTACAAGATCCAACTAGTGAGTTTGAGATATTCGTGTTCTGATATATTTGAGGAAAATAAATAGTAGAATTTTCAGGGAGGAAGTTTTGACAGTGCCAATTCTGATTTGGAGGATTGCCTTGGAGGTGGGCATATGGTTTCTATCCGCTGGAAAAGTCTCGGTTTTGGTCTTCTAATACTGATTGGCGCTCTAGCAACCAAACTTTTTATCCGAATTGAGGTTTAGATACTCATTCGGTTTCACGACTCTGCTTGTTTTCCCACAAAGCTTGTATATTTTGTCCGTTGTGGGTGGGGTATAATATGTTTGGTAGTCTTGGAGGATAGGTGTGGAATTTAACCCACTACCTAGATTTTTTGGGTGTATACGGGGTAGAGAGTTTGGATTTCCTTTGGGGTTTGAAGATATCTATTGTTTTGCTGATATCTCTCTTGTATATGTGCTTGCTTAGTTCGACCTTACATATTTATATAAAAAGAGTATGAAGGGTGTGAGGAACGGGATTTCCTTTCGTGCCATTATCTTACCTCTCGTGTTGCAGTTGTTGGTTGTATTCCTTTGCATCCTTGATGAAAAAAAAAAATAGTTCATATGAGTTTGTTGATGTTCATAAGATTTTAGTCTAATTAAAAAAAATAAAAATAAAAATTCAAATTTGTGAATCTCTAGCTAGCCATGACTACTTTATATGAGATTCCTAGCACACTTTAAAGACAAAATTCCTCCTCAAGACTTGGCTAAAAATCAGTTGGGATTGTAATGGATGTAATTATAACTATATTATGCTCTTTAACTTTGTGCTAATTAGATCTAATTACTTTAAGGGACACAACATTTTAAGAAAGGATGGTAGGATTGAAAATTGATTAGTGGTTACTGGTTAGCATCGATTGCACTGAATTTTGTGGTTCGTGATTAACCACTAACTGTAATTGTGATTAGTAGGTATCGTTTTTAAAATATTGTGTTAGTGGTTTATCACAAAACTGATGTGGTTAAATGCAAATAATCACAAAGCTGTAAAACTTGATCCGTTTTTAAAAATATACTGAAAGTCTTAACTAGCAGCATCTCGATTAATCGGACTCATTCTACGCACACAAGGATTTGTTAAAATGAAGTAAAAGTACATTTAATGATTTGTTTCCTTGAACCACACATGAAATCTTGATAATCAACTGAATATCTCAAAAACTCACAACTCGTAATTTTCCACTCTAATGAGGTTAATGAAATTTAGAAACCAAGTTTCATGACTCTTAATTAGTTGTCTTTATTGGTTTTGTAATCTTTGAAAATTGAAGTTGATAGTAACGAATACATGCCAACATTGTTGCTCAGTTTGGTTATGTGATTAACCACCAACTGCTTCACATAACAACATTGTGGTTAATTGTTAACCGCACACAGAACTGTGAAGTGATTATGGTTCATAATTTTGAACAACTGCAATGTTAATCGTTGTGGTTGATCGCAATTTCACCGATTCCGGATTCTTGCCCTAAAGAAAAGGATAGAATTGAAGAATGGGAGAGACAAAAAAAAAGATGGACAAATTAAAGAGGGAAAAAAAGATAAAGTGAAAACAAAGCTGTTTGGTTTGAAAGAATGTAGGCTATGGGGAGTGGAGGATGATCATCTTAAAAGCTAAAGGAGATTGGACTATTTTGAATTTTCTTTAGAGGAAATAGCATTTTGCCCCCTCTACTTTGATCACTTTGTCGTTTGGGTCCTTCTGTTCAAATTTCCGTCTGCGTGATGTTAATTGATGCGCATTCAGTACACCATATTAGCTCCAATAGCCATGTACTAGCTTACTAAGCATGTTTTAATTAGTAATATAAGTACATATAGTTAGATAGGATGACATCGACGAATAAAACGCGTGGTTTTTAAAAACCTTTGTATTTCACCATACTCTTCATGATACCTCACCTATTTACCTCTCTAACAAACTCTTCATCTCCTACCTCCGATATTTCTCTTTTGTCGGTGTGTAGATGTGTCCAAATTTAATGTTAAGAAGATTAAATCTGGTGACATCTGACCATCCGCACACCGACAGAGAGAGATATCGGAGGTAGGAGATGAACAGTTGGTTAGGGAGGTAAATTGGCGAGGTATCACAAAGAGTGTGGTGAAATACGAAGATGATAGTTGGAATGGAAGGACCCAAAGTGCAAAATGGTCAAAGTAGGAGGGGTAAAAAAGAACGATTTATAGTATAGGGGGCTATATGTTAAGTTGGCAAAGTAGAGGGGTCAAAGTGTTATTTACCCATTTTTCTTTATATGTAATGTACTACTACTCTGTGTTTTTATACTTTACAAACAAACGGTTTTCAAAACCAAAATTACACTACAAAAAATGAGTAGTGATCTGTGATTCAAATGTATTCATTGACTCGAGGTATTTGGTTCGAACTGGTTAAGTTGTTGATTAGTAGAATCACGAGTTTTACGTAGTTCTTGGATAGATTGGGGTGGTACATTTGTGAAATCATTCATGCTACTAAGACTATGAGTCTGAGTAGTTCAGGAATTTTCACGAGGATAGTAGGGGCTTCTCATGACTTGGGCAGCCAAAGAATCGGGCGACATCACTCGTCTCTAGCATTGCTTTGTAAGTGAAGGATCATTGAATGGCTCGAGTCTTCGAAAACCTCTACTTTTGTTCAAAAGGACAAGTTGAGTATTGTAAAAGCTCGTTTTCTACCTGGATTTTGAGAGGTAGAATTGAGTAATTTTGCTGCATTTTCAAATTTTTTGTTTTTTTTCTCTACTCTCTAGTTGCCTGCCCAATATCACCAGAATTGAATTCCTTCCTCCGCCCAAATCCAGCTCCAAAGGGATTCTGGAATTCCTTTCGAATGGGTGTGAATTGAAGAAAGTTGCTAATTCCATTTCAATTCTAGATCGACATTAGACAGAAAAATTGTCAATCCCCTTGCAATTCATTTCCATGTGAAAACGAATCTTAAGTTTAAATCATCATCAAGCTCCGTAATTTCATTAACATTCTTCCTATATCCTAAAGAAAATGTAACAAGAGTTGCTACAATCCGTCATAAAATAGGAGAACCAACATAGATCGCAAGGCTCATTTTTAGTTGTGGATCATAGGACTGGGGTTAGGGGATAAAGGTCCTGGTACTATCCAGATGTGAAGAACCCCGAAAACTACAACAATGAGGTGTAATCTCACTCACCGACCTAAACGACAAGCAAACACTCGAACGATCAACAACGTCGAAGAAAACGGGGCTCTCCGAGTCTATCGATTGCCACATTGTTTGCCTATCATCCCCAACTCTAACCACAATCACACCATCACAATTCACAACTTGAACCATTAGCTCCACCGATTGAAATTTTAGGGTTCTAAACAAAAAGCAATAACCTCTGGTCTACAGCCCGACCCTACTCCTTCAGGATCTTTGACAGAGACGTCAGTTTCATTTTGTCTCTTTTTCATCTCTGCAGATTCTTTCCCCCTTTCTCTTTGCTCCCGATTATGGATTTCTTAAGCTTTTCTTCCCCAAGTTTAAAGACACCCTTTGTTTTCTTTTGCAGTCAGAACGAAGAATTAACCACAGTACTCTGCTTTCTCCTTTTCTTTTTGCTCCTCTGCTCTGCTTTTCCATGTCTGAATCTTCCCTTTCACACAACCAATCACCATTGAAATTGAGATCCCACTCTCAACCCTCTGTTCATCCCTTTTAATAAATCATCAATCTTTCACCATCTGGGTCGTGGCCCTTAATTCCATTCACCATCTTTAGTTTTCTGGGTTTTGTTGTTGTTGTTCATTGTTCATTCTTTGGTTTCAGTAAAAAATGGAAGGAGTTGAGGAAGCAAATAAGGCTGCAATTGAGAGCTGTTACAGGGTTTTAGGGCTCATCTCTAACCCAATTCAAGATCAAGCTGTTCAAGCTAAGAACTTGGCTGCTGAAACTGGTGATGCTGTTCTTAAGTTCAAGAGAGTTGTGTCTCTCTTAACCAGTCGTGCCAGATTCAGAAAACAGAAGAACAAGCTGATATCATCTTTGCCTCGTACAGTTTTCCTTGATTATAATTCCTCTAGAGATGATTCCACAGCTCTAACAACAGAAATCCTTGCACCAAAGCCTCTCCAAATTGTGCATCCTGGATCAAACTTCGTCCAAACCCGGTTTCCTGATTTTGATTCCGGGCTCATCAACTCAAGGATGATGACGTTTCAGCAGCAGCAGAATCAGAACTCCAGTGGGATGAATTTGATGTTTGATCATGGGGAGACTGTGTCAACAACAACTAGGTCTTTCATGTCATCTCTAAGCATGGATGCTACTGTGGGGAACTTCGATGGTGGTGGTTCGGATTCGTTCCATTTGATCGGAATACCTCGTCAGAGTTCGTCATCGTATCAGATGAATTGCAGGAGGAGGTGTTCAGGGAGTGTCAAATGTGGTCAGAGTGCTTCTTCTGGCAAGTGTCATTGTTCCAAGAGAAGGTGAGGTTCAAATCATTGATTCCAACTGCTTATATCTGTCTGGTTTTTTCATAATGTCTGAATTCAGAATCATGATTCTTGTTATGTCAGGAAGCTGAGAGTGAAGAGATCTATAAAGGTGCCTGCTATAAGCAACAAGGTTGCTGACATTCCTCCTGATGAGTACTCATGGAGAAAATACGGGCAGAAACCGATCAAGGGGTCTCCATATCCTAGGTATGTATACGTGTTAGTAAACAATGTATGATTCATTCAGCGTTCTCGAGTTATTGGGATGTCACGGTTCATGATATGGTATCAGAGCTTTTAACCAACAAGGGGTCAAGGTTTTGAATCCCGGTAACCACGAATTCGTGTATAATGGGGTCGTTTTCCGGCCTGGATTTGGGAGGAGGATTTGAGCAATTTCGTCGCATTTCCGAATTCCTTATTTTTCGTCTCTAGTAGTCCGTTCAATATCTCCGGAATTGAATTCCTCCTTCCCCAAATCCAGTTCCAACTGTTAGTAAACACTCTCTCTCCCAACAACTCGACTCGATTATTGGGATGCAAAGGTTCTTTGGTTTTTTAAATCCCTTTCAAAAGGATGGGAATTGAAGGGAATTGCTAACTTTTTTTCCAATTCCAGAGGAAAACAAGAAATTTAATTCCAGTGGAATGCTAGTTCCCTAGCAATCAAATTCCATTGGATTTATCGATTCCCCCAATAAGCCATATTGAAGCCCCATAGCCCCCAATTCGTTGCACATATCTTAGCGAAGTTGTACAAACTTCAGAGTACTCTTTCATGAGCCATTCATTTAAACAACATAAGACCATCTCCCAACAACTCGAGTCACTGGGATGCAACAGTTAATAAGAAATCGGTGACCGATAATTCTTCTTCTAATGCAGGGGATACTACAAGTGCAGCAGTCTAAGAGGATGTCCAGCAAGGAAGCATGTGGAAAGATGCGTGGAAGAACCAGCGATGCTGATAGTGACATATGAAGGAGATCATAACCATTCCAGATTGGTTTCTTCTTCTTCTTCACAGTACTCTGCAGCACTCACATGATCATCATCATCATCATCCTCTGTTCTTTCTTTTTGTACATAAGCCAAATGGGTTCTTAAGGTATAACAGTAAAATTATCTGATTAAGAAGAGGGTTTAGATTCTGTGTCAATGATTGGAACAGCTATGGTTGAATTCCTGTTTGTTTGAATTTGAGGGGGTTTTGTTTGTTTGTCTGTCTGTCTTGTTATTGGGATTAGTTTGGTTCCTTTTTGTCTTGTTTGATACATCCGTCCGTCGGTCGGTCAAAGCTTGAGACTGGAACAGGGTTGAATGGCCGACTGCTTCCAGAACGGCTGCCGGAAAATGCTTATTGAAATAATTGACGTCTTTTTCAACCAGATTGTTTTAATGGATGTGATGCTTCGTTCCATGGCAAAATCTATTGGTAGTTACGGTTTCGATCTGGAGAGTTCGGTGGTAATGAGTTAGTTCGGGTGGAAGTAATTGATCACGTCTGATTTCTGGGATCGGGTGGAGGGTTGCAGGGCGTCAGACAAGCAATAGTAAGAGGATGATGATGTAGGGTAAGTTTAAGAGTCGGGTGATACAGGAGACAGAGAAGTATTGGGGAATTGATAAACCCAATGGAAATTTTGGGATCCTTGGGGGTATAAGTGCGGAGCGTACGACCAAGGTAGTGAGTGCGGGGTCTAGTTATGATGTGTATGTTGTGTGTGTCCTTGTCAGTGTTGAGGTCAGGGGCTATTTATAGCTTCTCGGTAGTGGGGTCGGGTCGTCCGTGTAATCAACTGATTGGTAGCCCGGTCTCATAGTCGGTCTAGACCGCTGAAGGTGGCGGCTCGAGGCCTTTTTTCCTTCCCTAAACCAAGAGGTAGTGGGCTTTCGGCATCCGGTGAGTTCTGCTTAGGCTTTCGGGGGCCCAACTCTCTTGGTTCAGACCCAGATAGGTCTAGGCCATCACTAACAAACACCATAAATATTATCAAAATTAGCTAAATTTCTAATGTCAGTTTCAAGATACTATAAAAAATAAGCAATCGTGCAAAAGGAAAATTATGATTGGGTGTGAATTCGAAACTATGACCTTATAGAGATGTTATTACTTCACTAGTAGACTACAAAGCGCAAATTTTGAAGTGAGGAATACAAACTAAAATGTATAAAATAACAATTTACAAAATATTAAATTAAAATGTAATAGAGAGAAATACTGATATTAGTAATGGGACTATTATTCCATCTCTGAATGGGCTTTTGAGCAGTCTGGGCTTCACATAAGAAAGTGAAATCAGATTGGGCCAATCCATCAGAAAAGCCCATATATTGCGGGGCTGTAAGATCCGCCAACAGCCCAAAACACAGACTCAAGCAAATAAATGTGACTGTCATTAATGGTGTTCGTAAATGTTTGAATGAGAAGTTCAGGAATCCAGTCAAAACAAAATCACGAGTTCAAAGTGACAATCAATTTCGATATGCATGTTTCATGTGTTCATCGGCTACAAATTTTTCGATAATTTTAAGTTTTGTTCAAATCTGTGTTTCCTTGGTGAAAGGGCTGAAAGAAGTATGAACAAGCTCTTCGATTTAGATACAACAGCGTGTTAATGGCGGTTTCCGTTTCAAGGTCAACAAATCTTGACCGGTGAAGATCAAACGACGAATTGCGAAGAACTTGTAATAAGGTCCATAAAAAGCACAAACTGATGAAGAACACAAAGCTCTGAATTTACAAACACTAGTTCAATATCTACTTCTTCTACGAAATTAACTACTTCTTAGCCTTCTTCGTAGCCGCAGCTTTCTTAATCGGCGACTTAACACTCTTCGGCTTCGGTGCAACCTTCTTCGGCTTCGCGGCCACCTTCTTCTTCCCTGGGGATGTTACAGAGGCAGTCTTCGCCTTCTTCGCAGCCGGCTTCGGAGCCGCCGCAGATGCCTTCCGCTTAGGCTGCGGCTTAGCCGTGGTTGCCTTTGCTTTCGGTGCAGCGGCGGCTTTAGCTTTCGCCGCAGCAGCTTTGGCCTTCGGCTTCACAACAGCCTTAGTCGCAGTTTTGGCCTTCGGCTTCGCAACGGCTGCAGCCGGCTTCTTGGAAGCCGGCGCGACAGTGGAGCGAGCTGAAGGAAGCTTGAACGAGGCCTTCACTTTGACGAGCTTTTCGGCGGCGACGAGTCTCCTGAGCTGAATCAATAGAAGCTTCCTGAAGTTAGGCGGTAGGGTTTTGTGCTTGTCCTCGATGTATTTCGTGATCGCGATCTGGCTCGATCCAGTCCTCTCCTTCAACGCAACAATCGCTTCGCTGATCATCTACACACACAAATCAAAATCGCCGATTCAATCAGATCGGAACTAACAATCAGAATGAAATTAAATCTGCTGAGAAAGTAATCCGAAGATGTTTACCACTAAGAAAGAAGGATAGTCACGAGTAGCCTTTAACTTCTTAGCAGCGGCAGGCTTCTTCGCCTTGGACGTTGCTTTGGTGGAGGCCGGAGCTCCGGCGACGGCAGCAACCTCTGTTTCGGTCATTTTGGGAAGAAAGGATTATAGAATTGAATTGGACAAAGCGTACAAGGTACGGAATCTGATCAGAATTTTTATAGAGAGAAATTTCTGTATATGCTGATAACCGCCGGAGAGAGATGATGAATTTATAGGGGAAGAACGGTGGACGCTGATTGGTGGAGAATAAGATGACGCGGATCGAGAGAATTTTGAACGTGGACCGTTGGATGATCGTGGCGTTGACGGCGGGAGATGGGCAATTTGGGGAATTGCGGATAGAGTAGGGTTGGATTTGAGGAAATGGAAATTAGATAGGAAGTTTGGTTTTTAGGGTTGTGTTCTTGGGTTGATTTAATGGAGGTGTAAGTTGAGATTGACTTAGCCAAATTTTGTGAAATTTGGATGTTTTGTAGATTAGGAAGTAAGCTTTCGAATGAGTGTTTATTTGCGATGTTTGGTTGAGGGAATTGAGAGTAATTTAGGTTGAAAGTAGGGTGGGTCAAAATTAGGGTTCTTGGATAGTATGTGTTTTGGTTTTTGAAATACTGAATCAAGGTTGTGTGCTAATCAAGCAAATTTGATTCTTGATGATTATAGGCTAGTGGAATCAATTGGTTCAAGAATCATTGAATTTGGAATACAATGGGGTATTCAAATGTGGATAATAAATGAAACAAGTTGCACAACTATTGTTCTTGTTCTTTGCCTAATGTGTCTTTAGCATCATCATCCACCTAGTCCTAGCGCTTGATCGTAATTAACTTCTCTTTTTTTGGATCAAGGTGGGTCCTTGCTTGGTGGAGAATCTGAAAATCTTGAAACTAGGTAGTCGATGATGAAACAGGCAGTGTCCTCAATGGACACGTAAGTATACAAGAGGAGTGTGTAAAAGGGTATCGACGATGAAGATTTCTATGGTGATGCAAGAGAGTCGTGCATGATTCTTGGAATTATGGAAGGCATACAATCGTTTGACGGTTCTACAAACATAATGAAAAGATAGGTACAAGGTGGAGAGGTCGAGAACTCCACGTTACATCCACGGTATCAAAGAAAAGAAAAACCAGACACACAAACTTCAACCATGGAAATGACACAATACGAACAATTCTTCATCCTATGTTCCTCGGCCACCCATTGGCTTTAATAAATAGTCCAATGAGAAGTCTGATGCTCTCAATAAGCTTGCTCAATAGAGGCAACCCCTGTCGGGATGCCTCCAATGGCGTCCATGATCGGACCCATATCAAAAGGGGAGGTACATGAGCCTCCTCTTCCTCCTTGGTAGGGTAGAATTGGTTGGAATGTTTACCCACACCCAACCGTGTGCATATGAGATTATATTTATAGGTATAAAATAGATACAAAGATTATAGAAGATAATTACAAATAGGGAAATAATCTAGATAAATCCTAGTAAATATTCTGATGCTTATCACCCTCCCGCAAGCCAATGGCGGGGCAGACAGTGAGCTTGAGACGTAAACTCGTGAACCGTGGTGCTGGAAGCGGCTTGGTCAAGGCGTCGGCTATTTGATCCTTCGTCGATATGTATGCGACATGGAGGTCTTTGCTCGCCACCCGTTCTCGGACAAAGTGAAAATCGATTTCCAAGTGCTTTGAGCGTGCATGGAAAACCGGATTTCGTGTGAGGTACGTTGCTCCAACGTTGTCACACCAAACGGTCGGTGCTGCCGCCGAAGGGTAACCAATCTCCCGTAGTAATGATCGTAACCACAAGACTTCTGATGCCGCCGTTGCTAGTGCCCGATACTCCGCCTCCGTGGAAGATCGGGAAACTGTGCGTTGCTTGCGGCTCGACCATGAGATGATATTGGGTCCAAGATAAGTGACATAAGCACTTGTTGAGCGGCGATCGATGGAGTCACCCGCCCAATCTGCATCAGTATACACTGTTAAAGAATGTGAAGGATGGCGGTGTAGAGTGATACCATGTGTTAAGGTGCCCTTCAAGTAGCGGAGGACTCGTTTAAGGTGAGTCCAATCCGTCACCGATGGCGAGTGCATCGTTTGGGACAGCTTGCTTGTGGCGTATGCAATGTCCGGTCTCGTCATTTGCAAATATTGGAGGCCCCCTAGTAGTTGGCGGAAGTCACTCGGTCGATCAAATGGTGCTGTCTCTCGGTCTTCGGCCGATAATACGGTGTTGCTACCGGGTTCGAGTCTTGCAGCCCTGCCCGTTTAAGCAACTCCTTTATATATTTTTCTTGGCATAGATGCATTCCAGCTGATGTCCGCTGCACCTGGATGCCTAGGAAATAGCTTAGCCGCCCCAAGTCCTTCACCATGAACCGTTCTTTTAGTTGCTCAATGACCTCACGTACTTTGGTTGAAGAAGCACCTGTAACAATTATATCATCAACGTATATGAGTAGAAAAATAGGTGTAGGGGTCGACATGTAGAAAGAGATGTATCCGTTTTTGAGCCGACAAATCCAATCTTCAGTAGCGCATCTCGTAAGCACGAGAACCAAGCGCGCGGGGCCTGTTTTAGTCCGTACAGTGATTTCTTCAGACGGCACACATGATTTGGTCGGGTCGGATCAATGAAGCCCGGCGGTTGCAGCATGTACACCAACTCCTCGAGATTTCCATGCAAGAAAGCGTTAGACACATCAAGCTGATTAACATCCCAATTTTTCGAAACAGCTATTGATAAAATAAGTCGGATAGTCGCGGGTTTAATTACCGGGCTGAACGTCTCCGAGTAGTCGATCCCTTCTTGTTGATGATAGCCCTTCGCCACTAATCGGGCTTTGTGTCTCGCAATGCTCCCGTCCGGGTTTCTCTTCACTTTGAATACCCATTTATTCCCAATAGGTTTGATTCCAGTAGGTGGCGGCTCCAGCACCCATGTATCATTCCTTAATAAGGCATTAAACTCATCCGTCATGGCGTCTCTCCAATCCTTGCATCGAACTGCCTGTGTAAAGCAAGTAGGTTTCGTCTCCGATTTCACAACATCAGCTCCGAAAATCCGAGGCTTTAAGCTGCCCGTTCTCGATCTCGTAACCATTTGGTGTTGGGAAGTAGGTGTAGAGTGTGAAGGCAGGGGTCGATGTTGTGGTTGGATCGGTGGCTGGGTAGTCTGTGGAGGTCGGGACGTTGGCTCGGCTGGGGGTGGTGTGGAAGTGTCGGGCAGGAGGAGAGGCGTCGGTAGGAAGGAGGGAATGGTAGGTGTCGTCGTTTGGGATGGTGAGGACTTGAGTACCGCCGGCACCTGAAACGGGAAAATAGCTTCATCAAACACAACATGGCGAGATACATGAATCTTAAAGCTCGTCAGACTTAAGCAATAATATCCTTTATGCTGTGTACTATAACCCAAGAAAACACTAGGAGCCGACTTTGGCTCTAATTTGTTAGCCACGTATGGTTTTAACCACGGGAAACATAGACACCCAAAAACTCGTAGTAGAGAGTAGTCCGGTGTCGTGCCGAAGAGACATTTATACGGGCTTTCATATCCAATCACCGACGAAGGCAGCCTGTTGATCAGGTACACCGCCGCCCGAAAGGCATATGACCAATACTCGTGAGGCAGCTTCGCTTGATATATCAGAGTTCTCCCAATTTCGGTGATGTGGCGATGCTTACGTTCCGCACACCCATTTTGCTCCGGGGTGTGAGGACATGAGCTTTGAAAGATTATTCCTTCCTCCGTTAAGTACTGTGATAGTTTCTGATATTCTCCTCCCCAATCTGCACGGAAGGACCTAATCGGCCGGGCGAAGTATTTCTCCACCATCGCGCGGAAGCTCTTAAAGACAGATAGAAGGTCAGATCTGTAACGGACAAAATAAATCCAACTGTATTTGCTGAAATGATCATAAAAGACAATATAATATGTTGCTTATCAACTGACTCAACCGGACAAGGACCCCAAACATCACTGCAGATCAAGTCTAATGGACCACTAGCTCGAAAATTAGATAAAGGGAATGACTGTTTGTGCATCTTTCCTACAGAACAATCCTCACATAGGTGCGGCATATGCTTATTAGAAAAAGAAATGTTATAAGTCCGTGACACTCGCTTCACGTTCTCCATGTTAGCGTGCCCCATCCTTCTATGCCACGTGGACAAGGAAACAGAGTTGGCGCGCAGTTGCCCTCGGTGAAGCAGTGACAGTGGGATGGAGTATAGTCCATCCTTACTCTGGCCTTGGTAGATAATCCGTCTGCTCGCTAAGTCCTGAATGAACACCCATTTATGAAAGAACAAAATTGCCAAATTGTTATCACGGGTGAGTGCACTAATTGACAACAAATTTTGACAGGTGGCAGGAACAACAAGCATATTATCCAAAGTCAACGATAACCCAGCAATAGTAGAAGAAGCATAACCAGAGTGAGTTATAGGAACGAGATTACCATCGCTCAGCTGAACTTGCTCGGTGCCGCGGTACTCAGAATGAAGGGCTAGATTGGCTAGGTCGTTGGTTAGGTGATGTGTGGCGCCAGAGTCGAAAGTCCAGGACGGGTGCTGATGGGACGGGAAACTGAGTAATGAGCTTGTGGAGGTGGCTGATTGGAGCGGGGAGACGGGCACATCTTGTAATGATGGCCATGTCCATTACAGTTGAAGCAGATTAGGGGCCTGGAGCTGGAACCTTGCGGAGTTGGCGGGCCGTGATACACAGGACGTGGCTGGTAGCCCTGCTGGTTGTAACCATAACCCGCCGGCTGTACACCATTATTGTTATAGCGTAACCTGCCCTATTCTGATTAGGGTAAGGAACACGGTCTCGTGGGCGGCGGCCTCGGTTGCGTGAGTTTCCCGTCGGCGCCGTGTTGTGCACCTGTGGTGAGATGGCAGTAGCAGCATCCTCCATAGATAGCTCCAATTCCTCTGAGATGAGCAGGCCGTGGAGCTCCAGGTAGCTGGCAGGGACAGCTCGGTTATGGAGTGACCGAACGAGCGGGCGGTATTGAGCAGGGAGACCGTGAGTTATATTCTCGACCAGCTCCTCGTCGGTGACCGGCTTGCCAAGTCCCTGCAGCCGATCCGCCATGTTATTGGCTTTCTGCAGATAATCACTCATAGAATCATTAGCTAATTTAATTTCACGGAGCTGAGTACGTAATGACCTGATTTGAGCTAGGCTTCCGGATCCGAAAGCTGTCGCCAAAGAGACCCACGCCTCCCGAGCCGTGGTGACGCCGACGAGTGTATGAATAACCGCTGGAGACAGCGAGTTAATTAACCAGCCGAGGACGAGCTGATCCTGGCAGTACCATTTAGTGTACTGAGGAGAGACCGCACCATCATCTTGGTTGCGGGCAGGGGCTACGGATGAACCATCAACGTGCCCAATGAGATCATAACCGGCTAGGAAGGGCTCGATCTGTAACTTCCATAGCACGTAATTATTAGCGTCAAGCTTGACCGATAGTTGAGTCGGTGGGGCAGGAAGCTGTTGAGAGGAGGCGCCATTGGAGGGAAAGGGAGGAGAGAGCCGAGGCAAAGTGGCGTCGGCGGCTAGGGTTTTGGGAAGTCGGCCGAGAAAAAGAAAGAGAGGAGAAAAAGAATTATTTTGAGGCTCTGATTACCATGTAGAATTGGTTGGAATGTTTACCCACACCCAACCGTGTGCATATGAGATTATATTTATAGGTATAAAATAGATACAAAGATTATAGAAGATAATTACAAATAGGGAAATAATCTAGATAAATCCTAGTAAATATTCTGATGCTTATCAGGTAGCAACCAGATCAACGTCGTGTAATGGTGCACAAGTTTTATGCAGAATTGAGTTAACCCTTATAGAGCGGGGAAGAGCACTTGTGATGAGTATTTGATACACCTTCACCTCAAGCTAGACCGAGTCAAACATGTGCAAACACTTGTACTTGTTAACGAGCTGAGTGACATAAGAACGACCTACCAGAAAGTCGACCTTGTTGCTCGTTTGTTGACCCGAGAGCAACTTAACCACCAATGGTCCTAGATGGACCCGCTTCCCCATGTCCAAATGTCGGAGGATGAAGAGATCCTAAGCGTTGCAAACTCCTCCCGAGTTCACTCGTTGAGTGATTGACTCCCGAAATATCATCTCCAGAAAATGCTAGACAGAGTTGGTCATGAGAGCGACCTTGAACTTACTGGAGAGACATAGTAGTATGGTCAGGTCCATACCCGGTCTGCTTGAGAGGATTGGAAAAGGCGATTGTGTTAATCTTCAATTGAGGTATTGCAGTAGTGATGATTGTCCCTCTCGGTCAGCTACTGCAACTGATTGCTTCCCTTACGTATTCCGCATCAAGTTTTTTCGATCGCTGAATTTGGTATATGCAAAGATCGGAAAATGCAATGGTTAGAATCAGAAACTGGATTGTTGTGGATTCAGGGACAACAGTTCTTCAATGGTGAAGATCAAACTACGAAGAGGATTTAGCAGAAAAAACTTGATAATTAAGCTGGGTTTGTTACGAGCACAAACTGTAAAAACTTATAAGAAGAACACAAAGCTCTCAATTTACAAACACTAGTTCAATATCTACTCTTCTACGAAAATTCACTACTTCTTAGCCTTCTTCGCAGCAGCAGCTTTCTTAATCGGCGACTTGACACTCTTCGGCTTCGGTGCAACCTTCTTCGTCTTCGCGACCACCTTCTTCTTCCCTGGGGATGTTACAGACACCGTCTTCGCCTTCTTCGCAGCCGGCTTCGGAGCCGCCGCAGCTGCCTTCCGCTTAGCCGTGGTTGCCTTCGCTTTCGGTGCTACTACAGCTTTAGCTTTCGGCTTGGTCCGCAGCTTTGGCCTTTGGCTTCACAACAGCCTTAGTCTTAGCCGCAGCTTTCGCCTTCGGCTTCACAGCCGCCTTAGTCGCGGCTTTCGGCTTGGTAGCTTTAGGTTTCACAGCCGGCTTCTTGGCAGCCGGGGCGACAGTGGAGCGAGCCGAAGGCAGCTTGAACGAGGCCTTCACTTTGACGAGCTTCTCGGCGGCGACGAGCCTCCTGAGCTGAATCAATAGAAGCTTCCTGAAGTTCGGCGGGAGGTTCTTGTGCTTATCCTCGATGTACTTCGTGATCGCGATCTGGCTGGATCCAGTCCTCTCCTTCAACGCAACAATCGCTTCGCTAATCATCTGCAACATCAAACCAATTCAATCAGATTAATCGGATCCGAACTAACAATCAGAAAGAAAAATACCTGCAGAAATAGGATTCCGATGAAACTTACCACTAGAAAAGAGGGATAATCACGAGTAGGCTTGGCCTTCTTAGCAGCGGCAGGCTTCTTGGCCTTGGCCGTTGCTTTGGTGGCGGCTTTCTTCTCCGCCGCTGAAGGAGTGGAGGCCGGAGCGACGGCGACGGCGGCAACCTCTGTTTCGGTCATTTTGGGAAGATGGAAGGGGGCAAAAAGAGTACAAGGTACGGAATCTGATCAGAATTCTGTGGAGAGAGAAATTTCTGTATCTGCTGCTAACCGCCCGAAGAGAGATGGTGAATTTATAAATGAAGAACGGTGGACGCTGATTGGTGGAGAGCAAGATGACGCGGATCGAGAGTGGGGTTTGAAGTTTTAATTTGGACCGTTGGATGATTGCGGCGTTGACGGCGGGAGATGGGCAATTTGGGGAAGTTGTGGATTGAGGAAATGGAAATGAGAGGAGGTGATCTTGGTTTGAGGGTTTGTGTTTTTGGGTTGATTTAATGGAGGTGTAAGTTGAGTTTTACTTAGCCAAATTTTGTGAAATTTGGATGGTTTTGTAGATTAGGAAGTAAGCTTTCGAACGAGTGGTTATTTGCGATGTTTGGTTGAGGGAATTGGGAGTAATTTAGGTTTGAAGTAGGATGGGTCAAAATTAGGGTTCTTGGATAGTATGTGTTTTGGTTTTTTAAATTTTGAATGAAGGTTGTGTGCTAATGAAGCAATTTTGATTCTTTATGATTATAGGGTTAGTGAGGAATCTATTGGCTCCAGAATCATTGAATTTGGAATACAATAGGGCATTCAAATGTTGATGATAAATGACACAAGTTGCACATTGTTCTTGTGTTTTTGACAAATGTGTGTTTACCATTTTGAGCTATCATTGTAATAGAAAGTAACGGATTTAAATTCAACTTAATTTGTTTAGTAACGGGTATAAGTTTTCTGTTAAATGAATCAATGATGAGTTGTTCAATAACGGTTATTTGGAATCGTTAGTCGATGTTAAACGAATCGTTGAACGTGACTGTTAGATCCTCCTTAAATGAACGTTGATTAATTGGTTACTAAAATCTGTTATGAGTGACATTGTTTGACGGCTAAATGAGCCATGTTTAACATGATGTTTTTACAATGACTCTATTAAATGAATAATTTAAATCATTGATAGTATCGTTGGCGACAGCGATAAAGACGATACTAGCTAGTGAGGTTATTTTTCTTGTTATGAGTAGTGATATTGTAACCCATATGATGGATCTTCGGGTTTGTTACTTAAATGATCACTAAACTTTGACCAAATAACTCGGTGGTCACTGTTCTTCAAAAAATTTCTTAGCACTCACACAACTTTGGCCGATTATCCTAGCAGTCACTATCATCTACGGACATCCAATTTTCCATCCATTTGCATACGTGGCGGTGCCATCAAGGCAGCCACATCATCTACATTGCCACATCATCTAAACCAAACCCAAAACTCAAACCTAAACACTCACCCTAATTACAAACCAAACCAAATCTAAACCAAATCAAACCCCTCCTTCTCTTTCCTCCTCCTTCCTCTTCCTCTTCCTCTTCTCCACCCTCACTCCCTACCACCGTCAGAATGCCACCGCCGCCGCCCCCGCCGTTGCCCCGCCCCCTGGAGATTAGAGGGAGATAGCAAGAAAGCTATTGTTGAGATTAAGAAGGTCCTCCATTATTTTGGTCTCTTCTAATCTCCCTTGATTAGGCCGTTCTAGATGCAGGTTGGGGAAATGTCCAGAACCATCAGTTACTTTGTGGATTCTGTCGATAAGTTCAACTTCGCTGCTGAAGTCTCTCAATTTCCACAAGCACTGCAGTTTTAGACCTCCTACTTCCTCCACCAATCTCCACCCTACTACCTAACCCAAATGAAAAGAAACAAAAACTGAATTTTGATTCACCTTCTTTAACAGCTTTTGGCGTCGTCCTTAGACATGGGAGACTGCACGGGAGAAACAGGGGAACATTCTAGCTGCGCTAGAGACATCGTTGAGATGTTTGGAATCAAAATTTTGTGCTCTGAGTCACTGTTTCCAAGCACTTTATCTCCAAACCGGCTTTCTATCTCCGCCGGAAATGGATCTCTTGCCCCAAAATCTCCCAAGTCGCCGCCAGCTGCAAGGATTCGGAAGTTGATGATGCGAGTTCGAACGGGGAATAACTGGAAGCGGACATGTGTTGAAGCTTGAGAGAGCTCGGGAAGGGGAAGAGAGAAGAAGAGTTGGGAGGACGCTGCCATGGTTTGTGGTGGCGAAGGGATAGCTGTGAACCAGATAAATTGATTTGGATGCTCTGTCGCCTTATCTAATCTCCAGATCTAATCTCCAGGGGCGACGGCGGTGGGGCGGCGGCGGCGGGACGGCGACGGGGCGACGACGGTGGGGTGGCGGGGCGACAATCTGTTCACAGCTGCCCCCTATTGGGATGTGGAGATGATAAGGAGGAAGAAGAAAGGGGTTGTGGGTATAGGAGAAAAAAGGAAAGTTGAGAGAAGATGAAGAGGAGGCGGCGGGTCGGCGGCGAGGGTGGCGGCGGTGAGGCGGCGGCGGCGACATTCCGACGGTGGTAGCACTACAAGAAAAAGCCTCATTTGTCACGGTTTTCTAGTCACGGTTTTGTGAACCGTGATTAATTAGTCATGGTTCTTAAGAAACCGTGACTAAGTCAATCCATGCTGGCAATCCTCGATTTTCGCACTGACCAATCAACATTTTCCTTCTTCTCTCTTTCCTTTTCCTCTTCTTCACTTCTTCTCTCCACCGAGCCTTCTCTTCTCTTCTTCACTTCTTCTCCTCTGCCTCACTTCTTCTCCTTACCTCAGCCACTTCTTCTTCTTCACTTCTCTTCCCTCCTCTGTTCTTCTCTTTCTTCTCCCTACTATTTCTCTCGCCGCTGCCGTCTCCTTCTTCCTCCACCGTGCGGCCGTCGTCGCCTTCTTCCTCCACCGCGCGGCCGTCGTCGCCTTCTTCCTCCACCGTGCGGCCGCCGCCGCCTTCTTCGTCCACCAGATCTCGTTCCTATCTCGATTCCTTTCAGACCTAGATCCTCCACCTCGAGAATCGCGAGATTAGGCTTAGCAATGCCGTTCTCCTCCGTACCGGCAGCGTCTTCCGGCGGCCGTTGAACTGGATCCAAGCGACATGACCAAAATGGCGACCTCATAAAAAGAAGTGACCATTCTGTAGTGACCAAACCAAGATTATGAGACATTAAGTGACCAAGTTGCATAACTGGAAAAGTTGAGACATTACTATTACAATTGGACATTTAAAAATGGAGTGACTGATTTGTAATAACAGAATTAGTTTGATTTGGGACATTTTGTGAACTTTCTAAGTTTATGGACCAGTATGTATAAAGGAAGAAGTTAAGGCTCTGGTTCTAAAAATGGATGAAATGATAATTTGGGTCACTGAAATTTTTTTTTAACGGTTTGATCACTACACTTTGTCACGGTTTCTATACGAACCGTGACTAAATCGATCTTTTTTTGTCACGGTTTTTATAGAAACCGTGACAAAAAAAATTAGTCACGGTTCCTACTGAAACCGTGACAAAAAATGATCAATTTACCGTGACTAATTTTTTTTGTCACGGTAAAAACCGTGACTAAAGGCAAAAAAAACCGTGACTAATGTTAGGTTTTCTTGTAGTGTAGGGAGTAAGGGTGGAGAAGAGGAAGAGGAAGAGGAAAGAGAAGGAGGGGTTTGATTTGGTTTGGTTTGGTAATTAGGGTGAGTGTTTAGGTTTGGGTTTTGGGTTTGGCTTAGATGATGTGGCTGCCTTGATGGCACCGCCACGTATGCAAATGGATGGAAAATTGGATGTCCGTAGACGGTAGTGACCGTTAGGATAATCGGTCAAAGTTGTGTGAGTGCTAAGAAATTTTTTGAAGAACAGTGACCACCGGGTTATTTGGTCAAAGTTTAGTGATCATTTCACTACAAAAAAAGAGAGTTTTGGCGTCGGTTGAAACGAAAGTGGTTAGCGTCGGTCGACCGACGCTAAATAGAATCTCGCGTTTTAGCGTCAGTCGTTTGGTCGACCGACGCTAAATACTAACCCTAAATACGTTGAAACCCTATGCAGCCACCTCCATTCTCTCTTTCTTCCCCATCTTCTTCTTCCAGCCGCCTCCTCTCCAATCTCCCAAACTCTCTTCTTCTTCTTCCTCTCCAATCTCCCAAACCTCTCTCACTACAAAAAAGGAGTATTTAGCGTCGGTCGGCACGAAAGTATTTAGCGTCGGTTAGACAAACGACCGACGCTAAAACGTTGACTCGCGTTTGACCGACATTTAGCGTCGGGCGTTATTCAATCTAGAAAAAAATGACCGACGCTAAATCTGGTTTACGGTTAGAAAAAAAAATCTGTATTTAGCGTCGGGCGTTATTCAATTTAGCGTCGGTCATCGACCGACGCTAAATACACACACCTATTTCCACCCTAACCCTAAAAAAATCTGTATTTAGCGTCAGACGTTTTTTCAATTTAGTGTCGGTCATCGACCGACGCTAAATACACACACCTATTTAAACCTCTCAGTCACCACCCTAACCCTAAATCCTTCTCCTCTCTCTCCTGAAACTCTCCCACCTCTCTCAAAAACCTCTCAAACCCTCATCCTCTCAACTCCCTCCCCCCTCCCTCACAAAACCACCACGCCGCCCCTCCTCACAAAACCACCACCGCCGCCCCTCCCTCACAAAACCACCCCCGCCGCCGCCTCTCCCTCACAAAACCACCACCGCCGCCGCCCCTCCCTCACAAAACCACCACCGCCACCGCCCCTCCCTCACAAAACCACCACCGCCGCCCCTCCCTCACAAAACCACCCCCGCCGCCGCCTCTCCCTCACAAAACCACCACCGCCGCCGCCCCTCCCTCACAAAACCACCACCGCCGCCGCCCCTCCCTCACAAAACCACCCCGCCGCCGCCCTCCCTCACAGATCTAGAAAAATCCAGATCTTGGAAAACACAGATCTGGAAAAAATGAATATAAAAAAGCGAAGATAAAAAATGAAAATAACAATCAAAAATTAAAATTTGCGATTTTCACCACCAAAATTAGCTCAAGTTATTCGCGTCGGTTGGTTCGACGACGCGACATGTTTTAGCGTCGGCTTCTGACCGACGCTAAAAACCGGTCTGACCGACGCCATATGTAAATTTTTTTTGTAGTGTCTTCTTCTCTTCATATCCACTCCCAAACCTCTCTTCTTTTCTTCATCTTCCTCTCCAATCTCCCAAACCTCTCTTCTTCTTCTTCTCTTCCTTCTTCTATCTTCTCTTCCACTCCCAAAACATCTCTGCTTCCTTCCGAACCCTACCCTATGCAGGCACTAAAGAAAGAAGAAGAAGAAGAACGAAGAAGAACAGAGGAGAAGAAGAAGAAGGAGAATGAAGAAAGAAGAAGGAGAATGAAGAAAGAAGAAGAAGGACGAAGAAGAACTGAGGAGAAGAAGAAGAAGAAGGAGAATAAGGAAGAAGAAGAAGAAGATAGAGAATAAGGAAGAGAAGAAGAAAGAAGAAGAAGGACGAAGAAGAAGAAGGAGGAGAATAAGGAAGATCGGAAGAAGATCCGAAAAAGTAGTTGCTGCTGCAGCTACTTTTTTTTGTGATTTTCAAGAAACTTTAGCGTCGGTCGACTCATAAACCGACGCTAAAGATTAACGTCACCAGTTCTGGCGTCGGTTTGATCGACCGACGCCATTCAAATTAGCGTCGGTCAGTGACCGACGCCAAAACACGTTTTTTTTTTGTAGTGTTTAAGTAACGAACCCATGGATCTTCTTCCATGCTTGATTTCATCAAATTCAATATTTTGAGTTCATTTATTTTTGTAACTTCTCATTTTGTTTGTCAAGAAGAACAAGGCTAAGGGAGCTTCTTTTTATAACAATATTGTTTTGTGTTTGATGTACATTTGTTATCGAACAAGTATATGTCATATTATGCACGGTCCTTTCTGAACAAATTAGTTTCATTGAAGAACTGAAGAGGATAAGAAAAATTGGACCAAGTCCAATGAAGAACACAATACAACAAGATTGAAATAAAATTTGTTCTAAAACTAACCGAAAAGGTCTAGCCCAGTAATAGATTCATACAAAGCCAAATGTATCAAACAACTATGAAAATTGTGGTAGCTGCTAGCAATCTTCTCAAGTGAAACCGTCATTGCAACCTTTTGAAAAGCACCAAGCTTCACTTAATAAACCACCATGAGAGAAAACCGAGTAGAAAAATGGCCAACACATCCTTCGATAGAAGTGTCCCTGCATCTAACTCAAACAACTTGCACCAGATTCACTAATCGAAACCACAACATCTTTGAATCCTCAACATGATGGATGAAAAAAAAACGTAGATGACAAAGAAGAGGAGAAAGACACAAACTGCAAGCAACTCCCTTTAAAATCTGATGAACCACATCATAATCTGAACAATAGATCTGAGACAAAAACACTATATAAGGATGAGGAAAAGCCTCGTTGAAGGAGAAGACCAAGCGAGACAATCTCTTATCACAACAATACAAAGCTCATAACAACTTAAACTAAAAAAAACACTAGAGGAAGAGAAAGAGAAATGACAAACAAACAAGGAATCGGACGACAAATTGTCATCGCCGATTATCCCTAAAAGGCTGACGACAATGAAGAACAAAAGAATCTTGAAAATGTTAGAGTTTTTTTGAAGTAGAGAGAGAGAGGAGCTTTTTTGGGGACTTGTGTGGTTGAAATAATGTTGAATTTGATTATGGGTTTTTGGCTTAGACACAAGTGAGACAAACCAAATCGATCATTTTGTGTTGTCACTAACACCTTCATGTCACCCATACAAATTTATTAAGAAAATTGAAATCATGTCACAATCTAAAAAGTTTCTAACAGATTGTACCAGAGGAACTTCCTTTGGAAGAAAAATGATGAATAAACTAAAAACTAAAACTAAAAAACTCTATGCCCTCTTTCTTAGTTTTATTCTTTTCTTCTTCCGCCATGGTCTGACTTGTCGCCGGGAGGAACACTTCCCATTTTATCTATCATTTCCATGTTTTTTTCTTCTTTCGTTATGTATTTTTGTCTCCTAAGTGATTCGATTCACATCATATGCTTTCTTCGTTCTGATTTTTCAGATCACAGAGTTTTATTTTCTTCTTTTTAGTCACGTGTCTTCTCCTTCATAGAGCTTTGTTATCCACATTCTCTCCATTCATTTAGAGTTGTTGTGGTGGTATGGTTTACAAAGGGAACTGGACGCATGGTTTGCTTCTTTCTCTTGGTATATGTTTGTCCTCCTCTTGCGCCACTCAATTAACGTATTGATTCTGAGATGCATGACATTTAGTACGTTAGGAGTTCATTACTCCGAGCCTTGATGCAGGGTTGCTCTCTTCAGTCTTTTTTAAGAGTTTATGGCTTTCAATGGATGTTGGTGAAGTTTTGAGGATGGTGTCTTTGTCATGATGGAGGAGTGTCTCTTCTCAAATGTTTATAGGTCTCAATTCATATAATTTTCTCTCTCTCATCTATCAAGTGATCTAGCGTTTATGAGTTTGGTGAAGATGGCTAGGGTGATTTACGTTTAAACTTTCCAATTGGATTGTGTTTGGGCCCATCATTCTTTGTAATCTCTCTCCGAGCTTTATTGTAATTAATCAAACCCTCTCATTCTCATGTAAAAAAAAAGTTATATTATAAACTAAAATGTCAAGTCACCCTCGGATATTAGTTCTATGTATATTATTATAAAAATATCATGTATACCCCTGAGACATAATTCCTCGTTTCACTCGGTGACACTCGTATTCTCATTGTCTATCATAAACTTCTCTATCAAGGAAATTCATGATGTAGAAAGAGTTGTGTGTACTACTAGAATTAGTTACGAGATTGAAAGAATAATGAAGGTTGAATGATGTGATGAGCAAAATGTAAGAGGATTAGTCAATGAACAAATCAATATGATTAAAGTTGATGCATAGTTGACGACACAACTTAATATGAATAATGTTGGATGGACAATTGACATACAAAAAAAAAAGCTTTAGCGTCGCTCGGAGGGGAAGTATTTAGCGTCGGTCAGTTAGGAACCGACGCTAAACCCTTGACTCGCGTTTGACCGAGGGTTTAGCGTCGGTCGAAAGCCGACCGACGCTAAATTCTGACCAAAACCGACGCTAAATTTGATTTTGGGTCAAAAACGGAGCCTTTGCCCAAAACCAGATTTAGCGTGCTTGCCGACATGATTTAGCGTCGGTCATCGACCGACGCTAAATTCCTAACCTATTTAAACCCCACACAGACGGAAATTTCATTCTCTCAACCCTCTTGTCCCCCTCAATTCTCTCAAACCCTCCTCCACTCTCTCAACCCTCTCAAACCCTCAAATGCTCCTCCCACCAACACTAGCCTCCACCACCACCAGCTCCTCCCACCACCACCAGCCCTCCACCACCACAGCCTCCCACCTCCACCAACACCTCCCACACCACCAGCAGCTCCTCCACCGCCACCAGCCTCCCACACCACCAACACCTCCCACCACCACCACCACCTCCTCTAAGCCTCCTCCCACCACCAGCTCCTCCCACCACCACCAGCTCTTCCACCACCACCAGCTCCTCCCACCAGCAGCCCTCCTCCCTTCCAAACCGATGGATCATAGATCCGATCCGCAGCCCTCGCCACAACCGCCCTCCGCAACCAGATTCGCCACCCTTCCTCTCTAGATCCGTCGGTCAAAACCTAGATCTGGAAAAAATAAAAACGAAAATGAAAAAAGAATATTAAAAATGAAAACTGAATATATAAAATGAAAATTGTAAACAATAACAAAAAATGAAAAATTGGGTTGATCAGCCACCCATTCGGTCAACCCATTTTTAGCGTCGGTCGTGGTATATTTAGCGTCGGTCACATAAGAACCGACGCTAAAATTTAGCGTCGCAAGAATTGGCGTCACTTTTTTAACCGACGCTAAATTATTTAGCATCGGTCGATGACCGACGCTAAGTCGCGGTTCCGACCGACGCTAAACACGCGTTTTTTTGTAGTGTGATTTTCCATCTCATTTTGTCAAACATACGCTGAATTTGTGGTCTATCTAAAAAAATTTGATTCCTTTTATCATTGTTAGTGTCATATTTAATAAGAAAAATACTACATCCAAATTAGATAATATTATATAGTAGTATTTTTTTTATTAATTAATACTACGTATATAAAAATAACGAATACATTTTTAAGTGAAATAACAAAATATAAATTAATTGGTGAGAGCCAAATTTATCTTTGACACTTTTAGAGTATGTAGAACATTTTTGTAGATAGCTTTTTAGATACAATGTTTGAGATTGTCTAAGAGAATTACTCAACAAAAGTGCATAAATTCCATTGAGATATAATATGCAATCGTGACTCTCTCGAATGCTACTATACAATTTCGTTCGTACACGACCTGATCTTTTGAGAAAAGATTTGATTTCATTCAACAATGTAAACAATTAGGCAAACAAAGAAGAAGTGTCACTTCGTAAAGGACTTGGATCAAGTTATAGCAAATCATTGGTGGGGATAATTAGACTGATGTTGTCTATGTGTCTAGAGAGTTCATATCCAACAAGAAGCAGTTTCAACAACATCATCCAAAGTAAATAGTTGTTTTTTTTATGAAACCAAAGTAAATAGTTGTTGAAGGTGAGCTTAACGGAGATTTGAGTTAGGGGACAGAGAGAGTTGGGGGGGGGGGGGGGGGAGGGCGACATGGAGGGCTGGTGTGATAGTAGGGGAGGGGGGTACGAACGATAGATATGCCAATGAGGTAGGGTTTTGATTTGTGAAGGGGAAAACGAGTAAGGAAGGATCGTTTAAAGATCAGATTTGAATCATGAAGTACTCTAATACCATATAGAGGACGAATCCTATAGGGGGGCCAAGTGCTCCATATGGTCTAATAAACCAAATTAATCATAACCATTGGATTTTAAGGTTTTAGATGTAATAGTTATGATTAGACATATATATATATAGATAATAAAACCATATTTTCAACCCATTCTACAACTTAGCCACCACATTTTTTTTTTTGATAATTGTATGTATTATATACTTGTTACCAAAAGAGGCAACTGATCAATCGTACAAAAATAGCAAGAAGAACAAGTCTCCAATACCTCCAAACAAGGACGAGACGAAAATGAAAATCAAACAAACCAAAAAAGGCTTAGCCGTTGTCGAACACCAGCCGCCTCCAAGCGGACAAATCCGCTGACAAAAAACTGCCATCGGCTAGAAGCCAATCACCAGCAGCAAACCAAAGCTTGCGAAATGTGAGACTCGGCGGGTTGGAAGAATCCCTAAAGATCCTATCATTACGCTGTTTCCAAATAAACCACAAGACCGCGTGAAGCAAGACTTTCCGCGCCGAGGAGAATCTCGTCGTACAGTTCAACCCTTTCCACCCTATGATAAATCCCACAACCGAAGAGTGGAAGGGGCCGTGGATGGAAAGCTTTGAACTGAGGAGAGTCCAAATCTCAGAAGCGTAGGTGCAGTTAAGAAACAGATGATCCACCGATTTGAGCTCAGAGTTACAGAGAACACATCTGTTCGCCAAATGAAATCCCCTTCTCTGCAGATTATCATTAGTTGCCAACTTTCTGAAGTAGATCTTCCAACACAAGCAAGCTATCTTGGGTGGAATGGCCGAATGCCAAATGACATCGGAAGGAAAGTCTGAGAAGCCCCTGAAGTTCTTTGCCACCAGAACCCGCCGAAGAGAGGAAACTGTGAAAATACCGTCCGAATGGGGCGTCCAGATGATATGAGCTGGTCCTTCTGTGAATAGCTCACGAGGAATGGAAGCAAGATGAAGAAGCAGCTTGTACCATTCATCAAGAGCTCCACCACGCAGTTGGAACCGAAGAGGAATGTTCAAGCTGCGTCGATCTGTAAAAGAGACAACATTAGAAACTAATAAATCCAAGGATTGGGCAGCCGCCACAATTCTTGGAAACTCGCTCGCTAATCTCACTCCCCTAACCCAATAATCGTACCAGAAAGCACACATCCCACCCCTGGATCGATAAAGCCGTAAGACCAGAATAGAGAACTGTAAGAGACGATCCACTTCCACACAGAAAGGCCAGCTGAACTGAATTGCCAAACCGGTTGCCACTCAGAGTAACCCTGCCCACATTTTGCCACAATCAATCCACGCCACCAGGCTGAACGCTCAACCGCAAATCTCCAAAGCCATTTACACATAAGAGCAGAGTTGAGGGACCGTAGGTCCTGAACACCGAGCCGCCGAACCTCCTAGGTGTTTTAACCAAGTCCCAGTTGATCCAATGGATTTTTTCTGTATCTGAAACTCCGGACCAAAGAAACTTGTTTTGAATCCTTTCCAGATTATCAATAACTGAGCTAGGGGCTTTGAAAAGGGAAAGGTAATAAACCGGGAGAGAGGAGAGAACACTCTTGATAAGTACCAACCGACCACCGAATGAGAGAAATCTCGCTTTCCAAGTATCTAACCTCATATTCATCTTGAGGACAACCGGGTCCCAAAGCTTGCATGAAAAGCCTTTAGAACCGAGAGGCAATCCCAAGTAGGAAGAGGGGAAAGAAGCTAAGGGACATCCAAAAATATTGGCCAAACGGACCGGGTCGTGCACGTTACCAACCGGAAACAGGGCGGACTTGTGAAAGTTGATCCTCAAACCTGAGATGCACTCAAAGCAGATGAGAATGGCCATTAAGGATCTAACCTGAACTTCGGAGGCGTCACAGAAAACCAACGAATCATCGGCATAGAAGATGTGATTAACAAGACCTGAATCGCTGCAAGGGTTCATAGAAAACCCAGTAACCAATCCCTCTTCTTGAGCCGACTGAAGCATCTTGGACAGAACTTCCATCACTGAGATAAAGAGCAGTGGAGATAATGAGTCTCCTTGTCTCAAACCCTAGAGCTCTCAAAAAAACCGGCCGACTCTCCATTCACCAAGATAGAAAAATGTGCAGAAGAGATGCATGCAGACATCCAAGAAATCCACTTTCGATTGAAACCCATCTTCGAAATCACCTTAAGAAGGCAATCCCAGTTCACGTGATCGAAAGCCTTCTCAATGTCGAGTTTGAAGATTAAACCCGGTTTGTTACTCCTTATCCTTGAGTCCAAAAGTTCGTTAGCGATGAGAACTGCATCCAAAATCTGTCTCCCATTCACAAAAGCGCACTGCTGAACTGAGATAACCTGAGAGGTAGTGAGAGGTATACAATTAATTAATTAATTATAAGTAAATAAGATAGTTTTGGTAACTAAATTAATGATAATAAATTAAAATTCCTTACTAAAAATTAATTAAAATGATTTTGGTAACCTCCTTATTTGGTGGGATAACTACTCCTTCCTAATAATTATTCACCAATTGATTATGAAATTAAATGATAATATTTTAATATTAAATGAAGGACTGATATTGATTTGGCTTCGTGTAACAAATGTTGATTTGGTCAATGAAAAATGCTAGAAATAAGGAATAAATTACTTAGCAACTTTGGTAAAGTGAAATTTATTTATGGTAACAAATGATGAGTAAAGTATGGAAAGAATTTACTTACAAAATAACTACATAGGGGTCGTTTGTTTGAGTGTAATGGGAATTGTGGAATTGGGGAATTGGGTAATGGGGGATTCCAATGTTTCTTTAGTGGAAGGTAAAGTTCCAATTCAGTGTTTGGTTTGGTAGAATGAATTTGACATTCAGAAAATTAAACAAATAAATGCAAAAATGGATTACCTTGAAATGACCAAGCTGCCCTTACCTTTTCTTACTCCATTATTAAGTTTTCATTTGTCAGTTCTCATTTCTCAGTCCGACAAAGCAAATCCCCAATTTCTTCGTCCCTTTGAACACAAACTCGTTCACAAACCCTCATCGCATTCCCGAGTTCCCTCCCTCACCATCACAAGCTTCTTCATCTCGCCCATCCAATTTTTGCTAATCGATCGATTTACTCATCTCTCTCCATCCCGCTCGTTGATTTCTCTGCTTTCGATTCTCTCCATCTCATCCTCCTGCTAGTTTCTGCAATTCCAAATTCCAATAACGAGATTGTGATCAACTGAGTGAAGTTGCTATCCTATCGCTTCAAACAGTTATCTAACTTACCAACTTCACTGGGCTAGCTGGTCATCTCTCGCTCTTGCCTGAATTGCTCTTCCATCGCTCGCTACTAGAATCTTCACGGCATTACAGGGAGGGTGAACAGCCGAAACAGTGGTTTGGGTCACAACAGCTATGAGGAAATCGGGCGGTGGGCGTACGAGCTCGAGTTCAGATCTTTGTTGTTACTGTGGGGTTCAGGTTGTAGTTCGAACGTCCAATACGGCAACGAATCCTAATCGGGACTTCTACGGATGTCGTCTTTGGAGTGCGAAGGTACGAATTCCACGTCCTCCATCGGTCGTTTCATTTCCACGATTTGAATGATTACTGACAGCTTGGGTTACTTGCCTTCACTCTTAGGGTAAACGTGGGTGCCGCTTCTTCTTATGGTGTGACGAAGTTTACAACGAAACCATCGGCGGGGTGAACACCAAAAGAGCATCATCTGGGCTCTCCGTTGATGGGTTGTTGCGCGAGAATGCCAAACTTGAACATGAAAACAAACAACTGAAGCAGCAACTCAGATATGCCGAATTACATATGCTCAAATCGCAAGACACGGAACCAGGCTCCGATCCGCGGGTTCGCCCACCCACTGCAGCAGACAACTTGGCTGAGCGTGTTAGTCGTTTGGAGGAGATGTTCGGATCGCTACGGTGTTCAAAGTAAATTAAGTAACCACTATTAGGTGTCGTAGTCGTGTACTCATAGGTGTCGTAGTCTATGCTGCATATATTGGTTGACAAATCCTTATGTACTCTGCTGTTGCAGCAAGTAGCGAAATATGCAGCTTCCATTGCTCGCATTCAGTTGTTCACATTAACGCTATGCAATTAATAAATGAAAAGTTAAACATCAAACTTGCATTCTAACTATTAAGGTTGTCCAACACAATGTCTATACTGACATTGGCCTACCCTTCTGCTTCCATTGTTCATACGTGCACAAAATACAAAATAAACCAGCATTACATGTCCTATTCTTGATGTTATGCCCCACCGTAACTAAAAAAATGGCCACCATCTCGTGGACGTCCATGTTCCTAGACCTTTTCAACCCGCCAGCGCTCTCTAATAAGTCACATAAATTCCAAAATATTTTCTTACTCATTCGCAGCATGTTGATGCAATTGACATTGGTGGTTCGTGTGGTATGGTGCAGGAAACCGGTCCGGTACATGTCAGGTCCATACGGGAGGGGCCGAGGAATGTGTTCTCCTTCTTCTGTTATGGATCGACTGCTTCCACTACATTCGGTGAGCAGCCCTACAACTTGTTGCATTACGTGGTAGCACATGGCCACGACATACACAATTACGCGTCTGCGTTGCTTGGCAGTCCTTCGAGCCATTCCTACCACCTGTTAATACAATTCCCAGAAGCGAACTGCATAAACTAAAACAGATTACAAACTTATTCAATCAACTGAGCTAACAGTTAATAAAAGAAGCAGCTAACAGTTAATACAAGAAGCAGCTAACAAACTTATTCAGACAAATGATTACATATAAACACGTAAAGTATCACCGTAGATCATTGAAGAAACTTACATAGAAAGACAGTCTATACATCTAAAGAACATCAGTAAATACAGATAGGACAAGATGAGGAAAATGGGTAAGCTTGAAGCATCAGCTTCTGTACAGTAAGAACAAAACCCAGATCACCATTGTGAGTAATTCACAGACCCCTAAAATAATATTAAATATGTTTGCTGTGAACTGTCCTATTTATGAATCAAGCTTTCCCAAAGCTCTCATGAAACAGTTTGTTTTGATGTAGTAGAAAGAAAGAAGTAGGCAAAATAATATCCATCCATCTACCAATATTCACACAATGCATATGCATCACCTCTGATTTCAGTGATTCTGAAACGCATCATCTATACCTATAACGCTATAATCATCATCCCCATTCCCTCCAAATCCAACATATACATGAATATGAAAGAATTTTAATTGGGTTTCACACAAATACAGTAATCTTTTGACAGAAGCTGCCACTTTTTAATTTGCTTTGTTATTCTATTAGGAAGATGAACATTCACCAACATATTTCAACACTCCAAATCAGTTTAACTTTCCAGTGACAGTACTTCAGAAACAATCAATGGAATCCAATTCCAGAAGCTAATTAGCTAACTCCAAATCTGGAATCAAAATAATATGAAGAGAACATAGGAAATGAACCTCAAAAGAATCGCTTGTCATTGCTCAAAAAGTATGTACGTATCTGCCATTTACAAGATGGTTTGCTGCTTCTCACAAGCCATCACCAATGAATGAAAGAATTCACAAAAAAAAAGGCTGTCTATACTTGACAATATATCACAAGCAATCTACTTGATAAAACACAAGCAAAAGTTAGCAGACTACAAACAAAGGACCTATACAAGATCCATTTCAGTAAGGTTGCAGTGTACAGGGTAGTTTATCTCAACATATCTCATCATAAAAGGGAATCTTGCTTATTCTCCTACATACTCACCCAATAACCAAAACCCATTTCAGTAAGGTTGCAGTGTACAGGGTAGTTTATCTCAAACTTCTCTCATGACTCACATCTTCGCTTAAGGAAGAAAACAATATCGCAGAAGACAAAGAAGGCTGTTTGTTGATTTTACTCGACTAAACAAGATCCTAATACTATGGATTGAAGGATTGAATTGCCAGAAACAACCAGAGTGAAATTCAGGGAGAAGAGAACAATTGCACTCTAATGACCACAAAAACAGAGGTTGAAAATTATCCCTCTAATAGGATCCAATACCATCCATCGATTTCTTCAGATAAGATCTACACTAAGCAGATATGCAACATCAATTGGTAGCGCGAGAGCAATCATGGAGTGAAGATCCAAAATATAGGGTGATGGGGAAGGAAGAGAGTTCGTACCTGCCGACGAAGATGCGGACGCGTGGTCAGAACGGTGTCTCCATTGAGAACGAGGAAGGTGAGGATCTTCGTGTGGGCACGGCGGGCATAACTTGTCTTCAACCTTCCTCCGTCGGCGTTGTTGATTGAATAGAGAAGAGAAGGAGGTTCCTCCGTCGGCGTTGTTGATTGAATAGAGAAGAGAAGGAGGTTCCTCCGGCGGCGTTGTTGATTGAATAGAGAAGAGAAGGAGGTTCCTCCGTCGGCGTTGTTGAGAATAGAGAAGAGAAGGAGGTTGGTGAGAGAATGTACAGGTGAGGGTAGTAAAGGAAAGTGGGGGAATAAATGAGAGTGGGACCCACCAATACTCAAGATAAGTCAGAATTATTGGTGGGGAGGTAAAATTCTGCAAATGCAAGCTAGGGAGGAAGTTGGAGCAATTTGGGTATTTGGATTACAATCCACTGGCCCAATAAGGAGCTACCAAACAGAAGGTTTCAGAAATCCTGCGTTTTGGAGAAACCTTCCCTCATTTACACTCAAACAAACGACCCCTACATATGAACTCAATAAAGTAAATCAAATAATAAAAATAGAAAAATATATTCTATACATTCTAAGGAAATCCAATAATACTAATAAGATACTAATTACCTTGTGAGTGTTCTCGAGGTGTTAATTTTAGTTAAAGTTATATCGTGTTGTTGACTCGTATGTGAAGCATAAGTGCATATTTGAGTAGACTCGATCTTTTCTCACGATACTTAGAATAGCAAGAAAATTAAACAGTGTTACCAAATCTTTGTATCGTCTCTTACACACACTCGACACGTGTTTTGATTTTGGTAATCACAGTAACTTTTCAATTTTTTTACTCAACTAGTATTCACGTGTCATCTAAAGTATATGCCATAACAGCTCCATCAACTTTGTCAAGTTAACGACCAACCAGTCATATGACTATAATTTTTCGAAACAAGTCAAAGAGTTATCTAAAAACGTATTTCATAAAGACATCGATCGCGTGATTTTGTCGCGAATCCACGTGTATGATTACACTTGTGTATTTGTCCTTATGTATAAGACAAAGGTAATACTAGTCCATGCATATATCAATGACATAAGGGAGTCGTTCACTTGAGAGATTTGGATTTAGGGGATTTCAAATCTCTAGCTAGAGATTTTGGATTCTCTAGCTATTTCAAAAAGCTATGTTCACTTGGGTGATTTGGTGTAGAGAATTCTAAAAATATAAAAATAATAATAAATATGCATATTACGAAAGACCAAAATGGCCTCATTGATCATCTCCGTTTTGATATTAGACAAGTTAGTTGGGGTTATTTTCGTAAAGTGAGCCTCAAATCTCTCAAATCCCCCTCAAATCTCTGGTCTTAGTAGAGATTTCAGAAAGCTCCCCAAATCTCTAGGGGTCCACCTCGAAATCTCTAATCCTCCCCAAATCTCCATCTCTAATTGTGAAGTAAACATGAGATTTCGTCCAAATCTCTAGAGCAGAGATTTGAGCCCCAAATCACCCCAAATCTCTCAAGTAAACGACCCCAAAAGTCTCAATGCTCATATTTCACGGTGTATGGAGATCAGATTATCAATGGCAACTTGGGATACAATTGTTCATTTGTCTATGTTGTCACGATTTAGGGTTTCCCATATGAATAATGAATAATGGGTTCAGAAAATTTATACTTTTATTATCTATTCTGACAATTTATACTTTTATCAGAAATTCCGACTTCCCCCAAATAGAATAATGGGTCCAACTGTCTTCCCCTATTATTTTTTTTACCCAATATACATACCAAACAATGTAATGTAACATCCTCCAACTTTTAACAAACTATTTTTCCACTATTCTCCTATTTTCATATTTCCCCTTATTCTCAATCCCCCGTACCAAACGACCCATAAGTGGAATGAGTATCTACAAGTGTATATTTACCCAAATAAGTAATGGGTACCCGTGAACAATGAGATAAAAGCAGCCCCACCACCCGACTCGATATTGGTAGGTAGGTACCCAATACACACAAAAATAACGTATCAATAAGAGTATCTATGTGCCATCCACACCCTAGATGGTGTAACATCCCGAATTTAGGGAATTAAAATTTTTAAAATTAATAAGGTCAATCCTTATCGGTGGAAATTTGATCGTAGATTCACGATTAAATTAATCAAGGTCAAGGGATAATTCAATTGGCCGATGGAAGAATCGATTTGAGGAAATGAATCAAACCCAGCAAACCGGGTTAAATAGTTGCTGAGCAAAACTATTCATGAGTGACCAGCAGATCGAATGGTTAAGAAACCAAAACCAGAGACCCGAAGGTCTCCGGTTCGATCCCCAGCTTTCGCAACACATTTATTTCTTTTTTTTTAAATTTTCCAACCCGCGCCCATGAAACGGCGTCGTTTTGGTTCTTCAACTCCGGCGACCCCTGAAGCACGCCGCCGCCTCTCTGTTTTCGCCGGCGTCTCCTCCGAATGACCAAAGGTCATTTAACTCAGCAACCGGACACCCCAACCCCACCAGAGCATGGGAAAAAGCTGTGATTCACAGTAACGAGCTGGAATCCACCCAGAATCGTCCAAGAAATTGAGCTGGAATCCACTAACTCCGGCCAAACTTTTCAAAAGGTTGTGGGTGGAATTTGACGAGTTTGGCAAGTGTCGGCCATTAATTTTGGCACGGTTTCAATTTGTGGAGGCTATATAAAGCCTTACACCGTGTTGGAATGAACCAACAATCCCCAGAACTCAAACCCCTCTTTTGTCCGACGAAACTCCGGCGAGCTAAGTGTTGGAGCTATTTAGGATGAATCGAACCGAATGGTTGGTACTATTCGATTAGCCTCATCCTCACGATCATTTCACCTCTTTCAATTTCAAGTTTGGATCCCTGGTTAGGGAGAATCGAAGGAAAAACCAATCGGTGGAAATTAGGGTTCATACGATTGGAAAATATGCCAATTTGGTCCCTATCCCGACTTTTTGGCCCAAATTAACTTTCCAGTTAGTACAAATTGGTCCGGAGGTTACGAACGTCCGTTAAACTCCTCTTTCCGTACGATTCAAGTCCCAGAACCGATCAACAGATCATCCGACTCGGTTTATAGGTGGGTTGGTTAAGGGGGTAAAATCTTGTCGTTGCTAGTTATTTTTTTTATGTCATGCCTTGTTGGTTGTATTTACGAATTTATTTAAAATCAGTCCTTAGTTATTCTGTGCTTGGTTGTGTATGATTGCCATGGTGAATTGTCGTTGTTGATTGACGTGATGTGGGATTACTGAATGATTCGGATTGTGTTGGAATTATGGGATGATGAGATGGTGTGGATGGATTGATTAGTAATCTGAATTGTATGAGTTGTGATACGAATATGAATATAGAACTGGAAGGAGCCCACACTACCCCACCCGAAATACTGGTAGTGATGAGTCTGATTCACTGGGGTGAATCCCTTGGCTGGGTTGCCAAGGTTGGTTGATTTCTCCTTCGTGGAAGGATCCTATATGGATGCGTTGGAATGTATTCTCCTTCGTGGAAGGATCCCTAGTGGATGCGTCTGGTTGATGTGATGGCCGGCGGTGGTGGTGTGGATAACTCCTTGGCGCCTAATAACTCACCTAGAGAACTTGAACATGGATGTTGCGTGTTGTTTGTGATTGTGACTTGGATGATGTCTATGGCCACTCCTTATTAGTAGAAACATGTGAAAGGATAGAAGTTGTAACTTGTAATCATGGACTAACATTATCTAGTAGTGTCATTATCATCTTTTGTATCTTAGTAGCTAAAATTCCATCCTTGCAATCAATCTAATTGTAATTCTCAATTTCAATTTGTCACTCATAATTGTCATCCTACAAGTTTTAAGCTAGTGTGTGGGTGGTCGCATCGTGGAACAACATCATAGATCGATGATGATGAATGTTTCATAATGCTTGCATCTTACGATGCATTTTCGTTGTCAATAAGTTGTTGTTGTCATCATCGTCGTGGTAGTTCATACTACGATTCAGAGACTAGCTTGCTCCACGAGTGACATTCCGAAGGCTTCATCAACATGTTCTTCAATACCCTAGATATCTGATTGAAAGGTAAACACGATTTTACAGCGGGTATCAGGGCACACCGGTATTGGTTCGATAGTTGTATATACATATGTACCTTTGACTCTTCAAACCTCTTGTGGCTTTCATCTGTTGAATACAATCAAACCTATCTAATCAACAAGCCTTATTGCATACAATCATCACTTGCAAACATAACGAGATGGCCACTCCATGCTTCAATTGGCCACTCAACACCCTTTTGAACAAACTTGGTAGCCAGCTAAGCAACTTAGGTCAAATTGATTTCAAGATCCAACCTTTGATTTGGTACTATTCATCAAACCCTGGTTCTTCATCCCATCCATTAGCAAAACCTCATGATCATGGAATCCAATCTCATGCATCCAAGATTGCATACACAACACAAGGTTTGCAAAAGTTTAAGAACAAGATAAGAACATCAATCCAAATTGTGCTAATTTTGGCTAGATGTTCTTGTAATCACCCCTTTGTACGACTGTTGATTTCTCATTTGATTTCTTAATCTTGCATAAACACTTGTTTCTATTGCATTATGAAGTGATTAAGTTGTTGTTTAGACTAATGAAGCAATTTGTGACTCTTTACTTAAGGGCTTAAACACACACTTGTACAATGTGATGAAACAATGAGCATAGACGTGTGCAACTTGGGTCCTCTTCAAATCCACATTTGGATGCCAAATTCTTGTCCAAATTTCGTGATTCTTGAACCAATCGAACCCTTAAGAACCCTAGAACCGATCCCAATCGTGAATTTGGGGATAAGTCCCAGGCATTGGGTTAAAATGTCTCGAAACCTTGACCAACTCTCAATGAGCCCTAGATCTGACCCATCTTGCTCCCAATTAGAATTTCTCCCAGCTCCCTGCTCCAAAAACGTAAAATGAATACTCGTTGGAAAGCTTAAGTCCTAATCTACAAAACCCTGAAAATTTCATCAAATTTGGATGATTAAAACTCGAGATATCCCTATTTTAAATCAACTAAAAAACACATCCCCAAATCCCTAATCTTCCCCTCATTTTTCAAAACCTTCAATCCACTCCAATCTTCCCAAAATGCCCATCCTCAGCCGTAAATACCATCATCATCCAACGGCCCATGTTCAAAGTTCCAAACGCCTCTCTATCCGTGTCGAACACCTCTCCACCAATCAGATCGCTCTATTTTCATCTATATGAATCCCTCTCTCTCCGGCCGTTTAACCGCACACCTCAGCTCTGAATCTTTAATCGCAATCCCTTTCCACGTCTTTTCTTACCTCCAATGGCGGAAACTGAAGCTCCCATCGCCGACAACGTCCCGGCGCCGGCTCCGGAAGAGGTCGAGAAAGCTACACCGAAATCCGCCGCCAAGACCAAAGAGCCCAAGGCGAAGAAGACTCCTGCTGCTAAGAAGTCCAAGCCCAGGACTGCTCGGAAATATCCTTCTTTCGAAGAGGTGAGCTGAAGATTTTGAATAGTTTCGTTATAGTTTCATCGGAATTCAATGTCCGTCGGATCTAGCTAACTGTTTTTTTTTTGTGATCGGCAGATGATTAGCGAGGCAATTGCGTCGCTCAAGGAGAGGACCGGATCGAGCCAGATCGCAATCGCGAAGAAAATCGAGGACAAGGAGAAGAACCTGCCGGTCAATTTCAGGAAGCTTCTGTCGATTCAGCTGAAGAGACTCGCAGCTTCTGGAAAGCTCGTCAGAGTTAAGGCTTCGTTCAAGCTGCCTTCAGCTCGGTCGGCTCCCGCCGCAGCAGCTCCAGTAGCTAAGAAGAAACCCGCCGCCGCCGCGAAATCGAAGGCAGTAGCTAAGCCGAAAGCAGCCGCTACCAAAGCCAAGCCGAAGGCTAAAGCCGCAGCCGCCACCAAAGCCAAGCCGAAGGCTAAAGCCGCGGCGACCAAGGCGAAAGCACCAGCTAAGTCAACGGCGAAGTCTCCAGCGAAGAGGAAGGCCCCGGCTGCTGCACCGAAGCCGGAACCCAAAAAAGCAAAGACGGCAGCCAAGCCAGCTGCAGCCGTAAAGGCTAAGCCGAAAGCCAAAGCCGTGGCAACCAAAGCTAAAGCCGCGGCGCCAGCTTCAAGATCCGCGCCGAAGAGGAAAGCGTCGGCTCCGAAGCCAGCTGCCAAGGCAGTAAAGGCAGTAACATCACCGGCGAAGAAGAAGGCGACGGCGGCGAAGCCGAAGAAGGCGGCAACGGCGGCGGCGAAGGGTGGGAAGAAAGCGTCAGCTACGAAGAAGGGTAAGAAGTGATCTTTTTCTTCAGTAGAAATGTGAGTTAGGAAGGGACCAAGTTTGTAATAGTTGCAGATCAGGAGCAACAGCATTTAGTGTTGTAAATTGCGAGTTTGATGATGATGAGGTTCCATTACAAATGATGAATAGTTTGTGTTTGTAACAGAGCTGGAATTCGCTTACTGTCAGTAACGAGCTTAGGGTTTTCATTTTCGTTTTTAAAAAAAAATCTTGTATTAATTTAATTTGAAAAGGAATTCGAAGTTTGTTTTTGTTACTCAAGGTTCTGTGTTCGTCGGTATTCATTACAGCGCTTGTTACGGAGGTGATGAATCCGGTGCTTAATTCTTAATTATTCATTAATACTGTTCCTTAATCATGATTTAATGTAATTAGCAAAATGCCAACGTTGTACAAGAATAAAAGGAAACAGTAATAGATAAGATATTATGTCGGGTCATTGTGGGCCGGGCCGGGTTGGATGCTGTTGACCCATAGTTAATTTTTTTGGGCATAGGCTTGATATGAGTGACCATCCATAGGTTTGTAAATCAGGTATCTAGAAATCGGGTATCCAAAACTCGGTCAATTTGGGTGGAGATTACCCATTTATTGGGTAAAGTTGATGGCGACGGGCGAACTCGATATTTGGTTAGAGCGGGTAACGGGTGAACCCACCCGAAACTCGGTTGATTTGAGTGGGATTACTTGTTGACCGGGTAAAGTTGTCGGGGTATGTGAAACTCGGTCAATTTGGGCGGAGATATCCATTGACAGGGTAAAGTTGATGGGTATGGGCAAACCCGATATCTGGTTAGAGCCGATAACAAGTGTACCCATATGAAACTCGGTTGATTTGGGCTCGATTACTCGTTGATTGGGTAAAGTTGTCAGGTACGAGTGCACCCAGTACCCAGTTAGAGTAGGTAATGGGTAGGGACAAGGTTTGAATGTATCCTCTCCATACCCAACCCAATATGAAACGATGATATGAAACTGGTAACTAGATATATCATTTTTGTTTGACGGACCAGTCCCAATTTCTGCTTCAGTCAATTCGTTCTTTCAACTCATTGATTGAGCAGTTCGTCATTCTCTCTCGAAATCCTATGCTTTGAAAATCGTAGCTCTATCTAAAAAATCTCTTTGCAATCCAAATGCAGAAACTATAAAGATTTGAGGTTTCACCCGATGAGTAGCAAGTTTATCCAATACCCATTTAGTCTCACGAGCCGGACATGAATAATACTCGTTTAATAATGGATGGGGAGTCCGTGGTATCCGGACCAGTTCATTTTGCTACATGATTAATTTCTAACAAGCTCCTAATTAAGATCTTCATCCAACAAATTCTAACTCATTTCCAGATATAATAGAATGCATACTTGTATCAGTTTCTACAAGAACTAGCCATAGCAGAAGATGTATCTATCTATGCCTATCTCTATTTGGCCCCTATGCAGCAATGCTAACTCTGTCGCCTATAACTTCTGCAGAGCTTGGTGTGCTTACTTCCTCGTCTTTCAACCCTGAGAACTGGCCAATGTCGTGTCCTCGAATCGGGTGGAACTCGTTATGCAGACCGATTCCGAATTCCTCCCCATTACCATCACCACCATTTTCAAAGTAATTTCCTATCTGCAACACAAAAAGAAGAAAGATTGGTTTAACTACAAAAACTGTGGTCATGATGGCAAAGAGGATTAGCTTTAGCAGCACTTACATGATTAGCAAGAGCCATGCCGCTCAAGGCAGCCGACTCCATGTTCGAACCCAGAAGCCAATCCCCACATATTCCAGCCCGTCCCTGCGCATCGAATATGCACGGTATCCCCGGACTGTTGGTCGGCAGTGCAGCACCCCTGTAAGAGAAGCATTCACAGTTATAACTAACTCAACCATTACTAAATCAAATCCGGATTTGCAGGATTTGGCTTATTTACCATAGCTGCAGCTTGGTGTAGGATGGTATCTGCAGCTGCCCTTTCTCCATTCCGATCGCGGCTTCGACTCCTTCCAACATGTTCTGTTTCACCCTTTCTCCCGTTTCGTTTGGTATGCTTTCCTACATCACAAAACCGCCCAAATCATGGTACGCAGAGACCGGATTTGATTCGATCCTAAGAACGCAAAGAAAGGAACTTTGTTCTTCTTACCTGTGGAACTTTGTTCTTCTTCCCATATGCTGCCGTGCTGAAAAATGTCCAGCATTCGCGGCTTTGTTTATCGGTATTCGAAAGCTTCCTGGAGTTGTTCCCCATCCACGACAATGAATCCACTCCTTTCACGAATGCTCCTTCAAAGGGGACGGGAAGTGGATCATCAAATGCTGCCATCAGTGCCCATATGGAGCTTAGATCAAGCCTCTGCAAGAATCATTATAATGTTTCTATAAATAACCTTAGCATTGTTGTTTCTGAGTATGAGCAGCAAGAACACTATCTCCATCGCTTACCTTCATTTGTCGTGCGACTAGGGGCAAGCCTGCTGTAGAAAGTAACCGATTTGCACATTTTCCTGGCACCACATTGTACATTAGCCGAAAAAGCATATACATTTCCTGAATTACAGGATAGAAGAGCTGAGAGCAGCTTAAGGAAAGAAGAAGTACTGATGCACTGATGCTAATCACTCACCATTGTGTGCAATCACAATGGCATCAAACTGTCCACGAGGCTTCCCATTCTCACTCAAGTGCCACAACCCATTAAACGGCTCGATTTTACTTATCCAGCAAGGTCTCACCACATCGATCAAGCCATTCTGCGAACAAGCAACCATCCATCAAATGCCTAGAGAGTGTTAGTAAACAGTATAAGATCCATTCAGAACCCTCTTCCGACAACTCGAGCTATTAAGATGTAACAATTCATAACACATGTTCATTCCACTTCAAATTTCTGATAGAATGATTACCTGTGACAACAGTAGCGAGTCTGCAAGAGACCGCATTCCATCAACACCGAAGTATCTCGGAATCGATGGTGGAAACGGAACAAATCCACTACCAGCTTCAATCTCCCCAATTCTACCACTCCATTCTCGAACCAGACCTTTCGCCAACCATCCATTAACCAGCTCACCAAACAGAGGATCACTTACAGTAAAGAACTGAGCAGCATGATCAAATACAAGTTCATCATCAGATCCATTGATGATGTTCCTAGTCCCCATCCTTCCTCCCAACCCATGAATCCCCTAACATTCCACAAGAGCAGTAATTTATCCAAAATGAAGAAAATTTTCATGGTTATCAGCATATGAATTGAGTAATTCCGAACTAACCAACCGTATCGAAGACTGTGGATTTAAACCCTCGCTGCTCCAAACCCAGAGCACAAAGCAGACCTGCCATCCCGCCGCCGATTATCGCGACGTGCGGTTCGCCGGAGACGGGAGCGGTGAAGATGACCTGCTCTTGATTGAACGATTTCTTGAGAATAGATCTCCTGGAGAAGGGTCTCCTGTTGTTTTGGGAAGTGGGTTTTCGCTTGCCGCCATTGTTGGAGGCAGCACGAGCCAGGACCAGGGTTCTGGGTTTGGTTGCAGGGTGTTTGAAAGGTTGAAGAATTAGGGAAGATGATGCGTTGGAAATGGAGACGGCGGCCATAGATTGAAGGGCAGAGCTTAGAAGCGCGAATGATTGAATTGAATGAGCTCTCTGTTTAACAGTGGAGGGAGGAATTCATGGATTTTTTCGTTTAACGGTCTCTTATCCGATTGTTCATTCCATAAATAAGGTAATATTAATTTTGCAAAAATGTAACATAAATATATTTTTTAATAGGTTGTGATGGGTTACCTAGTCCTAAAATGTCGAGAATCACGCACAGCAGACTTGAGGGTGATTGATGGTCCGCTAGGGCAATAAGTAAAAACGGGTCAAGTAGTTTGTAAAGATCGTTCTAAAGAGAACCTACACCGTCCATGATGAGAGTTCATGCTCCCTGGGTCTAGTAAGAAGTTTAGTAGGCAAGAAGAGGCCATAATTGGTCTAAGACGGTTAAGGTTAGGCGGTCAGACCGAGTTGTCCTGTAAACCAAAACCACTTAATCACCGAGGACAAAAGAGAAGATGTAACCTGACGCCCAACAAGCCAAAGAGGGTCCACCAGGAACCCTATGCGGCTAGGATTTTCTCCGTAGCAACCTCAAGACGACGTGACACAACCTAGGCGGCTCTAACGAAGATAGACGACAAAAGATTCCCTACGCAACCAATCAGAGCGTGCCACCCTTGCAAGCAACAAGGCTGTAAATAGTAGATACTACACAAATCCCACCACAAAATGACACTTTTGACAAGGAACATTTCATCGGTATGAAGATAGACGACAAAGATCGTCTACGCAGCCAATTAGAGCTGGCCACCCCGCAAGTAACAAGACTATAAATACTACACAAATCCCACAAAAAAAATGACACTTTTGTCAAGGAACATTTCATCGGTACGTACAATCCTTCCATTCTCATTTCCCTAGAAAATATCTTATACGAGATGACTCGAAATCGGCTTCAACACTATTGTACTGATAAGTAATATACAATCCCAGGTTAATATGTACTGATAAGCCATAATCCATTACAAACCATATACACAATTCACAATCTACACGAAATCAACTTATAAACAAAATATGAAGTCTTTCAGATTGGTTCTTCTTTTCTTTCATTTTCAACAGGTTTTAGCTAAAAACCCAGCAAAACAGTTCATGATTCAATCGGAACATTGGCGGTCGACTGCTCATTGTCGAGCTTTTCAGGATCAGCATTGGCTTTAGCGACGTCAAGTTGTTCTTCTTCGGACCCGGAACAGCTTTTCGTCTTTCTGGTTAAGCTACTGTTTGCAGTTTGTGTGCGACGAGGCTTGGCTCTTGTTGCAGATGACGGTTCTTTATGACTGGGATCGCTGCTGTCTCGCTGCTTGGCACTGTGCAATGCGTAGACCACGTCGCCACAGCTCTTTCTCCGGTTTAGCTTCGGTGACACAGGCCGTGTCAGTGGTAGCTAATAACAGGAGAAAACAATGCACTTGTAGGAAATTTACTCAGCCATGTATGTTAACTTGTTTATCATATGAAGTAATGTGTCAAAGCACTACGGAAAACAATTGCATTCCGATAACTTGAGTTTACGAGTTTACGCACTTATGTTTCATTATGTCATCTTAACAAACAAAGCTATTCTGCCATATGAATTCCTGGGAAAATGATATGAACAGATTATACAGTACCTTCTTGAGTTCAACCTTTGGTGGAGGTGGCTCATAGTAGAAATTCGGAACTGGGTTCGCTTTGAAGGTCATGTTCTTTCTCATCTGCCGAATGGCTGCTTGTTGCTCTTCCTACAGCAAAGAAACGCGACGGATGTCTGCTTAGTCAGGAATGCCGAATAAGATCGATTCCAAGTATCCGAAAAATGTGTAAACCATATATAATGAGACTTGTGTTGCAAGGTTCAAAGGTGTTGAATAGTACCTTGATCCTGGCATCAGCCTGAGCCTTCTCAGCCTCCAAAGCTTTCTGCTTTTCCTCCAGTTTAGCATAAAACTAGAAACAGGAACATAAATCGACGAAGATCTCAGCTAATTAGACATACGATTACAACTTTTTGGAGCGAGATGAAGATAGTAATGTACCTCCTTTCGTTTTTGGGCACGCTCAGCCGACTTAAAAGTAGGAGCTGTGCCAACAGTGACAGATTTACTATTCTTAACAGATGCAGCTGATCTATAAATGGTTAAGGAATATGGAAGAACTGCAATTCACTGTAACATCATCTACCATGTTCTAAATTTTCAAATAGCTTATTGTGCTGTGGCTACTATAATGTACTAATCAAGTAAGAGGATACGAGGAAGCAACCGAGTTCTTGTCATCTTCATCATAATGTTTATCTTCATGTTGGACGGCTTCCCTCGCTGATTTCGGTGAGCTTTGCTGTGAAAAAACCAGAAAAATATGAACATCGGGCAGCACTAGATAAAACTGTCAAGAACCTTTGCATCCCAGTAGAACCGTTACATATAGTGTCACATACAATCAACAGTTTCCTGTATAGATTTCGTTACGAAAATGAAGTAGGAAGTTAAACTATGTATCGACCGACAATACCATGGAGAAAGCTTTTACCTTTGAGCTCTTCCCACTGTTAGGTAACAGAGATTCATCTGCATTTGCTGAAGTGTTCAAATCTCCATGCTTTTCGGTCTCCATGGCAACTGGCGGTGGTGGCCGTGCTTCGGGGTTTCCTGGGCCACCTAAATCAATTGACTTCCGAGTTCTCGGTTTCTGGATTTTCTTCTCAGAAAGAGTGGTATTATTAGCATTGTTGGTGTTCTTAACTCCTAAAACATCCTGATTACTGTCAACAACTAAGCCCTTTGTTTCTTTCTCTTGATAGCTCTGTGACATGCTACCGTTTGACTTCGCTGCAATGCTGTTATGCTTCTTCTTATCCATGTCTGCATTCACAAGTTCCTGACCCATCAAACCTGCCCAGAAAAAGGTTAAATGCCATTAGGCAAATCAATCTTACAAACCATATGAAATCTCTCATGTCTGATTATGAAAACATCATAATCAAGCATGTTCATAAAGGTATTAAGATCCAGATTCTCAGATCAAGATAGAAAGCCTCATTTTCAAGCTCAAGACTTGGTTTTTGTAAGGAATCAGAAACAGAAAGATAAAAGGGGATTGACAGAATCTATGGAGAATTGAAAAGGGCATTAATACAGGGCTTAAAATTGGCCAAAGTAAACCAAAGAACCTTCCTTTGAACACAGAAAATGAAAAAAAAATGCCACAAAGAATAGATTAATAGTGAAATGCAGTTCGGTTAGTAAACACTATAAGATTCATTCAGAACACTCTCCCAACAAATCGAGTTATTGGGATGCAACGGTTCTTGAGACATACATCCAGCTGCAAAGAGACAAGAATCGACCCAGAAACAAAATTCCAAAACAGCACAATATAAATGAAGCTGGGAAAGCAGGAAACCCAGAAGAAGAAATGAAACCAATGAACAGAAAGAAGAAGAAGATGATGAAGGAAGAAAGGAAGAACCTTTTTTCATAGCATTGCTGGCTGGGAAAAGGGTAATGGGGATTCAGGAAGAACACAGAAGAGAAAAGAAATTTGATTGATTAATATTTTTCTTAACAATTTCTAGGGTTTCGATCTGACAGAATAATCTTAAGCGCCAAAATCTCTGTTCCTAAATCCAAAACTTACCTTAACCTCTGTCTCTCATCCAATCTCTGTCTATTTTTGGAGCTGGTTTTCATTGGCGAAATGTGTTTCCCGTGAACCTGTGATTTCTGATAGCCGTCCTTTCTTCTGCAAAAAAACAGAACAAAAGACAGATTCTTTTCCTTCTCTTACGTTATAAATGAAATTCATGTGATAGTTTAAGGTTGTCTCTGCTCTGGTTCATTTTTCAGAATCCTTGAAGACAGATTTTTTCTTCTTCTCTATTGGCATTTAATCAACATTCAAACAAACACTCTCCATCATCAATGCTATATGGCCTACATAAAAAGATGTATACTTTCTTATGGAACATCTGATAGAGAAAGGGTTTGTTCTGTATATGATTTCGAACGGTGGATTATGACGATTGCTTGTATCACAAGTCTCACGCATCGTCTCACTCACAGCTGACAAGTAGACTACTGATAGCTTAGCTCTCGAACAAGCCGAAGAAAAGATATCTTATAGTTAGTGGTCTACACATTTTACTCAACTGATAGATTGAGTCCGACGAACGTTCAAATCTTTGAATAACGGGTCATGTTAATGTTGTCAGAACTCAACCGAACATTAAATAGGACGTGCGATATGAAAAAATTCTGAAAAATATATTAAATAATTACTTAATTTTTATCGATTCTAACGGGTTTCCGCTCGATTCGATTTGACCAACGTTTATGATTTTCATGGTTCATTAGACTGGACTGATCTACTGACCAGTTTTCACAGTTGGACAATTCGATCCGATTCTAACAACACTAGGTTATGCAATTAGTTTGCCTTGATAACAAATTGATCACTAATCTAATATAGAGTGGTAACCAATACCTTTCTGTATTTCAGAACTCCATGGCTGAAGCTGCTACACAGTGATGAACAGAAAATTCAAACTGCTTCAGCATATGGATAGCACATAGCAGCAAGATGATGCTGTATTAGCATTTCATAATCAAGGAATTTGCACACTCAGTATGAACACTGCAGTTCCATAGAGCTCAGTTTTATTGCACTCAGTAATACGTAGCAGAATTCAACTATAAAACCCAGCTGCAACTTCACTTGCTGCTCTTCCTAACCCTAATTCTTAAATGAAACAACCTACATAAACTAAAAAGAATTTGCACACAAGAAACCTCAATTCACAGGTCTGATGGATACCGATATTATATGGGCGCAGCACACGTGGTTCTAAAATGACCCGTCTGGTTGCACCGACTGCAATGCACCACACGTTTGGCCCTGCCTCGATCCTCTGCTCTTACCCGCTTCTTTCTAGGTCTCACCGGTGGACGAAGAGATTTTGGCGGATTGATCACGAGTTTGATAGCATTGTTCGTGGTGTTGGGATCCGCATCAGAGAGTTCCTTCCACATGCTTTTATCAGGTATAGGGTGAATGGTCTGCGAGTACGTCTTTCTGTAGTTTGCTACAGTGAAGCAAACCTCTGTGAAACGATGCACGTTCTGCCTGCAAGAGAGCAGTGCAGCCACGGCATGTGCACATGGTAAGCCGTGGATCTGCCAGCCTCGGCAGAGGCAACACCGGTTTCGAATGTCCACTATATTCGTCCCTTCGTGAGATATAACTTCGAATTCGGCTTCGTTAGCTCTCAGCACTTGATAACTACGGGCACGTTCGAGTGCCTCTGCAACCTGCCTCTCGGCAGATGGCACGAGGATCGATGTCCACTGCAAACTGGTCTCTCGTCGTTCGTTGAACCATGTCATCAGCTGCCTTCTTATGCATTCCATCATCTGAATAATGGGGAGACCAGATGCCTCCAGTATCCAAGTGTTTAAGGACTCGACAATGTTTGCTGTCAAGTGGCCGAATCGGGTCCCTTCGAAATAAGCTGTTGCCCATAACCGAGGTGGAATTCTGCGTATCCAGTAGGCTGCATCTGCTGATATCTGTTCGATCTCTATGATTTTGGCTTCAAATTCAATGACGGTTAGAGCATGAGCAGCTTCCCATAGGAAGTTAACAAGCATTGTGTTGTTGAACTCCTTGCGGAAACTTTCACTCAGGTGGCGCATACAGAACCCATGGAAGGCAGTTGGAAAATTGGCTTCAACACCATCGGCAATGCCCTTCTGCCTATCTGACAAAATCGTAAGCCTGGGCATGTTTTCGGTATTAATCTCCAGGAGGTTACGAAGTTCAGAAAGAAACCACATCCAGTTATCGTCGTTCTCTTCATCCACCACACCAAATGCTAGTGGAAAGAGAGAACCATCACCATCAAAACCAGTAGCAAGGAGCAAAGTGCCAAGGTACTTGCTTTTTAAATACGTTCTATCTAGTCCAAGGAGAGGTCTACACCCATTCAGAAACCCGTAAATCGATGCCTGAAATGATATGAAGAGACGCTGGAAGCAATCATCTATTGGGTTTCCATAAACAGCAGCAATACTTCCAGGGTTTGTCCGTTTAACCTGCTCACAGTATTGCGGGAGCAAACGATACCCTTCTTCAAAGGAGCCACGCATAACAGCCATGATCCGCTCCTTTCCTCTCCAGGCTTGCTTGTATGATAATGTGATCCCGTGCATCCGGTGAATCTCTTCCAATATCTCCTTTGGCTTACAATTAGGATTCTCCAGAAGCCGCTGCTCCACCGAGTTTGCAACCCACTGAACGGAGGCTTGTTGATGACCGAGGTGTGATATTCCACCACAGGTATGGGTTTCATGTATGGTTCTGATTGTAAAAGTAGGAACACCAGGAAGTTTAGCAGCATGTATGCGCCAGGGACATCCTTCAGTTGCACATTTAGCCGTGAATCTAGTCTTATCCGATTTTACCGTCTGCATTTCAAAATGAAGTGCAATTGCCGTGTCCCTCAATGCCCTGCGGCAACTCATGACGTCTGGGAACTCTTGACCCACTGTTAGCTCATAGCTAGGACTCGCAGCAATCATGCGGGCTTGAATTACATGTGAATGCACTACAAGGGACCCGTCCATAGAATATTCGTCACTAGGTTCCATCCCCATTTCCTGATTCTCTTCCACAGCGAGTTCCAGCTCATCATCGATTCCTTGGTTATCAGAAACAGCCAACTCGTTGTTCTCTGATAAAACCAACTCATGACCCTGCACAGGAAGTTCCAGCTCATGCACAACTGGCTCAGGTTTCCCATCATTTCCCAACTCATTTTCATGTCTGTAGCTGTGATGGCCCGAATCCGCTTCATGGTGGTGGTGGCTCTGTCCCAAATCGAACTCATGGTCATGAGGATGTCTTAATCCCAATTCATGATCATGAGACAGTCCCAAATCCAGGTGATGTTCATGTCCTTGACTCAACTCAAGATCATGACTCTGGCCCAGATCCAGACTATGATCATGGCCTAAAACCAGGTTTTGATTCTGTTCCAGCCCTAGATTGTGATTCTGTTCGAGCATTGATTCATGATTAGCCATCTGAAAAACCAACTTCCACAGCTTGAACAATTATGATATGCAGCAATCTCCCTGCCAAGCAAAGGAACAGTGAACTATATAATGCTTCGTTGACCACCATAGTTTCAATATGCAAATTCATAGCATTAACTGAAGTGACAAGTAATGAATCAAACAAACTATACCGCCAATTAATGAATGAAACAAAAACTCCCATTTCTCATGACAGAGAAATTTTCAAGCTTCACTAACGTACCTACAGAAAAAGCAAGCAACTGATAGCTAGAAGCTCAACCCATGCCCGCCATTTACATCGAAATCAAGAACTCAAGGATTGCCAACCTGTAACAGAGCAACAACTTCTAAGGAACAACAAAATCCACCCTAAATTCGACAGAGCAGACAAAACCAGAACTGGGAAATGAACTAATCAACAAAATGGAAGTGAAAAAATCAGTGTCTTTCGGGGAACGCTCAATTCCAAACAATTGAACAACAGCATAAACCCTAGCAAAAACGATTCACCATCGAAACCCACCTCAGAAAGTGCAAAACAGCTCAAGAACTCCAACTGGGTCGATATCAATTCTGCAGGGAAGCTGCCAAAGTGAGCAAAAGCACACAAGGGAGAAGCAAGCAAGCAAGCACTAGGGTTTTGATTCTGAATTGGTGCAAGAACAAGGGAAGAAATGGAAAGGGGTTAAACGAGAATTCAAAAAAGAAATGAAGAATTGGCGGGTAATGGAAGGTTGAAGGTTGAAGGAGAAGATCGGTAGAGAAATTGGGAAGAACTAAGAAGGGCAAAGGAAGAAGGGTGGGATTGGGAAATCAGAGAGAGCTAAGCTTTGGAGCTCAGGGTTGATAACGGAAATATTTTGATTACGATTTCAAGGGTTCGGAGGGTAATTACGTCATTTCATGTTCACTCTTTTTTTCCCCTATCAGGGTGTTTTTGGAATTTACTGCCTCGTGCTCTAATTTTTTTTAACTTTCCAATTTTAACCATGGAGAAAAAAAAATTTCCCGGGTAAAATACTTAATACGTCTCCATTCATGACTCCGCATTTGCTCCAGGTTAGTTTATTAGTTTAATATTATTATGGTCAACTCTGATTATTTTATCTGCTCTTCATTTGTTTTATAGAAGAGGATAATGTCGGCGGGTCGTCTGTTTGTTCGTTGACTCGAGATATAGTTACTGTTCTGATATTGGACCAAACAATTTACTGGTCACTTCAATTTCGTTGAGTTGTTATTACGGTCACTTATGTTTAAATTCGGTCAACTTGGTTCTTTAAGTTTAGGTATTGTGCTGATGGGATCGCTTAGGTTCAAACTCAGTAAAAAAATCACGTCAATGTGTCGTGTCATCAAAATAATGGTGTACTCAGTGACTTGAGTTTGGGTCTTGTGTCACTTGATCATTTAAGTTTAAACTCGGTAAAAAGATTGTCATGTTACTTGATGTATCATACTAGAGTTTTATATAAAACAAAGAATGGGCACTTCAGACTCATTTCTCTCTCTAAACTCTTCTTTTGCTCTCTCTTCTCTCTAACTCACAAACCCTTTTCCCTTTTTCATGGGTGCCGCCGGTGACTCTTTTCTAAGAGGCCGGCGGCAGCCCCTTTATATTTCCGTTTAGTTGTTTAGTTTTAAGACTCTCTTTTGTTTATATTTCTTGCTTTCTTCAGCTGCTTGCATCTTTTGTGGATGCTTTTTTCATCCTTTTTGGGTGCCTTTTCCATCCTTGTGATGCTTTTGTCTCAGATCTGAGATCTTCAGGTTCTGATGTTTGCTCGAGATACAATGGGAGCTCTTTCTGAGTTTGCTTCTTCTCTTCATTCTTGTTCATCTACCTCCTTGTTTCACCCTTTGTGTCGGTGTTTCGGAGATGTTGTGGTATCCAAAGTGAACCCGGATGCAGTTTGTTGAGTTTGGAGCAGAGACTATCCTTGGATCTTGCTTGTTCAGTCTTGTTGCTCTTTGTTTTCTCCTTGGCGGCTTGGATCTTTTTTCCGACCACGGTGTTGCTTCTCTCCGGTGGAGTTCTTGGCCGGAGCTCTGTTTCAGCCAGCTGAAGATGAAGATGGGAGCATAAAGACGGCGGCCACTTTCATGGAGATGTGTATTATGGTTTAGTTTGTTGATTTGGGCTATTATCTTTTAGCTTAAATGGGCTTTCTAATTTCTCTAATGTACTATGTCTTTCTTTGGGCCTTTGGCCTTAAACATTGTATCTTTCATCAGTTATATATAACTGGTTACTAAAAAAAAAAAATACTAGAGTTTATATTCTAACTCTAGCCACACCTTAATCAAGAGCTTACACAAAATCAACTTGATTCAGGTGACCCGATGTTAACCCCTCAACCCTTTGTCTTCTTCACCTTCTTCTTCTTGAACTGTCTTCCATCGATTTTCTTTCATTCTCTTGAACAAAATCTCCAAATCATCCATAATTTTGTATCATCAAAACAATATCATGGTTAGGAGATGAAGCTCACACATGATTTGTCTGTTTCTCCAACCTCAATCAATCTCTTGTTGGCAATCAAACATGAAAGGACCTTTGTGATGCTCGAGATGTCCTTGTTGTCAGAATTTAGGTTGTGCTCCAGCACTTTGAAGTCATGGTTGACATTGTTGGTTCCTTCATCATAGGTCCACAATAGAACTTGTTAGTTGAACATTTTTCATTGTTGACGAACTCGTAGGCCAGGAAGACTTCGTTAAGAATCACATTGATTTACTCGTCGTTGAACTTTAGCTAAGGTTTAACTGCCACCATGAGAGCTGTGATTTCATCCTTATTAAGCTCCATGTCGATATTTTGAAGATCCTCTTAACTTTCTCTTATTTGTTCCTTCTGGTGGTCATTTTTTAAATCTGGGATGTAGTTGATTTTTAGGGCACTTAAGGCTTAAAAGGAGGATAGGAGAGTTTGTCACAAGAGAATATGGAATATAAAAAATGAAATTTTTTGTTCATGTGAATATCACAAATTACTATATTTGAATTAACTTTCTTTTCTTTCCTCCACAAAGGTATACACAAGATCAAAGAAGCTTGAAGTTCAAGAAACCTTTACAAATGTGATGTTTAGGATATAGGAGAGGAGAAATCAGAGTTGAAAGAAGAGATATTGGAGCTGAGTTGATTTTTAGTTAACAAAACTATATTAATTTTGGATAAATACTCAGTTAGGTGGTTTGGTTGGTGTGAAAATATAAAACTTCAATATTTGTGTTGTGCTATGTGTCAATTTTTACAAAAATTGTCATAAAATTAGTCAAAGTGACTGAGTTGACATAAGGCTTAAAGTTAGGGAACTGAATTGGCCAAATTTAAATTTAAGTGACTACAATGAGATAATTTCCAAACTTAGTTGACCACGGAAAGATTTGGTGAAGCATGCCATAACTAGAGGAGAAATTTCCATTAATGACCCATGTTTCCATTCATGGAAGATAGCAATATGGGAAACCAAAACGATTCACGGTCCCTGGGTATGAATTTTATTTTATTAGCCCACTTGATTTAGTACGGGTTCAGATCTGTGCCCAAACTTTAAAATTTGGAATCGGGTCCAATCTAAAATGGAGGGGCAAAATTGTCTATTCATAAAAAATAAAATAAAACCCTAATGACCAATTTTTCTTTTGTCGTCCCTTGTTTCAATTGCTGGTCTTGGCATATCTTTCGTCGTCCTCTTTTCCTCCAATTTCCTCAACCCGCTCAAAGTCCGCAACCACGTTGGATCTCCCTCCTCTTCCAGTTGTAGCTTGATCGATGGCGTCGATATGTGGCTCGTCAATGGCCTGGTCGCCGCCTTCTTCGCATCCTTGGACAGATGCTCCTGCATCAAGATCGCCACCGTCGATGAGGGTAACGGTGATGCCCCTTTGATAATGAACGACGACAGCATCACCCACCGTGCAATGGAGGAGGAGGATGGTCGCTGCTCTAAAAGTCAAAAAGCCTACTAACAATCTTAAAATATATTATGGTGGATCTCAAAATTATTTTTGTCACATAAGCTAAAGTCTTAATCACAATTTTCCACCTCATCAACATATTTTATAACAAAATTAATTTTTCTCTATCATCCTAATAAATGTCCTCACATTAAAATGTTTATAAGCTATAAAACATAAAATTTTAAGCCTATAACTAAATCTTAATCATATCTACTATAATATATAAAGCAAAATAAATGACCCCTCATTTTAAAGCCCTCTCCTTAATTCTAGCTATTCCACCAATCACAATACTCTATTTAATTAATTATTATTTAAACTTATTTTAAATGAAAATAATAAAAGTTTGTTAACCGCTATTATTAATTATTATCATTTTATAACAACCCCTTTACCCACTTTTGTGGGTTTTGAATTTGATGCTTATGTTTGGGGAAAAAATTCATTTTTTTCAACGTTCATATTAAACCGTTGTTTTCAATAAAATTAAAATTTTCTTCTTCACTTTATATTTTTATTTTTCTGAGTACAAAATTTCCTTTATTTTATTACACTTTAGTTTCCTTTTTTAATTTTACTAAATAATTCATTATTAATGATTTCAATGAAAATAAAACTAAAAATAATATTTTTTATTTTATATATACTATATCTATACATGTACCACATATAAGAATTTATAATAATTACTATATTGTATTTATTTTTACACTAACTTTAGATATCTAACCAATTATGAATATTATTTTATTTTATATTTGTATGATTTTAATTTCCAACGGGCCACAACATCCATCAAAATTTTATATTTTTATTTAAATTGATATTTTATATTATTAAAACTATATACGATGATAAAATATTATAACAATTATATTAAGTTACTAATGGAAAATATTAAAAAACTTTATAACTATTCAAATTGAATATATTTACATGTAATAAATTTTTTGTCTACCTATATCTTAAAACAACTGTCAACTTGAATTTTACCATGTTTAAATCATCCCGATTCGGAGAGTAATCATAAAAATGATTATAATTATCATTCTTAATCTGCACCCGAATGAATCTACAAACTTTATTTAAAATCTTCAGGGATAACAACTTCTCGCTCATGCAGTTTTTTGGATTAATTTGCTCATTTTGTTTAATGTTATTGTTATCCTACCAAAATTTACAACTTTAATCCATTAAAAAGTTAGAAAATTGAGATTTTATAACAAAATATTAGGTTTTATATCATTTCACGTGTTTTCAATTAGTTTCTAATTACTAATTATATTTTCTATGCAATAATGAATATATTATATAAAAACTATAAAATTCTGATTTGTAAATGAAGATAAAGTTAATGAATTGCTAAATTTTGCTTCGTGACTTCAAATTAGTGTGTGTGATTCTTATCAATTACATTTTTCTCTCCAATCTATATCATTAATGATTTATGTGTTTTGTGTTGCGACAACGCGCGGGCTAATGCTTGAAAAGAAATAGATTTACACGAGTTCATCGAATTAAAACAAAAGAGAGTTCATCAAACTTGAGAAACAAGCGTTTTAACGATAACCAAATAAATGAGTATTATGAAATTTATAAAAGAACTAAAGATACAATTAGCAATGAATACCAAAAGTTGACATGAAGAGAACCGGAAAAAAAGATGATAATTCAAAGTCAAAATGCATGTATCTAGCTTATTAAAGAATTATCAATCAAAATGTTGACCACTATACATACACGTTACTTCTTATGTTGATGTAAATTTTTTTATATTAATATAACTTTGAGAACCTAACTACGATAAATATTAGTTATACTAATTTTATAAAATTCAGAGTATTAAGACTTCGATGGTGCTCTAAGTTGCGATGATCAGGGGCGGAACCAGGATTAGAAGATGCCCTGAGCCGAAATTGAACATTTTTTTTCATAAATTTTAATGATAGTATAAACAATTACTACTAAAATATATAATACATTATACATATTATTTACTTTCAACATGTAATGCTATTCACCATTAGATCATTGCGCCCGATATATTTGTTCTGAAGATTAGTAGTATTACTCTTGACCAAATAAAAATTGAAAATCGCCACCGACGATTTTTTATTAATTTGTATTCTTACTCATTCATAAGTTGAGATAAAATGGTATTGAGCTTACTCAACCCTCTACAATGTTGACAAAATATAAGTATTAAAGAAGGGTATGGTTAATATATGATTGAGTATATTAACAATATTAGTTTAAAAAGACAAATATTTTAGAATATATTTAGTTTTTAAATTTGGATTACAATGATCTGAGACGAATGCATATAATACTGAGCCCGATTTAAAATTTGCACTGAGCCAGATTCGAAAAAATCACATAATTACACTCGGATTTAACGCTCGGAACCGAAAATGGGGGTGAGCCGGGGCTCGGCCCGGCTCCCCCTATCTCCGCCCCTGGCGATGATTGAGGTAATTTATCTTAATAATAATGATTTTGTTTCATATTATTTGTTATTTGCTCTAAAATTTAGAATTATATATTATCTGAAGGTTAGACCCCACCCCGCCGATGGGCGGGCAAAATACTAGTTAACACAATAACATAATAAAATTGTGCATCATGAAATCTCGTTTATTATTTTATGTTAATACTATGTTTTAATTAATTACAATAGCTCTATAATCACATGTAGGATACACATTAGATTTGGTCAATGTGCCAAGGGGTGAGTTCGGCATCCTTATTAAAATTATGAATATTTTAGAATATAATTATGTAAAAAAATTGACAATATACATATCATCCAGTCAATAAGTCAAAAGGACTTAGATCTATTAGATCAAGTTAATTGAGTCAAATATTTTAAATATAACATTTGTTCATAACATCTATGTGGGCTAGAGAGATTAGGTTGGAATGAGAAGTTTTCATTTTACAACGATGATTGTTTAATACCAATTCTTTTAGTCTACTCCTAATTCAAACTGAGGTGTTGACTTTATTGGTACCTAACATTTGGATGAAATCTCATTTTGGTACACATCGTTTCAAAAATTTCATTTCAATCATTATTATTTCAGAAAATTTCATAATGGTATTTCCGACCGATTTTTCTGTTAAGTGCTGATGTGGGAGCTGAGTCACAAATCCCATTAAGCAAAAATAATAATAAAATAATTATTTTATTATTACAAAATAAAAATTACCTTTTTCTTAAAAATAATTAATATTTAAATTAAAAAATTGAAAAATATTATTTACCCTCTCCTCCCACCTAAAATATATATATATATATATATATATATATATAATATATATATATAACATAGTTTCAGTACTAAACGTTTCGCCACTTTTTCATTTTGGTACTTTTGTTTATAGATTTGAGTTTTTTTGTATTTTTTGTTTGTATGCTTAGATTTTTTAAATATTTTTTCCCCCATCCTTCTTCCCTCTTGCCCTCTTCCTTGTCCCTCCGCCTCTCCTCTCTTTCTCCCCTATGCTTTCCCCTACTTTCTCCATTCGCCTCTCCTCTGATTCCTCCTACCTCCTCCCTCTGCCTCAACTCTCTTTCTCATTTACTCTGTTTTTCTTTGCCTGACCTCCCTCCTCCCCTCCTCCTCCTTAGAAACTCAAATCTAGTGTTTTTAGGAGGAGGAGGGGAAGGGAGGAGAGGCGGAGGCAAGAAGGAAAAGGGGAGAGGCAAAATGAGGAGGTAAGAGAAACAGAGGCCAGGAGAGGGGAGAGAGGAAAGGTGAAGGGAGAAAACATAAGGGAGAGAGGAGAGATGTAGGGAGAATTATTTAAGCAAACATAATTTTTCGGAAAAATACATTTAGGTGGCAATGTAGATGAAGATTTGCATGCAAGAGTTGGTTGAGCAACAGCGTGGGTACGTCAGGATTCTTTAGGGTCAGTCCTCAAAAACTGCCGAGATTTCATACCTAGGCTTTTCTGTTCCTCTTAATATTGAATTTTTGGCCATTTGAGATGATTGTTTGTGGTGTCTTCTTTTCAATGTTTTATAGGTCAATATTGAAAGAGATGTTGAATTAGGTTTTGGAAATTTATAGCACATTATTCGTTGTTATGTATCGTCAGTGGAAAAAACGCATGAAGATGTCCAAAAATAGACAATTGTGAACGAATTTGCAATTTGGGAATTTGATAAAATGTTATCAAATTACAATTTGATCACTTTTCTTTACCTATTTTACAAATTAATTATTATTATTATTATTAATTTGATAATATAAGTCTGCCTTGATAAAATGATAATATATATATGGTGCACACTACGGTGCGCGCGGGTATCGATACCCGCTGACACGTGGCAATCAGCTAGCGGCTGGAAATTTTCGCCTGGAATACATGCTGGTTTAGTCCCCAATTCTTTCAAACTTTGTTGTTTGGTCATCACAAAGAAGCAAACTATATTTTGTCTTCCTCTACAAACGACGTTTAGTCCCCAATATCTATTATCCCTCAACCTTATCCTAATATCCATTGTTCCCCAATCAGACACAAACCCCCACTCCCATTTTCGAAGAGCTCACAGTAGACAACATATTGAGTTGTCACATCTTGAAATGAAGGAGGTCACCGCTCTATCAAGCCTTACTCAAGGCAACGATTCAACACTCGACGATTACGACGAATCATTGCCCCTGCCGCAACTCTCGACTCCAGCGATGGCACCGCGGTTGCGACGAATCTGGATTCTACTTCTTATGGAAGATAGTTCTTCCCTTAGTTGATGTTGTCGGCCAGGTTTTGATCATCTCTTTCTAAACACTTCTTGTTAACATAATGAAGTCAGGTAGAATCGTACATGTGGCTTGTATCAGTGTTTTCAATCTAATTGACTTGATCGTTGAATGATGTATGTATAAAGATGTTGCGAACTTTGAAGCTGAAAGTATAAAGAACTGTGTTCCTTGTGGCAGGATGCTATTAAGACTACTTTTTTGCTTGGAGCAATTGACCGTGAGATTGGGGGAATTGCGATCTGTGGGAAGCGAGGAACAGCTAAGACAGTAATGGCATTGGAGCTGCTCCGTTGTCGGTTCTGCAACGTGAGTGTGGTCGCGTTCGTTGTGTTCTCGGAATGAAATATTTGAGGTTTGATTGTGTTGATTTGGTTTTGGGTGTAGTTTTGAAGGAGATTGCTTCGTTGATCGAGACTGGGGCAGTCAGGCTGACAATGTCGTCGAGGAGGAAGCTGAAGAGCTCGATTGTATCGCCTTTTCTTATATTTGCGCTTGCTCCTGAATCGGAGCCTCATGTTTGTCTGTGCTCTTATCCTCCCAAGGTGAATTTCATGGAACTTCTTACTCTAGCTCAAATTAGTGACTCAGTGAGAGTTTTTTCGACTTTGATATCATGACCTTGGTTGTTCTGGATGAAAAAGACATCTCTTTTATGGTTTGTTCTATATACTAAGAGTATATAATGTTTGGATGTCATATTCATAACTTGCTAAGCAGTCTCGTCCAAATCGATTAGTTATCATTCCATGATGTACTTTAATACCAACAGTGACTGGCGGCATCCTTCTTGGTAAATTAGCAAACTCAGCTTTTCATAATTTTGTGCTTACTCTTGTATTGAAGCTTCATGCTCCTATGCGCTTTGATCTTCCCAAGTAATTTTCATGGGACTTGTTCTTGAGTTCTTATGGATGATGATGATCAAACTAGTGGTTCATGATGTCTTACCTGAGAATTTGTTTGATTTGATACCCAGGGTCTACTTCGTTTTGTTCTATGTACATCGAATCGATTCATTGCATTATCTCACGGGTTTTCCATTTGACATTGAAGATAGTAGTAGATCAGTGGTTATTTGTGTGATTTGCAAGATTGTATAATGCTTGAATTCCATAATTCATAGCTTTAGAAACTATTTCGTCAAACTTGATTAATTCTAGTTCCATTATTAATTATGACCCCACCTTTTTTAGGTGCTTTAGCCGAATCGACAACAGTTTCCTTGTTGGTAAAATTGCAAGCTAAGCAATTCATATTTTCTTGGTTATGGGAAGATGACCATGAGATGGAACTTGATACTGCAACATTTGTGGTTCAAGTTATTAGTTAACATTCCCTCATGGAGCTAGAGATATATTGCTACTTATTGGTCTTGATATTTCTCATTGATCAAAAGAAGTACAATGAGGTAATCATTCATACCTGAGAAGACATTGCTATAGTTCATCTGGTATTTACTGATATACATATACTCATCACCTGCTTAATTTTAGGCAAAAGCTTGTTCATCAGCTAGCATTGCTAGGCTTAAGAACATGAACAAAAGGATTGTTGATGTTATAGCATCCAGGCTTTTCTTCTACTAGCTATGAGCTCACTGGAGATTTTGCTGAAATAAAGGAGTGAGTAGCCTGGTCCTTTGTCGTATTTGATTTTACACGAGCTAATCCAAGGGTTTGACCTATTAGTTAATGATGATGCAAGGTTTCATTGCTTAACCCTGATTTGTTTTGTAATCTTTTTTATAGAAACCTTCTTGCACTCCATCAGATTTCAACTTTGCGCCGCGATGAGCTAGGCCAGGTACGTTATCGAAGTTAGGAGCTATATTAAGTTGCCATCTTGATTCCGCGATCAGGGTTTCCCTAAAGTTATCTTATCATGCAGGAAACACTTCTCAATCTGCTGCTACGCAACTACCTCCACTACAATTTGTAAGATCAAGTAGAGAAGCTGAGGTCCAAAGTTCAACGATTGGAAGCTCACTCAAACCAGCAGGTAATCATCTATAATTTTGTCTGTCAACAGTTCTGAATGTTCATGGAACACTTCAGTTCAGGTTTGATTTATGGTTTTAGTTTCTATGATGTTCAATTCAGTTCCACCTTCTGCAAATAGGACATCCATGTTAGCTAGATTCAACATGTTTTAATCAATGTAACCATGGAAATCATGTATCAAATTTCCCCTTTTAGTATTACAAATGAATGAGACGAGTGGATAGGTGTTTTGCTCTATATAAATGTCCGATATTTGGAAAAGATACTGTCTTTGCTACTCATTCAGTCATTCTCACTTCAGCTCATTTGTGTGGCAGTTCTGTAGATACCTATTTTACCTTGGAAAGATTCGAACGATTCAGCTAGAATAGCCCCCATTGCAGCCCTTGGTTTCCGGATTCAATGCACCAAATGTGTCGTTATTGTTCGGTAGCTGCTAGGAGAGATTTCCGAAAGGACCGTTTTTATGCAAAAAGGCATGGATGATGCTCTGCATGCTTTCATTGTTGTGTCCTGAAACAGGGAAGAACCCTGCACGTTATGGATTTTTGTTTATCTCAGCTGAATGGTTCAACTGTGCGGCATTCGATATGTGTTTTCTCGCATTCATTTTATAGTTTCTCGTTGCTGTTGTAGTTTGAGTTTCAAGTTTTTTCCACATCTCTGATGAAGCACTTTCTAAACTTCATTACTTTATAGGGACAAACTAGATTGGTTCCAAGAGTTTTCTTTTTGTACTATTGCATAATATTCGAGGTGATCAGATAGCTAGTCATCAAATTAATATTGGTGTATGGGAAATTTTAAAATTTAAAAAGGATAGATATTGAATTGTACAACTCATTTTCATTCGATATTTGTACGAATTTGCTTAATAGTCGAGGTGATCAGATAGCTAGGCATCAAATTAATACTGGTGTATTGGAAATTGTAAAATTTAATAATGGTATATGAACTGTAAAACTCATTTTCATTCGATATCTGTACGAATTAACTAAAATAGTTGATAGTATGTACATTTTTCATAAATCCAATATTATTCAACGTTACGAGTACAGACAAATTTCAAAGCATCTAGCAACATACACGTATTCAACGATACCTATATTGAGGACAAGTTCTCCTGTTGTGTCCGGGTTGACTACATACACAACATATACGTGTTTGATTAGCTACTGCAGACAACGTCCTTCTTCGAACCTCGAATTTGTGTGACTTGTTTGTTCTACTTCCTCACCCGAATCGCGCCTAACCACACAGACCCTCCTTCTCCGACCATTATTTATACCACTTATATTTTGCTCCGATTCAGACAAACTTTTCCGACCGGCTAAACCCCCAAATGGAAATACATCGATCATTAGGTTTCGACTTAGCTAAACTAGTAAACCCCATTAGAATACATGGTCACATCGTTGAATCATACAACAAACAGAAATTAAAATTGGAATGAAATCATAGAGCAGAAAGAAATCAATCGTTGAATCGTCGAATCGAATCTAGTAGCATATACACAATAGGAATCTCGAACTCTAATTATTCCGGGAATCAAAAATTGAAAACGTACAAACAATAAATTTTGAAGTCAGATGGCTGCTCGCGGGGCCGGCCATTAGGGTGTGCTGGCCTGCCCTCCGGCACAGGGCAACAAATTTTTGGGGGCCTCAAAATTTTCGGGTTAAGTAGAAATACCTGAGAAATGTATTATAAAATGCTATGCAAAAAAAGACATTAATGCAGTGTTAGCCTAGTGGCTTAGCTTGTTACTTTGTTTTAGAAGGGCAAGGGTTCAATTGCTTGCTTTGACGAAATGAAATAAAGTTTATATTTCAACGAACATTGTTTTTCTTCTTTCTAAATTTTATATATCTTTATTATTTTGGTCTTTTTATGTGGTATTAATTTTATTGATTTATATATAAATAAATTAAATTTTCTCAAATTTTTGTTGTTTTAATAAAAATTCATGTAGGCTAGGAATGACATGAATTTTCCAAATATGTTATAAATCTATCGCGAGTCAAGTTTTACGTGCCCCAGAACATCTCTTGTCATATTAATACAAGTAAACCGAGTATATGTTATCATTTTTAATATGACTATACTATAATTTTGGAACAGGGCCTCCAAAATTCATTGGACGGCCCTGGCTGCTCGGCCAATAGAAGAACAAGAAGATGACGAACGGAAGATTGGACTGCACCGAGAAGCAGATCGATAAGCGAATGAGGGATGTTTTATGAAATCGCAATGTGAAGCAGATTGAAGTCACATATATATAGGTTTCAATCACATGGGTTTCAAAAATGTCAAACCCAACTGTGAAGTCGTGTGTAAAACATATTTTGTGGCCTAGTGCTTAAATTGTATTTTACCCAATTTTGGTTCTTGTGTAGGGTGTTATTGATTCTTGTGAAGAATATATTGTGGATGGAGTAAAATTACTCACGTGAATCCTTATGAAACTATGTATGGTGCAAATAAATAACGTGAAATTTTATGGTGTCCAAACCAGACCATTCTGTGCTTAGAGGTGGATTGCATTAGGGATGTCCTAGTTCTGAAAACACATGTGGCCTACGTTGAATGGGAGACTCATTTGTCCTTGGACGATTGTTCTTTGGACGATGACCTTGCAGTACATTCGATTCGGCGTATTTTGATTTGTGACTTCAAATCTATTCGGTGCAAACATCCTTGCTTTCAAACAACCCACCGCATCAAGCTCAAATAGAATTACAGAGCCTTCAATCAAACTCGTTTCCCTCGCGAAATGTTCCCATCTAGCTCCATGGAAAGTAAAAACTGGTCTCGAGCGATTCACATTAGCTTGAATGGTGATTGTCACGTTCACCATCCACATCATAGTTGTCAATATGTATACGGCTACTGTTTCCGGATGATTGGGATACCTGAAATAGGTGTTACCGACTTTTGGATGGAGAGTCATTCTACGGTCGCGGATGGTGGCTTCATCAATTAGTTTGAAAAATTGAGGCTTGCCATTATAACAATTTGGTCAAAGTTTGTGGACGGAAAGGAGTTTGTTTATTGAGAAAGAGTTTGTTGGGGATATGAAAAGTTGTGAACAGCACAGGATGGAAGATGACATTTTTTACATCTAAAACAACTCAATTTATAGCTTTAAAAAATAACTCAATCAAGCCCTTTAGTTATTAGAAAACAATAAAAAAAAATAATAAAAGAAACGCATAAATTGGATGCATGATTTCATATTGAATTATTCATTTTTTTTAATTTTGGCTGATGCTTATCTCCACTAATTCAATTTAATAGCCCTTTTTTTATTAAAATATTCTTACATATATAAATGCAAGACATGCATTGGTTGCATGATTACCATATTGACACGTACATTTTTGGATATTTTGGATGGTTCAGAAATTATTAGAAAGAAGAATCAATTTAATAATTGACCTGTGGTAGATATAAAATGTTAAAAAGAAAAAAATTAGGTCCGGTTGCATGATGTATAAGTTGACAAATGTATATGTATGTATAAGAAGATGAATGAATGTGTGAATTTGGAAGGTACATGTAATTAGAGTGAGCGTGTGTAATGAATCAGTGTTACGTGTGTCTTATACGAACGAGGCTATGATCTTGGTACATAATAGTGCTAAAATTACGACATATCATACTGACTAGTACACTAGGTACGTAAATAATATTCGTTCTTACGTACTTTTACGTGCGTAATCATCCCTAAAAGTTGACTAGGTACGTAATAAGAAGTATCCATCTTCGCATAAAATTTACAGCACAATCCCACATCGACAAAGCACGGGGAGATCTATGGGCTATGTGGAATAGTTCAACCTTAACTGACATGACGCGTTTTGGGGCGTAGTGTGGGGGTTTGATCTTGAGAGGAAGAGGTCATGGGTTCGAATCCCACCAACATCCAAAAATAAATTTGCGAGGGCTGGGCCCAAAGCGGACAATATCTTGTCAGGAAAGGTTGGGATGTTACAAGTGGTATCAAAGCCCTCCCAGTCCCTCTTGAACGATGGTGGGGCAAACCTCAAGGAGGGCGTTGAGTCCCTGAGGGGGGTTTATATGACATCCTAGGAAAATTCCACCTCGATAAAGCACGAGGGAGATCCATGGGCTATGTGGAATAGTTCAACCTTAACTGACATGATGCGTTTTGTGGCGTAGTGGTGGGGGTTTGATCTTGAGAGGAAGATGTCATGAGTTCGAATCCCACCAACACCCAAAAATAAATCCGTGAGGGCTTGACCCAAAGCGGAAAATATCTTGTCAGAAAAGGTTGGGATGTTACAAGTGGTATCAGAGCCTCTCACCGTCCATCTTGAACGATGGTGGGGAAAACCTCAACGAGGACGTTGAGTCCTTGAGGGGGGTGTATGTGACATCCTAGGCAAATTCCACATCGACAAAGCACGGGGGAGATCCATGGGTTATGTGGAATAGAGCCTCTCCCCGTCCATCAACGAGGACGTTGAGTCCTTGAGGGGGGTGTATGTGACTTTCTAGGCAAACTCCACATCGACAAAGCACGGGGGAGATCCATGGGTTATGTGGAATAGTTCAACCTTAACTAACATGACGCGTTTTGTGGCGTAGTGATGGGGGTATGATCTTGACAGGAAGATGTCATGAGTTCGAATCCCATAAATACCCAAAAATAAATTTGTGAGGGCTTGACCCAAAGCGGACAATATCTTGTCAAAAAAGGTTGGGATGTTACAAGTGGTATTAGAGCCTCTCCCCGTCCCTCTTGAACGATGGTTGGGAAAACCTCAACGAGGACGTTCAGTCCCTGAGGGGGGTATATGTGACATCGTAGGCAAATCCCACATCGGGAGATCCATGGGTTATGTGGAATAGTTCAACCTTAACATGACGCGTTTTTGGGCGTAGTGGTGGGGGTTTGATCTGGAGAGGATGAGCGAATCCCACCAACACCCAAAAATAAATCCGTGATGGCTAGACCCAAAGCGAGCAATATCTATCAGAAAAGGTTGGGATGTTACAAGTGGTATCAGAGTCTCTCCCCGTCCCTCTTGAACGATGGTGGGGCAAACCTCAACGAGGACATTGAGTCCCTGAGGGGGGTGTATGTGACATCCTAGAAAAATCCCACATCGACAAAGAACGAGGAAGATCCATGGGCTATGTGGAATAGTTCAATCTTAACTGACATGACGCATTTTGGGGCGTAGTAGTGGGGGGTTTGATCTTGAGAGAAGGAGGTAATGGGTTTGAATCCCACCAACGCCAAGAAAAATTCGTGAGGGATTAGGCCCAAAGTGGACAATATCTTGTCAGAAAAGTTTGAAATGTTACAGGTGAAAACATATTTTGGAGCATTTAGAGAGATCATAGCAATGATTAATCCATCCGAAAGATGCTCGGTACATCAGAATTGAAGGTTTTCAAGATCGAAGCTGCACGAATCATTAGAATTAGGTTTTTCAGTTTCCTTCTGTTCTTCCTTGGTTCTATAATGAATTATCTTGTTGTTTCTGAATCTTGTTCATCGGATATGAATAGCTAAAGTTCTCTAGCTTAGATTAGATGAACCGTAAGTGACCTGGTGCTTTAAAGCAATCACGGATCGGCGGGTAGTTAGACTTTAATTCAGACTTTTCTTATTCATGCTTGATTCGTTCTTATAATTTTGTTTCTTCTTTCGCCTGATCACCTAGATTAGATTCTTGTTAGAATAAAGGATAGTGGCGAATGTCCGCCTTGGTCTAGAACGTCGAATCGAACAGTTAACCTTTTCATCAGATTCACTTGACCAATAAAGGGTCGTTAGGGTTAATCTGTCCCAATAGTAGTTCATAGAATCAATTTCGGTGCACCAATTAGTTATCTGTTGCAGAAGTGAATGCGCAAATGGATAGTTGATCATGGTATCTAGTTCAATAGTAGCGAACGTTCATGGACTTAGACCTAAGAGTAAGGAGCTACGATGGTGATTAAGAGCTGAATGAATTAAGTCTAAAACTTGTCAGTCTTGTGATTGTCAATGTCTTGGCGATCTTAGGGGGGATTCGAATATGAGCTCTCGTCTCGTTAATTGAAATCAATCAATCAATCAATCTGTTAGTTTTAATTAGTAATTTCTTTCTGTGCATGCTAGTTGTAGAAATCTCGTGAAACTCACACCACACAACCTATTTAAACCAAGTAGCTACTAACTTCTTTGAGTAAACGTGAAAGAAGAACCCCGTGTAATACGATCTATCCTACTTCTGTGGGATAGTTATTTGATACCGTTATTTTACAAACTGTCAAATGTTAACATGTATAGTAGTTATATAGGTTCAGTATAGTTGCAATATATTATAGCTTTAGTATAGTTCCAATATAGGTTATGGTTAGGGTTAGTTCGGGTAATACGCTTCAAGCGCGATCTAAACCCTAACTTTAACCATATAAATATGCTTGTAACCTAGCCACAACCACCCTATTCACTCACAACACACCTCATTCATCCTTAATAAGATTCACCTCTTTCCCTTCGTAGAGTAGCTAACACCACGTTAGTGAACCACATTAAATTGTCTTTATGTCATGATTTATTATTCGAGATATTACTATGTCTAAAATGATATAAGAGCTTGAGAATTCATCGCATTCAGGATCTGTTGGAATTCGTTTCAATGGAAAGAATTCCACACTATGGAAATTCTCATTCAGGACCTTCATTCGCAGCAAGGGGTTGATCACTTTTCTTGATGGTACGGCTCAATTCCTACTGCTTCTTCTTCTTTGACTAATTCAAGTCTCCCTTCAGTCGGGGATATAGCTCCTAACAAGGCCAAGGTTCTGTCCATCGTGGGCAAGGGTACAAACATCTCAGCAATTAAGAGGTGTTTGGACCCTAGAATTTCATCGGAGAGAATTGAAATAGCTAGAGATTTGAGATTCTTGTCTATTTCGAGAATAGACCGTTTGGATGAGAGAATGTTATAGATTCACGAGTTTTGAAAAAAAATAAAAAAATTCAAAACAAATATTTTCAGAATACAAAGACAAAAACGCCCCCCAATTCTCTTATCCTCTTTTACCTTCATCCTCATCTAGAACAACCCACAAAACTTCTTTTTCTTCTTCTTATTCTTATTCGCATAACAACTGAATGTGGGATCTTGAACGGTTGAATAAATCAGGTATGGATATCAATTTTGAGTTTATGGTTTGTGATTCGTTTATTTTTTAGGGTTTGAGATTTTGAATGTTGGTAGTTAATCGGTGCAGAGATTGAAACAACTGATTCATGGGGCATATATACTTGGCATGGTCGAAAATAGCAACAGTTGACAAGGGCATATTAGTCAGAAAAATGAAATCACCCTAGAATCTTAGATTCTCTGCTGTTAATTAGAGATTTGGGAAGGGGGTCGAAATCTCGGATGAGACCCCCCCCCGAGAATTAAATTCTATGCAATTCTCTCCTCTTTTTTACGAAACAAACGGTGCATTTATCCCAATTCTCACACCCCCTAGAATTGGGGCCAATTCTAGCCAATTCTCACCTCCAATTCTAGGGTCCAAATGATCTCTAAGATTTCAGCCATCATGGACAAGGGTACATACATCTTCGTAATTTAGATTCCTACCATCGTGGACAAGGGTACAGACATCTCGATAATTATTAAAACTTGGGAAGTCAATGATGCTAGGGTATTATCATATCTTATTAGTTCGATGGACCCCGCGATAGCATTAACTCTTCGCTCATATCCTTTAGCTGTTGCGGCATGGCGTCATCTCCGCTCGACATACTATCATGTTAACACATCCCGATTCTTTGACTTAGAGTATGCTCTCGCTAATCTGTCTCAAGGATAATTATCCATTCACGACTACTACCTCGCGACCAAGTTACTCTGGATTGAGCTAGATCTTTTGTCTAGCTCCTTGATGTCAACAAAATCCAACACTGTAATCCTTAAGGAACGCCATCGTAGTCGTACTCTCTAATTCATGATGCGGCTACGTTCCGAATTTGAGCAAGTTCGATATCATCTAGTGTCAGAAGATAATACAGACATTGATTGTATCTTGGGAGAACTTGTTCGTGTTGAAAATAGTTTTATTACTCAGGCAAAACTCGATAATCAATCTCAGGTTGCACCTCAAGGATCACCCTTTTTGGTCACTGCGGGATTCGATTCGGTTATGACCATTAGTCAACTCATTCAGGCCGAGTTGACTAAGGCTCTTTCATAAGCCCTTCACTCGGCTTTCTCCACTCTCGGTATGACAAATACTCATCCTTCTCACCCATGGTTTCTTGATTCTGATGCGTTCAATCATATGTCTGGAGACGCCTCTCTGTTTCGCTCTTATACTCCTATCACACATCAATATGTTGAGGTAGCTAATGGTAATCGGCTAGCTATTGCTAGTATTGGGACAGTTCATACACCACATATTACTTCGCCATCTACTTTTCATGTTCCTAAACTCGTTCCTAACCTCGTTTTTGTTGGTCAATTACTTGTTTCTGGTTGCGATGTCTCATTTGGTATTTCCAGTTGTCACATAAAAGATCATCAGACCAAGTAGATCATGGGGTTGGGGAGTAGAGAGGACCTCAATTACCACCTTGATAGCTTGACGTTGGGAGGAAACTCTCGCATTTCTCAAATTTTGGATGATATCAAACCTTCATCTTTTTCGGTTAAGCCTACTTCGGATAAGTTGTGGCATTTGTGGCATAGTCATTTGGGAAATCCCAATAAGGCATTGGGTATGTTTCGTAAGGGATTCTTATCGGATAATAATTCTATGAAGAATTTCTTGGCTCTAGATTGTTTGAATTGCATTGACACTAAGTCTGTTGCCTTGTCGTTCCACTCTAGTACCACTGTAGTACATGCGTCGTTTACCCTTATTCATACTGACGTATGGGGACCAAGTTCGGTCACTTCGAGATTGGAATATCGCTACTTTGTACTTTTCGTTGATCACCACACTCGGTTCACTTGGGTTTACTTTTTTTGATTGAAATATGAGCTTATTCAAGTTCTCAGTGAGTTTGTTCTTATGATCTACACTCAGTTTGATCATCCTATCAAGATGTTTCGTTCGGATCCAGGGGACATTCACTTCTCATGCTCTTCATCTATACTTCAAGGATAATGGGATTCTCTTCCAGCAGTCGTGTCTGGGTGTGTCTGAGAAAAATGGATTGGTTGAGTGTAAGCATCGCCATATACTTGACCTTGCTCGTGCTCTCTTATTGGAGTCACGTGTACCTTCAGGGTTTTGGGTTGAGACAATCCGAACAGTCATCTACTTGATAAATCGTCAACTATGACATCCTAGGTAAATCCCATATCGACAAAACACGAGGGAGATCCATGGGCTATGTGAAATAGTTCAACCTTAACTGACATGACGCGTTTTGTGGTGTAGTGGAGGAGGTCATGAGTTCGAATCCCACCAACGCCCAAAAAATAATTCCATGAGAAATGGGCCCAAAGCGGACAATATCTTGTCAGAAAATGTTGGGATGTTACAAGTGGTATCAGAGCCTCTCCTCGTCCCTCTTGAACGATGATGGGGAAAACCTAAATGAGGACGTTCAGTCCTTGAAGGGGGTGTATGTGACATCCTAGGCAAAAAAATTTATATCGACAAAGCACGAGGGAGATCCATGGGCTATGTGGAATAGTTCAACCTTAACAGACATGACGCGTTTTGGGGCGTAGTGAGGAGGAGGTCATTGTTTTGAAACCCACCAACGCCCAAAAATAAATCTGTGAGGGGTGGGTCCAAAGCGGACAATATCTTGTTAGAAAAGGTTGGGATGTTACATCAACCTACTCCAGTTCTTCAACACATTTCTCCCTTCGAGCGTCTCAATAATCGACAGTCAAATTATGCTCGTCTTCAGGTATTTGGGTGTACTTGCTTCGTACTTCTTCCTAAGAAAGATCAGACCAAACTTATGGCTAAGACAGTTCGATGTGTTTTTCTCAGATACACAGATCATCACAAGGGTTATCTCTGCTACGATCCGGTTCTTCGTCGTCTTCACATGGCTTCATGTTATATTTCTTAATGGCTCCTTTCACTATCATACCTCTCCTACTGCTTCATCGACCATGCCTAACCCCCCCACATTCCTATATTCGATGACCCTATACCTATCTCACCTCAACCAGCCTTTTCTCCGACTAATACCACACCCATACTAGACGACTCCTCACCTATTACCACACCCATACCATATGGCTACTCACCTAATACCACACCCTCACCTCAACCATCCTTTGCTCTAGCTAACACCACACCCATACCAGAAGACTCCTCACCTAATACCACTCTCATACCAGCCATCTACTCACCTAATACCACTCTCATACCAACCATCTACTCACCTAATACTCACTCTTCCATGTTCACCCCTGACTAAGCCGACATGATAGTCTTTCCTCCCTCACCTCCGTCTCAAACTCAGGTTCTTCGTTCTTCTCTATCTACGCAGGGGTTACCCCCAAGCTGATACAATGATTATATTTCTTACTCTACTAAATTTGTCGCTATTCATTCCTCGTATAAGCAAGCTTCCCAAGATCATGTCTGGATAAAATCAATGCAAGAAGAGCTGCTTGCGTTGGAGGACAACGACACTTGGTCACTAGTTAGTCATCCTCCTTCTTCCCTAGTTATTGGCTCGAGATGGGTTTACACAACTAAGTTTAACCCGGTCGGCAGTTTAGAGCGATATAAAGCTCATCTTGTCGCTCAGGATTTTTGACAAGAGCATGGTATTAACTACGATGAAACGTTTGCCCCAGTAGCTAAGATGTAGTCAGTTCAGGTTCTTCTTGCATTGGCTGCTCAAGCCTCTTGGCCTCTTCATCAGTTGGATGTGAAAAATGCCTTTCTTCATGGCCATCTCAAGGAAATTGTGTATATGGAGTGTCCACCTGGGTTTCAGAAGCCTTCATCTGATACGGTCTACCTTCTGCATCGCTCTCTATATGGTCTCAAACAAGCTCCAAGAGTAAATATGATCCTTCTTTATTTACTGAAAATCACAGAAAAGGGCATCACAGTTCTCTTGTTGTATGTGGACGATATGATTCTCTCTGTAGTGACTCTAAAGGTATCTCAGTGATTCGTCACATTTTGAACTCTCAGTTTAAGATTAAGGAGTTGGGTGATCTCTCTTACTTTCTTGGTCTACAAGTCACTCGCTCCGCCAAAGGTATTTTCATCACTCAACAAAAATATATTGGGGATCTCTTGGATATGGCGCATCTAGCTGACTGTAAACCTTGTCAAAATCCCACAGAGCTTAATCTTAAAATTGGTCGTGAACAAGGTGATCATGTATCAGACCCCACTCTCTATCGACGTTTGGTAGGGAGTCTCATTTATCTTGTGTCCAATCGTCCTGATTTGTCTTATGCAGTTCAAGTCGTCATCCAATTTATGGAAAATCTGCGTTAGCCTCATTACCTGGTTGTTCGCATTCTTCGATATTTACAAGGGACACGAGATGTTGGCTTATTTTATCCCAGTTCGGGTGATTACAGCATCTCGGCTTATGTCGATGTTGACTATGTTGGGTGTATTGATACTAGCCGTTCTACCTCGGGTTGGTGTGTTTGTTTGGTGACTCGTTCATTTCATGGCGATGTAAGAAACAAGACAAGGTCTCCAAATCTTCCACCGAGGCCGAGTATCGTTCTATGTCAGAGGTTTGCTCGAAAGTTGTTTGGTTGGTCCGACTGTTAGCTGACCTGGGTGTTACCGTCCCTTTACCGATTCACCTATATGGGGACAATACGAGTGCCATCCAGATTGCAACTAATCCTGTTCTTCATGCACTACAAGAAAATTCGGTTTTTATTCGCGGATAAATGTCCTGTTTGTCGCGGATATGACCGCGACAAACAAGAGTTAGTCGCGGATGACACATCCGCGACTAAAATCACCCATACAAACGGTGTTAGTCGCGGATGTGGCATCCGCGACAAACTTTGTCGCGGATAGGTTATCGCGATTTTTTCCGTGACAAATGACTTCAGCTCGATTAATGGATCGATAATGCTCGATTAATGGTTTGAATATCCGTGACAAACTGAAACATATCCGCGACAAACACCAAATTTTTTTTTTTTAAATCTGGAATCTCCTCGTCACTCTCTTCCTCTACATGACTCCTCTATAAGAATCACAAATACAAAACTGAAGCAAATCGAACAGCTATCATAAACCTAAAATATATATCGAAATGCGGTGAAATGATTACCGATTCGGATGAGTAAGTAGCGACAGGAAGTTTACCGCCGAGACTACAATCAACGGAAACAACATAAGAAATTAAGAATCATCGTAGTGAGTTTGAAATGGAGTAGAGTGAACTTTTCATTGTTTTACCTCTCGACATAGTTGCGGAAGAAGGAGAGGGAAGGATCGGTGAGGACGGTGGGATTGGACTTGCAGAGGTCGACGAAGTTCTTCAGTTCCTTGAGCTTGGCGGTGTCCGATGGCGGCACAGATGGAAGAAAGTGAAGAAGCGAAGGGATTGGGGGAGAAGAAATGAAGGGATCGGAGGAAGAGAGTGAAGAAGAAATAATAAGTAGTGTACAGATGATTCCATTTGTCGCGGATAATTATATATATCTGCGACAACGGTTGTCGCAGATAATTATATATATCCGCGACAACGGTTGTCGCAGATGCCATTTGTCACGGATAATTATATATATCCGCGACAATGGTTGTCGCGGATGCATATCCGCGACAAACCCCAACAAAACAGCTAATCATTGTCGCGGACAATATCCGCGACTAAATATCCGCGACTAAAAACCAGATTTTCTTGTAGTGATGATCGCACTAAGCATATTGAGACACATGTGCATTACATTCGAGATTTGGTTCACGAAGACATGATCAAGCTTAACTATGTTACGTCTGAGGAGCAGATTGCAGACCTCCTCACTAAGGCAGTCACAACTAGTAGACATTGGTACTTGTCTGGCAAATTGATGCTTCGTCGTCGACATCAATTTGAGGGGAGATGTTAACATGTCTAATAGTTATATAGGTTAAGTATAGCTTCAGTATAGTTGCAGTATAGTATAGCTTCAATATAGTTGCAGTATATATAGTTCCACTATAGGTTAGGGTTAGGGTTAGTTCGAGTAATACACTTCAACCCCGATCCAAATCCTAACTTTACTCATACAAATATGCTTGTAACCTAGCCACATCCACCCTATTCACTCACAACACACCTCCTTCATCCTTAATAAGATTCACCTCTTTCCCTCTGCGGAGTAGTTAACACAACATTAGTAAACCACGTTAAATCGTGTTTGTGTCATGACTCATTATTCAAGATATTTCCATGTCTAACATCAAAATACAACTGCTTTTTATGTGACACGATAAGCTTTTTGATGTCTTCCAAATTCGGGTATGATAAACCCTAAATAAATATTTAGGTTGAATCACAAAATTACCCATGAAAAAAAAATCAGGATTATATATAGCACAAGACGACTATGAGTCAGATTTGGGCTTGGATGATGAGGATTATCTGGACTTACTTTTGGACGGTCCGGACGGAGCTGATGCTAATGACCAAGAGGTGAGCGAGGCCAACCTTAAATGGCCCGCGAAGTCGTCATGATGGTATTAAGTTGGAACTGTAGAGGGTTAGGAGGTCCCGACACAGTTTCGGAATTAGAAAGGCTATGTAATGTGTACAAACCTCCTTTTTTATTTCTGTGTGAAACGCGTGTAATCACAGTGGAGTTATCCACAATACTAAATAAATGTGGTTTTTCATCTTACTTTCATGTTCCAAGTAATAACTTTGGAAGTGGTATAGCCTTTGCATGGTCAACAGAATACCCATCACGTGTTATTTTTTCGAACTCTTTCTTGGTTGGCTTAGCTTGGGAATTTGAAACCAATAAGTTTGTATACTTAGTGGGAGTTTATCTCTCCAACCAATCTTCCACTCGTGCTTCCTAATTGCGCGATTTATATTCGGACTTGCAAATTATTTTAGATCCTTTAGCTGTCTTCGGGGATTTTAACTGCATGCTATCTTATTCTGACAAACGTGGAGGCCGCCCTCTCCATCGAAGCGCCATTAACCCGCTTTTGAACTTCTCAAATAACTTACATCTAATTGATATAGGGTTCACAGGTCCAGAGTTCACTTGGTCAAATCGTCATCAGGATGCTACTTTAATTGATGAACGTTTATATCGCTACCTTTTGAATGATCAATGGTTAGAATTATTCCCGGAATCTTCTGTCCTCCATCTAGATCCCCGATACTCAGATCCAACCACCATCCCCTAATTCAAAAAAACTTTTCAGATTTGATTGCCGATGGGTGGATAACCCAGAGGTTTCGAATCTCATCTCCCACTCATGGACGCAGCCGCCCAAGGATGGAAGTCCAATGTTCCGTTTGGCAGATAAACTTAAACGGTTACGTCACATTCTCTATGACTGGTGTAAAGGCGGCACTTCTAATTCGTCCAGAATTCTAAAGGATGTTGACAATGCACTGGTGTTGGAATATTCCCTCCCTTCCAGGAACTGGGTAGAAATTCGACGCTTGGAGCTTTTACGTTCCTCTGTCCGTCAACAAGAAGATCTCTACTGGAAACAAAAAGCACGAATTAATTGGATAGCTTCTGAAGATAGGAATACCACGTATTTTCATCGAACAGTGAATGCCACTTGAAAACGGAATTTTATCGGCGATCTCCGCGATAGAGATGGTAATGTGTTGTCCTCTGAAAAAGATAAGGGGCAGCTAGCGGCTGATTATTTTAAACAACTCTTCGCCACCGAACATGATGGGTCTCAAGAATCAGTCTTTGACATTGGATTCACTAGAGTGGTCACTGATTCCATGAACGACTCTCTTTTAGCTGAAATAACGGATGAGGAGATCCGCTCTACTGTTTTCTCTATCGGTCCTACCCAGGCCCCGGGTCCAGACGGCTTCACAGGACTTTTCTTCCAACGATACTGGGATATCGTTGCCTGCGATGTAATTACAACAGTGAAAGATTTCTTTCGTCGTGGTAATATGCTTAAATCCTTAAACCACACTTGGCTCGCGCTAATACCCAAAACATCCACAGTGGAGGATATGACTCAAGTTCGGCCAATAGGGCTCTGCTCAGTTTTCTATAAGATAATTTCTAAGTTAATTACAAAACGACTAGGGGACATCCTTCCCCAATTCATAAACCCAACACAAAATGGGTTCATTCGAGGACGTTGCATCACAGATAATATTTTAATTGCTCATGAGTTAATCCACCATTTGCAAACTTATGCCCGTGGTAGCCTCCATTTTATGGCCTTAAAAGTAGACATGGAAAAGGCTTATGATATGGTGGAATGGGATTTTTTGTTTCCACTTCTTCACGCCCTTGGTTTTCACCCAAGTTGGATTTCCTTGGTTCATGAATGTCTAATTTCCACCACAATGAAGGTAATCTTAAATGGCACTCCTCATGGATTTTTTGCACCAACACGAGGGCTTCGCCAAGGAGACCCTCTGTCCCCACTTCTATTTGCGATTTGCTCTGAAGGTCTCTCTCACCTTCTCTATCTGGCAATCCAACGCAATGAGCTGTATGGTATAAAGCTCAACACTCATTGTCCTATGATCAGTCATCTAATGTTCGCGGATGACATGATGTTATTCTTTCGAGTATCTAGGCGTTCTTTAGTCCACTTACGGTCTTTGTTTAATAGATATCATCTTTTAAGTGGTCAACGGATAAACTATGCGAAATCATCTGTGTTATTTAGCAAAAATGTACCAGCTCAACTTAAACGAGGTACTCGTCCTTCCTAGGCTTGGTAGGTCAGAATGTCTCCCCAACTTATTTGGGAGCACCATGTGTTGTCATGAAATCAAAGAAGGAAACCTTTTCTTTTCTTAGAAGATAAATAACTAACCGTCTTCGAAGCTGGAAACGACTCACCCTTTCACCGGCGGGGGTCCATACTTTGCTTACCTCAGTTATTTCAGGGCTTCCGGTCCACATCATGTCTTGCTATAGGATCTCAAATACAGTTTGTGCTACTCTGGACCGCCTTATGGTCAAATTTTGGTGGGGAGAGGTCGCTGACCGCCGACGGATTCGTTGGCGAAGTTGGGATAAGTTGTGCTTACCGCAAGAAGAAGGGGGCCTAGGTTTTAGGACTTTCAAGCTTTAACCAAGCATTACTAGCTAAACAGAGCTGGCGAATTCTTACTCAACCAGATCTGCTGATTTCACGGCTTTACAAAGGAAAGTATTTCCACTCTTCAAATTTTCTGGATGCACCCAAGAGGTCTAATCCATCATGTGGATGACAAAGTATCTTACATGGTCGTGACCTTCTTCTCCCTGGCCTTCTTTGGCAACTAGGCTCCAATTCTTCGATTTCAGTCTATGAAAGAACGTGGGTACCGGGAGAGTTGGGACCAGAATTACCAAAAGCTCGAGACCCTTCTTCAGATCTTCAACATTAAGAGTGTCATCTCTTCGCCAAGGAGGAATGTGGAATAAGCCTTTGCTCCATCAGCTTTTTATTGATTCTTCGTGCAAGCAATTATGAACATTCCAATCCTATAACTCCACAAGAAGACAAACCAGTATGGTTTCATTCTCCCAGTGGTCAATACTCCACCTCCTCGGGTTATTCAGTCACCTTGAAATCTCGTACTAAAAAGGATAAGACATTGGTAGTTGCCCCAATGGATTCACTTACTTGGCGAGCCATTTGGTCTCTACGGATCCAACCAAAACTTAGGTTCTTCCTCTGGCGTTTGTGCCACTGAATTCTCCCCACTATCGACGCTCTTAACAGAAGAGGAATGAATCTTCCGCCTTTGTGCTCTGTCTGCTTACGACAACCTGAAACTCAAGAACACATAATTTTTCATTGCACTGGCACCAGAAGATTCTTTGCCTTATTATCCCTGGATTTAAATGCCATTCCTCACACTCATCCGGCGATTACTTGGCGATGGATTCTTTCTCATTGCCCTCAAGACGCTAGCTTATGGATTTTGGCATGGTGGAGAGTTTGGAAGTCCAGGAATTGGGTGGTCTTTGAGAAGTTCCAATCCGCTCCTTCAGCCCTTCTTAGACAATTCACCTTCGACTGCGATAAACTTTCTCTCCTTCCGCTGCCTTCGCCTCCTGTCCCTATCCCCCTCCCCGCCCTATTTTCTGGCTCCCACCTCGTTGCCCTCGTCTGAAGATCAATGTGGACGGTGCTACTTCCTCAGGTTTGGGAGGTGCGGTAGGCTTGGTGGCTAGAGACTCTTCCGGGGGCCTCCTCTTTGCAACAGGTATTTCCTATCCCGGTCTCACTAACCCTTTCATCTTAGAATTGTTGGCAGTTAGGGATGCCTGCTCTCTATGTTGTTCGATGAGGTGGGAGGCGGTTGACATTGAGGGAGACGCCACTCAAGTCCTTCTCGCTATCCAAAAGTGGCCACTAAGGAGTCGTGACGGAGGTGCGCTCTTGGTTGATGTTTGGGCTCTCCTGGATTTGCTTCCCCAAATCAGGCTACTGACGGTTCCGCGTCAGGCAAACTCGGCAGCCCATTGTGTGGCTCGCCATGGTCTTATATGTCTCCCAAGCCAAGGAGTGGTAAACCTTTCGGCTTGGGCGGGCACTTAATTTTTTCTCGTGTATGGTTACCTCCTTTTCTCCTGCGGGAGTTACCTCTGGGGAAAAAAAAGTGAGTAACTCATGTGTTCTTAATGTTTTGGCTAGTTTCGAGGACTTAACCGTACTGGTCGGTTGAATGTTGTGATGCGTCTCTGTATCCCATTTCCTCGCTTCTAGAAACCCCGAACTAGAAGGAAGACACCGAAACCCTAGATTTGCTGTTCGTTCCACGATCAACGCCGGCGGTAGCCCTAACGGCGGCGACTGGTAGGCGGACAACGACTGGTAGGTTCAGGGGCTTATATTGATTGGCATCAGTGCAGATTGAAACGAGTGGAGATAGCCTTCTTATAGAGGGAGGGCGAAGAAGAAGATCGTTAACACATATTGTTCCTCCATTGCCTCGATTCGCTCTGCTCGTTGGAAGAAACCATTACTTAACTGGTTTCTTTCAGCGGCCAGAGTTCCTTTCGTCGCGAATTGGACACTCCTCTTCGCCAGGTTAGTTCTTGTGACCTTTCGTTAATCATATCCTGAAAATTTACGGAACCTATCAGGATAAGATTACCACTCTTACGATTTCAAATAAAATGAGACTTTTCGGATTTTTAATTGTTCGTTTGCTCCCGGGAAAGAACTCAAAGAAGACATGAATGTCCACACGAGTGGTTAAGATATGCAATCAGATAGCATGGTAGTTGGTGATGGGTTTCTTAGTAAAAACAGGTTTGGGGTTAGTTGCTGCATGTTTTGTTAGCAGCAGTTTGCTCTAGGGGATGTGCTACTGGAGTTAGGGTTTCTTGGTTATAATAAATTTGATTTTGGTTGCTGCATCTTTTGTTAGCAACAGTATGTTCCAGGGATGTGCTACTAGAGTTTCATTTAGAATTTCAAGTTTTGTTGAGAAATCGTCATGTAATTAGGTTTTCTGTCTGGCTTGTGGTTTGTAGTTTGGGTTTTCGCAGGGAAGAGATATTGATGATTACCATGGGGCAATTTATGCTTTATAATCTCATATGCTGTACTGTTTTAGCTATAATTCACTCATCATTTATAGAAGGCCAATACTTCCTTCAAAAGAGATTCAGCTTTGCTTTATGCAAAGTTGGTTGCATGGATTGTTGGTTTTTCCAATTTTTTGAGTAGTAAGTTCTTTTTTTTTTTTTTTGACAAAGGCAGCTCCTTGCGGAGGGGCGGAGACAGCAAACACAACCAAAAAGTAACATCAAGTCCCTACCCAGGAGGTCATGTCTACCTCCATAACCCCTATGAGGTTAGACAGGGCCATGCGAGCCACGTAATGGGCGACCCTGTTACCTGAACGGCGAACCGTCATGAAGCGCCAAACTGGAGCCCCTCTTTGCATCTGGAGAATCTCTTCAACAATAGCCCCTCCAGGGTTTGCCCGAGTCTGTCTAGCCAAAAGCCGTGTCGAGACTAGTTCTGCATCCCCTTCAATATCGACCTGCAAAACACCAGCCCACAAACACCAAGTACAAGCATCTCGAAAAGCTAGTAATTCGAGCACAAAAGGGTCAACAATACTTGGATATGTTGCTCCAATTGCCCGTAGAATTGCTCTGTCAGAATTGCGAAGAACCCATCCTGATGAACCACCCATGTTCGGACGCACAACACCGTCAACATTGATCTTGAGGCGAGTGGGATGGGGAGGGAGCCAAGAAGCGAGGGAAGAGGAAATAGAGGGAAGATGAGAAGGGGAAGGGGGGCCGTAAATAAGGCAGTGCTCCCGCCACTGACTATGAAAATATTGGAATAAACATTCTAATCTCGTTTGCGCTTTGTCAAAAACCACCCTATTCCTGCCCTTCCACAAGCGCCACCAGGCTAGTACCCAAATGTCTTTTAGGTGTGGTTGAGTGAGTAAAATGACTTTCCAATAAATTGAGATGTGAGTGTCCCCTAGATCAAGAGGAGAGAGACAACCCATGCGAAGAAATCGTCGGGTTATCACACAATGGAGGAGTAAATGCTCCACTGTTTCTGGAGCTGCATAACAGATCAGACACACGGGGTCTATTGTTTCGGATTTAACCCGCACCATTATACCATGAAGAGTGGGGAGAATGCGATGCAAAATTTTCCATAGGAAGAAGCGCAACTTCGGCTGGATTTGTAAAGTCCAGACAGATATCCAAGTCGATGACTCCATTGGAGACAAGTTGGCAGAGAACAGGTCTGGCCTCGATCGCATGCCAACTTCGTATCCAGAGGAGACCGTATAAACCCCTGACGGGGAATGATGCCAAACCCGCTGGTCAGCCTGGGGTCGCCATGGAAGGGGGATTGATTGAATCAATCGAACAGATTCCTCAGAGAACCAGTACCTAAGTAACGGAACATTCCACCTACCTTGGGCCACGAATCCTGCCACCGTAGGTGGACCTAGGTACACCCCTGGCCCACGAAGGGAAGGCCTTAGTGGTAGACTACCAGGTAGCCAACGATCCTGAAGAGCATCCACCTGCATCCCTGATCCAATCTGCCATCGGAGACCAGGTTGTAAAAAATCTCGCCCTATCATCAGGCTTTGCCAACCCCAGGATGGTCGTCCCCGACCATTACTTTGAAGCAAAGTCGTATTAGGAAAGTAGACACTCTTTAGAACACGCGACAAGAGAAGATCAGGGTTTGTGAGGATGCGCCAACACTGTTTGCCAACAGAGCCCGATTGAAGGTGGAGAAATCCCGAAAACCCAATCCCCTGATTCCTTAGGGAGGCTTAATCTGGCCCAAGAGAGCCAATGTAACCGACGATCATCTGATACCTCCCCCCACCAAAATTTAGCCATTAGAGTGTTCAAAGCCTCGCACATCTTGTCTGTTAATTCGAAGCAGGACATGGCGAAAACAGGCAAACCAGCAATAACAGATTGTAGAAGCGTATGCACCCCTACTGGAGACAAACACTCTCGCTTCCAACTGCGGAGACGCAGCGACATCTTATCTTCTATGAACCTGAAAGTTTCCTCCTTAGACCGAAGGATAACGCAAGGTAAACCAAGATACTTTTCAGAGCGTTCTAGAAACCGAACTCCCAATAAGTCCCTGTATCGCAACTGAGTGTGTGAGGGGGTATTATGACTGAACATGACCGCTGATTTTCCTAAGTTCACTCTCTGTCCACTCATGTCCCTATATTGATCGAACAGAGCCAACAGCGAGCGGATATAAGTGTCTGTGACCCAGAGGAACAAAATAGTATCATCCACAAACATCAGATGCGAAATAAAGGGACAACGCCGATTTATTCGAATTCCATACAAGGCTCCAGAAGTTGTTGCCGATAGCAGAAGACGCGACAACCCCTCAGAGCAGATGGCGAATAGAAGGGGGGATAAGGGATCCCCCTGACGGAGGCCTCTTGAAAGAGAGAAAAAACCCTTCGGATCACCATTAATTAGGATATCCATTGTGGCAGATGAGAGACACTCCTGAATCAGAGAAACCCAGGGATCGACAAAACCAAGTCCACGCATCACAACAAAAAGAAAGCTCCACTCCACACGATCATAAGCCTTCTCCATATCAATCTTTAGAGCCATCAGGTGCTCGTCTCCAATGTGGGTTTTTAGAAAATGAATTAGTTCGTGTGCAATGAGGATGTTATCAGTTATCGAGCGATGTTTAATAAAGCCATTCTGAGACGGATGGACTACCATCGGGAGCACATCACCTAGCCTAGAGGTTAGGATCTTGGAAATGATCTTATAGGGCACCGTGCAGAGTCCAATAGGTCGGAGTTGTCGCATTGTGTTAGCATCCGAAACTTTAGGAATCAGAGTTATCCAAGTGTGGTTTAGAGTGCGCAACATTTTGCCCTTTTGGAAGAAATCTTGAACGACATCAATCACCGCACCGCCGACAACGTCCCAATACCGTTGAAAGAAAAGGCCTGTAAAACCATCTGAACCTGGAGATTGGGTTGAACCAATGGAGAAAGCTGTATTTCGGATCTCCGTAGGAAGCACTGGGGCCAGTAAAGTACGATTCATGTCCTGGGAAATTATAGGAGAGAGCCGTAAGACATCTAAAGGTGGGAGCCCTTGATGGAGATCAGAAGAGAACAGTCGGCGGAAGTAAGAGACCGCCAGCTCACTTTTGGCAGTTTCGGTCGAACGAGTAACCCCGTCATCATCTATTAAAGAGTCAATTTTGCGCCGCTTTCGATTACGAGAGACAGACTGGTGGAAAAATTTGGTGTTTTGATCCCCATCCTCCAACCAACGAAATCGATGTCGTTGCTTCCAATATTGATTTTCTTGACGGCGAACGGCATTTAAAGCATCCTCCAGCCGTCTCACCTCCAACCAATCTACAAATGGCGCCTGAAGACTAGACCGAAGGGCCGAGTCGCAGTCATGAATTAACCGAGCAGAGTTAGAAGTCCCTGCACTACACCAATCAAAAAGCGCATGGAGCACATTTTTTAACCTTGACATCAACCGAAACTGAGGGGTCCCCGGACCGGTCGGTTCCATCCAATAATGCCGAATCAGTAAATCAACCTCCGGATTATCCACCCAACGACAATCAAACCTGAAAAGGCGTTTAATTCTAGGAGAAGGGGGTTGAAGGTGTAACAAAATCGGTGAATGGTCCGAAGCAATCAGCAACAGATTAGAAACTGCCGATTCTGACCATACCAATAACCAATCCGTATTAAAAAGAAATCGATCCAAACGTTCATAGATGATAGTCGAATCTACATGTCTATTTGACCACGTAAATTGCTCACCCGATGCCCCAATATCAATTAATTGAAGATCGTCAACAAATTCTAAAAAATCATTAATTCGAGAGCGAGGAACCAAACGACCCCCACTTTTTTTCGCTATCACTCATAATGATATTAAAATCTCCGAAAATATTCAAGGGATCCTCAATCGCTTGCAAGAGAGGAGACATGAACAAATTGGGTACGGCGAGTCGATGCATCCGTAGAAAAGTGAACTCCTACTAAGTAAGCGAAACATGAATCTTCATATTCCCAACACACACAGATCGCATAATGAAAAGAAAAAACAACCATACAACGTGTGGTGTTTGCCCAAGCAAAGGCCACACCACCCCCATTGTTCACCCCATCCACATGCTCAAAAGAAGAGAAATCTATACTACGAAACAAGGAAGTACTAGAAGTCAAATCAAGACGAGTTTCACATAAAAATATAAAAGTAGGCGAATGTTGTCGGATTAGTCTCTTGAGTTCCTCAACTGTCGCGTCTCCGCCCAATCCACGACAGTTCCACGCAAAAGTGGTCATAATCCCTTAGCGGGCCGGTTCTGGTCGGCACCGCTATCCACCTTTGTGTCTCGAACTTGACCATCAACTCTAGCCGCAATGGAAGCCACCTGAAGGTCAATGGGTAATCCATTATCAAAAGTACCCGTCGGGTTAGTGATATATAAACCGGAGAGATCATAAAGAACCGAAGAGAAAAGAGGTTGAACCTCAATTAAATCAGAATTGAGTCCAATTGAACAGTCCATTAACTCTGAACTAAGGCCCTGGCCCGGAACTCCTTGCCCCGCAGAATAAGAGGCTGAATTTTCCAGAAGCCCACTTCGGCCCATGTTCCCTTGAGAAGAAGAAGCCCCGCCAAGATGAACCAAATGGGGGTCTGAAGGCGCAACACCCAAATGTAAGGAACTTGGGCCTTGGAGAACCCTAGCTCATTAGAAACTTTTCTCCTCACTTCCTTCCCTGAAGCCGCCGCCGCCAGCAGGTGCTCATCGGAAACCGCCTCCATCGACGATCGCTTCTGGCCACCACGACGCACCTGAGTGAATTGCTTTTTGAGTAGTAAGTTCTTGTTGCTGTTATATTTGTTTTCGTCTTGGAGTCAGATGCTCTTTCTTAAGCGTTACTTATTGTTTTATGTTTGATGAAGGCTTTTTGCTGGATTCACTTTAACTTCATTACATGTTGAAATAGGGCATGCTGAGAAGAGTGACACATTTTCTCTCTGTTTTGAATTCTCAAAGGATGGTTGAAGTTGATGAACAAGGAACCATCGAAATACGGTGGACCTCAGAGCGAAGACTTGGCGGAAAGAATAGAGACCTCTCGTTCTACGAGTCTTTCATTTATGATGGGGAGGAGTACAAGCTATATGATTCGGTGTACGTTTACACCAACGACGACGATGAACCTGAAATTGGGAAATTGGTAAAAGCTTGGGAAACTTCCAATGGGGAAAAGAAAGTTAGGATTTTGTGGTTTTTTCGCCCTCGCGATATAACTAACTACTTGAAAGGGGAAACACTCGTCAAGAATGAGTTGTTTCTAGGTGCTGGTCAAGGAAAAGGACTTGTAAATAACAATCACTTGGTAAGTTTGCTTACTGTTTTAAATTTTATCTTTCTTATGCAAAGACATTTTCTAGTCTGCTTCATTCTTGTAAGATTAATATTCCATAATATTAATCAGGAAGTTATTGCGGGGAAATGCAATGTTATTTGCATTTCAAGAGACAAGAGAAATCCTCAACCCTCTGAGGAACAAATTAGCAATGCAGACTTCGTTTTTAGCCGTGCCTTCGACGTTGGTCAATGCGAGATCTTGGAGAGGATGGATGACAAAATTGGTGGAACTGAGAGTATGTAGCTTTATACTCAATACTACTACTTATTTTTGTGATGAATTTGTTATGTGTTTTCTGTATGTGTGTTGTGTGTGTGCTAGATTACTTACGCGTTACATTCTTAACTATTGCAGTCAAGTTTTTATTTAATCGCTTTGGTAGGGAGGCACCTCGTGATGTTCCAAATTCTGGGTCAAAGAGAAAGGAAGTTGCGACTGATGTACACAGGAGCGAAGAGGGTCCTAAGAGGAAAAAATTTGATGCAGAGCCTGGTAGGCTTTCTAGTGCGAAGTTGCCTAAACCATCCCAAGTCCAATCTTCCGATGCTTGCAAAAAGACTGCTAATCAATTGTCTGAATTGCCTGTCATTGTAAGTTGCATTGTTAGGATTTCATTTGAAAACTTGTTGTTCCTTAGATCTTTCCATAATTTTGCTAAAACTTTGAAATAACTTGGGTTTATGAAATTGAAAAGAAGAAATGGGTAACTTGGTTTGGATTGTTGTCCCACACTTGGTCAAACAAGTAGAGTAGTTCAAGGATATAGTGTGAGATGCTTTAGGCTTATATGTGCTCGATTTGAGTCATAGACTTCTTCAATGTTGAATTTTCATTCTGTTCCTCCTCTAGTGGTAAAATTATAGTAATATTGTATTGGGATTGATAAAGTTTTGTGATTAGAAAGTCATATGGCAAAGCTAATTGACAAGTTGTTTGTTCATATTATGACAGGATAAAACAAAATGGTTCAAGGCACCAGTGAGTATTCCTTTCATGTTTATGTTTGATTGCTCTTGTTTATTTGTACAGTATGAGTATCCCTTTGATGTTTTGTTCTTACTTTTGATGTGCTGATTTTGATCTATACTTGTGGTTATATGTTGATAACATCTTTTATATTCATACATGCATTGGAAATGCACTAGGTTGTGGCATTGAGATGATATTGCTTTGGGTTGGTCATGTTGGTAGTGAGACTGATAGAGATGATCGTGTAAATTGTGAATTTCAATGCTTTGTTGAATAGTAATATGATTACTTTCCTTGATCCACTGTGATTGTTGTTTTTCTTTTCCCTGCAATGCACCTTTGCGTAGTAGGTGTACATTATAGTTCCTCAATACTGGCAGTTGTTGTAGTTGTTCATAGTGTGAAATTGATAATGAATAATCAATAAGGATTAATGTAAAAATTATTCTTTGTACTGTGCACTGTTAACAAACAAGCCCCCTGATAAGGTTTCTAACTTTGATGAGTTTACGAATGATAACTACCCTATAAAACACTCATCCTCTTGTTGTTACTATGTCGGTGAATATACCAGTGATTCAGACAGAAGCCTCAATAATCCATAAGGCCTCAATAAGAAAAAGTCTACTTGCCCATTAGGAGACCTATAGACTTGCATGTATATTTTTTTTTCGTAAATCTATAAACTTGCATATATAGGAATGTAAATTGAACTGTGCATTTTCTGGTTAGTGTATAGTGTGGAGCTTTGACATACATGCTGGTTTGTTTTGTGAAGTAATAATCCATCACACTAATTCTTCAGCCTTTGTCTTTGTCATGGTCAGATTTGGGAAGAGGAGATGAAAGCTGGGTTTGAGGATGGAAGTCTCGTTCTTCTTCTTAACCTGAGTCCATCATACACTTCGGTTGAAGTGCAGGTAATGCTCATTAAGAGATTTTTATGCTGTGTTGTTCAGTACTACAGCTTTCTTCTTTTTTTTTTTGCTAGCTTATTTTCGTTTTTGTTGTGGATCAGGAGTTGATAAAGGATTCTTGTATGGAATCCTGCTCGGCAAAGATGGTTCAGCGGACAGCCTTTTCGAGTCCCCACTCTGGTACTTGCTGGAATTAAGCCGAGAAATCTCAGATATCTTTTGCCGTTTTGCTTTCTCTTCTTTTCTAAGCATCCCATTCGTTAATAACGTCAGTTTATTTATTCACTGTTATTCTCTTGCTGCAGGTCAAGCTTTTGTCAAATTCGTGTCGAAGGAAGTAGCAGAGAGGGTTATTTCGAAGTTAACTGAAGGCTGTCTTTTGTTACCTGGTGGGAGGTATGGAAAATCTTGGTTCAGTAGTGATCCACCGTGACTCTAATTATGTTATTCAATTCAGTTCACTTTTCTGAATATATTTGTAGTGATACGGCTAGATAAGTAGTATTGTTATACTCTGATTATTTACTTCCCTAGATTAGTCTCCTTACTTAAGTAGTTACCTTTCTTATAGATAACTTTATTAAGGTAGGTCTGCTATTAGTCTCTATACAGTGTGGTTTACCTTTCTTATAGGTAACCTTATTAAGGTAGGTCTGCTATTAGTCTCTACTCTCTATACAGTGTGGTTTAATTCCTAATAATAAATAAGAATGATAATTATTTTCTCTGTATTATTAAATATGGTATCACAGCCTGGTTAGCTAAAAACCCTAGTCAATTGGGCATCCGCCGCCGTCTAATTCTTTCTCTCCGACGATCTTCTGATCGTTGTGATTCTCCTTTCCCTTCTTTCTTCTCTGTTTCCATGACGTCCATCAAGTTTGGTGCTGTAGGAGAGGTTGTACCGCCTCCTAGTTCTGGAGAAAACTCAAACCAGAATTCAACTCCGGTCAACCCTACACCCACTGACTATGGGAACTACATCTCTATCCACAGAGTTGACTGAAGATAACTATCTTCAATGGTCTCAATCATTCCTTGTATTCATGGGCAGTAGGGGAAAGGAAGGATAGCTCACTGGAGAGATGTCTGCTCCAGAAAAGACTGATCCCAAGTACAAAACATGGAAACTGAATGATAATCTATTGAAAAGCTGGTTACTCAGCTCTATGACGAACATGACTCCCTTCTCCATGACATTACCAAAGATATTTGGGAGCACGCTGAAGATACTTATTCCAATGTTGACAACACCACTGAAATACTTGACATCGAGACTCGACTATAGTCCTTGAAGCAAGGAGACAAAGTTTGTCTGAGTATTACAATACTCTTTGTCATCTTTGGCTTTAGATTGATAAGTACCGATCCCCGGTGTGGTCATGTCCTGCAGATGCTGCACACTACAAAGAGCTGGTGGGAGAGACTCGTATAGTCCGGTTGTTGTTGGCACTGAATGATAACTTGGATGAAGCCCGAGGCAGGGTTATGAACGAAATGCCCCAGCCTGAGCTTCAAAAAGCATTTGCTGAGATTTGACAAGAAACCAACTGTCGTCGAGTGATGATGCCAACACTGCAGAGAGTTGCTGAGGAAAGTTCAGCCCTTGCAGCCAAAGGAAAAGACAGCCTCTTCTGTGATCATTGCAAACGTACTGGTCACAAAAAAGAAAAATGCTGGTTTATTGTTGGGATACCAGCAAATTGGAAATCAAAGGGATAACATTCTGGCAAGGCTCTCGCATCTGAAAAAACTGAAGAGGGCAGTAGCAACTCTTAGATTCTTTCTCAAAGGGACACATGGAGATTCTGGTAAATAGTTTTTCCATACATTCCTCATGATCGTGGGTCAAGTTCATAAAAACTGCTGTATGCAAAGCAAACTTGACCCACAATCTGTCAAGTGCATTTTTTTGGGATACTCGGCTCACAAGAAGGGATAAAAGTGCTATAGTCCTTATTCCAAGAAGCTATATCACACCATGGATGTTACATTAGTTGAAGCTGAGCCTTATTACTCCCATACATCGCTTCAGGGGGAGACTGTGAGTGAAGCTCCCTTATGGGAGATTATTGGTGAAAATACTCTGTTGCTGCACTAGAAACTAGTGAAACTACTGCTCTTGCACCAAAAATTGGTGAAAATGCTGCTGCTGTACCAGAAACTATTGCTGAATCAGTGCATACTTAAGTAGTTACTTTCCTAGATTAGTCTCCTTACTTAACTAGTTACCTTTCTTAGAGGTCTGCTATTAGCCTCTATATAGTGTGGTTTTTTTTCCTAATAATAAACTAGAATGAGAATTGTTCTCTCTGTATTATTAAATAATGTTGAACATTGAACTGGGCAATGAATTACAACTTAGGTTACCTATAACTTTTGAAAGTTTAAGGTTGTCAATGAGTGCGTATGATTAATTCAGTAAGCACTGAAAGATACTTGTTAATCTCTCTTTGTATTGTGCACAGGTCTGTTGTAGGCAGGATTATGACAAGTGGTTTTAAAGGAAAGCAGTCGGCGTTCTACGGTCATTTTTGTATTGATAAACTCAAACACCAAAAGCAGGTAAAAACTAATCTGCATTGCTTTTACTTTGTACTCAAACACTTGGTGCGGATATATGTATTTGAACTGTTTTTGTTATCATTGGTTACCTTTATGTTGCAGAGAACAGCCGTGTCAACTTCGCATTGCTCTCAGCCCAATACAATCGAGTATGAAATGGCTTTGGAATGGTGCTTACTACAGACAAAGATGCAAAAGACTTGGGATTGTATGCATAAGGTCGACTTTTGGATTGTTTACACAAATATCTTTTTCTTATAGTGAACGGATTATATTCACCAACTGACAATGACTTGTTGAACTTCAGCAACATGGTGAGGATCTGAGGAGACTTAAGCGTAGTCTTACATCATCAATACATAAGACGAATGCTGCAGTAGGAAAACAATGATTCTCAGGTGCCATCTTTGTTGAAAACAAATGAATATCCGCTTGGGGGGATGCATGCTGCAGTAGGAAGCCAATGATTCTCAGGTGCCATCTTTGTTTGTTGTAAATAATATGATATATGCCTTTTTAGTTTTTTTTTTTTTCCTGCTACTTGCAATTTCTACATGGAGGCCCAATTAGCTCTTAACTTTAGTGAGTCCATGTTCTCCCATCTTCTATGGGTAGCAAAAGGACTCTTCTCATGATCATTCTAGTTAATCGCTATCGAGAGGTCGAACCATGGCTAAGGTTTTATGGTATAACCATTACATTTATTGCGTTTGAATCGTTAGACAACAATGACTAGTAAGCTGAAGATTGATTACACTGGCAAAATCTTCCTTTCCTGGCCAGCAAACGATGCATCTCAACTTTGATGGGCATCCCCACTATGAGGCGCCCCAAGAAAACTATGTAGCATCTCTCCTTCGAGAGATGTCTAGTTGCCACTGGCTAGATTGAAACCTCACTTTCTCGTTAACACATCTACTGGCAAACTCATCCAAGATTCTATCAACTTTTGGATCCCATTTGGAAAAGCGAAAAAGCCAGGGCAACTAAACGATCAAACAAGAAGCACTAAGTGTAAGGGCAAACAACCAACAAGTTATCTTTGTTCCCCATAACACATGTGAACATTGCTTGGAACCCATCAAGGCATATTGATGCATGTCTAACTTCAGAAACTCCATATCGAGGCATAAGAGTGCCATCCCAATAGTAATCTTGATATCATGACAATTTATTAGGTGCTTTCAAGTTTAGGATGAGGCAAGATGTAGGAGAAAGACCAAACATATCTACCCTTAAGCTTATAACAAGTCGCCCAAGCGACTCAAATTTGGCAACATTACACTGACACAATGAGTGAATACTATCACCTCATCATTATAAGGTCTCGAAACAATATGAGCCTTCCTCTTGCCACCTTTAAATAATTTCATAGAAATTAAGAACAAAATCTATAAACTGTTGATCACAATATGAAAGCACATTGATTGTAACTAACTAACTAACTTTAGTTGGTTTATGGCTAAGTCGACACCAATTTGATTAGTTAATAGTTGTATGAATTTTTTTCTGTTCAATTAACTGAAATTCATTGGTTATTAACCTAATTGATTGACTCCGCCTTACCTCTACCCCTTAATTCTCATCGCGTGGCTTTGTAACTGAATGTTTGAGTTTATTTGAATCAAAGGCAAGTTGAGATACTTAGTAAGAATCAAAGTCAGTCTTAACCACACATGATGTCTAATATGACTAACATGTCTAATATGGTAAGAATGAACCAATTTGTGTGCCATAAAAATGTTATTATAAATCAACTTTAACAAAGGTTGATTGGCTTGGACTAACATGCTTTGGAAGAACATCCTTCGATCAATTAGTTCACTTTCCTTATGCATTTATAAGCCTCATTGCAACACAAAATCAACTTAAAGTTAGACATCCTAACAACTCAAGATCATGACTCTGGCCCAGATCCAGACTATGATCATGGCCTAAAACTAGGTTTTGATTCTGTTCCAGCCCTAGATTGTGATTCTGTTCGAGCATTGATTCATGATTAGCCATCTGAAAAACCAACTTCCACAGCTTGAACAATTATGATATGCAGCAATCTCCCTGCCAAGCAAAGGAACAGTGAACTATATAATGCTTCGTTGACCACCATAGTTTCAATATGCAAATTCATAGCATTAACTGAAGTGACAAGTAATGAATCAAACAAACTATACCGCCAATTAATGAATGAAACAAAAACTCCCATTTCTCATGACAGAGAAATTTTCAAGCTTCACTAACGTACCTACAGAAAAAGCAAGCAACTGATAGCTAGAAGCTCAACCCATGCCCGCCATTTACATCGAAATCAAGAACTCAAGGATTGCCAACCTGTAACAGAGCAACAACTTCTAAGGAACAACAAAATCCACCCTAAATTCGACAGAGCAGACAAAACCAGAACTGGGAAATGAACTAATCAACAAAATGGAAGTGAAAAAATCAGTGTCTTTCGGGGAACGCTCAATTCCAAACAATTGAACAACAGCATAAACCCTAGCAAAAACGATTCACCATCGAAACCCACCTCAGAAAGTGCAAAACAGCTCAAGAACTCCAACTGGGTCGATATCAATTCTGCAGGGAAGCTGCCAAAGTGAGCAAAAGCACACAAGGGAGAAGCAAGCAAGCAAGCACTAGGGTTTTGATTCTGAATTGGTGCAAGAACAAGGGAAGAAATGGAAAGGGGTTAAACGAGAATTCAAAAAAGAAATGAAGAATTGGCGGGTAATGGAAGGTTGAAGCTTGAAGGTTGAAGGAGAAGATCGGTAGAGAAATTGGGAAGAACTAAGAAGGGCAAAGGAAGAAGGGTGGGATTGGGAAATCAGAGAGAGCTAAGCTTTGGAGCTCAGGTTGATAACGGAAATATTTTGATTATGATTTCAAGGGTTCGGAGGGTAATTACGTCATTTCATGTTCACTCTTTTTTTCCCTATCAGGGTGTTTTTGGAATTTACTGCCTCGTGCTCTAATTTTTTTTTAACTTTCCAATTTTAACCATGGAGAAAAAAAAAATCCCGGGTAAAATACTTAATACGTCTCCATTCATGACTCCGCATTTGCTCCAGGTTAGTTTATTAGTTTAATATTATTATGGTCAACTCTGATTATTTTATCTGCTCTTCATTTGTTTTATAGAAGAGGATAATGTCGGCGGGTCGTCTGTTTGTTCGTTGACTCGAGATATAGTTACTGTTCTGATATTGGACCAAACAATTTACTGGTCACTTCAATTTCGTTGAGTTGTTATTACGGTCACTTATGTTTAAATTCGGTCAACTTGGTTATTTAAGTTTAGGTATTGTGCTGATGGGATCGCTTAGGTTCAAACTCAGTAAAAAAATCACGTCAATGTGTCGTGTCATCAAAATAATGGTGTACTCAGTTACTTGAGTTTGGGTCTTGTGTCACTTGATCATTTAAGTTTAAACTCGGTAAAAAGATTGTCATGTTACTTGATGTATCATACTAGAGTTTATATAAAACAAAGAATGGGCACTTCAGACTCATTTCTCTCTCTAAACTCTTCTTTTGCTCTCTCTTCTCTCTAACTCACAAACCCTTTTCCCTTTTTCATGGGTGCCGCCGGTGACTCTTTTCTAAGAGGCCGGCGGCAGCCCCTTTATATTTCCGTTTAGTTGTTTAGTTTTAAGACTCTCTTTTGTTTATATTTCTTGCTTTCTTCGGCTGCTTGCATCTTTTGTGGATGCTTTTTTCATCCTTTTTGGGTGCCTTTTCCATCCTTGTGATGCTTTTGTCTCAGATCTGAGATCTTCAGGTTCTGATGTTTGCTCGAGATACAATGGGAGCTCTTTCTGAGTTTGCTTCTTCTCTTCATTCTTGTTCATCTACCTCCTTGTTTCACCCTTTGTGTCGGGTTTTCGGAGATGTTGTGGTATCCAAAGTGAACCCGGATGCAGTTTGTTGAGTTTGGAGCAGAGACTATCCTTGGATCTTGCTTGTTCAGTCTTGTTGCTCTTTGTTTTCTCCTTGGCGGCTTGGATCTTTTTTCCGACCACGGTGTTGCTTCTCTCCGGTGGACTTCTGTAACATCCCCGCCCAACCAAACGGTTTGGAACTCGAGTTCGGGTGATTGAGGCATTGGAAACAGGGTTCTTGAGGTCCCATCGAAGTTCGGGACGTCCGAATTTGAGTTGGGTCGAGTTAAAACACTTTGGGGGTACTATTGATGACACGTGAGCCATGTGTCATGTTTTGAGTGTAACACCCGTTCCGAATCAACCCGAGTAAACCCGTGGTTGAGCCGGTCCTAGGTACTACCGAGTAAAAACAAGGGTAAAATCGGGAAAATGGCGGTGATCAAAAGACGGTAAAAACATGGAAGGCCTCCAAAGAAACGCGAAACTGAAATCCGAGTACAATCCAACCATCATAAATCCTCCAATCCAACATAAATCAGAAAGTACATGAAAACCCCCCAAAATCCCATAGTCAACTGAAATGAACAGGAAAGTTAACTCCGCGTAATCCCAGTCTTCACCTCATGGCTTCCGTCCAGAACTTCGCGAAATCAACCTCGAACTCAAACTCCTCAACCACCTCTACTAGCCACGAGATCCTGAAAGGGGAGAAGGGATCAATTTCCTATTGAAATTGAGTGAACCCACTGGGCCTACCTACACGTTGTCCTACTCTATGGAGCGGTCCCAACTCCGCACAAGACATCCAGCAATGGAACCAAACCCAACCCCCCTTTCCATATTTTAATTCCCTAATACAGTCTAGGTGATCACGTTGGTCAGTTCTTGTTCTCAAGCACAATTCATAACAATAGAATCACACAGAATTAATACATCAATCAACGGCACACACAGCATCATCACATGACATCCATCAACCAAGTCACTACCACAACCACAAGCACACAAACATTTACATTCATATTATCTAGGTGAGTTATTAGGCGCCAAGGAGTTATCCACACCACCACCGCCGGCCATCACATCCACCAGACGCATCCACTAGGGATCCTTCCACGAAGGAGAATACATTCCGACGCATCCATATAGGATCCTTCCACGAAGGAGAAATCAACCAACCTTGGCAACCCAGCCAAGGGATTCACCCCAGTGAATCGGACTCAATCACAACCAGTATTTCGGGTGGGGTAGTGTGGGCTCCTTCCAGTTCTATATTCATATTCGTATCACAACTCATACAATTCAGATTACTAATCAATCCATCCACACCATCTCATCATCACATAATTCCAACACAATCCAAATCATTCAACGCCTCCCACGGCACAAACAGTTCAAGAGTAAACGGCTAGCTCACCGGCCACCCCCACCTGCAAGTACAGGGGAAGCCATGTCATGAGTCGTAGGGTTACCCTCCTGTACATCCTTCATTGGACAGCCCCATATTGGCGGAACCGTCCACCTATCCATCGTGTAAGGGCGATCCCACATTGGCAGGACCACCCTCCTGCAATCCACAACTATCAACTCGGGCAGAACACAGTTACAACATCATATCTCAACCCTCCTACACTCGTTACTACCTCCAATCCATTAAGCATCAAGGTTAATATCTCCCCCATTCATGGCACATAACAAACAGCCCGCTATCATCACGCAATCCATCATATCGACAAGCATACAACAACGACCAACTTTCACAATTGTACAACAATTAATCACATAATAAAATCCCCTTTTTACTCTCTTCCAATTCATGCAATAACCTAATCCCATCTAAGTCAAAATTGAAACTCCTCACATCATCCAAACTACCTACACAACGCTAAGCCCTCACCTGGAGAAGATGACGAGACTCTAAAATGACTCCGAAACCCGAACGGCCAAGTTCTACAACTCCAAAGTCGTAGCTCCTCTCCTCCTCACTGACAGCAGCCTACTCCGACCCAGCCAGAACTACGACCAGCGATCTCTTCCTCTCGCCGACACGAACGCGTAGCAAGAAACGGATCGTCAATCGGAGCTCTACAACTCCCGGAATCAAGGATTGACCCAAATGGGTTTTTGGTTTCCTTCAAGTACGGGTTTGGAGAAAGTTGGAGAAAATGGAAAGGTGAAGAGGTTTGGGAAAGATGGAAAAAGTGGAAGAGTGAAGAACCCCTCAAATCTGAGTTTTTTTAACACTCAAGCATGACACATGCACTCAAAGCATGACACATGCACTCAAAACATGACACATGGCTCACGTGTCATCAATAGCACCCCCAAAGTGTTTTAACTCGACCCAACTCAAATTCGGACGTCCCGAACTTCGATGGGACCTCAAGAACCCTGTTTCCAATGCCTCAATCACCCGAACTCGAGTTCCAAACCGTTTGGTTGGGCGGGGACGTTACAAGTCTCCACAACTTCAAGGATTTCGTCCCCGAAATCATCCCCAACTCCTCCTAGCGACACGATTTGGAAAGTACCGCAAGAATTGCAGCAATCCAAGCATCCTATTAACCCCCAAAATCCCTAACGACGATCTAACAACCCTCCTTCAAACCACCCAACATTCCTACACCAACTCCCCACACTAGGCCATCACCAAACACTCCCTAGACCCCCTCGAGACCCTCACCACAACAAGCAACCACAAGAACACACATCAAGGGACGTAAAAACCTGAAGCATAAGCTTCCACTAATTCCGGATACCGCCGCCTCATATCCTCCTCGGTCTCCCAAGTAGCCGACTCACTCTCGTGGTTCCTCCATACCACCTTGAGCTGCGGAATCTGCTTATTCCTCAAAACCCGAACTTGCCTATCCACTATGGCAACCGGCTTCTCCTCATAAGTCAAATCTCGCTCGATCTCCACTTCCTCCGGCTGAATCACATGTGCAGGGTCTCCATGATACTGCTTAAGCATACTCACATGAAACACGTTGTGCATCATTTCTAACTCCTTCGGCAGTGCCAGCACATACGCCACCGGACCCGACTTAGCTAGAATCTCATAAGGACCAATGTATCGAGGTGCCAACTTTCCTTTCCTACCAAAACGCATCAGCCCCTTCCATGGCGACACCTTCAAAAATACCTTCTCCCCAACATCAAAACTCAGCTCTCTTGTTCGACCATCTGCATACGCCTTTTGCCTATCCTGGGCCGCTCTCAACCTATCCTTAATTACCTTAATACGATCAGCCGTCTCTTGTACAACTTGAGGACCCGACAACACTCTCGCACCTTCTTCATCCCAACACAAAGGCGTCCTACACTTCCTCCCATACAAAGCCTCAAAAGGAGCGGACTTCAAACTACTATGATATGAGTTATTGTAGGCGAACTCAACCAAAGGTAACAATTCCGTCCATGGAGTTTGGAATTCCATCGCACAACTCCTCAATAATTCCTCCAAAGTCAGAATCGTCCTCTCCGATTGCCCATCCGTCTGGGGATGATATGCCGTTGAGAATTTCAGCTTAGTTCCCAACGCCGTATGCAGCCCCTCCCAAAAGTGAGATGTGAAACTCGGATCACGATCAGAGACGATGGACTGAGGAACCCCATGCAACCTTACTACTTCCTTTATATACAGCTTGGCCAACTCCTCCACATTTGGCTTAAACCGAATGGGTATGAAATGAGCAACTTTTGTCAAACGATCGACTATTACCCACACGGCATCCTTCCCCTCTTTGGTTGGCGGAAAACCCGACACGAAGTCCATGGTGATGTCCACGAACTTCCACTCCGGAATTGGTAGAGACTGGAGTAACCCACCCGGAGCTCTATGCTCCGCCTTCGTCTTCTGACAAACCAGACAAGTCGCCACAAAACGTGCCACGTCCTTCTTCATCCCCGGCCACCAAAAACTCAACTTCAGGTCATTGTACATCTTAGTCATTCCGGGGTGCATAGCATACATCGAAGAGTGGGCCTCCTCTAATATCCCCCTCCTCAACTCCTCCATCTCCGGCACACACACTCGACCCTTGCGCCTCAGCAACCCTCCAACTACCTCAAACCCATTATCCAAGCCCTTTTCAACTTCCCCTCGAATAGCCACTAAAGTAACATCCTTGAGTTGCTCCTCACCAATCCTATCATTCAGCATGGGTCGGATACTAAGCTTAGCAAGCAAACTTCCCACATCATTCATCTGCATTTTCACTCTCAACGCCCTAAGATCAACTAACTCTTTCCGACTCAATGCATCTGCAACCACATTAGCCTTACCGGGATGGTAGTCAATGGTGCAGTCATAGTCCTTCAAGAGCTCCATCCAACGCCGTTGCCTACCATTCAGCTCCTTCTGATCCATAAGGTGCTTAAGGCTCTTATGGTCGGTCATGATCTTAAACGTCTCACCATACAGATAGTGCCTCCACAACTTCAAGGCGAACACCACTGCGGCTAACTCCAAGTCGTGGGTCGGATAGTTCACCTCATGCACTCTATGCTGACGTGAGGCATAAGCAACAACCTTCCCATTCTGCATCAGCACACACCCCAACCCTTGCAGTGAAGCATCACTAAATACCACATATTCGCCACCTTCCACCGGCAGGGTCAACACCGGAGCTGAAGTCAACCGCTTCTTCAACTCCTCGAAGCTTTTCTGGCACGCCTCACTCCACTCATACTTTGACTCCTTCCTCAACAACTTATGTAAAGGGGAGGCTATAGTGGAGAATCCCTCGACAAACCTTCGATAATAACCAGCCAAACCCAAGAAGCTCCTTAGTTGCGACACATCCTTAGGTGGGGACCAGTTAACCACCGCTTCAATCTTCTTCGGGTCAACCTCCACACCTCTCTTAGAGACCACATGTCCAAGAAACAACACCTCTTCCAACCAAAAGGCACACTTCGAGAACTTGGCAAAAAGTTGCTGCCCCTCAACTTGTGGAAAACAATCCTCAAATGCTCCGCATGCTCCTTCTCATTCTTGGAATAGATGAGAATATCATCGATGAACACTATCACGAACTTATCCAAATATTCGTGGAAGACCTTGTTCATGAGAGCCATGAACGCGGCAGGAGCATTGGTGAGACCAAACGGCATCACCAGAAACTCATAGTGTCCATAGCGGGTCCTAAAGGCTGTCATTGGCACCGATCTTTCCTCCACCTTCAACTGGTGATAACCCGACCTCAAGTCTATCTTCGAGAACACTTCAGCCCCTTGCAATTGATCGAAGAGATCGTCTATCCTTGGAAGTGGGTAACGATTCTTGACCGTCGCCTTGTTCAACCGCCTATAGTCAATACACATCCGCATCGACCCATCCTTCTTCTTCACAAACAACACCGGTGCCCCCCACGGTGATACACTTGGGCGGATGAACCCCTTATCCAAGAGTTCCTGCAATTGCTCCTTCAACTCCTTTAATTCGCCGGTGCCATGCGATAAGGTGGAATAGAGATTGGAGCAGTCCCAGGGACCAACTCTATATTGAACTCCACCTCACGCTCGATCGGTGCCCCAGGTAATTCCTCAAACACATCAGCAAACTCCCGAGCTACTGGCACCTTTCCCAACTCCTCCTTCTGCTCAACCGATACCTGAACCAACAGAGCCTCACACCCCTCTCGGACCAAAGAGAAAGCTTGCATTGCTGAAATTAATCCCATAGGTGCTGTCTCCCTCTTTCTAACACCCTTGAACACCACCAGGCCAACACCTTCCACCTGAAGCAACACTTCCTTCTTCCGACAATCAAGCAACGCCCCATGTCTAGCCAACCAATCCATTCCTAGGATAACGTCGAATTCGTTGAAAGGGAGCACCACCAACTCCGCCAAAAACTCTACACCTCCCACTAACACCTTACAACCCCTACACACACGATCTACTCGGACCGACGTCCCCAAAGGAGTTCTGACACGCCAACTACCCGCCTAGACTACCAGCTACGACACCCAAGCTACTCAAACATTTCTCAGACACAAAGAATGGGTAGAACCCGAATCAAACAAAGCGTAAGCGGAAAGACCTGAGATAGAGATCATACCGGTTACCACGTCATTAGCATTCTCTGCCGCACCCCTGGTGAGAGCATACAGCCGCCCTTGGTCTCCCCCAGTTCCCACAGGCATGGCATTAGCACCCGTTCCTCGGCCAGCACTCGCAGCCCCTCGTCCCATACTGCCGCCACCTCCGCCTCCATAGCTCCTAGACGGAGCTCTAGGCCCCTGCACCGATCCCACAGACTGAGTTGGTGCAGTACCCCTCCTCGGGCAGACGTTGCTCTTATGGCCCGGCTGTCCACAAGTGTAGCAGGTCACCGGAGCTGACCTTAGCATAAGACACTCCCCGACATGTGGCTTCTTACAGATACCACACATCGGCAACCCTCCCGATGCTCCGCTCCTACTCACCAGTCCCGACCTACGGCAGGTAGCACTCACGTGACCCGGGAGCCCACAGGTATAGCAAACTTTCACACCCCTCGGTGGGGCAGACTGCGCACCTCGGAATCCAGAATAAGATGTCTGGGCCCTCTTAGCCGGATGACTATTAGTGACTGAAGGAGAAGGCTGAGCCGACGCCTTTCTCTTCTTCTCTTCCTTCTTCTTGTTCTCCAACCTCTCCCTCTGGAGTGCCGCCGCCTTAAACGGCCACCAAACTCCCCATATCAGCGGTGGTGACTCCCTCCTGAATCTCCGCCCTCAACCCATTCATGAACTTACTGATGAGCTTCTTTTCTCGGTTAGTCCACTCGTCATACCACTTAGAGAGAGAGGTAAACTCTATGTAGTATGCGAGAACAGACTTCTCACCTTGCTCCAAGCTCATGAATTCCTTGGCCTTCTCCTCGCGCCAAAGGTCAGGACAGAACTGATCGCGAAATACCTCAACAAACTCATCCAGCTCCATCTCTGGCGGAACTACCCGACTCTGCAGCATCGACTTCCACCAATTCAGAGCATGACCTTTAAACAGAAAGGTCATTGCCTGCACCTTCAGCCCCTCCCCAAGTCCCATCTGTAGGAACTTGTACTCACATTCCTGAAGTCACTGCTCGGCCACCTCAGGATCGGCCACTTCCCCATTAAACTCTCCAAAGTTCCACCCCTTCAACAGACTCGGTTGGAATCTGAGGGCTCCTTCTCTAAACCCTGAGTTCCCGGTGGACCTACTTCCCCTTGCTTGACTGGATTCACTACAGAGGACATTAAACATTTCAGTTGACTGCTCATAATCAAATTTTTCCAAACAGTTTTCTTTCAAAACCATTCCCCAACCCGATTAAAACGATTGCAAAAACCCCTAGAAAGTTGGTCCCGTGCCGATGCTCATCTCTTCTCCCTATGAGGTTAATTACTCCTCTAGAAGAAGAGACAATTCACCCACACAGCAGCAACTAACCAGGCTCTGATACCATTTGTAATACCCGTTCCGAATCAACCCGAGTAAACTCGTGGTTGAGCCGGTCCTAGGTACTACCGAGTAAAAACAAGGGTAAAACCGGGAAAATGGCGGTGATCAAAAGACGGTAAAAACATGGAAGGCCTCCAAAGAAACGCGAAACTGAAATCCGAGTACAATCCAACCATCATAAATCCTCCAATCCAACATAAATCAGAAAGTACATGAAAACCCCCCAAAATCCCATAGTCAACTGAAATGAACAGGAAAGTCAACTCCGCGTAATCCCAGTCTTCACCTCATGGCTTCCGTCCAGAACTTCGCGAAATCAACCTCGAACTCAAACTCCTCAGCCACCTCTACTAGCCACGAGATCCTGAAAGGGGAGAAGGGATCAATTTCCTATTGAAATTGAGTGAACCCACTGGGCCTACCTACACGTTGTCCTACTCTATGGAGCGGTCCCAACTCCGCACAAGACATCCAGCAATGGAACCAAACCCAACCCCCCTTTCCATATTTTAATTCCCTAATACAGTCTAGGTGATCACGTTGGTCAGTTCTTGTTCTCAAGCACAATTCATAACAATAGAATCACACAGAATTAATACATCAATCCACGGCACACACAGCATCATCACATGACATCCATCAACCAAGTCACTACCACAACCACAAGCACACAAACATTTACATTCATATTATCTAGGTGAGTTATTAGGCGCCAAGGAGTTATCCACACCACCACCGCCGGCCATCACATCCACCAGACGCATCCACTAGGGATCCTTCCACGAAGGAGAATACATTCTGACGCATCCATATAGGATCCTTCCACGAAGGAGAAATCAACCAACCTTGGCAACCCAGCCAAGGGATTCACCCCAGTGAATCGGACTCAATCACAACCAGTATTTCGGGTGGGGTAGTGTGGGCTCCTTCCAGTTCTATATTCATATTCGTATCACAACTCATACAATTCAGATTACTAATCAATCCATCCACACCATCTCATCATCACATAATTCCAACACAATCCAAATCATTCAACGCCTCCCACGGCACAAACAGTTCAAGGGTAAACGGCTAGCTCACCGGCCACCCCCACCTGCAAGTACAGGGGAAGCCATGTCATGAGTCGTAGGGTTACCCTCCTGTACATCCTTCATTGGACAGCCCCATATTGGCGGAACCGTCCACCTATCCATCGTGTAAGGGCGATCCCACATTGGCAGGACCACCCTCCTGCAATCCACAACTATCAACTCGGGCAGAACACAGTTACAACATCATATCCCAACCCTCCTACACTCGTTACTACCTCCAATCCATTAAGCATCAAGGTTAATATCTCCCCCATTCATGGCACATAACAAACAGCCCGCTATCATCACGCAATCCATCATATCGACAAGCATACAACAACGACCAACTTTCACAATTGTACAACAATTAATCACATAATAAAATCCCCTTTTTACTCTCTTCCAATTCATGCAATAACCTAATCTCATCTAAGTCAAAATTGAAACTCCTCACATCATCCAAACTACCTACACAACGCTAAACCCTCACCTGGAGAAGATGACGAGACTCTAAAATGACTCCCGAAACCCGAACGGCCAAGTTCTACAACTCCAAAGTCGTAGCTCCTCTCCTCCTCACTGACAGCAGCCTACTCCGACCCAGCCAGAACTACGACCAGCGATCTCTTCCTCTCGCCGACACGAACGCGTAGCAAGAAACGGATCGTCAATCGGAGCTCTACAACTCCCGGAATCAAGGATTGACCCAAATGAGTTTTTGGTTTCCTTCAAGTACGGGTTTGGAGAAAGTTGGAGAAAATGGAAAGGTGAAGAGGTTTGGGGAAAGATGGAAAAAGTGGAAGAGTGAAGAACCCCTCAAATCTGAGTTTTTTTAACACTCAAGCATGACACATGCACTCAAAGCATGACACATGCACTCAAAACATGACACATGGCTCACGTGTCATCAATAGCACCCCCAAAGTGTTTTAACTCGACCCAACTCAAATTCGGACGTCCCGAACTTCGATGGGACCTCAAGAACCCTGTTTCCAATGCCTCAATCACCCGAACTCGAGTTCCAAACCATTTGGTTGGGCGGGGACGTTACATTGAGTGCATGTGTCATGCTTTGAGTGCATGTGTCATGCTTGAGTGTTAAAAACTCAGATTTGAGGGGTTCTTCACTCTTCCACTTTTTCCATCTTTCCTCAAACCTCTTCACCTTTCCATTTTCTCCAACTTTCTCCAAACCCGTACTTGAAGGAAACCAAAAACCCATTTGGGTCAATCCTTGATTCCGGGAGTTGTAGAGCTCCGATTGACGATCCGTTTCTTGCTACGCGTTCGTGTCGGCGAGAGGAAGAGATCGCTGGTCGTAGTTCTGGCTGGGTCGGAGTAGGCTGCTGTCAGTGAGGAGGAGAGGAGCTACGACTTTGGAGTTGTAGAACTTGGCCGTTCGGGTTTCGGGAGTCATTTTAGAGTCTCGTCATCTTCTCCAGGTGAGGGCTTAGGTTGTGTAGGTAGTTTGGATGATGTGAGGAGTTTCAATTTTGACTTAGATGGGATTAGGTTATTGCATGAATTGGAAGAGAGTAAAAGGGATTTTGTTATGTGATTAATTGTTGTACATTTGTGAAAGTTGGTCGTTGTTGTATGCTTGTCGATATGATGGATTGCGTGATGATAGCGGGCTGTTTGTTATGTGCCATGAATGGGGGAGATATTAACCTTGATGCTTAATGGATTGGAGGTAGTAACGAGTGTAGGAGGGTTGGGATATGATGTTGTAACTGTGTTCTGCCCGAGTTGATAGTTGTAGATTGCAGGAGGGTGGTCCTGCCAGTGTGGGATCGCCCTTACACGATGGATAGGTGGACGGTTCCGCCAATATGGGGCTGTCCAATGAAGGATGTACAGGAGGGTAACCCTACGACTCATGACATGGCTTCCCCTGTACTTGCAGGTGGGGGTGGCCGGTGAGCTAGCCGTTTACCCTTGAACTGTTTGTGCCGTGGGAGGCGTTGAATGATTTGGATTGTGTTGGAATTATGTGATGATGAGATGGTGTGGATGGATTGATTAGTAATCTGAATTGTATGAGTTGTGATACGAATATGAATATAGAACTGGAAGGAGCCCACACTACCCCACCCGAAATACTGGTTGCGATTGAGTCCGATTCACTGGGGTGAATCCCTTGGCTGGGTTGCCAAGGTTGGTTGATTTCTCCTTCGTGGAAGGATCCTATATGGATGCGTCGGAATGTATTCTCCTTCGTGGAAGGATCCCTAGTGGATGCGTCTGGTTGATGTGATGGCCGGCGGTGGTGGTGTGGATAACTCCTTGGCGCCTAATAACTCACCTAGATAATATAAATGTGAATGTTTGTGTGCTTGTGGTTGTGGTAGTGACTTGGTTGATGGATGTGATGTGATGATGCTGTGTGTGCCGTGGATTGATGTATTAATTCTGTGTGATTCTATTGTTATGAATTGTGCTTGAGAACAAGAACTGACCAACGTGATCACCTAGACTGTATTAGGGAATTAAAATATGGAAAGGGGGGTTGGGTTTGGTTCCATTGCTGGATGTCTTGTGCGGAGTTGGGACCGCTCCATAGAGTAGGACAACGTGTAGTAGGCCGAGTGGGTTCACTCAATTTCAATAGGAAATTGATCCCTTCTCCCCTTTCAGGATCTCGTGGCTAGTAGAGGTGGCTGAGGAGTTTGAGTTCGAGGTTGATTTCGCGAAGTTCTGGACGGAAGCCATGAGGTGAAGACTGGGATTACGCGGAGTTGACTTTTCTGTTCATTTCAGTTGACTATGGGGTTTTGGGGGTTTTCATGTACTTTCTGATTTATGTTGGATTGGAGGATTTATGATGGTTTGGATTGTACTCGGATTTCAGTTTCGCGTTTCTTTGGAGGCCTTCCATGTTTTTACCGTCTTTTGATCACCGCCAATTTCCCTGTTTTACCCTTGTTTTTACTCGGTAGTACCTAGGACCGGCTCAACCACGGGTTTACTCGGGTTGATTCGGAACGGGTGTTACAAGTTCTTTGGCCGGAGCTCTGTTTCAGCCAGCTGAAGATGAAGATGGGAGCATAAAGACGGCGGCCACTTTCATGGAGATGTGTATTATGGTTTAGTTTGTTGATTTGGGCTATTATCTTTTAGCTTAAATGGGCTTTCTAATTTCTCTAATGTACTATGTCTTTCTTTGGGCCTTTGGCCTTAAACATTGTATCTTTTCATCAGTTATAATATAACTGGTTACTAAAAAAAAAAATACTAGAGTTTTATATTCTAACTCTAGCCACACCACTTAATCAAGAGCTTACACAAAACCAACTTGATTCAGGTGACCCGATGTTAACCCCTCAACCCCTTTGTCTTCTTCACCTTCTTCTTCTTGAACTGTCTTCCATCGATTTTCTTTCATTCTCTTGAACAAAATCTCCAAATCATCCATAATTTTGTATCATCAAAACAATATCATGGTTAGGAGATGAAGCTCACACATGATTTGTCTGTTTCTCCAACCTCAATCAATCTCTTGTTGGCAATCAAACATGAAAGGACCTTTGTGATGCTCGAGATGTCCTTGTTGTCAGAATTTAGGTTGTGCTCCAGCACTTTGAAGTCATGGTTGACATTGTTGGTTCCTTCATCATAGGTCCACAATAGAACTTGTTAGTTGAACATTTTTCATTGTTGACGAACTCGTAGGCCAGGAAGACTTCGTTAAGAATCACATTGATTTACTCGTCGTTGAACTTTAGCTAAGGTTTAACTGCCACCATGAGAGCTGTGATTTCATCCTTATTAAGCTCCATGTCGATATTTTGAAGATCCTCTTAACTTTCTCTTATTTGTTCCTTCTGGTGGTCATTTTTTAAATCTGGGATGTAGTTGATTTTTAGGGCACTTAAGGCTTAAAAGGAGGATAGGAGAGTTTGTCACAAGAGAATATGGAATATAAAAAATGAAATTTTTTGTTCATGTGAATATCACAAATTACTATATTTGAATTAACTTTCTTTTCTTTCCTCCACAAAGGTATACACAAGATCAAAGAAGCTTGAAGTTCAAGAAACCTTTACAAATGTGATGTTTAGGATATAGGAGAGGAGAAATCAGAGTTGAAAGAAGAGATATTGGAGCTGAGTTGATTTTTAGTTAACAAAACTATATTAATTTTGGATAAATACTCAGTTAGGTGGTTTGGTTGGTGTGAAAATATAAAACTTCAATATTTGTGTTGTGCTATGTGTCAATTTTTACAAAAATTGTCATAAAATTAGTCAAAGTGACTGAGTTGACATAAGGCTTAAAGTTAGGGAACTGAATTGGCCAAATTTAAATTTAAGTGACTACAATGAGATAATTTCCAAACTTAGTTGACCACGGAAAGATTTGGTGAAGCATGCCATAACTAGAGGAGAAATTTCCATTAATGACCCATGTTTCCATTCATGGAAGATAGCAATATGGGAAACCAAAACGATTCACGGTCCCTGGGTATGAATTTTATTTTATTAGCCCACTTGATTTAGTACGGGTTCAGATCTGTGCCCAAACTTTAAAATTTGGAATCGGGTCCAATCTAAAATGGAGGGGCAAAATTGTCTATTCATAAAAAATAAAATAAAACCCTAATGACCAATTTTTCTTTTGTCGTCCCTTGTTTCAATTGCTGGTCTTGGCATATCTTTCGTCGTCCTCTTTTTCTCCAATTTCCTCAACCCGCTCAAAGTCCGCAACCACGTTGGATCTCCCTCCTCTTCCAGTTGTAGCTTGATCGATGGCGTCGATATGTGGCTCGTCAATGGCCTGGTCGCCGCCTTCTTCGCATCCTTGGACAGATGCTCCTGCATCAAGATCGCCACTGTCGATGAGGGTAACGGTGATGCCCCTTTGATAATTGAACGACAGCATAAACCCTAGCAAAAACGATTCACCATCGAAACCCACCTCGGAAAGTGCAAAACAGCTCAAGAACTCCAACTGGGTCGATATCAATTCTGCAGGGAAGCTGCCAAAGTGAGCAAAAGCACACAAGGGAGAAGCAAGCAAGCAAGCACTAGGGTTTTGATTCTGAATTGGTGCAAGAACAAGGGAAGAAATGGAAAGGGGTTAAACGAGAATTCAAAAAAGAAATGAAGAATTGGCGGGTAATGGAAGGTTGAAGGTTGAAGGAGAAGATCGGTAGAGAAATTGGGAAGAACTAAGAAGGGCAAAGGAAGAAGGGTGGGATTGGGAAATCAGAGAGAGCTAAGCTTTGGAGCTCAGGGTTGATAACGGAAATATTTGATTACGATTTCAAGGGTTCGGAGGGTAATTACGTCATTTCATGTTCACTCTTTTTTTCCCCTATCAGGGTGTTTTTGGAATTTACTGCCTCGTGCTCTAATTTTTTTTTTACTTTCCAATTTTAACCATGGAGAAAAAAGTCGGGTAAAATACTTAATACATCTCGAAAAGGTAAAATGGGTTGCAAACTCGTCCTAAAATTTTAATTCGTTACAAAGTGATCATATTACTATAAAATGAGTTATAAAATAGTCCTAATGATGTAATCGATGTACTTTTACAACCATTTTGCCATGTCACTATTAACATGTCATCGAGAATATATAATTTAAAATTTATCTTCAACTGATTCAAAACTAAAATTAAATCAATCTAACTCACTAGATTTGGGTTTTGAACCAAAATTTATCCATACTTACCTAGCGACGGTGCTTCTCTTTGATCTAATTCCCCATAATTTCCTTTCATTTACTTACTTGATTTAATTATAGTTGTTTGATGAACCAAAATCAAACTCGTTTAATGCATTAGACGTCAAAAAACTGGTTGAGTATTAGCCTCGAGACGACCTCATGGAATGCGACCTTACACATTGATAACCTCTGTAGAAGTTAGTTGTGTGTCACTATTATTGTTCGAGAGTCTGCAAAACCGAAACAACTAGTTGAAGGCGGCTGCAACCGTAAATTCAACGGTAGTTTTCTATATTAGAGGCTCACAGTCCTTATACAAAAACTTAGAAGCAACAAGAGAAATATCTAAACAACTTACAAGGAGATACAATTGGACGAAAACACCAACTCGTTCCCAAGATTAAACTTCATTGGTAAATTAGTTACAAAATAGTAAAGTGACCAAAAGGTTACTTGCCTAAAATTCCAGTGACCAAAATGTTATTAACCCAAATCAAGGACTATTTCTTTCGCGGTTCTAAACTAGGGGAATAAGATTGCGTAGCACTGGTCACTGATTCCGCCGCGCTCCAAAACCCCGCCGCCGCCGTCTTGCTCATTCCCGCCGTCCCTTCCCCTCCGTCAAAAAAATCTATAATGCTTCAACGGATTGTTCCAAATACTTTCCATTCTTTCGCAGCAGCTTCGGATTTCTCCTCACTCAAGCCTTCTTTCTTTCCTCCGTCCACCGCTCAATCTCTCGCAATGGACAAGTTCCCGCTTCACTCTTCCTTTGCTTCTACTCCGTTGTCGCTGCAAAACCAGTCTCACCCTCGTCAAAATCAAGTCACTCGAGCTTCCCAGGACAGTATTACTTCTACTATAGGTAAGGTGTTCGTAAAGGGGATTATTATTGGTTAAATTGAAGGAAAAAGCTGCTTACTTTAATTGGTTTTTTAGGGGTGATGAAGTTGTGGCTGTTCATGGTGTGTCTGAGACTGTGGTGGGTGTTCTAGGAGGTGGTCAATTGGGGCGGATGCTGTGCCAATCAGGGTCGGAGATGGTAATCAAAGTTATAGTTTTGGACCCTCTTGAGGGCTGCCCTGCTAGTTCTGTTGCTCATGATCATATGGTTGGAAGTTTTGATGATAGTGCTACGGTTGAGGAATTCGCTAAGAGGTTCGAATTGTTGACATGGGAATGCAGAGTTTGTTTAGTGAATGTTTTGAGTTGTGTTTTTGAATGCTTGTTTTCATTGTTGGTTGGTTAGCTAGATGTGGAGTGTTGACTGTTGAAATTGAGCATGTTGATGTTGCTACTATGGAGAGGCTTGGCAGCAAGGTGTTGACTGCCAACCGAAAGCCTCTACTATTCGAATCATACAAGTATACCTTCTTCTTCTCTTTGTTTGGATTGCCTTCTTGAGTTGGCTTTTAGTTGTTTAGCTTTCTGCAGATTTCGTTATCTTGATGTTCGAAAGAGCTGTGACCTCAAAGTTCAGTCTTTGTTCATGTTGTTTTGTTTTGTCATTGGTGTAAACAATGATATCTTAGCATCAAACAATGGGCGATTTCCCCGTGTTGATAACAGTTTAAACGGCATAATCTTAGCACCAAACTTGTGATGCGTTCTGTGCTTCTGTTAGCAATATGCTTATCTTGTCTGAAACCATATCACAGGACAAATATCTTCAGAAGGTTCATTTCTCTCGACATGGGATTCCGCTACCTGAGTTTATGCAGGTTGGTTAACAAATTAGAATTGCTTATTGTTTTCGGAAAATTTCTTATTTCTGAGCAGCCATTATCTGCCACCATCGTTGAATCTTCTAATTAGGTGTTGTGACTGGCAGATAGATGACCTAGAAGGTGCCAAGAGAGCAGGCGATCTGTTTGCCTATCCTCTAATGATTAAAAGCAAAAGGTTAGCATATGATGGACGTGGAAATGCTGTAGCTAAGAGTGAGGAGGAGCTTTCTTCTGCTGTGGAATGTAAGGTTCATAGCTAACAGTAGAATTATTGTTATTCAGAAATGTCCTATTCCTTTTACACAAACTTCTCTGTTCTTAGAATTTGTGTTTTTTCTTCAGCCCTTGGAGGATTTCATCGTGGGTTGTACGTTGAGAAATGGGCACCCTTTGTCAAAGAGTTAGCTGTAATCGTAGCAAGAGGCAGAGACAATTCTATAGTGTGCTATCCTGTGGTTGAAACTATTCACAAGTAAGTTCTATATCAAGCTTTGTCTAATTCCAGTTGTGTTGATTGATAGTCTAGTTGTCTTGGCAGCTAAAAGTTGTTGAGGATTGCAATTTACATCTCACGAAACAGGTTTCCAATCAGTTCCGTCTAACTGACTCAGTTCGTCTTTCAGGGAAAACATATGCCATATAGTGAAGGCACCTGCCGTTGTACCATGGAAAATTAGGCAGCTGGCTACTGATGTTGCACGTAAAGCTGTTAGTTCTCTGGAAGGTGCTGGTGTTTTTGCAGTTGAGCTGTTTTTGACAAGTGATGGCCAGGTTGAACTTTAGTCCCTATTATATTAACCACCAACCGTCTAGTTTTCGTTCCTGTTAATACCGCCTCTGACTGTTCTTAATTTTCTTCCTTTTGACAGATTCTTCTAAATGAAGTAGCACCTAGACCTCATAACAGTGGTCACCACACAATTGAAGCTTGCTATACCTCACAATTTGAGCAACATTTACGGGCTGTTCTGGGACTTCCTCTTGGCGATCCATCAATGAAGACTCCAGCTGCAATAATGTACAATCTACTGGGTGAAGAGGAGGTAACCCGTTGATCTTTGCTACACTTTGCACTTTTACAATTCACACGCTGAATTTACTTGAAATCCAAAAGTTCTTCAATGCTGTAAAAACTCTATATATGAAGATACAGCAAATGGTTGACCTTGTGTAGGGAGATCGAGGTTTCTACTTGGCTCACCAGCTGATTGGAAAGGCATTGACTATACCAGGAGCTAACGTTCATTGGTATGACAAGCCAGGTTAGTCGTTGCTGCGCTTCTAATTTGTACTTCCGTACTCTTTCTTTCCTTCCTCAATCTTCATCTGTTACAATTGCTACAGAAATGCGAAAGCAACGCAAAATGGGTCATGTCACTATAGTTGGCCCTTCAATGGGAACAGTTGAAGCTCGGATGAATTCTATGTTGAAGGAGCAAGGTTCCGATGATCAATCTGTGGGTAAGTTCATATAGGAGATTCAAGCCACTTGAGACTATTTGATCCATCAGTGTGATTCAATTTTTTTTATAGAAAATGCTAACATTAGCAGTGATGCAAGTAATTAAACTGGATACTGGTGTGCCGTAGTCCAGGATAGTGGAACTCTGTCTAGCAATTGATGAAGGTTTCTTAATTTGTGAACAGCTATAACTCCGCGTGTTGGGATCATTATGGGCTCTGATTCAGACCTTCCAGTAATGAAGGATGCTTCGAGAATTTTGACCATGTTTGGTGTTCCGCATGAGGTTAATCTTTGAAGAGTTAGAGTTTGCTTCTGGATTTTGATTTTGAGCTTCAAATTTTGATACCATATAACTTACAGCAGCTAACAAATGTGATCTTCAGGTCAGAATAGTATCAGCACATCGAACTCCAGAGCTGATGTGCTCTTATGCCTCATCTGCTCGGGACAAAGGTCTTCAGTTGATCATTGCTGGTGCTGGTGGTGCAGCCCATTTGCCAGGCTAGTTATACACGCACTCGACATTTTGTAATGACGTTTTGCGACGTTAAATCTCCTGCTTTCTTTCCTCAATCTTTCTTCGGTTTTGACCTACAGGAATGGTGGCTTCACTAACACCACTCCCTGTTATCGGTGTCCCAGTGCGTTCTTCTTCTCTTGACGGAATGGATTCACTCCTATCGATTGTGCAGGTACATACTGCTGGTTTCCTTTATTTTCTTCCTGTGAAAGCTTCATTGTGACATAATTTGAAATCACCACAGATGCCAAGAGGTGTACCGGTTGCAACTGTCGCGATAAACAACGCCACAAATGCAGGTCTCCTGGCTGTCAGGATCTTGGGGGCTGGCGATCCCGATCTATTAGCCAGGTTATTTCTCCATTCCTTTAGCTAATGATCAGACCATATTTTGAGCAACATTGATAACAAAGGGCGTTTCGTTCTCTGCAGGATGAGCCAGTATCAAGACGACACTAGAAATGAAGTCCTGAAGAAAGCCGAAAAGCTGGAGAGTGAAGGCTGGGAATCCTACTTGAATCCCTGAGACGGCCATGATCACGTTCCCTTCTACCTTGTAGGCCACCGTTGCCAGTGATGAGATAGAAAGGCCAACTCTGTCTTGCTCGATGTCAGAAACCGTGTTCAATCATCGGCACGCTTCAGCTTAAGCCGATATCATTATAGATGTGCCTGCAAGTCTGCAATCAACCCAGAAAAGGAAAAACAGAGAGCTGGTAAATTGGTTGAGGCTATAATGTTGATCCTTTTTGCAGTACGTGAAGCAGAGAATTAAGCTCCTGTTATTCATTAGAATTTGACCAGCTGATGGTCGCAAGCACAAATCGATGTTCTTGACTGTGTTATCATCACTAATTAATAATTATACGCTTTACTCATTTACGGATTTACCTATACTTCTACACAGTGCAGATTACAGAGCACAAACCCTAAACCTTAATTCTTTATACAAACAAGCAATCGGAAGAGTACCGAATCCCACCATTCCCAAACGCATCCGGAACTACATCTCTCCACTCACAAAACCCCCCTTCCTCCATCCTCCGCCGCCGCCGCTGTTCGAAAACAAATACCCATCCTCGGCCGTCGTCGTCATACGATTATCCTCAAAGTAGTAATTCTCAAACCCAGAACAGTATCTTCCGTCCTCTTCATCATCTTCTTCTCCGACCCGGGAATTCTTCCCCGTGAGCTCCTGAACCAGAGCTCGGAACTCGGACGCGTTGGTGGCTCTCACCAGCGTCGGGCTGGAGATGTAGGTAATCTTCAGCGGCTGCGCCTTCTTGTTCTTCTTCTTACTCTGTTTCGGAAAGACGAGATCGTCGTGGTCGTGGCCGTCGATTCTCGCGTTGGTTAACTTTCCCATTTTGGGATGATTGGATTGATATGAGAAGAAGTTAAAGTTGGGATTGTTTAACTGAATTTGTGGATCTGGTATTTATAGAGATGGTGGAACAGAGCCGGAGGAGATATTTTGGCGGGTTTCCGGGAAGGAAGAAACGCGCGAAACAGGACAAAATGAAGCAATCAGCGGATTTTTAGATAACAGATATTTTTTCTCTAGAAGATAACCATATATATATCATAACTATCCACCCAAGTCAATAGATTGATTACTCGTCAGCTTGGAAGATATCGAATAGCTTGACGCGCCACATAACGTTGAACTGTTAGTAGGCGGAGACCAGGAGAAGACCTCAGAACCATCAAATATCTACAACAATCTGGTCACCAGAAGCGGAGAAGAAGGCCTGGGAGTTCACCATCGAGGAGACCATGGTCGCGTCACCTTCAATATCCACGGCCAACCAACCTAGTCGGTAGGCCAACGCACAAGCATCCCTGCAAGCAAGAAGTTCAAGGACTAGGGGATCGAAGATACCTGGGTACGAGATAGCTCCGTCAGGAGACATCGAGAAAGCAGAAAAAAAATCAATAATTAAACTTCTACTGAGGGGGACAAAACTACCGATAAGTTCCCTCGGAGATAATCGAGACTCATACTCTCCACTAAATGAGTGGATCTATTACCAGAACGACGAACTAGGCAAAAATGGAGGAAATGAGTGCAGTAGTGAAACCGTAAAATTTTCACCAACAATAGTCTTGTTAGACAAAATCAACGCGGATTATAAAAAGCACAACGAAATTGAAATCGAAAGAAACTGTAATCGAGGCCTGTGTTTGCACAGTTTCCTTAAGATAGATTCGCCCTACACAAGGACGTCTTTCTCCTAGGATACAACGATCTCAACGATGTAAACACACTGCCGAACGCAACCACGCTTGAGCAAAGCGACTGACCTTAACGAAGAACGGGAGAAGAAGAAGAAGACTCGATTTGGGAGAGAGAGCTCGTAAACCGAAAAGTGTGTTTTGAACTGAAGGAAACCATGGGTATTTATAGAAACCCTTTGGAGTAACGAGCAAGTCAGATATGCTCCAAAAATAATAAAATATTCCATAAGATATGTATTAGAATAATTCTAAAATTAATTAGCTAATTTTTAGGATTTATCACAAAGAGTAATCCCATAATCAACTCATTTAATTTCAGATTTATTCATAATTTATTAATTCCGAAAATTAAATAATTTAACTAATAAATTATTTATTTTTGGTCTTTGGAATATTTATTCTTAATGTTTAGTGGGCTAAAACATATTTGGCAAATATGGGCTTCACCACCAAGTCAGTTATCCGGAGCCTGACTCGAACCCAAGATCTACAATCTCCTAAGCGCGCACTTAGAGATTACATTTATGCCATATTAACTTATCCATAAGTTAAACCTCTTTACTTAAAATTAGCTTGACAAGCTCTTTTCTAAGCAATGTGGTATTCAACCATTTCCCACTTTTACTCCTTCTCACTAAGGCTATTATGAGACTCAATTTCTCATTCACCTTAGTCACATTTCTTACCCATTTTTTCCCTGCAAGCAAGAAGTTCAAGGACTAGGGGATCGAAGATACCTGGGTACGAGATAGCTCCGTCAGGAGACATCGAGAAAGCAGAAAAAAAAAATCAATAATTAAACTTCTACTGAGGGGGACAAAACTACCGATAAGTTCCCTCGGAGATAATCGAGACTCATACTCTCCACTAAATGAGTGGATCTATTACCAGAACGACGAACTAGGCAAAAATGGAGGAAATGAGTGCAGTAGTGAAACCGTAAAATTTTCACCAACAATAGTCTCACCAAGTATTACTAAAGCGTGGCTCAAAATGATACGTGAAAAATGCAACTCATCAGCTCCTTCAATATCCACCCACAAAACGCTAAACCGAAGACACACCAATTCCAGCCATCCAAAGGTTCATTTCATTGCTCTAACTTTGATCACGTGCCAATAATATAGTAGTGACTCAAGGTCTTAGGTCATAATTCAAACTCAGACTACATATTATGTTCAATGTTTGTTTTATAGGAACTTTTGACCAAAGTTTTCTATGTTCTTTTTTATCGGATTTGACTGATTGAAACGTTTTATTAACAAATTTATTTATTTTTAATACATTCTTATGAAAATCTGAAAAATTTCTACAAGGTCTTTCGATGAATTTTTTTTTTTACAAAGTGGTACCTTACTTCATTCATTATGAAATAGAAAAAAATGTACAATAGAGTTGAGCCGAAGCCCAGGCAGGAAAAAGGACAAGAAAAGTTAAGGCCCCAACACCACCAATAGCCGGCCCAATTACAATCCCACAAAGAGGCTGAAACCCTAACAAATCAAACCCTAACTGAGGTATCTAGCAGCTGCCGGGAGAAGGGCACAGGAGATCTGTTGGTGAAGAACTGGAGCAAAAGATGAACAAGCCACCATGAGCAAACCACCCAAAGAGCCATCCAACACCTGATCACCACCAAAACAACCGCCTCCCATATCAGCAAGCTAGAACACAACAGCTTCCCTGCATCCAAACAAACAACTCTGCAACTCAAGGACAAAGCCTATGTATCTCCGAATCACCAACACATAAGGGTGAAGCAAGGAGGAGAGAAACAAGAATCATAAAATAGAAGCAAACCCAAAGGACTCACTCTATCATCCACGAGAACAGCCGCCGAAGAGGAAGAATAACACTTCAAAAAGAGGTCAAGAACAAGGTCCCTCGAGGGGAAAGCAAAGGCTCCAGATCTGGAGAACCAAATCGGAGAAACAAATAGCCTCAAAGAAGAAGAAATGTGAAGATATATCACTTAGGAGAATCATAAAAGACAAATAGACTAAGGAACAAGAGATCAAAGCAAGAAGAAGGAGAGGCGAAAGGGCTGTCGGTTTATGAAAAGTTTCTAAGTTTTGAAACATTGATTAGGGGGACCACTTCACCACGTTTTCAATCTTCTTCGAATCAGCCTCGATACCATTGTCAGAGATCAAGTGCCCTAGAAAAAAGAACCTCACTAAGCCAAAAATCACAATTGAAGAACTTGACGTACAATTGATTTCCCCTCAAAGTACCCAACACCGTACTGCATGCTCCTCCTTGGTCTTGGAATATACCATTATGTCGTCGATAAACACAATAACAAGTTTGATTAGATACTCGTGGAGAACTTTGTTCATAAGAGCCATAAAAGAAGCATGGGAATTCGTCAACTCGAATGACATTACCCATAACTCATATGTAGTGACCATACATAGTCCTAAAGTTGTTTTATGCATGACATCATTGTAGACATATACACCCACATGAATCAACCCATGGGCCTATAAGTGGGCTTCTCATGTAGAAATACACCGACATGAATCAACCCATGGGCCTATTAATTGGGCTTCTCACGAAGGCCCATTTATTCAGCCACAAGTCCATCGAGAAAGTGAGCCCGTTCAGCCTTTCATTCAAAATTTTCAATCGGACGGCCATTAGTATCGCTTGTAACCGTACATAAATAGTCCCTGTAAGCACGAGATCAAGTGACAGTTGGAGCGTTAAGGAGTAAGGACTGAGGAAGAGGGGGGGAAAAATACTTGGTTAGGAGCCACGAATTGGCGCGAAACCAATGGGACGAAGAACCGATCGAACAGGGGAAATCAATCAAACAATCCATCATTCAATCCAATGTCTTCTCTTCTCTCTCACAAAATCATCACTACCTACACTCCATCCAATTCTTTTTCCCTTTCATTTCTTTCACAGGCGAAGCAATTTCTTTCAATTTTTTCTTGTTTTTTTTTTCGTATTTTTTGTGCTTGGATTCGCTGTTTGCCGGACTTGGTTCGTTTTTCACTTCCCTTCAACCCAATTCCTTTGTATTGGATACTGGGTTTCTCTTGGGATGTTGGCTCGTTTTGTCTATTCATCAGGATCCGATGCTTGATCCAGATCATTTACCTTTCTGGCTTGGTTATGGCGATGGTGATTCTGTGATGGAGGTTGTCGGCGTTGGTGATCAGAATATCCTGGAAACTGGCTTGGTCCAGCTTTGGACTTGACAGAGGAAACATAATTCTGAAACAATATGGTACATCTTTGAGATTTTGAGATCGATCTCTATTGCAATTCTATTGCCTGCCATGTGTTTGTAAAAATTCCCCTGTTGCATATCGCATTTTTGGTTTATGATGGTTCAGGCATAAGCCGAAAGAGATTATTCTATGAATTTCAACTTGACAATGTTTTCTTAACAAAGGATCTTAATGCATCATTGTTATTCAAGCTGAATTTTGTGGTTGCATCCCAAGATTAACGATCTCTGAATTTTTACTCATATGAGGTTGTGTTTGGCCACTGCAGGGGACTTCTGTGAATATAATTGAGGGTTCTCAGGTCTGGGTTGAGGACCTAGACCAGGCCTGGTTAGCTGGCCAAGTACTCAAAATTACTGGACAGAATGCTGAGATCGAATGTTCAGATGGGAAGAAAGTAAGCTCATACATTTCCCTATCTGTTAAATGTTTTGGCAAGATGTATTAATTAGGCTAGCTTATTGTTGATATCTCGTATGTGATCAAACTTAAAGCTACTGACTAGTTCTGCATGTTCTAGTACTGAAAACAAGACAGTTTCATATTGTACTAGTCTGTGTATCCTTGTTAGCTGTTCAGTCGTGTTACTTGCCCCAACTATTTGCATCAAAGATCATTGAATAGTTTCTCTGGGTTTTTTTCCCTTTTTGTTTTTATAAAATTACGTTGATTCGTTTTTTTTTTTTTTGGATTCGTTGATTCGGTTGTTGATGGACACTGTAAGTGACTGATGTATGTTTGGAACTCTTATTGTCTTGTACTGAGTCTTTCTTTCCTATGTTTTCAACTCAAGGTCACTCTCAACTTGTCCAAAATTTATCCTAAAGATATGGAAGCTCCTGCTGGAGGAGTTGATGACATGACAAAGCTCTCCTATTTGCATGAACCTGGAGTTCTACAGAATCTGAAAAGTAGATATGAACTGAATGAGATCTATGTAAGTTTAATTTCTGTATCACATTACTAGCTAGGACACATTATCAATCATTATCCTAAGCAGAAAGTGAAGAAAGAATAATGAGTATGGCATATTGTACTTTCTTCTCGACAGTCTACTGTGTAAATATAAATACTTGCCTGATTCTATTGTAGACATACACTGGAAACATTCTTATTGCTATAAATCCATTCCAAAGACTCCCACATATTTACGATAGTCACATGATGCAACAATACAAAGGAGCACCATTTGGGGAGCTAAGTCCTCATGTTTTTGCTGTTGCTGATGTTGCATACAGGTAAACCCTAGTGAATTTCCTCTACATTTTTACTTATGTCTTGTTATCAAACTATCAAATCCTCAATCGTGATGGAATTGTGAATTTAGGGCAATGATAAATGAAGGCAAAAGCAACGCTATTTTGGTCAGTGGTGAAAGTGGTGCAGGTAAAACTGAGACAACGAAAATGCTTATGAGGTATCTTGCCTATTTAGGAGGTCGTGTAGCTACTGAAGGACGGACCGTTGAGCAGCAAGTTCTTGAAGTATGCTTGAAATCTTTTCTCTCGTAGTAAATATGATGAAGTGCACTACTCTTCCTGTCTTCCTGTTCGCATTCCATTGATTTGGAATGCAGAGTCTCCAAATCTAACGTATTTGTGTATTGACTGCAGTCCAATCCAGTCCTTGAAGCATTTGGAAATGCTAAAACTGTCAGAAATAATAACTCTAGGTAAGGAGCGGATCGCTGCATTTTACAGCAAGGATTCATCATCCAATGCTATAAAGATCATTTGCCTGAATGTTTTCTATCAATTGAGACTTGTATCTATCAATAATCAAAAGTTTCAGATCAGTGCTTCTGGTGGTTTAACACTGACAAGTAGTGGGATTTTCTGGTGCAGTCGGTTTGGTAAATTTGTTGAGATTCAGTTTAATAAACATGGAAGAATCTCAGGAGCAGCTATTAGGACTTACCTCTTAGAGAGATCTCGTGTCTGCCAAGTCAACGATCCTGAGCGTAACTATCACTGCTTTTACCTTCTCTGTGCTGCGCCGCAGGAGGTAACATTGTTATTTAGGCTCTAGTGGGAAGTGATCTGAAATCAATGTTGCTGATTCAGGTTTGGCTAACTAACAACTTGTTGATGGCAGGACATTGACAGATACAAATTGGACCATCCTAAAACATTCCACTATCTTAATCAGTCAAAGTGCTTTGAACTAGTTGGCGTAAGTGATGCCAGTGACTATCTTGCCACGAGAAGAGCTATGGATATTGTTGGAATAAGTGCAAAGGAGCAGGTAGGGATGTTTAAAGGCTGCGTTATTTAGCCAAAATAGACCTGTCATCTCAGTCTCTCACTTGTTCTCTCTCCAGGAAGCAATTTTCAGAGTTGTTGCTGCAATCCTGCATCTCGGTAACATTGTTTTTACAAAAGGAAAGGAAGTTGATTCATCAGTTCCAAAAGATGACAAAGCCAAGTTCCATCTGAAAATGACAGCAGAGTTACTCATGTATGGCTTTTTCCATTCTAAGATACTAGTTTTGTACCCAACCTGTTGGCTGGATAAAATTGTGATTTCTTGAAATTGTTCAATCTTTCTAACATATAATAAGATGAACACATAATATGACTAAACTCAAATTCAATTAAGTAAGGTCGCACAACATTTCTAAATGCATATGATAACAAAGAATATTATCTTTATTGTTGTCATGTATATGATAAATAAACATAGTAATAATGAAAGACATGATATTTTTTTATAAATTTGAAAATTTTATTCAAAGAATTAACTTCATGAAATATGAAGCATAACAAGAGCATATAGTGATTGATAAAATTTTATTATTAATTGTAATATATTATTTTTTATAAATTAAAATATACTAAAATTTGATTTATATTTTTTTCTAAATATTTTGTGTTAAGATATATATTTAATGTTGAAGTATTTAATACATGAGCATTTAATGATAGGGAAAATAAATAATTAAATTTTAATTTAAAAATTGTGTGATGATGTGGAATTTTGTAAGGAGGGTTCTATCCTATGTGTCAAAACCAAATCTACCATACTACTATTAAGATTATTAAGATGAGATCTTATGTGCTTGATTTCCATGTCAAACAAACTATTGGATTCTGCTTATTTCAGGTGCGATCTAAAAGGTTTAGAAGACGCCTTGTGCAAGCGTGTCATGATCACTCCTGAGGAGGTTATTAAACGAAGTTTGGACCCTCATAGTGCAGCAATCAGCAGAGATGGTTTGGCCAAGACTCTCTACTCTCGTTTGTTTGACTGGTAAGATGTTATTATTGTAAACATTATCAGATATCATTTCCAAATCATTCAAGATGTTGGAATCCTAATTCTCTGCCTTGCTCTTTACAGGCTGGTAGACAAAATTAACAATTCGATTGGACAAGATCCTGATTCAAAATGTTTAATTGGAGTTCTAGATATTTACGGTTTTGAGAGTTTTAAGACTAACAGGTACTAGTTCCTGGAAATTGTATCTTTACTGACCATATCTGGCTCAAGTACGTGGGGGTTTTAATGTTTATACACTGTTCAGTTTTGAACAGTTCTGTATCAATTTCACAAATGAGAAGTTGCAGCAGCATTTTAACCAGGTAATTTCCCTCTTTTTACTGATGCTTTAGCATTTTGATTAGAAACTTTAAAGTAACAGGGGAGAGATTGAATTGCAGCACGTTTTCAAAATGGAGCAAGAAGAATATACAAAGGAGCAAATCGACTGGAGTTACATTGAGTTTGTTGACAATCAAGATGTCCTGGATCTCATCGAAAAGGTGAATGTTTTGTGCTGCGACCACATTTAATTTGTTAGGTTCTTTTTATGCGGATATATCTTCCAACCGGGTAGAGTGTGCTGCAGCACATTTATTCATTTTCACGCTTCACATTTTTACTTTTCTCCCTCAACGTTGGAACCTGCAGAAACCTGGAGGAATAATAGCTCTTCTTGATGAAGCTTGGTATGCTGTTTTTGGTTTCCTTCGATATGATATCATAGACAGTTTTCTCATCACCTGCCTCTAGGATTTCTCATGATTTGTTAAATATTGCAGTATGTTCCCAAAGTCGACACATGAAACTTTTTCGAATAAGCTATACCAGACATTCAAAGCTCATAAACGCTTTATCAAGCCAAAATTATCCCGCACAGATTTCACTATTGCACATTATGCTGGAGAGGTAAGTTTTTGTCCACCGACTTAGTTGCTTTATATGCAGTAGGGGATTCTCCTTTCTGATATTGTTTCTCTCATCTCTTTATCAGGTCCAGTATCAATCTGAACAATTCTTGGACAAAAACAAGGACTACGTGGTTCCTGAACATCAGGAATTATTGGGTGTTTCCAAATGTGAGTTTGTAGCAGGGCTTTTCCCTCCACCTCCGGAAGAGTCGAGTAAATCTTCAAAGTTTTCTTCAATTGGTTCTCGGTTTAAGGTATTCCTCCTTTGTGATATTAATGACCCATTTACATGTTCTGTCCATCTATAGTCGTCTTTTTACTGTCAAGCCTAAGAACTAATTGTCTGTAACCGAATGATACAGCTCCAACTTCAGCAACTGATGGAAACATTGAACTCTACAGAACCACACTACATTAGATGTGTCAAGCCCAACAACAAACTTAAACCAGCCATATTTGAGAACGTCAACATCATGCAACAATTGCGTTGTGGTGTAAGTGCAACTTTGGTGTTAGACATTCTCCTGTTTACATGAAAGCTTCTTCTTTTTTCCCCGCCTTTCTTGATCCATATATTACATTTTTAATTACATCTAAACACTTGGTAACTTGATGCTCGTCTTTGTTCTACTCACTTTTACTTTCAAATTCCTAATCTATTGCTGTTGCTTGTTCCTTTCAGGGTGTACTTGAAGCAATAAGAATCAGCTGTGCTGGATACCCTACTCGCCGTCCTTTCTTTGAATTTATTAACCGATTTGGCCTTCTTGCCACTGAGGCTCTGGAAGGGAAGTAAGTATCCTGTCTCCAGGACTAAAAAGTTAATGTGCTTAACTTTTCTTCTTGGGATTCAACTCTCTTCTTCAATTCATTTACGAACTTTAATACGTGCTTGAGGAAATATCAATTCATTCACTGCACCATCTGCCTGTGCAGCTATAATGAAAAGGTTGCTTGCCAAAAAATCATGGAGAAGAAAGGTCTTAAAGGGTTTCAGGTAATAGAAGTTAGTTTATTATTTATGAATCTAGGACCACTCTGTCTAGATTCTCAAAAGATTGAGAAGCCATTAAGCAGAGCTCGTTGATTGACTCTCGGATTGCAGATAGGAAAGACAAAAGTGTTCCTGAGGGCTGGTCAGATGGCTGAATTAGATGCAAGGAGATCTGAGGTGCTCAACAATGCAGCAAGAATAATCCAGAGACGTGTACTAACCCATGTTACTCGAAAACGGTTTATTGCATTGAGAAAAGCAACAATATTAATCCAGGCATCTTGTAGAGGTGATTTCAAGTGAAGATTTTAAATGATGCTAACTTTATTACTTGATCTCTTATTTGCATGATGTCCATGAACTGCTTCTTACTTGAGTATGTTTAATGAATCTATAGGAAGTCTGGCCAACAAAATTTTCCAGACGCTGAAAAAAGAGGCAGCTGCAGTGAAAATACAGAAGCATGCACGCCGATATGCAGCACGAAAGTCCTATAAGAGTCTTCATACATCTGCCCTTGTCGTGCAAACGGCATTAAGGTCAATGGCAGCTTGTAAACAGTTCAGATTTAGGAGGCAAACAAAGGCTTCAATCATTATCCAAGCACATTGGCGTTGTCACAGAGCTGTGTCCTACTATAAGAGGCTCAAGAGAGGAGCAATTGTATCTCAAACCAGATGGAGGGGAAGAGTTGCAAGAAGGGAGCTTCGGATGCTCAAAATGGTATGTGACAGTTTACCCTTTGATTACATAATTTATTAGTCTCAACTTGGGCATATCATACTCCAAACTACATCATATCCCAATCGAAAATTTACCATGTAATATAACTCAAATGTACTTTGACTATCTTGTGCAGGAAGCAAGGGAGACTGGTGCACTAAAAGAAGCCAAAAACAAGCTCGAAAAGCAAGTAGAGGAACTGACATGGCGCTTACAGTTGGAGAAGCGCATGCGGGTAAGTTTTTCTGTTGGATTTTCTTGCCTAACAGAACTCTGGAAATTCGTAGAATTTTTATCTTACATAAACAATGTAAATGATAATCATGAATACAGACTGACCTAGAAGAAGCAAAGGTAAACGAGACAGCGAAATTCCAGTCTTCACTGGAAGAAATGCAAAAGAAACTGGAAGAAGCAAATGCCTCTATAGTGCAGGAGCGTGAAGCTGCTGCAAAGCAGGCCATTGAAGAAGCACCTGCTGTAGTCAAGGAAACCGAAGTGCTCGTAGAAGATACTGAGAAAATTGATACTCTGAATGCTGAAGTGGAAAATTTGAAGGTAAGAACTTTGGGTACAGAATCAGCACAAAAGAGTCTCGTTGGAGAAGGTGTTTGTGTTTATTGAATCCTCCATAGGTACTAGAAGAATATTGCTTTAAGAGAGCATTTCTCACACTGTAGTTGCTCTCTTACAGACCTCACTGGACACAGAAAAGCAGAGAGCAGATGAAGCCGAGAAGAAGTTCAGCGAAGTTCAAGAGGCAAGTGAAGAAATGCGGCAGAAATTAGAAGAAACTGAGAAAAAAGTTCAGCAATTCCAGTATTCCGTGAAAGTGTATGGATTCACCTTATCCGTTCTTCCTCTGGCATTACATGTGATTCTAGGCTATGAAATATTTAATTTATTTAGTAGTCCTGCTTAAGTAAGGAAATCTGGGTTTTCTGATTTATATTCTTTCTGCTGATTAGGCTAGAGGAAAAGCTTACCAACTTGGAGTCTGAAAATCAGGTTCTACGGCAACAGGCTGTATCCATCGCACCCAACAAGTTCCTTTCTGGGCGCTCAAGGTCGATCGTGCAGGTACTAGTTTTTTTCGAATAATACTTTTTTCACCTTCCCGTTCTTTGCTTAGAACCATTTATAAACTTCTGAATTGCCGAATATTTGACAGAGGAATGAGAGTCATATTCCTCCAGAGGCAAAGACAGGTTTGGTGAGTATACTCTGCATTCAAGCATGCACCCTGCAAAGAAACTATGCTAATATATACTTATATTCATGTTTGAATTGCTTTCGCTGCTCTGAATGCATGCATCCAGGATCTGCGTAGTCCTTCAATAATTCAAAGGGAGGAAGCTGATGACAAACCTCAGAAATCGCTGAATGAGAAACAACAAGAGAACCAAGAATTGCTCATTCGTTGTATTTCACAACACCTTGGCTTTCAAGGGAAAAGACCTATTGCTGCATGTATCTTATACAAATGCCTGTTACAGTGGAGATCTTTTGAAGTAGAGAGGACAAGTGTTTTTGACCGCATCATTCAGGCCATAGGCCATGCTATTGAGGTATGACATGATACTGAATTACAGCCTCTTCCACTGACACATTAAAAACTATCTCCTTGACTTGGTATTGCAACTTGGTTATCAGACTCAGGATAACAATGATGCCTTGGCCTACTGGTTGTCGAATGCCTCGACGCTTCTCTTGTTACTCCAACGTACACTAAAAGCAAGTGGTGCAGCAGGAATGGCTCCACAGCGACGCAGATCTTCATCTGCCTCTTTGTTCGGAAGAATGACTCAGGTATAGAAGCTTGCTTATTCTCATTGTCAATTTTCATTTTCATGACATGATTCTAATATTCACTTTGATCTTGGTTGTAGAGTTTTCGTGGTACTCCTCAAGGAGTCAATCTTTCCCTAATCAACGGAACTATAAGTGATGGAGGCGGCACTTTACAGCAAGTTGAAGCCAAGTATCCAGCTTTGCTCTTCAAACAACAACTCACCGCATATGTGGAAAAAATTTATGGAATGATAAGAGACAATCTGAAGAAAGAGATCTCTCCATTGCTTGGATTGTGCATCCAGGTAATTTTAAAACTATTTGGTACATGTTTCCTGTCAGGTCAAAGTGTAGTTGGTGAAATTTCTTCCTGTGGTTAAATAGGCTCCTCGAACTTCCAGAGCAAGCTTAGTCAAGGGTGCACGTACGGTAGGTAATACTGCAGCGCAGCAAGCGTTAATTGCACATTGGCAAGGGATAGTCAAGAGCCTCGGAAACTTCTTAAACACTTTGAAAGAAAATCATGTGAGCAATATACCATTTTTAGTACTGATCATGCAAAAAACCAATGTCTATAATTATGACTGCTGTTTTCTTTCCCCTTCTGTTTCTGTTAATGTTTCTAGGTACCTCCATTTTTGGTTCGCAAGGTGTTCACACAAATATTTTCCTTCATCAATGTCCAACTTTTTAACAGGTATAGAGATCAATGTTCCTTTCCCGAGTTCCGTTAAACTGATTTCTCACTTCTGAGAGACTCATTGGTGTGTGTTTTTTCAAAATTTTGCAGTCTTCTGCTAAGACGAGAATGCTGCTCCTTCAGCAATGGAGAGTATGTAAAAGCTGGATTAGCTGAATTGGAACATTGGTGTTACAAAGCGACAGATGAGGTAGCCTAAGTCATTCTGCTCCAGAAAAACTCAAACTGCAGTACTACATACTTGTCAGCTGAACAAAATATATGAATACAGTATGCAGGTTCAGCATGGCATGAGCTAAAGCATATCAGACAAGCAATTGGGTTTCTGGTAAAACCTTCTTCTATGTAAAAATTAACTAGGTTCTTCTCATCTCTAAGCAAAACATGATAGAACTGAGGACATGATGAACTTCATTGGTTACTGCTGGCAGGTTATACACCAAAAGCCAAAGAAAACACTGGATGAAATCAGTCATGACTTGTGCCCTGTGAGCAGTTTACCTAGGAATATCCATCTCGTTATCCTTTCATCCGTCTTTCTCGTGTCATAACCAAAGCTACTGCCTTACAGGTACTCAGCATTCAGCAACTGTACCGAATCGGTACAATGTACTGGGATGACAAGTATGGCACGCACAGTGTATCATCAGATGTAAGTTTCAATCACTGTCCATTTTACTGTTGCTTCAGGCTAGACTTCACTTCTGCAACTGTTTTTTCCCCTTCAGGTTATATCCAGTATGAGGGTTTTGATGACGGAAGATTCAAACAATGCAGTTAGTAACTCGTTCTTGTTAGACGATGATTCCAGGTTAGCGAACATGCTTCCGTCTCTCTGCTTTAATTATACGCTTCTGCATTCACCTCAAGAACATCGTAAAACTGAAAAAACCCTTTCATGTTTGCAGTATCCCTTTCTCAGTGGACGACTTGTCGAAATCGATGGAGAAAATCGACATTTCTGACATCTTACCACCGCCTCTTATTCGCGAGAACTCAGGCTTCAGCTTCTTGCTGCCCCTTTCTGATTAAGATTTTGCTAGAGATGTACATTCATTCAGATAACAAGCTATCCAATTGCAGAGCTTCTCAGCATTTTTTGCATTAGATAGAACATCTTTTTTCTTTCCATAGACATAGTTGAATGCTAGAAGACAGAGGGATTACATTGCTCCAGTTGTAGTTAAAATAAAATAACATAATGTTAGTTTTGGGGTCAAATAAAGAACTATAGCTCGGATTTTGTTACAGTGTGATCTCATTACTTTGAAATGACTTACGAGATAGTCCTACTGATGTCAACGATATATCTTCTGTCATTTTGACATGTTATCAAAAAATCATTTAAATACAACTTAAATTGATTATGGTCTCGAAACTATAATTTACTATAATTGATTCTGGTCTCGAAACTATAATTTAAAATTTAACTTAAAACTCAGCAAAGCCTCGTACACGATGATTCTGACCCAGATTTGAATCAAATTGTTAAATTTTAAATTATAATTTTGATCATATGGCAATTGTGATGTGGCAAAATGATTGAACAAGTACCCCCGCTGACATTAGTAAGACTACTTCATAACCCGCTTCAAAGTAATTAGATCATTCTGTAACGTATTAAAATTTTATGATGAATTTGTAACCCGAAGAACTATTAGTAGTCTCTCATGTATCAACTCATTTCAAGAACATCCAAAAGAGAGCTGCTAATAAAAAGATTCAGAGTTTCAGAGTTTAGTACACACAGCCAGTTTCAGAAAACTACAGACCTCCATTGTTAACTACTGAAACAAAATCAAAATCAGGGCACAGCACAGAGAGAAGAATGAGGCCAACAAGGTCTGAAGTAAGGAACCACTCTGCTGAAATCCCACATTATAGAAGATCCACGACCATTATAAAGGACAGGTTCTATTTTCTCTGTTCCAACATGATAGAGAAATATCTCTGAACCAGATCTGATGTAAACAGAACTGGAATCTTTGGGGTGGAAAGACAGTATCTGAGTTTCTTTATCGAACCTGCGACAGATTTTCGCCACTCTTAAGCTCCTCTTCCACATCGTTTTGAACTTCAACCTGTAATTCAAGTTCCAGTTGAAGGTCGAGCTTTTAGCACCAGAGCTACTACACTTGTCATTCCTGAGAACCCATATCTCCATTCCAGTTTCCTTGCTCCAGCCATACTGCAGAAGTCCATCAGAAGACTCCCCAAGAGCACGCTCCTCGTAATCATTCGAACCGGGCAGCTTAACCACCTCTATGCGTCTCGAGTCACGCTGTGGATCATATATCGCTAGATTCCCCATGGCTGCGTACCAATGGACCACACCTCTGATTACGGTGGCTGCCAACCAAGGCGTCAACGCCAGTGCTGAAGAACAAGCGAGTTTGGAGTAGTACCATGTCCTGGTCTTGGAATGGTAAGTCTCAATAGTCACAGTTTTGCTGTCATCAACTATGGACTCACATTTCGCACGGATGACCTTGTAGCAGATACCGTCGACAGGGTAGTTATCCACAAGGAAGGCCATGCACAGCTCGTCGAAATGGACACGAGGATGCGGGAGCTTCTGGCGTTCGTTTGTTATCGGGTTCCAAACAAAATAGGATTTCGGATGGCGGCCACAGAGTAGAAGACCATTGGCGGAGTCCATCAGATAACCAAGCGGCTTAAGGACTGCGGAATCTGATAACTCATCGCCTTCTTGGCAAGTTGGTAGTAGAGGAAGAGCAGGCTCGGTCTTTGGCCTTCGTTGGCCGCCTTTCGGGCTCTTGAGATACAAACTGTTGGAAATGAAGAAACCTAACAGCCTGTAGCTCACCGGCCATCGATTCAGGTAGTACTGAAGAAAGGTGGAACTGCAAATGAAGTTAAGCCACCTCTTTGATACAAGCAATGATCTGAAGACCAACTCGGGAGGTAGCCGAATCAGTATTTCGCATAAGATGTCATCAGAGCTCAATGCAGCACTAACGTTATCAACAGCTGACATCTCACTTTTCTTTTGCTGCAGAGGAATTATCAAACAGTAAGCACATAATCAACATAATCAGGGAAGGATAACAATAGTTACAAGTTTACAACCACAGTTCAAAGCTATCAAAAAGGAAAGAACTTTAAACCCATGATGTACATTACAATGCTCAAAAGTATGATACCATGGAACCCAGAGCTCTTGGTGCAAGAAAATTCACAATACCAAGCAAGAGATTAGCTAAAATGCAACTATAAAGTCCAAATTCGTACGAAGAACAACAGCAAAATGAGGAAGCGAGGAACCCTAGAATATGAATCAACGAAATAGAGGGAAATAGAGCTCGCTACACAGTAAACAAAACCAGAACCCAGAACCCAGAACGACATTATGATCCTAAAACCCTCAAAATATGGAAATCGCAGCAAAACCCAGAACAACATCCTCGGGAATTTACCAATTAAATGAAGTGTGAACAGGAAGAAACCTCCTTCTTCAGTGGGTACCGGACATTATGGTTTGGGAATTGCAGTGGTTGCTTCGGTCAGCGTGGGGAAGACGACCCATTTCGATCGGACGGAGAATATACGAGAAAGAGTTGAGCATGCAGCTCCGGCGATGAAATCGGAAGATGGATTGTTGAGCGCAAGAAAAGAGGGCATAGAGAACTCTGCAAGGCTTGAAGCTCCAGCTTCCGGCAACTGTTATGGTGCTGATGTTCAAAGTTTATTATAACCGAAATCACTCACAAAATCTAAAAATATTGCGGATTAGTCCCGAAACTTTGATTCATGTTACAATCTAGTATTGCAATCGTTGACGATAGCATTTTTGGGTCATTTTTCCATGTCACTAACGCGTGAACAAAATATATTAGAAAATGTATTGTTGGTTTGATTTGGACCAACCAAACTCGAACAAAACTACTCAAATCAAAATTTTGCAAGGTAGATCAGTTTAAAGTTAGATTTGAATCGGTTTAAGCTAATTTTTTTTATTATGTTTCTGATGATGTGTAAGTGGTGACATGGCAAAATGGTCGAAAAATGTTGTCGCCAATAACTACAGTTTTGGATCATAACACGATGAAATTATTCATCCGCAATATTTTGATGTTCATCAAGACCACTTTGTAACCTGACTCAAAGTTTAGGCACATATTAAGTATTTGACCCGTAAAAAATATCGGCGGTCACATAAGTTTGAGATTCTAACATCATGGCCACCTAACTTCAATACCTTACTTCAATTTGTAACAGAGCACTCACTAAGTTTGAGGTTCTAACGTTGTGGTCACCTTACTTCAATTTGTAACAAAATAATCCTTGGTTACAAATACATCTTCAGGGTTTCAATATACAGTATAACAATCAACAAACTGTGTCTCACACCTCGTCAGTCATCATCCTTCGGGACATCGCCATTAGCGACTTCATCAATAGCGGTAGCAGCAGCACCAGTTGGTGCAACGGAGCTCGAATTCTTGAGTTCTTCCAACTGCAACAAGGCATAACATAAACGATCAGCTCTCCGGAACACACGGACCTTATTATCGACACATTCAAGAGTGGTACTAAATGCAGACATGGTGCCTTTGGATTTTACCTCTTTGACAGTCTGTTGATGAGTTAACATAAGCTCATTATGCTTCAGTTGCAAATCCGACATCTCAGCTTGTAACTTCTCGTATTCGCACACACTCGGACCGCCCAACTTCTGTTGAATGAATCTGTCCATTGCGACATCATAGAGCATCAGTACAACATCCAGATACAGCAGGCCATTTTCGATATAGTCGAATCTAAGGTTACTAGCTTTGCATCCCTAAATGCTCAAGTTGTAGTTCCTGTGATAGAAGGATATGAAGAACTCAGTGGTAGTTATATCTGGGTAATCACTGGACATACTAGCCAATGAATCTACAGTCTAGAGTAATTCGTGATCCAATTGACCTGTAACCCGACAAACTCATCGCCTATAGACTCACAACCTGATTGATCTGTGACCCATAAACCCCATTAATCTTGCATAAACTGGTATGAATGATCTGTGCAACTTTGTTCAAATCTGGTTGGCTCATGCCGTTTTGTCAGCCTTCTAATTCTAAGTATTGAATCAACTTAATGCCTTGAAGAAGAAAGAAAAACAGATGATATGGATGGATTGCAGCAGCATCCAAGACAAATGTCACGATTCCTATGCAAAAATTGGTGATTCAACTTCACCATTTCCCCTAGATCTGTACACTATCGTGCAAATGGTGATTCTAACAAGCATACAAGTTAGAAACTGAACAACTCACTCGAGAGCAGAGGAGGGTTTCTCGTCTTGCTCGTACAATGCAACCAGAGCTACATCAATCCACAAGAGGAATCTAAGATCAGGGAAAAAAACCCAGAAATGAACACCTAAAAGGAAAGATAAGAAGGACTGAAAGCTAACCTTTAGTGACGGTATCAACAACTCCACTGGATTCAAGGTACTTCCTGAAAGCTTCCTTCTTCGCTTCCTTTTCCTGCACATTCCGAAGCTCAATTCAGGAATGTAGACTAGAAATCGCGGAATTTTTTCACCACCCATCTCTGTAAACCCAACATTGGGGAATGAAGTTTGGGGCTTTTACCTCTCTGTAGCGCATCATGATCCGCTAGCAGGCTGCTGATTCTTCTTCCGATCTTCCTCACTCAGTTTCCATTTTTTGGATTGGAGTTAGCTTTTCACTTTTTCAGTCGGTTGATTGATGATTAGAAGAGGAAGAATTTACTGGTTTAGAACCGGTTTGAGAATATGAACCGGTTTGAGAATACGAACCGGTTTGAGAATACGCGGTATAATTGAATTGATAATTATATTGATTGATATCCGCTAATTAATATCATGATATTCAAGATATCATACAATATCATAACTGAATATGATTTTTAGGATTATAAACGTGCGATCCTAAATGTTTGATATTTCATATATTTTTATATGATTGAATATTAGTCGTTCACGATGCTTGTGTGTAGTGTCTTCGGCGTTGGAGTTCTACATGTTGACACTGAAGGTGATATCGAGTTTGTCTTACCTCGAGAGATAGACTTCATCTATCCAAGGAGGCGTCATTGTTGAGGAAATTCTTCTCCTTCGGGGTCTGGCTCTTTCAATCGGTTCCAGGTGGTCCATCAATCCAGTAATCGAGTCGTCTATTTTGTTGCACGTATGATTCTCTCGTATCTTTCGAGGAATTTATTAGTGATCTTGTTTATCTAGACTGATGACTAAGTTCCCGTTCACCTTTTGTTGTATACTATTTCAATGTTTTCTCGTGGAGCTACCCATGATAATAATAAAAATAAGATATTTGTTTTATTTATCATCACGTATCATTATTAGTTAAATAACGGGGTGGTTTGGTTGATGAAATTGGGTCTGAGAATTGGATTTCAATTCCCGGCCCAATGAGTGCAATTATTTGAGTCAATTCCCAATGGACCGGAATTGGGTCTCAATTCCTAAACCCAATTCCATCAACCGAACGAGCTCAACATGTTACAATATCCGTTTAATAGCCTCATAGAAAACTCGTCCTCCGATCTGATTTGCAGATTCAGATGGATGAACTGCATCCCAGAACATGTATTCCGATCTGTTCGAGCAAGGGACTGAATTGGGAATGCAACCCACTGTACTCACTTTGCAGCATGGCACTGTGTCGATTGCAAAAGCTGCACATTCCAGACAACCAAGAACAAAATTAAGCTCAAGAAATCATGGTTTTTAACAACTTCTTAATGTTATATACCTTGAATGGCAAGATTACTGGTCAATGTGGAGTCCAGGTACACGAATTTCGCGTCAGTGAACTCGACATTGAGCCGGTCGACAAGTTGTTTAAGTTGGACATTGAACGGCTCGACGAGCTGGTTCATTGAGTCGACACAATGCGAGTCGTTGGCCTTGCTAGCAGTTGCAATGGCAAGTGGAGTGCAACCTATGGGTGCTACACCGACCAACCCTATCTTCCTTGCTCCTAGATTGTACATCCCCTAGACAATGGTGAAACATGTAATTACAACTAGGTTATAGCTCGTTACATAATAGACTTTATATTATGTATAGTTACGAGTAAATCGACTTGCCTTAATTTGCTGAGTGTATTTCTCGATGATGAATGTCGCGAATTGACTTGGATTGTACTTTTTCCTCATTAGGAAAGATTGAGGAAGAAGATAATTGTTGAGGTAGTCGTTATTGCCCATATTAGATATGTATAAACATTTTGCTAAATGGTCAGAAGCAGACTTTTTGCTTCCTAAATTTTTTTCGATATTTGATACCGTCTCGTGGTGATGCCTCAATTGCTTGGTCAAGTCTACATTATCACCCTGCAAATCAATTTTACGATAAAGCAAAACTCGACTTTGCACATCATTCAAAACAAAATATACTAATAGAGATGTTCTTCATCCAATAAATAACAAGTATATTTATCAATCGACTGATCGTAAAAAAATATTATCTGTAAAGAAAAAATAATGTAGCAAAAATTGAGATAGTTTAATAATTACCGTTAGTTTTCCAGTTTCGACTAGAATTCCTGCAGATCCAGATGCATAATTTACCCCGACGAGCAACTCCGATCCGTTGGGCTTAGACGCAAAAGGTGGTATGAATTTGTCAAATCCCAGAAGTTCACCTATGGATACATCATACATATCAAAATGCAATGTTAGGAGTCGTTTGTTACAGGGAAAAAATTGGTTGTGTTTCTAGAAAATTTCGTATTCCGATATATTTTTGTTTTGTTTCTATGGTTTGAGTTTCTATGTTTCAGAAACACAAAATTTTCATTTATCTTTACATTATGTGTCCTCTGAAATACTCCTCCCCCAAAAAAACCTGACTTCATCCCATCGTGGTACCCACAGTCTTCTGCCACTCTTTTTGTCTATCAAATATGCATACTAGACATGATAATTTAACATTCTTCAACTTCTAACGAACACATTTTCATCTTTCCTCAATCATCGTCTCTAATTCTCAATCCCATATACCAAGATTAAATCTAATGATTATATAATTACCAACTATGTCGGCCGTAGTTCGTCCATTGGTGAACCGCCCAGTTGGACCGGCAGGAAAGTCAACGCCGTAAGGAGGGTAATTGACCTTAGCCAACGTCCGGAGGTTGTTGTTATTGCCACTGTCGAATAGCGAGTCTCCGAATATAAAGTAGCAAGGAACTTCCGGCGGCGGCCTTGATGATCCGTCGGCGGCGACAACTCCGAACACCATACCAACGATGATTAGTAGTGGCCTCATATTCAAAGGCCTTCCCATTGCGAAACTAAAATCGGAGAATATAAGAGAAAGTGTTATATAGAGAAAATATTGTTCAAATTATGTTTAAAACTTATTGGTAATTTTTTCCCAAATCTTTTCCATTTAGGAAATTGATTTAATTTATAATAAAATCTCATTAATGATTCGAACTCGTATTATTGTGCTTAGCCAAATAGAAGGATTTATTGGATTCTAAAACATTGCACCCAGCCACATGAGTAATTATTCGAGAAATTAGAGTTATCTCAACAAAATGCAGAAGATTTGAATTATTTACAATCCCAAGAATCAGAAACCATAATGCTCATAATGCAGCAAAAATTACCTTCAATTTTCTTCCAAGATCTTTAGATTGATTAATCTCACTCTCTTTATGTCGTGCAAGGACGGTTAATTTTTTTAATTTTTTTAGCTTGTTCTTTCCGGCTTCCCTCCCGCCTCGACCTCTCCTCTCTTTCTTCCTTTTTTTTTTTCTTTTATGAATCTTCTAAGATAGTTGACGATCTTTGGTTCTCCCCTTCTTCAAGGGAGTTACCTCGGCAAAAAAAAAAAAGTTACTTTAATCTATACTTCTATACTATATTATAAGTATTTATAATATAGGGTACTCATTTTCAAACCTCTCTCCTTAATCTTAGACTCTCATCCAATAAGAATTATTCTTTTTTTTATATAGTTTATGAAAATCTATTTTTACTTTTTATCCAAAAAATAACTATTTTTTCGCTTTAATAATAAAAGAAATGCAAGATTTCCTTTAAAAAATTAATATACACCTTTTCTGATGATTTTAGTATAATTAATTAATTAATTAATAATAAAAATTATCAAAATACGATTATCATAAGTTATTTTTTAGAGATTAATGATCACATTATTATAATTCTAACAGATTGATGACCAAAATGCATATTAAGCCGGCGCTGAACGTTGACCTAACAATGTTCAAATTATTACAAAATTAACATTTTTTAAAAATTAGTTTTAGTTAAATTTAATGCTCACTATATGTTTAATTTCCAAAATATCCTGCTTTATTTAACTTACACATTCTAATCCATATCTATCAACTCATTATGCAACTTTTGGTTATACGAGATGCTTGTTTGTTGGTACCTCTATTTCAATATTCTGCAAGTCGATATAAAAGGAGATGTTGAAGTGGCCTTCTCATGACTCTCTATGAACGAGCTACCCCTTGGTGGTGTCCCTGTGGACGAGCTTCTTTTCCTTCAGTTCTGCTTAGCTCATCGTTCTGGTAACATAATCACTCATTACACAAGACGCTTGACTCTCGATTTTCTATCAACAAAAACTTACTAGTAACCTTGTCTCACCGAGCAAAATTTTATGGGGCTGTTTGGTTGATAGAATTGGGTCCGGGAATTGAGACCCAATTCCCGGTCAATTGAGAATTGACTCAAATAATTACACTACAATTCTCATTGGATCAGGGATCGAAATCCAAATCCCAGACCCAACTCCATCAACCAAACCACCCTTATATCTTCTACTATCTAGATATTTCTTGGCGAAATTGTCTATAAATATGTTCATCCACTTGTAATTCTTTTTGGAAAAATAGTTCTTTTATGTACATAGAGAACAACAATCTAGTAGATAGCTACAGCCGTAATATGTCTAGGTTCTCTTCATGTGGGATCCACCTCTGTAAAGAATGCCACTTTCAGACACATTTCCGCCCCACCCCCGATCTCTCCTTCCATATCTCTGTATAATCGCTCAACTTCAACGAAAGATCTAATTGGAAGAAGACCCAGAAAACATGGAAGGCAGCTGGCTGAAACCCAGATAGCAACTTTGCTCTATATGCTTTGAACCTCTTCAGACAATCTGTAAAGAATTGCCTTTTCTGCAGCTATCCTGGAGACCTTGGATGATCAAATTAGTCGTTGATCTTCACACAGCGAGGAAGAAAAGTTAATTCATGGTATTGTTCTTATGTTGTTTGTTTCACTTCTTTCATTCAATTCCTTTCTGGGTTATTGTTTCTTGTTCGTTTGTCTTTCAGGACTTTTTAGGTAGTGTTTGACTTTCTAGGTTTACTTCAATGCTTTTGTTATGCAGGAGGCAAAGGAATAGGAACTCTTTTGCAGCGAATTCAAATGGGGTGTAGAGAAAGAACAATTCTTGAATACTGGTCTGATGGTCAGTTGGATCTTGATATCTATAAGCTAAAGGTTCTATTGTTTGATTAGCAGGGTGTGGTTTAGAATTTAGATCTTCTGCTAATGCACATGATTCTTCAAGTTGAGCTGCTTTAAGCTTGGGAAGTATATAGTTTCTCTCTGAAATTGGTTGGTTTAGGGATTGAAACCTGGTGAATTGCAGAATTTCTTGATCAGCTAATGTCATGTCGAGAGCATTAGTGCTGGGATTTCTGTTGATAGTATCATTCATTTCGGCCTCTGCGGGGGATAATGAGTTCGTGAATTGTAATTGCGATGATGAAGGAGTAGGATTCTGGACTGTACAGAACATTCTTGAGTGCCAGAGAGTGAGCGATATCTTGATCTTTGTAGCTTATTTTTCGATCCCTGTTGAGCTGCTTTACTTTGTCAGCTATTCAAACGTTCCATTCAAATGGGTTTTTCTCCAGTTCATAGCATTCATAGTCCTTTGTGGACTGACTCATTTGCTCAATGCCTGGACTTATTACGGTCCACACTCGTTCCAGTTGATGCTCTCCCTTACTGTTGCTAAGTTCCTCACGGCTTTGGTTTCGTGTGCCACTGCTATAACACTTCTTACTTTGTTTCCCATGCTTCTCAAGATGAAAGTGAGAGAGCTTTTCTTGATCCAGAATGTTATGGAGTTAGACCAAGAGGTTGGGATAATGAAGAAGAAGAAGATAGCGAGCTTGCACGTTAGAATGCTAACGAGGGAGATTAGGAAGTCCCTTGACAAGCATAACATATTGTATACAACTCTGGTTGAACTCTCCAAGACATTGGGTTTATACAACTGTGCGGTATGGATGCCGAATGAGAAGAGGACTGAGATGAATCTTACTCATGAGTTGCGAGCAAGTTCCGTAAGCCATCAGTTTTCAATCCCTATGAATGACCCTGATTTGCTAGACATAAAAACTGCCAAGGGTGTGAAGATTTTGAGGTCAGATTCGGCTCTCGGAGCCGTAAGCAGTGGTGGTAGCAACGAGGAATCTGGTCCTGTGGCTGCTATCCGAATGCCTATGCTTCGAGTTTCGAATTTCAAAGGTGGTACCCCGGAGTTCGTAGATACTTGTTATGCTATCCTGGTTTTGGTTCTTCCAAATGGAAGTTCGTGGTCCGATGAAGTAATGGAGATAGTGGAAGTTGTTGCTGATCAGGTAGCGGTGGCTTTATCCCACGCTGCAGTTCTCGAAGAATCTCAGCTGATGAGGGAGCAGTTGAGTGAGCAGAACCGGGCATTGCAGCAGGCTAAGTTGAATGCAACAATGGCTAGCCAGGCAAGGAACTCATTCCAAAAGGTGATGAGTCATGGGATGAGGAGACCGATGCATTCGATTATCGGGTTGCTCTCACTAGTCCAGGATGACAGTATGAGCTTTGACCAGAAAATTGTAGCAGATACGTTGATGAAGGCTAGCCACGTGCTTTCAACTTTGATTAACGATGCAATGGAGATCTCGGTAAAAGATACAGGGAGGTTCCCTATAGAGATGAGGCCTTTTCGGCTTCAGTCGATGATCAAGGAAGCTTCTTGCCTTGCCAAGTGCTTGTGTGTATATGAGGGCTTTGGTTTTGAAATCGATGTTCAAAGTTCTTTATCGGATTTAGTTGTAGGGGATGAACGAAGGGCTTTCCAATTGATCTTGCATATGTTTGGTTATATGTTGGATCTATACGATGGTCGGGGGACCATCGTATTTCGGGTTTTCCTGGAGAGTGGTAGTAGCGGAGGACAGAATGATCGAACGTTAGGGATGTGGAAAGCAAATGCTCCAGATGAGTATGCATCTGTGAAGTTCGAGATTGAGATTAGAGAGGAAAATTCATCAGTCTCAGATGGGCCGATTTCTGCTGCACAGAGAAGGCTAGCTGGTCCTGAAATCAAGGAAGCTCTTAGGTTCAGCATGTGTAAGAAGCTAGTTCAGGTTAGTGTCCCTATATTGGATTCATATGGTTGTGTTTGTTTGATCTTAAGTTACAAATCACATGTTCATATGGCTGTGTTTATTCGATTCATATCGTTTGGTGTCTGTTTCAAGAACCATTTCTTCCCAATAACTCGAGTTATTCAGAGAAGGTTCTGAATGGATATTATATTGTTTACGATACTTCCCTAAAAGGGTTCTCTTATATCTGCAGATGATGCAAGGGAACATTTGGGTATCTCCGAACGCATTTGGTCTCATACGAAGCATGAATCTTGTCCTCAGGTTTCAAACCAGACTATCATCCATCGGAATAGCTACACTGACCTCCTCGGAACAGTTGAATACTCCTCAGTTCAACGGCCTGAAGATTGTACTCGCTGACGATGACAACGTAAACAGAACAGTGACCAAGAAATTGCTCGAAAAGCTGGGATGTGATGTAACTGCTGTTGTTTCTGGGTTTGAATGCCTCAGCACTCTGAGCTCCGAGAACGCTGTCAGAGTCGTCATTCTAGACCTTCAGATGCCGGAAATGGACGGGTTCGAAGTTGCAACGAGGCTCAGGAAATTCCGGAGCAGGAACTGGCCATTGATTATAGCCCTGACGGCCAGTGCAGAGGATCATGTGTGGGAGAGGTGCCTGCAGGTTGGAATGAATGGAGTGATGAGAAAGCCTGTTCTTTTACGAGCTATGGCTGACGAACTTCGTAGGGTTCTTCAGGTAGCTGGATAAGATGTCGAAGGAGCGATTCAACGAAGAAGACGATATGATTGTCGTTTGATTCATGGAACTGTTCGAGTTCCATCGATGCCATTGTTCGAATGTAACACTGAATGCTGTAGATAGTCTACACATTTTTTTTGGTTGGCTAACAAACAACATCACAGTTTTCACTTTGTATTGGTTACTACATGTTGTCTGAATTTATGGGCACTATTTTTGTTACACCTAAAATTCTCTTCCGTTATGCGGTTCACACCTAAAATTCCTTTCTGTCATGCAGCTCACACCTAAATTTTTCTTCCGTCGTGCGACTCACACCTAAAATTCTCTTCCGTCATGCGGCTCACCTGTCCTGATAGGGCTGATTGTGAGTACCAACGACACGAGCAACCGCTCTGTCAATCAGTCACCAACCAATCTGTGTCACGCTGTAGACCTATCAATCATCTCTTATATGACATCCCTCTCTGCAGGACATGACAGTGACACTAACCACCCCTACGAGTATGCTCTCATCCAACGGCCAGGATGATACCGATCTAACGAGGTACCACTCAGGCTAGGACATATGGAGAATCGACCCATGCAATGTGGCCCTATAAATATCGGGCCATCCATCTACCCGATACAACACGATCTTACGTTGCACGCTAACCCTGGTACTTATCTGTTACCCGCTCTTACTACGTTTTCACTATATACTCAGTACCCTACAAAAAACCACCCATACGAAACCCACGAAGCACAAATGAACCCCTCTCAATCAACTTCTAATTGAACGTCGTTATTTGTTCACCAATCTAACTGAGCGGATCAGATTTTAGTGATAGAGTACATATTGTAACTTCAAGCTTTAGATAAAGTCTTTCTCAATTTAATGTACATTAAATTTAGTATAATCATTAAGCAGCTTAAAAAAAAAACAAAATTACTTAATCGGTATAGTCCACATTACTCGTGTTCCTCAATATTCGTTAGATCCAAATTCGATATCTAACGATCAGAAAAAGTTCTTAAAAGTTCAAAAGAAATTCCTTTTGCACGTGATCCTTTGCGCCTTGTCAATGCATTGTCCAGATATAGTCAAAAAGTCAAAACGCCACCTATTGAATGTTTGACCAACTTAAAACGGCGTCGTTTTCCCTCCACCATGTGTCCACCCATACCCTGCTTCATGAGAATGACTCAATTGCTCCTCATTCGGCACCGAATCAGGGGACAAGTTATACACCGCCGCCGCCATTGATGTAGCAGTAGCGCCACCGCTGCCGCTGCGGCTGCCGCCGTTGTCTTCCTCCTCCAACGGCAGCTTCTCATAAGTAGCATTCGAAAACGTCGCCGTCATCACCACCACAGTCCCACTCGCCACCAGTGGGCCCACCACCATTCCTCCGACGACCTGCCCCTCTCCACCGGAGACAGAAATCGCGAGACCATTGGCTCCCGGAATCGACATTCCCGGGATGAACGATCCAGTAAGGGAGACGATCTCGAACCTCCCCTGCAGTGAAATTGCAGACCTCATCATCGATGGCTGCTTAATCGTCACATTTGTAACCATTCCGTTTCCGGACAGAACGCAGACGCCCAGCTGCCGCTTCCTCGAGTAGCAGGCTAAGCTCTCAACGACGTCAGATCCGCTGTCAATCTCCATCACGTGGCTCTTGAGCGCGTTGGGGCTGTCCCTCGTGACAAAGATCGGCGGCTTCGGCTTGTTCTTGGATCCCGGCGGCCTCCCTCTGGGACGGCGGCTTGCTCCCTTTTTAGGATCGTCGGCGCTGTGCTCTTCTCTTCCGTAGTCGCCGGTGTTGGAGATTGTGATGGCGAGATGATCTTGCTGCTGCTTACTGTTGTTGTCCATTGCTTGTTGTTGGTTTGCCCACCAGGTGTTCGACATAATGCGTCAAAGATTAAAGAATAAAGATTGAAAGCTGGGAGAAAAGAAAGCTAATTAATCTTTTTTTTCCTCTCTTGGATATCGAATTAGCGTGAGATTAAATACGTGGAAGAAAAATAATTAATTAATTAAGGCTGCGTTTGTTTTTCGTTTGGAGAAGTGTGATTTAATGTGCAATGTTGAGGTGATTATATGTAAATATTTTAAGTGCAGAACTTATCCTCCAAACGTGGTCTAATTAATACTTCTAATTGGAGAATGAGACTGGTCTCGTGGGTATCTTTTTGTAATTTTCTGGTTTAGCCGGAGCCTTAATTATGTTTTATTTACTAAGACAAGGTATTTGCTTCTAATAAATCGATTAATATTGGTTAAAGTTGAATAATAATAGGAGACGTGAAATAATCAAATAACATGCAAGAATTGTAATAGTTGTATGATTTCAATTATGAGTCAAAACTGCGGTATATGACTGATCTTAGTTGAGACTTGCTGAGTTTAACGTGTCTGAAGGCGGGGTATTTACTGGCTTACCCTAATAAAAGACACATCTCAGTCATTGGTTCATGTCAACTTGGACGTACACCTTCTTCTTCGATGTTTTGAAAAAGGAGCGCACACTTATTGTCCAATACATGAGAGATGAATACTAGCTGAGGTAGGTAGGTTGCCACTTTTTCGTTGAGGAATTGCACTTCCTTGACTATTCTTGGTACTTCAGGTCCATGATGACATGTATTTGACTGGAGTTGATCTCTATCTCGTGTTGGGTGATGAGAACGTTCATAAAATTTCATGTTAAGGTACCAAACACACATTTCAATGGGTCCAAATGACTCATTGTGCTTGAGAGTCTAAAAAAGTTCTCTTTCAAGTCCACCAAGTGATTTTTCCTCTTTTTCCTTTTTACCAACACAACATCCGCATACGTCTCAACATGTCTTCCACTCTGCCTCTGAAATACGCCAACTATCATACACTGGTAAGTGACCCCGACTTTCAACATAACTTGATAACAAAAAAGTTGTTGACATATGTGAAGAATGTCATATTTGACTAGTATTTTCTTTCGAGAAAAATGTGATAATATCTCGAGAACATGCCTAAGAAACTTAGCATGTCATGTTTGATGGTGGTATCGTCAAACATGGCAAATCAAATTATTTATCGAGTCAGATGAGATAAGTTGACTGGACATACCGATTTGGTATATTTTAACGAAGAATTGACGAAAATAGTAATTATATTATTGTACTAGAGAATGAGAGGAGTCATCTAGAAGGAGACATGCTTAAGACTTTGTTCTACCAAAAAAAAAACGACACAATGCATAATACTAAAATGCCTAAGAAAAAGGTCCCTTTGAATAGCATTTATGAAAAATCCATTGAAATAGTCAAAGAAGTAAGAACAATAGACAAATCTCTACACAATCTTACTATGCTAATTATCATAACAATGATAGGTAATTCTAGAGTTTATTTTTTAAAAAAAAATTTAGGCACAACGGCGCCTAATCTCTCATTCAAAACGAAACGGGATTGAAAAATGTCTAACAAGTCATACAAGATGAAATGTGTAAACAAGGATCAGAAATAGAGAAATCATGAACACCAAATGGACATTCCGTGTCTAGACTCCGAAGTCAGCTGCTCGGTTACCTTCCAGATAAATATGTTCAACTCTGACCGTCCAATCCTAATCCAAAATCTCATGAAAACTAGTGGGGGACCCTCTTCGTCCCCCAGTGAATCGCTGGACGCGAATCCAACTGCACCTGAATTCTTTGGAATCCTTTGTCCCAAACAATTTTTAACCCTGTCAAAAGCCCTTCAGCTTAGCACTCGTGATTGAGCAGATCCCCAGGTTCATACTGAACGCTGCTAAACAATATCCATCAGCATCTAGGAGCAGGCCTCTTACGTACAATTCCATGTCCGGTCTCAGGAAGAACAACGCTGTCTGAAAGTAATTCACTCTGGTAGTGGCGACTTCCATGAGATATCCACCACCTACTTTATCCATAATATCTTAAATCATCTATAAATAGTCATAATGATTGTTTTCACGCGTCCTAGCCTAGTTTAGAGAATCTGATCCCCTTCCTCTCGATGATCGTGATCCTGAAATACAACTTTACTCGTTGAAAACTCAAGATTCGTTATTGAAATAATTGTTATTATGACGTAAAGGAATGAGTTTATTAAGTGTTTTGGACAGTCGAGACAAATTTTAAATTTTAAGAGTTTATTAAGTGTTATGGAGGACTCATTGGGCCGCAGTAAAAAAAATGAAAATAATGGGCCTAACGGACCCCACAATTAATGGGCCTAATATTACTTTCTGAGCCCAAATGGCTTAATAATTGTTCACCGTCTTTCTCCCCGGAAGAATAAACGAAAGGCGGATCCGAATCTCCGATAACCCCAAGAATCGGCGGTCGGAGAAGAAGAAATACTGTTTGTTTGGGATAGAGGCCGGAAGTTCAGTCGATCGATCAACTTCGCAATCAATCTACTCCACCAACAGATCGATAAACGGAACTGTTCGATTAGCTGTAAATGGGAGACAACCTTTTCGAAGGGCTTCCCCTCCTTCTCACAAGCTCACGGAAGATAACCCTCCACCGCCGTCGACGACCAACTTGGAGGTTGCGTTACTTCCACCGCCTCCAAGACCAGCTTTGAAGAGCGCTCTCAAACGGTCCAAGCCTGTGGAGTCAATCCAAGAGCCGGAAGGTACTCTTTCATTGCATTTCTAGTTTCGAGCTACGATATAGCTTCCTTTTTTCCCAAGTTCAATTGGTTTAGTACTTCGGTTAGCTTCTGATTTTGATCTATGGAGGATTTGCTGATAAGGATGCCTCATTCTAGCAATAGTTTGATCCAGAATTTGAATTTGAATTGAGTTTTTTCGTTCATATGAATGCTGCTTGTGTAGGATCTGGTGCTGAGAAAGCTGAAGCACCGCCAGAAAAGAAGAGGCTGAGATTCAAAACCACAACTGATGCCTCTGAGCAACAGATTATGGATGCAATGCAGAAAATAGCTTCGCATATCAAGAATCCAACTAAGTTTTCAAAGGCTTCGAAGCTTGCTATACAGTTGATTAATTCTGGAAGTGTGAAGCATGGTACCTGTGACCAGTTCTTTGCCATTTTGGAGAGTGCAATGTTCACAGAAACGTCGTGTACGCATCCTGCATTGCGTGAAGATTATCATGGGTTGTTCTCAGCAGCACAGGATACGGTTGAAGTAAGTTCATTCGTATGTTTTCATCTGTTAAGTGTTGGCAGGAAGTTGTGGATAAAACGAAGATTCCCTCTTTGATTTTAGTATCTTAATTCTTACCCTTTTGTTTGTCACAATTGTAGTTTCTGAATAAGAAGCAGAAGCATCAGTTGGAGACGTGGACGATTATGGCAGTGGTGGCAAACGACTTGTTCACTGATGACAGCTTTGTGGTATGCTCTTCACCTTTGTCAATATTTTCGTTTCGATTTCTGAACCGTCAAGTTGGTCTTTCCTTGGAGTTTTTAGGATGAGTATAGTCATTTGTTAAATGTAGTGTTGTATGCCATTATGCCAAGAAGCTTGGCTCGGTTATATCAGTTGCTTTGTCAGCAGTATGCTTACTTATTTGAACCTTTTGCCGCTCCTGATGCTGAAACATAGTGAACTCTCATATGTTTACCCAACATCAATCGACTTGCGAGAGCCTTTAGCTTGTTTCCATCTATTTGAACAACTCAGACCTGCACTTCTCGTTGCAGCTAACATTTTGTTTGACAACTGTTATAGTTTTCGAGGGCTGCTACGCGAATAAAGGACACCATAAGCAATCTACCAGTTACAACTGTAGATGATGATGCAGAGGAAGCTGCAACCCTGCAAGATCATGAAACTAGGACGACTGATGCCGATGGAGAAACTGAACGAAACAATGCATCTGGTGCTGCATCAGTAGAAGAAACTGACAACACTGAGTCTGATCCATTTGGGCTTGACGCATTTATCCCAAGCACAGTGAAGAAAGACGAGAAGATAAAAGCCAAAGGCTCGAAGACCAAAACGAGAAAGAACGAGGAGGATATCGAATTCAACAGATTCCTCAAATGTCAAAGAGAAGCCTTGATCACTTGCTTAGACATTGCTGCTCGGCGTTACAAAACACCTTGGTAAGAACTAAGTGTTAATAACTACTATAAAAACCAATATGAACCCTATCTCAATAACTCGAGTTATTGGATGCATTCATGCAATGGTTCTTGACACTAAGAACTTGCTACCTAATTCAGATATCAGCTGAGAGAAGTCGTTCGATACATGAACTCTTTCGCTCCTTTTTGCAGGTGCCAGACCGTGATAGATATTTTAGTGGAGCACGCCCATGATAACGTCCAGAAGTTTACATCTCGGCAGAGAGACGCCATCGAGAAGCTCTGGGCTTCGATTCGGAAGCAACACATTCGTAGGAAGCAAGGCAAGTCCGTGAATGGGAAGCTTGACGTGACTGCATTCGAGTCGCTGCAGGAGAAGTACTCGACGGAGAAGATCAGCATTCGGAATGCGGTAGGTGGTGGTGGAGAACGCCGTGCCCAGCAGTGGCTTGGATGATGATAATAGATAGTGTGTAGTGTGTAGCAATCTTCATCGACCTGTAATGTTGTTGTTGTTGAATGAGGGTTTGTGGTTGAACTGGGTCAGCGAGTATAAAGAGATTGGACGATTTTGGTCAAATCAGACCGAATTTGATTGGCCGAACTATTGATTCTCGAAATAGCCTAGAATGCCCAAATCTTTAGAGAATTCGATTCTCAATTCTTTAGAGAATTGAATTCTCTCCAAACCAATTCTTGGGCACAAACAACCCCTAAGTGATTTTTAGTTCTGGTGAATCCGAATGAACTACAAAGTCATGACTGTGACCGATTTAGAATGGATGAAAATGAAATCGATCAATCAAGACCGACTAAAATCGATTAATTCTTCGATTTTGACCAATAAAAACAAACATAAACTTTCACTCCTGCTGACAGATGATCGACAAACAAGCATTCAATCACATATATGAAGAGTTAGTTTAAGGTAGCAGGCAGAAACCAACAAATCCGCACCAATTAACATCGTGAATACGATAATTGGAATGGAAGGATCCAAAATGCAAAGTGGTCAAAGTAGAAGGGGTAAAAACAGCGATTTATAGTATAGGGGCTATTTGTTAAGTTGTCCAAGTAGTGGGCTTAAAGTGTTATTTTCCCTTGTGAAGGGATTGGTTTGCAAATAAAAAAAAGTACCTCATATGGTATGGCCATGGCCAGATAAAACCCTAAACCCTAATCTTGCTGCGGCCGCCTATATAAATCACAGCTAAAATTCACAATCCACAATCATCTTCTCCACAGTTCATCAGATCTCATCGTAAAGGTACGAACTTCATCTTCCTTCTCTATGCGCACTTTCGATTTCTTTCCCAGTTTTGAATCATCTCTTTGCATCGTCTCTTAGAGTTGTCTGTACTAAGCACATATCGAAGGTTTGCAGTGATTCTCTTTGTGATTGAACTGTGAGCTCAAAGTTTGTGCAAAATCAATCTGTCAATCCGAAAATCTCTCTACCAGATTCTTAATTTCTGATTGAGTGGTTTTCACTTCTGAGATTGATGAACAGTTTCTACTTAGTTTATCAATAGTTTTCGATCTAAGCCAATTTGCAGAGCAAGTGCGTCCGATAATGGCGTCACTTGCATTGAAGGTTGGCAATAACATGAACGATTCTCCGTGCCTATCAGATCTATCCCATTTTGATTATGGCCTCGAACAAATCGCTACATTTCTTCATAGTATTCAAATTAAGTTTAAACAATATAGCCAATTTGCAGAGCAAGAACGTCCGATAATGGCGTCACTTGCATTGAAGGTTGGCCATAACATGAACGATTCTCCGTGCCTATCATGTCATCCCATTTTGAATAAGGCCTCGAACAAATCGCTACATTACTTCATTATCTAATTAGGTTTAAACAACATAGCCAATTTGCAGAGCAAGAGCGTTAAAAAATTGGCGCAGCTTGCATTGAAGGTTGGCAATAACAAACTTTAAGCAATTCTCCGTGCCTATCAAATCCTCTGTTTTGAACAAGGCCTCGAACAAGTTGCAACATCTTCTTATGATCATCACAGAGCTGATTTAGCCATGTTGTATTGTTGTTCACAATATTGATTCCTTTCCTTTGATGGGTTGCAGGACTTGAAATCCAAAATGGCAAAGAATCCGAAGGTGTTCTTCGACATAGTGATAGGCAAAGTGAAGACAGGCAGAGTAGTAATGGAGCTATTCGCAGACACAGTCCCGAAAACCGCAGAAAATTTCAGAGCTCTCTGCACAGGAGAGAAGGGCATCGGTCGATCCGGGAAGCCATTACATTACAAGGGCTCAGCATTCCATCGCATAATCCCTAACTTCATGTGTCAAGGTGGAGACTTCACCAGAGGGAACGGCACAGGTGGAGAGTCCATCTATGGCGAGAAGTTTGAAGACGAGAACTTCAAGCTGAAGCATACGGGTCCTGGGATTCTGTCAATGGCGAATGCAGGAAGGAACACGAATGGTTCACAGTTCTTCATCTGCACCGATAAGACGTCGTGGCTGGACGGGAAGCATGTGGTGTTTGGGAAAGTTGTTGATGGGTATAGCTATGTGAAGGAGATGGAGAAGGTTGGTAGTGATGGTGGGACGACTTCTAAGACTGTTGTTATTGAGGACTGTGGCCAGATTGATGATGAGCAGCTTTGAGGGTTTAGTTTGAATTTCTGTAGCCTGAGAATACTTTGGTCTGTTTCAGTTTTGATTATCAGATCAAGAACATGTATTGTAAATTACATTAGCATAAATGTTTGTTCATGGGCTGAATTTGTGAAATCCCTAATAATAAGATTCATTTTTGTATCATTGATCTAGCTTTGTTAATTTGTCAAAAAAAGGATCTAGCTTGGATTTGTTTGTTCACCTGGTTCAGGTCCGAGGCACTGGTCGCCTAGTTCAGATCTGATTCACCTCGTATAATAGTAGTGAGTTCTCATCGTCCTTTGGTTGGTGGTACGGAAGCGACAATGTGTCGTAGACTCATAGATCTGAGACACGAGCACTGTCTTAGAGTTTGAGCGATCAGAACCCCCACAGTTTCATGTGGGATGGCCTTGGATTGTAGACTCGTAGATCTGAGACACGAGCATTGTCTTAGAGTTTGAGCGATCAGAACCCCAACATAGTGTTTCATGTTCGACGGTCTTGGATCGTGGTCTAGGCTTAGGCTTAGCTTTTACACCGGGCTTGTTTATATTTCGGTAGAGTCCTGCTAGGCTCGAGTACAATTCAAGCTTTTGTATTCAAGAGTGAGCTGAAGCTCAATTCGATTAAAACATATGTAGCTTGAATTTGGGTTTGGTTAAAGAACACAAGCTCGATTCAAGCTTTTGTATTCAAGTGTGAGCTCAAACTTGACTCGATTACAACACAAGTAGCTTCAAATTGGGTTTGGTTCAAGAACACCATTAATGAGCTCGATTCAATGATCACAATAATGAGTTTGGCTCCAAAACTGTAACAAGTTTGACTTGATAATTATTGTAATCGAATTCTAATCAAGCTCAATGAGAGTAGATTCATGAGCTACTAAAATTGAACATTTATCGAGCTAACTTGCTCTCGCCATCTAAATCAAGCCGGCTCACGAGCCATAAACGAGTCAAATTGCAAGCCAGGCTCAAGTTAGCTTTATCTCAGCTCGTTCAATATCGAACCCGAATTCCAACCAAATTTTTAGCAGTCTTCACGAATCAAACACCGTACCGTTACAAAGTTGGCAGTACATTGTCATCATTTTGTTTGTTACAACAAACCAGCATCACGTTTGTTTGAGGTGATCATCGTCATGCGCAAAGGGCTTTCCAAGAGTTTCCTCACGCAACTCATGTGACACACCAACTATATATCCAAACACTAAGAACAAACCCATCAATCCAAAGCAACCCAGAAAGAAATGGAGATCAAGGTGCACAAATGTGGCAAGAAGTTGAAGCAAATGCTGAAGTTCTTCACCTGCAGGACCGAGAACGATGTTGTTGCGGTTCATTGTCGTTCGTCTCCTCCTCCTCGACGACGAGCAGTCCATTGCGAGGAGCTGTTCTTGCCGCGGGAGAGGGAACAAGAATGGGTATGGAGATCGGGATCGGCATCAGCATCAGCATGAGGATGATCCTTATGTGGCAGCTTTTGTTGCAGCTCAGAATCATTTTAGCCGTACGCAAACCTTTTACATTTGATTCATATCGAAGAAAGCTTTTGTTGGTTCAGTAGCGGATCTGGGTTGGGGTTCCCCAGGTCGCGGCCCACCCACTTCTTGGTTTAGAGCTTGGTTTAGAGCTGTTAAACTATATATATGTAATATATGAATAGATTGGCCTAGTAATTTTTCATAGTTAGTCCAATATGTATTATAATTTGACGAAATGGCCCAATGTCATGATCTATCTTGGACCCACAACTGGTTTGATTGGGTCCCTCTCACGTTCCAATTTTCGTCTTTGTGACGTTAATTGATGCGTATTCAGTACACTACATTAGCTCCAATAGTCATGTATTTAGATTATTAAGCGTGTTTTAATTGGTAATATAAGATGAAATTGATAAATAAAGTGTGTGGTTATAAAACCCTTCGTATTTCACCATACTCTTCATGATACCTCCCTAACCAACTCTTCATCTCTTGCCTCCGATATCTCTCTTTTTCGGCGTGAGGATGTGTACAAATTTGATGTTATGAAGACGAAAGTTGATATGAAATGACCAAAACGGCAAAGTAGTCATAGTAAGAGTGGATAAAAAGAGTGATTTATAGTATAAGTGGCTATTTGTTAAGTTAGAAAAGTAGAGGGAGCCAGAGTGATATTTTTCCTTAATTAAAATATGATTGGAAACCCTAATAACTTAACCATATAAATAACTCTCTCATAAAGTCCTAATTACGAAAACAGCGAACTCCCCGCCGCAGCAGGCAATGTACAATAAAACACAACCAATCTTCTCCGGCGCCGGCGCCGGCCAAGAAGACAAAATCTCGTCACTCCCCGATGATATCATCCACAACATCCTCGCTCGCCTACACCGCACAAAGGATGCTGCAAGATTCACCGTCCTCTCGAAAAGATGGCCCCAAATCTGGAGCTCATACCCGATCTTAGAATTCAGTGATCATGATTTCTGGCGTAACTCTGATTTCACGATGAAGGCCGCCGTAGAAAAATACGAATCCGCCGCCGTAAAGAAGTTTTCTCATCGACCGATCAAAGCTGTCAGGATCTTTGTTTTGAATTCAAGCAAACAATTCATAACCAATTTCCTTGACAACATCTTCAATCTGGCTGCAAAGAATTGTCCTCAGGAGATCGATTTCTATAACCAATGTGGCAATAATCACTACAGAATCCCAATTCCGTCAACCAATTCCGGCAGCCAATTCCGTCGTCTTCAAGTCCTCAAGTTGCAGAACTGCTACTTCTCGGACGACCATATTTTCGACGGGATTAGCTCGCTGAAGATACTCGATCTCTCGTACGCAGAGTTCGACAATTGTCGAACTCTGAATCGCATGATCGCGGATTGCCCTCTCTTAGAGACCTTGAGACTGTTCTACATCGAAGGGATTCAGAAAGTTCAGATCCAGAACCATCCTAATCTGAAATCATACAACGCTACTCATTTTGACAACGACAACCATTACGATTTCGAGATTACAGGAGCTCGCTCTCTCGAAATCCTGCGCATCAAACGCGACATAAAGGAGGGTAACCTGCGAATCTCCTCGATTCCGAATCTCAAACAACTTCATCTGGAAGGTAAATCAAACATGGACTTTTGATCTTTTTACTTACGAATTCATGGTAATGTGTTACACTAACAAAACATGTATCACTCTGTTTTTTCAGGTGTTCAGACATTGACAGACAATGTTCTGAACAAGTTGATCTCGGAGCTCCCGTGTCTCGAATTGCTCACGCTCATCGATCTCCCGTCCGGAATAGAACAACTTAGAATTGTTCATAGTGATCAGCTTCAGCGAGTTGAATTGTATGCTGACCGTAGGCCGTTGCCCAGAGTGCTAGAAATTGATGCTCCCAAGCTGACTAATCTCTTCTACACCGGAAACTATAACCGGTTTTCGAAAACATTCGAGGTCAACGAATCGAGATCATCTTCGGTGTCATTCGACTGTCGAGTTCTCGAACAGTTAAACCATCGTCAGTTGAAGGAATTAGTCAATAGATTCAGTCAATTTCGACTCAGTCTAAAGCTGTGTCAGCCAGTTTTAAATCAGGTATGCACTAATTTTGGTTAATTTGTATTGGAATTTTGGTTAATTTTGGTTAATCCGTTACCCACTACCCGTTTCCTAATGAGTCCGTCCAATTAACTAGCCCTAAATTTTATTATAATGTTCACAGATGTGGGACCGGATGGAAGACAAAATCTATACTCCAGTAGTTATCGAACGTCTGACCTTTGCACTGAGTAACACAAAAAATTGCAACTACGAAGATGACAATTTGGACCATATATTTTCGATTTGTCATCCGAAATTTCTTACCCTCGAGATGAATCTTGTACATGATCAGGATGAAGATAAATTTCGATCTGGTGTTAAGGTACGTTTTATACAAATGTTTGTGCTTACTATTACTATCTATATGTCTCATAGTATCAAACTTGTTAATTGCCAAGTTGTTTTTTTTTGTAGAACATATGCAAAGAGTTGATAAAGAAGAGAGATTCAAAAAACCGTTGTTCGATTGCGTGCAAGTGTTCGTGTCACCGGCTGAAAGACGTGAAGATGATACAAAAAGAGGTTGTAGACGGGGAAGTTGAAGTATCTGTGGATGTAGTTTCATCTGTCATTAAACGAGAAGATGTCGTGTTTATCTTGACTTGGCATTAGTTTGGTGGAAGATGACTTTTGGCTTAAACTTGTTAGTTGATTATAAGCTAAATTTTTAGTATGTACTATGGGTTGATACGGGGTTAGCCTCTTATACTGAGATGTTCTATTATTCGTGCCTAGTATTATTTCCAAAATATCACATTCAAACCATTATAAATTATAGTTGAACTGTCATCATATCGACATTGTGATGCCATACCATTCTGATCAGTGATTCAAAATTTAACCAGACATATTGGTACAGTTTTGAAATCACATTCCATCATGATTCTGTTAGTAAACAATATAAAGATCCATTCAGAACTCTCTCCCAACAACTCGAATTATTGGGATGCAATGATTTAAGATAAGGTATCATCACTCTATCAAAGTCTTTGACCAACATGAGGTCAAGGCTTCGAATCCCGATAACCACCAATCCATGTATAAATGCTTATAGAAGCCTTCGTAGCCCCCAATCCGTTGCACAAGTCTTACCAAAACAGTGCAAAGCTGAACTCTTATGAGAGAGCTTTCGTATCAGCTCTTACCAGATTCGCTCGTACTCGTCAATAGGTTCCACCCGAATCGGCCAGATTTCAAGTGGGTATCCAATTGCCAAGCCTATTAATTTACTTTTATGATTTGAAATTGAAATCATTAGGAGTATTATTAATTTATTATTCAAACTGCAAAATAATCTGGAAATTAATAAACTCAACAAAACAAAACAAAAAACAACACACTATCTTTTCTTCATTCCCAATCTTCCTCAGTCTGCTGATCTTCATTATCCTCCTTCGGCGGCCGCACCACCAAAACCACCGTCCCTAAACTCTCTCCGACGTCCCTCCCCTTCAACGCCGATCCCTTCTCCACCTTCAATCCGCCGCTCCGGCCATCTCCAGTCCCCTCAACGGTCACCAAATAAAATCCATCATCAACCTCCACACCTTTCCTACTTCTGTCCACCACAACCAGAATCGATTCCTCCTTGTACCACCGGTTCACCCTCCACGGCAGAGCTCTCGCGTCGCTAAACGACACCGCTACTCCGCCGCTCCCCAGCCCCGCCACCGGCCCCCACCCTGGCAACACCACCCACCTCCCCCATCCTTTCTCAGCCGCCACGATCCCAAATTCGCCTTCCGAGCTCAGTTCCCATGGCGCTTCGGCTATCTCTGTCTCCGATCTGCAGATCGGGAGAAGCTTCACGCTCGGCGCCTCTCCTACTTCCCCAATTTTCATCCTCACTACCGGAACCCTACTCGCGTCAATTTCAATTTCGTCTTCCTTCGCTCCGGCGCCGTCTCCTCCTCCGTTTATCTCTCGTAGCACCGCTGCTTTCGCCTTCTCCGATTCGGCTACTTCCAAAGCCATTTCCAGCCCGCTGGTTCTCGCATCGGAGGGTTCTTATTCTCCTTCGCCTGCCGGAAGTACAGAAACGAGAGGCAATCGCCGGGGAGGGAGTAATCGAAATCCTCCCAATTCTTCTCCCCCTTCCTCCTCGGGAAATCCTTCATCGCTCTGGCGAGATCCCCTGCTCCTCGGGAATCGAACCGATTCTCAATAATGAAACGCGCGGCGGCGGCGCGCTGCGAGACGCTGAGGAGGCGGAGCTCGTAGAGCAGCTCGGCTCCCGATGTCTCGAAGTGAGAGACGAGCGCCGGATCCGTTAGGGATTCACGAACCTGAGCGCCGACGACGAGGCAGTTCTGCTCGACGCCGGAGATCCCCGTGGACTCCTCGATGGAGGAAGGGGAGAAGCCGTCGCGGATGAGGAAAGTGATGAGAGGTGCGTACTCGTACCAGAGGCCGTTCCGATTAGCGAGGACCTCGAGGCGCTCGGCGGGGTCGAGGGAGCGGTACTGTGGAGGGAGAGGGGACTGCGGCGGCCGGAAGGGCTGGTACGGCTGCGTTACCGGCGGCGGGTTGGCCGGGATGAAGGCCGGGGAAATGGGTTTTTGTGAGGTTTTAGGAGGAGGAAGGGAAGAAGAACGTGGGTTGTGACTGTGAGAAGAGTAGAAGGGGTGATTCTTGACATTGAAGGAGATACTGCTGTTGGTTGGTTTTATCAGAAGATTTGCAGAAGCTGATAGAATCATGGCTGATGAAGAAGAAGATGAAATTGGGTTGAAGATTGAAGAAGAAGGAGGCGTTGTTTTAATCCAGTTATTTTTGTTGCTGCTTGCCTTATCTTTTTCTTCTTTTTTTTTTGGATTTTTTTGGTGATATTTTGGCTAGTGGGAAGGAATGGGCTTTTGGGCTTAGTCTGAATGGGCCGTATAGTGAGTTATGGGCCATTGGTTCATGGGCTATTAGAAGGCTCAGATTCATTCAAAGGCCCATCTATGGGCAGCATACAAAGCCATTTTATGAACCGTTTTTTACCCGATTGCGAAACTCGGTGGATTAATTCGGGTCATGGTCCCGATTCCAGAATCAGGAAACTGACTCGGTTTGCTCCGGTTCCCCTCTAAGGCTTGGTAAATGGTAACCACTTTAGCTGTCACGTCTTAAGGTTAATGTTGATAGAGTTATTCGAGTCGGTGTTGGTGGAGCTATAAGTTGGGTGCTACGAGATTGTGTTAGAATAATCCTTAAAGCGGCAGACATTTCCTATTCAGATATTTTCGACCTTTTCCGTGATAGAATTGCTTTCTTTCCGGGATGTTGTTATTGGTGTCTTTGGGGTGGTGTTTTGTAGGTTGGCATCAAAAAGTGGAATGCAGAGCTGGTACCTTCCCGCCTTCAAGTTGGACAAGTAATATGTATTCCCGGGGATGTCGTAACTGAAGAGATTCTAGACATAAGGATTGATGGAGTTATAGCCTATAGGTTGGGTCCTACGAAATTGTTAGATTAGTCCGTAACGCGGTGGACATCTCATACTCAGATATTCTTTACCTTTTTTGTAATGGAACTGCTAACTTTTTTAGATGTTGTTGTTGGTGTCTTTGGGCTGGTGTTTTGTAGGTTGACATCAAAGGAGATGCAGAGCTGGTACGTTCCCGCCTTCAAGATGGACATTTATGGCACTTCTGTATGAGAACTTATGCTCATTTATGGCACTTCCAAACAGTGCACTGTTCAAGTAATAGAGCCATCTAATCCATGACACATATAATCCTGATTAATCTCTCAGGATTACAGGGAAAAAACTATTGCATCCTCAATCATATTTTCCATTTCTATTATTAATTTATTATGATTAAAGTAGCAAAAAAAAAATGTAGTTGGAGAGTTAAATTCGAGGAACCTTCTTCTGTTCGAAAAGAGAAGCTCCAAAGACTAATCTTTCAACAAAATCCAGGTTCATGCACAATCAATAGGGAAACAAAATTGAATTAATTAATTATGGAGGGATTATGTTATGGCCCTCTTGATGTTCAATAATAGCTAATGTTTTGTCTTATTAATGGAGCCTTAATCTAATCTGTTGGCTAATAAGGTAGTTTGTTTTCAAAATGGTCATATGTTCACTTTAGAATCTCAAAATAAGACACTAATCTTTGTTTTAATTAATCAACTTTTGGGATTATTCTAGTGGTCAAAGATTTTCATGGGTTGATTTGGTCAATTCATTATCTTTATGTGTTAAGAATCGTTGCTCAAAAATTCGAGTTGTTGAGAGAGGATTCTGAATGAATTGTATATTGTAATATGCAAATACGCGCTAATATGCTTTGGAAATGTTACCTTAAGTTTCATGTGTATTTGTCTATGGTAATCTTTCCCATCCCAATGGTGATCAGAATATCAGATTGCACATACACCTCGTGTGTTGTGTGTTAGGGCTAGTCGAGACATCCAATAAGTCGTATGTGAGTTGATGACGATTATGTATACACCGGGTACCTTGCGCAAGTACGGAAATGAAAAGAAAGTTAAGGGAAGAATTGACTCTAATGGCTAATAGTCACTAGGTGGATTAATAATCTCGAAACTTAGAAGACAAAGACATTATATCCGAGAATGTGTTGTGGTGTATCAAGGAGCGAGATAGGTATTTTATATCATGTATGTATGGCATTTTAGATTCAGTGTCGAACTTCACACGGAATCCATCAAGTGAAGACTCCATCGCATGACGACAACTCCTGTGAATGTTCAGGAACCGTTGGGGTGTAGATTTGAATAACTAGTTAGAAGAAGAGAAGGATTTGGAGTGATGTAAATCATGGGGGTGTTGTGTAATCTTATCATGTAATTTTATAACTAGTAATTTGTTTGAATTACTAATCATGTGATCTGTCAGATAGATAGATAAAAAAATTACTAATAAAAATATCTAACTATTCATAAAATGTGGACCATTAGATCGATCAAATGACCAAATCTAATTACTCATGTTATTTTTTAACTACCTAATTTTTGTGCCTATTGGATAATACAATCTTGTTAATAACTAATTACAATTAATAAACTAATTAATTTGTCAAATGATTGCAGTATTTCCAAAAAAAAACAATGAAATGAAATCGTCAGAAGGTGACGTCAGCAAGTCCAAAAGAAATTCGGATTTTGACTTTAGCCGCCGTGGCAAACAACTTCTTTTGACCCACGTGCGCATCAACTCAACCAATCAAATTCGTTGCCTCCAATTTAACTAATTTTAAAATTTAAATAATGGCCTACTTGGCACAATCCTTTTTCATTAACACATCCCATTCAATTAATCCACCCTTCTTTTCACCCTCCCTTAATCATCTTCTTAATCTATTCCCTTATTCCCACTTGCTCTTCTAATTACATTTTAATTTAGGAAAAATAGCAATTTGGTCCTCTTTATTTTGCCAACTTAACATATAGACCCCTACACTATAAATCACTATGTTTACCTCTTATGTGACGGCTATTTTGTCGTTTGAGTAAATTCTGTTCCAACTTTCGTCTTCATAATGTTAATTGGTGTGCATTCAGTACATCATGTTAGCTCAAATAGTAACGAGGTATTAGCTTACTAGAGGGTCATTTTTCCGCATGGAAATGAATTTTGCCTTGAAGAATTGATAAATCCAATGGAATTTTATTGTTGGAGGAGTTGGTAATTCCACCTAATTAAATTGAATTTCTTGTTTTTCATGTCTAATGATAATATGGAACTGGAAGGGAATTGCTTGAACTGGAAGGGAATAAGCAATTCCCTTCCATTTGAAAGAGATTTCTAATTCTTGTTGGAGCTTTTGGGGGGAAGGAAGCCAATTCCGGAGATATTGGATGGACAGTTAGAGACAATACAAGGAATTCAGAAATGCGACGAAATTGCTCAATTTCTCCTTCCAAACCCATACCCAAAACGACCCCTTAACATTTTCAGTGGAAAATATAAATAAACATAATTAGATAGGATGAAATCGACGAATAAAACGTGTTGTTTTAATAAACCCTTCATATTTGGATTAAAAAAAACTCTTCATATTACAAATACTCTTCGCGTTACCTCCCGAACCAACTTTTCGTCTCCTACCTCCGACATCTCTCTCCGTCAGTGTGCGAATATGACCAGATTTAAATTAAGAAGACGATAATTAGAACGAAAGGACTCAAAAAAGACAAAGTGATCATAGTAGAGAGATAAATATATAGGAAGCTATCTGTTAAGTTAGCAAAATAGAGGGGGCAAATTGCTATTTCTCCTTTTAATTAACACTAAACACCCTCCAATCTCCCTATTCATCCTTTTCCCTGTCCTTCCCTATATAACAGAAAACAGAGTAATTCACAGACTCCACAGCTCACAAATCATCGAAAATGGATCATCATTACAGAATCGAGAGCATCGCAGAAGTCAATTACCTCCCATTCAACGAGAACGACACTGAAGAAATGCTCCTCTACGGACTCCTCAACCAATCCGCCGCCGCCGCCTCCCCTGCCTCCTCCGGCGAAGAACCCACCTCCTCGTCGGAGCATTTCCAATGCTCCCCTCAGGAAACGACGGCGTACAGAGGAGTGAGGAAGAGGCCGTGGGGAAATTCGCGGCGGAGATACGGGACTCGACGAGGAACGGCGTCCGGGTCTGGCTGGGCACGTTCGACACCGCGGAAGCCGCCGCCTTGGCGTACGATCAGGCGGCGTTCGCGCTCCGGGGATCGATGGCGGTGCTGAATTTCTCGGCGGAGATGGCCAGGAGGTCGCTTCAGGAGATTGGGTATTGCTGGAGACGGGAAGGAGTAGGGTACTCGTCGCCGGTGCTGGAGTTGAAGAAGCGGAATTCGGCGGCGAGGAAGGAAGGGAGAGGGAGGAGTAGGAGGAAACATAAGGCGGCGACGACGGCGGCGGCGGTGGAGGCGGAGGTGGAAGGGACGGTGGTGTTTGAGGATTTGGGGGCAGAGTACTTGGAGGAAATTATGGCGATTGCAGAGAGCAGTATGAACTGTACTAGTGAATACAATCAACAATGGTGGTGAAGGAAATCTGATTTTTTTGCAGCTGTAGATTCTTTCTGTCACTAATTCATGTTCATCCTTTTTTTTTAATGTAATTATGATTATTACGAAATTTTGATTTTCGACCATTCAAATACGTTAAGCTCAAAGATATCTAGTAAAAGCGCTACCTTTTTGAACAATTCCGCGAGACGAAAGAGGAGATGTTTCGGCTTTCTGAATGACCATCAGGTTGTCTGACTGAAGTCGTTGGCTCGGTACGATGGTTGGGGGATGAAGGCTATCGCGAGGGCCGAGGTGGGGATCGAGATTAACTAAGAAGTCATTAGGGTTGCTTTGCAAAGTGAGGAGAGAGCTTGTCAAAAACCACAACCCGATGAGCCCGCCTGCCTAATCTGCCCCGAACCCACCTAACCCGCCAGTTTGACAGCTCCTGCTCAGTATTGTCGTTGACCAAACCGTAGATTTTTTGTTAGCTACGTTAGGAGGAATAGAAACGAGGTTGTACATGTTCGTTCATTTCGTTATGTCAATAAATCAACTTATAATGAGCTACACACAATCATACAACATGACCAGAACAGACAGAACTCTCAGTTTATTTTATCTTCAGAGAGGCTGCTTGGTCTTCAAATCTGTCAGGCGTCAGCTACTCTCCTCAGCCTTTATGTCAGTCTGTAGTTTCGACTCGTTAGATACACGCGGCAGTGGTTCCTCGTCACTACTATCCTGCGAAATCCGAGTCTTGTCCATGGACTTGATTCTCCATTCGTACCGTTTCGTGGAGCTGGAGTTCGCAATGGAATTCGATGCATGATTTTGGCATTTCATGGTGTACTGTGTAGCTGCTGCACGAGCAGAATCAATGGCTGCGATGAGACTGGACGACTTGACCACTTCGGATCTTACTGTTGTCGGGGAACGAGAGCCAATGGAACCAGGACGCAAGGAGAATGGATCGCTTGGATTCGGGAGGGGGAATCTTACTGGCATTGGACATTCGACTGGGACGAGGCCTCGAATAGCAGACTCGTAAATCTACAGAATATTCCTATGTCATATTCTCAGTAGGAAGCAATGAATGTGTAATTACTAATTAGACTAGTACAAAGTGCAGTTAGTTACCTTCCTTTCCAAGTTATAAACACCTTGATAACCTCTCATCTCGAATGGAACCAACAATCTCTTCATAGTGAAGCATTCTAGTCAAGTTTAGCTTATATACATTCTTTATGAAAAGAACCAAGTTCAGTAATTCACCTGTGGATGCTCACAGAGCCAGCAGAAATCAGTTTGTCCTTCTACCCTCAACTGTAGCAAAACCAGTAGTTAAATAGTTACCGATAACTTCAAAAATTTCGAGACAGAAGAGAAAGGGAAAAGGATCATAAAACCCTGGTTTCCTACCCCTTCCGGTATCGCCTCCCAACTTGCTAGCTCGTCTCGTTTCAGGCATCCGACTATTTCAACACACCCTGAACAGTGGACACAGAATCTGAATCATATACAGAAAAGGGAAGAACACATAAGCTAGTAATACTCAAGCAGACACTGCATAAAAGGTTTATAGCTTCAGATTCGCCAGCATTCGTGTTCATGTTCTATGTCAAGAACCACTGTATCCCAATAACTCAGCCTGTTGAGAGATCTTCAAAAAATGGAATGAAGTTTGCACATGTCCACTAAGCTAAAATTGGAGGCTAACATGGTTCAATGTCTGAAAATCTTGGTTCTCTGATACCATGTCAAGATCTTACGCATCCCAATAACTCGAGAGATGTTGGAAGACGTTCTTGATTGGTTTATTCATGATCTCCCATGTATCATTCTATACCCTATAAACAGTCTCATTTGGTAAACAGGCACATGAACTGAATCAGTGGAAGTGTATGCAACGTTTGAAACTAAACTGATACAGAGAAATATACTCATGTTCTTAACCTTATGTACCTATGTCAGATGAAAGATCTATATGCATACCATGATCATGCTAACACCGTGAAAGTGAAAATGCAGAACGAAACATGCCATAGATATGAAATACCTAAGAGTCTTGAAACAGGGTAATGTTGAGGAAACTTGATGTCAGTAATCCCATTCAGCGCATAGATTTCCCTGTAGAATTCCTCCATGGCTTTGATCGTCTCTTGCTCTGGAAATTTCCCAGCTGCGTGTATCCATAATCGACCTTAGAACATCAAATCAATTAACCCAGGTTAATTCCTAACAAGTAGCCAAAAACACACACTGAAAACTAGCACAAGTTTCTAGCTTTAGACACGAGAATTAGGTTTGATCCTGTGTACCAGAATTGGGTTTGATCAATTAACTAGGTTTGATCAATTAAGGAGTTTGAATATAGCTAATTACCACGAAGGGGAGCAGGCCAGGAGCGGCCTTCGATGCGTTTGATCCCGTAGACGAGAAGAGAAGCCCACGGCTGGTGCATCGTCAAGCAGGGGTTTGTGTAGTTCCCGCCGCCGCCGCTCCAGCCGCCGCCGCGCATCTTAAGGATGGAGGCGGATCTTTGTGCGAGGTAAATTGTGTTTTTTTGGGAATTGTGTATATATGTGGGTGAGTTCCTCTGTTTTTTTTTTGGTTCAGAGGGTCGATCTGATTAAAATCAACACTAGACTCTACCAAACCGATAGATCCAGCCAAACGAAACATGTTGGCTCCGGTGAATGACGCCTCTCGAACCAACTCAAGTATGATTGGGACCGAATTCCTCGACACTCATCTCACCAACCCCACCTTTGTATCGTCAGTACCACAAACCACCACCGACCCCTTGTAGGGAATTTCTTTGTGATGGCTCTTTCTCACAAAGCCTCCCGAAGACGGGATATGTGATCGTTTGTATCGATACCCATGGAGAGAGAGATTACAAGCGAATATTAGTGCACGTTTGTGTGTTCATCAGCGACTGTCGCGGAAGCCAAGACGCTTCTAACTGCCATCGAGTTAGCTTCTAGCTCAGGAATTGATACTTGTGTTAAAACGGACTGCATCACCCCTAGTGAATGCCCTGAGTAAGAGCCCCTCAACTTGGCTTTGGCAATGCGTGACTTGGCTCCAAATTATGGACTGTGTCCATAAGATGACATGGATTTTCCATTTTTGCTTACTTGGCATTTGTTTCAGTTTCCGCGTCTGCAACTGCAGACACATTGTCTCCTTGTATTTCTTACCAGCTCTCCAAGTGAATGAATTTGGGAAATTATGTAATGCAGGGAGTTTCTCTGTAAATGTAAATTTAGAATTGCAGACTGCTCAAGTTATCCAGCTGCAGAAAACAGATTTCCAATATAGGCCAGACTGAGAGGGAATCTGGATTTGGACATTTACTCAATTCTTTCAACCTTCATTTACAAGAAAGAATTTCGCTTTGTTTTGTTTATATAGTAATCAGAAGTTGAGCTATGTACCTCCACTACCATACTTTGTTCCCTTCTTGCGTTGCTTGATTCCTGTCATTTGAGAGTTGATCAGCTCACAACAATGGTGACCAAGAGAGTCGCGTGGTTTCTTTTGATGCCTCTTCTACTTCTATCCATGCTGGTGGGCAGCCGAGGAAGCTCTGTCTCAGTCCAATGCCGGGAAGACATGCGATGCCGGGAAGACCAGCGATCGATGCTGCTTGAGTTGAAGCAGGGTCTTGATTTCAGCACATCTTTGTCTAGAGTTCTGGCAAGGTGGGATTCCAGCACAGATTGTTGTGATTGGCCTGGCGTAAGATGCAATCTTGGCCGAGTTATTGGACTCAATTTGAGCAATGAGATGGTCATGGGAGGAATTGGAAATTCCATTCCCATGGCCATGTTTAGCCTTCAGCATCTAGAGGTTCTGGATTTGTCATTCAACAGATTCAACACCACTCTGCCGAGTGAGATTGGGAATCTCACTGATCTGAGGTATCTGAACTTGTCAAGTGCTGGTTTTATGGGCAAATTCCTGCTGCGATTTCTGGGTTGACGAAGCTGGTTGGTCTTGATCTGTCAATGGTTTATTTCCCGGGTGACCCGCGTCTGGAACTTGAGAATCCGAATCTGTCGGAACTTGTGAAGAATCTCGGGCAACTGGTTGATCTCAGACTTGATGGTGTGAATATATCTGCTCAAGGGAATCAATGGTGCCAGGCCTTAGCTTCTTCTGTGAAGAATCTCCAAGTATTGAGCATATCTGCTCAAGGGAATCAATGGTGCCAGGCCTTAGCTTCTTCTGTGAAGAATCTCCAAGTATTGAGCATGTCCGACTGTCTCCTTTCTGGGCCTTTTCATACCTCTCTTTCAAAGCTTCAGTCTCTCTCAGTGCTTCTTCTGGACAGCAATGACTTTTCTTCTCCGATACCGGACTTCTTTGCAGGATTTCGAAACTTGACTGTCCTCAGTCTCGGTAATTGCTTGCTGAATGGAACATTTCCTGCAAAGATGTTTCAAGTTCCAAGCTTGGAGTTTCTTGATGTATCAGATAACGTACTACTTAATGGGGTGTTACCAGAATTTCCTCAGAATCACTCTTTGCAGACTCTAATTCTCAGCGGGACGAACTTTTCCGGCATGTTACCAGCATCAATGGGGAATTTGGGGAAATTGTCCAGGATAGAGCTTGAAGGATGCAATTTCAGTGGACCAGTTCCAAAGTCGATGGAAAAACTTACAAAACTGGTTTATGTGGACTTGAATTCCAACCATTTCACCGGTCCAACTCCATCGCTAGGCTTGTCAAAGAATCTGGTGCATCTAGACTTGTCTTACAACCAGTTATCAGGTGATATACCTGCTCAATGGGAAAGCTTTCAGGAACTTGAGTATGTTGGTTTGCGGCAAAACTCTTTCAATGGGAGCATCCCGCCATCTTTATTCGCCATTCCATCACTACAGAAGCTTGATCTCTCTTTCAACCAGCTTCGAGGTCAGGCTCCAGAGTTTGATGCCACTTCCTGCACTTTGACTACTCTAGATTTAAACAGCAACAATCTGGAAGGTTCCATCCCTCGTCCTATCTTTGAACTTCGATCACTTAAAGTTCTCCTCCTTTCGTCTAATAGATTCAATGGAAGTGTACAGCTAAGTTGGGTGCAGATGCTCCAGAATCTCACTGTTCTCGATCTTTCATACAACAACTTGACGATTGATGCTAGTGGAACTAACATCAATCCTACCTCGTCAAGCTTGCCTCAGATCAGCACCTTGAATCTAGCATCAAGCAATCTAAGAATGTTTCCCGAGTTGGGAAACCAAACGATGCTCGGCTATTTAGACCTCTCGGATAACGATATCGAGGGGATAGTACCTCGATGGATTCTGGAATCAACTACTATAGAACATCTCAATCTCTCACACAACCATCTCAAGGGTTTCGAGGTACTGATTTCTCTTCCTTGTGTTAATGTGTTGGACATGCATGAAAATCAGCTTCGAGGTGATGTTCCTATCATACCATCCCCATCGCCATCGATGATCTACACAGATTACTCCCACAATTTCTTTAATGGTTCAATTCCCCCTGAAATTAGCAATTACCTTCCCCTTGCCTTATTCCTTTCATTATCAAACAATAGCCTCACAGGAGCTATCCCAGCAACCATCTGTGATGCTGAATCTCTTCAAGTTCTTGATCTGTCAAACAACAATCTGAGTGGCCCAATCCCAAACTGTTTGATGGAGAATATCACTACACTAGCTGTTTTGAATCTCAGAGACAACAAGTTCAGTGGCAATATACCTGACACGTTCAGGGAATCATGTTCTCTAGAAACTCTCGATCTTAGCAAGAACCAGTTAGAGGGAAGCTTTCCAAAGTCCTTGAGCAACTGCACATCATTGAAAGTATTAGATGTTGGGAACAACAGGTTTTCAGATGGCTTTCCTTGTCATCTGGAAAGCCAATCCAATCTGCGCGTACTTATCTTGAGGAACAACAACTTCCATGGAGGCCTTGGATGCCCACATATCACGAGTTATTGGCGAAAGCTTCAGATCATTGACATAGCTTTCAACAATTTCTCTGGTAAAGTGAACAGCAGATTCTTCACTACATGGGAAGCCATGATGGGAGTCAGAAACAGAATGGAAGACCAGCTCCGATTCGAGCCCTTCAAGTTTGCTCCACTGTACTATGAAGATTCCACATCTGTTACCACCAAGGGGACTCAAATGGAATTTGTGAAGATCCTGACAGTGTTGGCATCTATTGATTTCTCAAGCAACAAGTTTAAAGGGCCAATACCAGAAAGCATCGGAAAATTTAGTGCACTTTACGTCCTCAACTTCTCAAACAATGCTGTCGCAGGCCAGATTCCATCAGTCTTGGGAAACCTATCGCAGCTGGAATCACTTGATCTCTCGAACAACGAGCTCAGAGGCCAGATCCCGAAGGATTTCGCAAGGTTGACATTCCTTTCAGCACTGAACCTTTCAAATAATCATCTTGCTGGAAGTATTCCGACGGGAAGCCAACTCCAAACATTCAATGACTCTTCATTCGGCGGCAATCCGGGTTTGTGCGGCAGTCCTCTGTCCACATCTTGTTCTCCACCTCCACCACCAGCCGCCGTCACCCGTGGGAAATCCATTGACGGAATCGGCTTTGAACTCGGCATTGTGTTGGGATTAGCTATTTTTTCGTGTTTGTTGTCGTGTCATGTGATTTTAACCAAAATATATTGTATATAAATAAGTTCTCAAACTAATTACAATTATGTAGTAAATATTTGACTTCAAATTTCGTTTAATATTTGACTGCAAGTCGGCTTTCTGTCGGCAGCGGCAAATCGCGGTTCAACCTCGATATAAAAACGGTTCAATCCCAATTATTAACTCATTAAATCCTAAACCCTTGACTTTGTCGGCTCGATTGCTCGGTCCAATTCTAGAAATTAACTCGATGGCTTTTAATTAGTTTATGCTAAATAGTCAATTACAAATTATAATTAAGATTCTTCATTGTGCACTCCATGGAAGGTGGTAGTTATGAGCTAAGCAACTTATGAGTAATTTTGACATTCAATTCGTAAAATTTACTAAATAATTCATTTTCAATGATATATAATCAAAATAAGCAGAATCAAACAGGCAAAATTAGTCACTGGAACAAGAGATCCAAGAGATCCAAAACCCAAAGGTACTATAAATCCGAAACAAAGAAAAAATTATACAGCTCTCTCTAAAGTAGTAAGGTAGCTGCTAGTTTACAGTCTTCCATTCTTCAAACCACTTCCATGTTTGCTTCTTCTCTTCTTCTTCTTCGCTAATCGAACTAAAAACACCTTTAACTTTCTCCGGTTTGATCGCAATCCGGGGCATTTTGAACGCCCCTGTCTAATTGGTTCAATGTCATAAACTTGTGCCTAGAAAAGACTGCAACGATGACGAAGATAAATCAACGTTAGCCAACGATTTCACAATCGAGTAACAAATGCATCAGCAGAGTTCAAATAGTCCGACAGAAATTGACATAAAGCCAGGTAACAACACAATCGAATATCGAGAACCAAACAGAATGATGGAGTAATATCGACATCTACAAATAACTAGAACCACGGATGAGTAACTGCAGAGTGCAGGACCAGAGTTTACCTTAATTGCGGATGGAGTGTTACCGGGCTTAGCTGTAGTTGTGCTCCCAAAGACACCAACTCCACCTGAAGCATTTCCAGGCTTAGCAGGAGTTGCATGCCCGAAGTTGAACTTTGACTTCTTGTCGGCGGGTTTCAGTATTTGAAATGAGCACATCAATGTCTCGTCCACACTCATCATTGCACCAGCATTATCGAACTCTCCGCAGTAATTAGGTGCCGAAAATATGGTTACAAGCTGTCTGTCGGCAAAGAATTCGTATCCATCCTCCACAACCTGCACCAGCCACAAAAGGGAACAAGGAAATGGTAAAAAACCTCAAGAATGTAAAAAGAAAGGAACAGAATCAAATTAGATTCTGTTTCGTGAATCCATCCCGGTAAAAAACCGGGCGCACAAATGAAAATATGAATGTTAAGAAAAGACCAGACAGTCAATACGGGTAGAAGTAACTGAATGTAAACATAAAGACATTACAAAGGCTAACTTCAACAAAACAAGCAAATATAATCAAGATTCTCACAAGCAACCACAACCACAAGGATCATATACGGAAAGGGACGTGCAGTTCTTAGTTGTTTGTTTTCCAAAACCCAGATTATTTTTGAGATTGCATTACAACATGAATGAATGAACTTAAAATGCAGGTGTAACCTGGTGAGCGCGGCAGATAAGATCCAGATCATGCTTCTGAAGGAACTCTGTCACCTTATCCGCACCAAAAGTAAATGAAACACCCCTGTCATTCATTCCCCAACCTTGAACATCTTTACTAGGATCTGACCACAACAAATCACAGAGCAATCCTGAGTCCGGTACATCAGTTGGCCGGGCTAGGTTTCTTATTTCATCCAAGTGCTGCAAATCAGGGAAAGACCACCATGCATGCAGAGGATTTTCTCATCAATTAGAGCAGCCACGGGTAGACAGTTGAAGCAATCTGTGAATGTCTTCCACAATCTAACATTAAACCTCCTTTTACACTCGTCGAAGAAACCATATATACGGTTAATAGAAGCACACTCATGGTTTCCCCTCAAGAGAAAGAAGTTCTCGGGGTACTTTATCTTATAAGCAAGTAGCAGGCATATTGTCTCTAAACTTTGCTTGCCTCGATCCACATAATCCCCCAAAAACAAGTAGTTTGAACGTGGAGGTAATCCACCGTATTCAAAAAGCCTTAGAAGGTCCGAATATTGGCCATGGATATCACCTGCAGATCATAAAGAAAAACTGTCGATCAGCTGGGTTGAAACAACCTTTTCTAGAATAGTACAATGGTATTGTATGTGATGGAACAAATAAAGGACAAAACTTCTCAAACAGCCATCAGATAGAGCATCTCAAACACACTTTCTACTTTTCCTCTCTCGCTTTCCATTTCCCTTACTACTCGATGAAGAACTTTATGAACACAAAAAACAAAGCAAGAAGAAACTAACAGATAGCGTAAAGACTTAAAAGAGCAAAATGGAAGTAGTAAAAGTACCGCAAATCTTTATGGGTGCTTCAAGCTCTAGCAAATTCGGTTGTTGCAGGAAGATCTCTCGAGAGGTTGAACAAAGTTGCCGGATTTCAGACTCAGATAGCTGCACCTGCTTTCCTGGTTTACCACGAACCTCTAGTAGCCTCCGTATGATATCATCTAAAATAGTCGGTTCCATTTCTTAACCATGCAAAGTTAGACAAATGCACTCGCTGGTTTCCTTCAATTATGATAAGAAACAATCGACCATAAGACAACAGAAAACCTTCAACGTTTAAGCATGCTACGAAATTAAGATGTAATAACTCTTATGCTACTATAAACCAACATATCAACATATTCAAGCTCTTCAACCACATCTCTAAGGCGACGACTCAAAGCAAACCAAATTCAACTGCAGCAAGCAAATTCTCTAATACAAACAGAACTACGGAAGGGGAAAAGCCCAAACAATCACCTTAATGCCCCGTAGCCAGCCGCTGTTCAACACGAAGAGAAGCTTTAACAGAACGCTGAAAAAATTGAATTCAACAGAGAAAGAAGTCTTATGAGTTTATAGAAATCGAGGAATATAATGAAGATGTGCAGAGCAGAAAATATGATTGGGGAAAAACAACACCAGAAATAGAAAGTAGAAACCGATAAGCTAACTCCACAGAAACAGAGAAAGAAACTGAAAAACAGTGGAGGCACAGACGCACAGTGACCTTAGGAAGAAGGCAAGCGTCGATTGCGATGGAGCTAGAAAGAGAGTTTCAAGTTTCAACGGAAAAGCAGTATGCACGTTCTCCGTCGCGATGGCGGCTGAGGCGTCACAACTAACTCCCAAGTCAACGACTCTGGATGCAGAGCAGCAGCAACTGAGAGAGTTCAGCTGAGAAAGAGAGCAAGGAGTAAAAGACCTGCGAGAGAGGTAGGACGCAAGCTAGCAACCAGGGAGCCAAAGGCAAGTTTCAATCGGCTCGATCGGAATGGATGGAGCTTCGGAAGGATCGTCGATCGTCGCTCTCCGCTGGTTGACTGGGATGATATATCAGTTTGAGTTCCGACGGAGAGGCGAAGCAACGGTTGAAGCTTCCTTCCGGCGGAGATAGATTTGAAGAGCGGACCGGAAGGCAATGGAGAGAGAAGACGGATACAGAATCCGACTTCTTGTTTTTAGGGTTTCGCCATGGTTAATTACGATTTCATGTATTTCAACGTCCCCCGAATGTCATTTGGTAATTTACTTTTTGTTTGGTGCCATTTTCAAGATATTTTAATGTGATGGATTGATGGAGGTTATTTAGTGGAGAAGAAAATGAAGATTGAAGGTGCCTGTGAAAAAGTTCTCGAGAAAGAAGATAACGTGTTAGTAGTGAGATGAATCAGCATAACGTGTTAGTGTTAGCAAAATTATAACAGTGTTAATGAAAATTTCAAAAAAAAATATTTATATGTTAAACGTTATTTTTAAATGTTAATCGTTCTAAGTATGAGAGTTTATTGCGTATAAGTAATTATAAGAGGACTAGTTTGTTATTTTTCCATAGCATAGGTGTCTATTAGGCCACGTTTTCCTCCCTGGAATTCGCGCCGGAATTCGGCCAATTCCGGCGGAATTTTGTGATTCCTTGTTTTCCTCGCATGTTATAGCAGCTCAATTCCGGCGGATTTACGAGCTCAATTCCGGCTCACAATTCCAACCAAAAAGTGATGGAATCGTCAGATTCCGGCGGAATTAATTTTTTTTCCAAAATTGCCCACCTTTCTTCTCTCTCCCTTCGAATCATCTCCTCCCTCCGCCTCCCGTCCATCCCCCTCGCCGGTCTTCCTTCACCGCCGCTTGTCCAATATTCCCTCGCCGGTCGTCCTTAGCCGCCGTCAGCTGGCCAATTTTCCCAGCCACCATCGCTCTACTCCAGCCACCATCGGCCCACCTAACTCCTTCGATCTGCTGCCTTATCGTCTCTTCCTCTCCTATCTGTTGCCTCGAGGAGTAATCGGGAGGAGTCGCTGTCTCTTCCTCTCCAATCGAGAGTGTGGCGGCTTGGGCCGGGGGAGAGATCATGGGGCCGGCTGTGGGTTTTTGGTTAAGGCGGCGGCTGTTGCTTTTTTGTTCTGTTGTCGAGAAGAAGGAAGAGAAAAGGAGGTTGGTAGAAAGGTTTAGGTAGGGTTATTTTAGTAATTTAAGTGGGCTTCAATTTCAATTCCAATGTGCCAATTTTGCAGGAAAACAAGGAATTGGGATTCGGATTTGTATGGATTTCAATTCCCCCGGATTTGCATAATTGCGGCGGAATTTGCCCAATAAGCAGGAAAACGTGGCCTTATTCTTTTATCTTAATTACTCATTTTTTAAGATGAGAAATTTTGGCTTAAAGATATTTTAAAATATAGGTCCAATACACAAATTTGGCTTAAAGATGGTAAATCTTTCATGATTATTATGTCAATTCTAGTTACTTCTTTTGAAAAACCCAATTTGACAATTTTTATGTTTCCGCCCATTTTGTTGTAAGTCCGTTAATGAATGTAAACGAATTTTATAATGAGAACCTTGTCCAATATGACATGGCATGAGGTTACATTAATGTGTTGGCTTAGGGTTGACCTCGCTTGCCACGTAAATTAAAAATTAACCCAACGCCCTTTCGGGTCAATCAAACTGTCCAGATCACTCTCCCAAACCACCATCCTCGAGTACTCCTTCCACGGCCGCCCCAAATAGCTCCTGATCGATGATGATGAACCGGCAAAATCGGATGCAGGTCAGACTCTGGATTGAAATGTCGGTGTTCTGATTTGGATCCTCTCGTCCCTATGCAATGATGAAGTTCGCCTGGCTGCGCAGCAGTTTCCTAACGAAGATGTCGCAGTTCTGTAGCATGGTGGAGGCGTCCCCGAAGATGAAATCTATGGTGTCGTAGATATGGCAGTCGCGGAGAATTGGCGGAGGGAGTGAACAAACAGAGTGTCCTAGTATCCTCTGAAGATGCGTCTGTAGAACACCGCCCGATACTTCTCTGTCTCTCACTCAAATACGCTAAACTCCCTTTATTGTCGACTCTTGTTCGCTTTGAACAATACAATTTAACAATGAATGATACCACACAAAATAACATTGTAATCATACCACCTACATAATATACAAAGACTATAATTTTCAATAATCAAAGTAATAACACAATCCTTATTAATACAAGAGCCCAATGTATACTATAATTGTAACATTTGTTATTAAATATTATCATCCATAAATATATGAATGGTACAATTTCACAATAAATGAAGAATAAAATAACGGGAAATGTTAAACTTAAGGGAACGACGTCGTTCAGCTAAGAGCAGCTGACTTTTTTTTTTTTTTTTTTGACAAAAACCAGCTGACTTGTTGACTATTGTGGAAAAAACACAACGGCTAGCTATTTTCCCATTTTCTTCATGAAGCTGCTCATCATCTTCTCCATATTGCTGATTTATTGTGTTTATCTGATACCTGCTTCCACTCAATGCCGATGGTTCCGCTGGCTTTCAAATTTCCGATGATTCCGAAAGCCTTCTGGGAAAGAACCATGGTGGTTCCTTTCACCGACGGCTGAGAGACCAAGGTCTTAGCGCGGTCGATGATCTTCACACGAATACTCCCATCAAGCTTACAGGAGGCAGCCGGTTTAATACAACGTACAATGTAATGCCTGCCGCAGGCGTCCCCATTGCTCCATATCTCTTCCCCTGCCGCTGCAAACAGATCGCCCGTCGGGAATTGTGACCTTTCGTTGCCGTAACACGCCGTTGCTTCACAAACAGATAACTCGAATTATGAGGATACAATGGTTATAGACCAACAAGAAGTTAGTGTTTCGAATTCTGGTAACCACCGAACCGTGTAGGGGTGGAAGTTTGAGAAAGAGAATTGGGAATTCCTTATTCCCGTAAAACTTCCGTTTTCAAACTTCCACCCCTACTTAATAGCACAGCAATAACAGGTTAAAAGTTTGATATCTTAGAAGTTGAAAACTGAATTTTTGTTGTCTAATTTGCAAACCCAGATTGGGGATGGGGTTTTCATTTCCGTCACCGTCCCAAGGAGATTCGTTTAGTATAGAGGATTGAGAATTTGTGGAAAATATGAAGATATAAGAATGGTGGAAAAGTGTTTGTTAAAATTTGAATGACTTTGTTTGGTACGTGTATTTGGTAAAGAAAATAGGAGGGGAAAATAGTGAGATCCATTATTCTATCTGGGGGGAAGCCAAAATTTATTTTATGATAAAAGTAGAAATTGTCAGAATATACACATTCTGGAGACAATAAAAAACTTCGAGTATCCAAAATTCAAAACAAACAAAGATATCTCAGAATACAGAGTTTCCAATAAACACAACTGAATTTACCTTATATCAAACGAATAAAAGGGCTTATTGAAGCCTCTATGACGTCTAATCGAAACTATGCAAACTTCACACTCTTGTATGAGTCATTCGTTTAAAGGCCGCGTGTTAGTAAACAACATATCATCCATTCAGAATCCTCTTCCAATTATCTGAGTTATTGAAACGTAATAATTAACTCGAGTTATTAGAATGTAACGACTTACGTGAATAAGGAGGGCGATACCAGGAGGCGATTCCACTACCGCCAAAGGAGGCGGTTCCGACGGTTCCGCTATCGGCGAGAATTATGCAGGATTGATGAAAAATGATTACCAGAACAAGGAAGGAGCTAAGCTTTGTTGACATTGTCGTATGATCGTTGTGGGTTTCCCAGGAAGCAGGGATATTGGATTTCTTAAATCCTTTTTATTTGGTGCTCAATCGCATTAAATATTAATTTTGGGATGATTTAAATGGGGAAAGAAAATAAAAATATATCTGTTTTGATGTTAGCAAAATACACATGGAAACTGGAAAATACACTCTAGGAAAGAATAACGTAAAATGGAAACTATGTTATCAATTTGCAAGTTTTTTTGTTACAATTTACCTTTTCGTTTCATTAGTAAAATCATGTTCATTCAATTTGGACATCCGTCAAAAGTTTGTTCACCCCCCTCCCACTCTCCTTAATCTAGGCATTTTTTACCCTCTCTTTCGTCGGAGTGCTCGACCAAAAAAAAAAGATAGACATGAAAACGGACTTATTTCCCAATCTAGGACAATATGAGAATTCAATTCTCAAAATAGGGTGATTCAATGATCAATTCCAAAACTAGGGTGATTTGTGCTGATTAGAAAAGAAGACTGCCACTTAAATTGGCAGCGGATCTGCGTCCAAACCTCCGGGTTTGGACCGTTCCAAACTCACTGACCAGAAGGGTATTTTCGGGTTTCCAAAAAATTTCTTCTAACCTAATAATCTCAACACAGCCGCCTCTATCTCTCGTCGTCGGACTCCTCTCCCTCGCCGACTTCACCTTCCGGAACCCCGGAGACATACAGTTCCGGCGTTTCTTCATTTCAACGCTCGATTTGGCAACAAATTGGCTACTATTGCCCGCCTCCTCAACGGACGAACAAACAATTCCATCAAAGAACCATTTGAACTCTACCCTAAAGAGAAAATGCGGCGGCACCTCCGCTGACGGGCAGCCTCCTCTCAAGAGATCTGATGGCCTTGGCACGGGGTCCAATTTCTCTGATCTCTATCTTAACCGTAGCAGTCCGTCCGGATCTGATTTGATGCCCGGTAACGATTCTTCCCCTGTTTACCGTCCCCTAGCTAGGACGTCGTCGTTAATCCCTCCAAATCTTTCCATGGATGTTTCTTCCTCGATAAGGGATCCGCTCACCTCCCTCAGTCTCTCTCTGCCAGTATCAGACCCACCTGAAACAGACAGTGGACCAGCATGCCGGATCTGCTCCCGGATTGTCTGCTCCTCTGTGTATGTAGCAACATCACCACCGCCATCACCATCGACAGTTGCGTCACAGCAAGCTCCGATGATTCCGCAAGAGCTACCTGAGACGGGGTTGGAGAAGAAGATGCTCAATCCTGAGTTTCTTGGGGGTGATGCATGCAAGAGATGATAAGGAAGGAAGTGAGGAGTTACATGACTGGGTTGAGAAGAACAGGGCCTGTTTCCAGGCAAGAGCCATTAGGAATGCCGTGGTTAAGCGAATTGGGATTAGCAGGATCCAATTAGTTTAAGCTTGAATTTCTGATTAGGAACAACCGACATCAGGCAATGTCAATTAGTTTAAAAGTGTTGGAATCCAGCAACAGTCCTAGATATGATGATGATTATGATGAATTGGGAATGAAGGAACATTTGTACTAATTAACTAATTTTTTATGAATAAAAGTCTTGGTAACTAGTTAACTCGATTGGATAACTAGTTAACTCGATTGGTTAACTAGTTAACTCGATTTGGATAACTAGTTAACTAGATTGGTTACCAGTTAACTCGATTTAGATAACTAGTTAACTCGATTGTTTAACTAATTAACTCGATTGTATATAAATTCGATAAGTTAACTAGTTAACTCGATTGGATAACTAAATTCGATAAGTTAACTAGTTAACTCGATTGGTTAACTAGTTAACTCGATCGATTAACTAGTTAACAACTTGGTAACTAGTTAACTCGATAAATCACAATGTTTAACAAGTTAACTAATTATTAGTAAAAAATCAGGTTAACTAGTTAACTAGACGTCGTCGGAAAAGTCACCGAAGTTTGGTTGATTTTTGAAATCTCGTCGGAAAAGTCGAGTAGATAACTAGTTAACTCGCCAAGATAATTAGTTAACTTGATCGGTTAACTAGTTAACACGATAAATCATGATGTTTAACAAGTTAACAAATTATTTGTAAAAAATTAGGTTAACTCGTTACTAGATTTGTTAACTAGTTAACTCGATTTTGATAACTAGTTATCAACTAAAAATCTTGTTAACTAGTTAACAACTTGATAAATAGTTAACTCAATTGGTTAACTAGTTAACTCGATTAGATAACATGTTAACTAGATAACTAGTTAACTATAAAAACTCAGGTTAACTAGTTAACTAGTTATCAATAAAAAAATCTTAGTAAAAATCAGGTTAACTAGTTAACTTGTCCTCGACGAAAAAAACACCGGAGTTTGGTTGGTCTCTGGAGCCTCGCTGAAAAAGCTACCGGAAAACATGTTAACTAACTAGTTAACTGTAAAAATCTAAATTAACTAGTTAACTAGTTATGAATAAAAAAATCATGCTAATAAGTTAATAGTAAAAATCAGGTTAACTAGTTAACTTGTCCTCGTCGGAAAAGTCACCGGAAAAAATCGTTGGGAAAAGTCGCCGAAAAAAATCATCGAAAAAATCACCGGAAAAAACCACCGGCGAACGGAGCTCCGGCGACCGGCGGCCGGAGATCCGATGGCCGGTGGCCGGTGACAGTTGACAACAACCGTGCCCACAGTAATAAAAATTAAGCATTTAAATAAATAATAATAATAAAATATTTAAATTAAATGATTTGTGTAAAGTCCTAAATACCTCTAACAAATCTGGACCATTAAATTGGTCAAATGGTCAAACTAGATCTAATGGTTGGAGGTGGGTTTGGAACTTTCCAAACCCAAAAAAGGTTTGGAACTGCCACTTAAATTGGGATCATTTCAATTAATTACAATATAAATATTATTTTGGGAATTGAATTCTCATATTGCCCTAGATTGGGGAAAATTCTCATGCGGTTTTTTATTTTAAAATAAAAAATCTTATCTGTCATTTTATTCAGTTTAAAGGAAGATTTTGCCCTTCCTATCAAATGGGTTGGACACATGCCGAATAAAATACTTTAGCAATAACGTAAACCAATGTAGTAAAAATTTATGGAGATGGTGGATTAATATTTGCTGATATTGAATTATTTTTAGAGGTTTTTATGAAGTTGAGATTTTTGGTGGTTTCAAGAGATGTTAATACGGTAGGCTACTATGTGGGTGGTCATACCGTTCGTTGCATTTTCACCAAAATAAATAAAATTTTCGAACTATATATCTGAATAAATACAATTACTAACTAATTGCAAATCTAGTAATTTTCACCCAGAATTGGGACGAATATTAGCCCTAAGTTAATCTGACTAGATTCCTAACAAACCAAAAAACCAAACCAATATACCCTAACTAAGCGAATTCGCCTCAAAACTAGGCGAAGCATATGCCCATCTCCCAAATTAAAGCCCATTTGTCTTTTCATAAATCCTTTTGCTAATAAGTAACTCAATTATTAGCCATTACAAAATCAACACTAGTATATATAATTTTGTAAAATAATTATTAAAGTTTAAATTTCAATAATGAGTTTGACCGTACTATCATGATCGTAACTAATTAATTCTTTAATAAGCCAAACTCGACGAGTTAACGAATCGAGCTCGCTCGCTCGTCGAGCTGAATCGAGTAGGCTCGAACTCGCTCATTTATTATCGAGCCGACTCACGAGCTATAAACTCGCTGGCTCACAAGCCAAACTCAACGAGTTCATCTAAAAAATTGTAGTAAAAAACTCGATTTTGATCTTAAAATCTTATGATTTTATGATTCATTTGATGTGTTGCGATCCTGATTTCACGTAAAATATTTGGATAGTGAAATCAGGTAAAATCTCGATTAAAATCTTAGAATCTTATAGAATATACGTTTTGTGTATCTTACAATTTCACTTTCTAAGTAAAAATGACCAGTTTCTCTAGCTCAGTTAAGGTTGGAACCATGACAATTAAGAATTAACTTATATTAGTTCTTTCTTTATTTTTTCTCGAGAATTTTATTATTTTAGTTAAAGTTGATTAATAAAATAAAATATGCATAAAATTAATTGTTTTACACTTTGAACGGTTGTTCAAGAGCTAACCTTCATCTTTATTTATCTTTCTCAACTATTCAAGAGTCACACGGTCAATTTTTTTCTTTGTCTGATCAACTCAACACCTTAGATAAACCATGAGACATTCTAGTTTATTTACATAATTATGGTTAATGTAATGTTATCTTATGTATTTTAGACATTAGTTCACAAAATTTTATGATTCTACAAAAAAAAAAAACTACAATCACGATGTCACACAGGTTTTCAATTCCATGTGGAATCTCGATTTTGACTACCTTTACGTAGACAGTTCCGATTAAGTGTCAAGGAAATGAAAGTACATTGATATCATCAATGAGCAATCTCACTCATGAAACCTTTTTTAGATCTAATCGTTCAAATTAAAAAGGGTAAAAATATCATTTCACAATTTAATTTTTTAATTTTTTAATATTCAAGTATTGACTCCAATTATCGAAAAGTTGCCAACGATCAAAGCTCCGATGAATTTTCTTCGGCCGGTGATTTTTCCGGTGACTGGAGCTTCGATTTCGAAAAAAGATCGACCACTGGACAACCGTCATCGGACCTATTTTTCTGATTTTTTTTTTCCGGTGACGCTTCGTACATGTTTTTAATATTGTACATGCTTCTGTACATGTGTGCACATTTCTATACGTTAATTGTGTACTCATTTCCACACCACACGTGTACACGGTTTTGTACAGGGTTTATACATGTGCACGTTTATGTACATGCATTTTTTTTACACGAGTACACATATCTTGTACACGACGTGTACACAAGTTCCTTTACATCTTTTTTGCACGTGCACACACTCTTTGTACACATGCACACCTATTAATACCGTGCACATACTCATTGTACAAGTGCACACCTATTAAAATTTACATTAATTTTATACACATACACACTCTTTATACATATGCACATACTCTTTATACACATATACATATTTATACACGTTCACATACTCATTTTACTCGTATATATAATAGTTTTACATTTTTTATATACACGCTGTACCATATTCAGCTATTCACTTCATCATGTTTAGTCTAATACAATTTTGTGGTGATGAAATAGCAAATGATCTCGGTTTCTAAAATGATATCAATGTTTTTTTTTTTTTAAAGTGGGATCCTATAATAAGAATAAATAGAATAGAAATTTGACAAATCTTCACTCAAACAAACAGTCTGGAGAGACCTCACTAAAAACTGACAAGATACAAGAAGAAGATCGCCTAGCTAACTTGTGGTTACATCGCCTAGCTAACTCGTGAACTGCCTTATTCTGAATTCTCATCACAAATCTCGCCTTGAACTTCGAGTTACTCGCTAGGATTCTACGACATTTAATGATGAAATTATAAAATTCCAATTCATCGATAATTTGGACGAAAATAATATCTATTATTTTTTTAGGCAAATACTAAATATACATAAGAAAGGTTTAAGTTTAACAAAACGCGGGACACATACATAATCTAGTAAATGAAACGACAAAAGCACATGGACCACGTAGCAAGGCCAAATTATTTTTTAAAGTAAATATTGTAGCGGCGGCGGCTCCTAGGTGACCGTTCATCTTGCGCCACGGCGTCGCCTCTGCCTGAGATTTCGATTCCTGTCATACCCGTATAACCGGGGGAAGAGTCTGACGATTAGTGAATCGATTCCCGGCCAGTACCAGTTCTGAAATCTCGGCCACAACATGGCCGGTAAGATAACCAGAGCTAAGCCGAAAACGACGCCGAGGTCTGCGCTTGAAATCCATTCCGTTTCTGCACTGGATTTCCCACGGCTGACGGCGGCTGGTGGTGGTGATGGAGGCGGAGAACAAGATCTTGACAGAGGACCGCCGCACAAATCTGGATTTCCCCCGAACGAAGAGTCATCGAATGTTTGGAGTTGGCTTCCCTTCGGGATACTTCCAGCAAGATGATTATTTGAAAGGTTCAGTGCTGAAAGGAATGTCAACCTTGCGAGCTCCTTCGGGATCTTGCCTCTAAGCTCGTTGTTCGAGAGATCAAGTGATTCCAGCTGCGATAGGTTTCCCAAGACTGATGGAATCTGGCCTGTGAAAGCATTGTTTGAGAAGTTGAGGACGTGAAGTGCACTGAATTCCAAATTCAAAATCTGGCCTGTCAGGATCTTCACAAATTCCATTTGAGTCCCCTTGGTGGTAACAGATGTGGAATCTTCATAGTACAGTGGAGCAAACTTGAAGGGCTCGAATCGGAGCTGGTCTTCCATTCTGTTTCTGACTCCCATCATGGCTTCCCATGTAGTGAAGAATCTGCTGTTCACTTTACCAGAGAAATTGTTGAAAGCTATGTCGATGATCTGAAGCTTTCGCCAATAACTCGTGATATGTGGGCATCCAAGGCCTCCATGGAAGTTGTTGTTCCTCAAGATAAGTACGCGCAGATTGGATTGGCTTTCCAGATGACAAGGAAAGCCATCTGAAAACCTGTTGTTCCCAACATCTAATACTTTCAATGATGTGCAGTTGCTCAAGGACTTTGGGAAGCTTCCCTCTAACTGGTTCTTGCTAAGATCGAGAGTTTCTAGAGAACATGATTCCCTGAACGTGTCAGGTATATTGCCACTGAACTTATTGTCTCTGAGATTCAAAACAGCTAGTGTAGTGATATTCTCCATCAAACAGTTTGGGATTGGGCCACTCAGATTGTTGTTTGACAGATCAAGAACTTGAAGAGATTCAGCATCACAGATGGTTGCTGGGATAGCTCCTGTGAGGCTATTGTTTGATAATGAAAGGAATAAGGCAAGGGGAAGAAGGTAATTGCTAATTTCAGGTGGAATTGAACCATTGAAGAAATTGTGGGAGTAATCTATGTAGATCATCGATGGTAATTGAATGATAGGAACATCACCTCGAAGCTGATTTTCATGTATGTCCAACACATTAACTATAGGAAGAGAAATCAGTACCCCGAAACCCTTGAGATGGTTGTGTGAGAGATTGAGATGCAGTAAAGTAGCTGATTCCAGAATCCATCGAGGTACTATCCCCTTGATATCGTTATCCGAGAGGTCTAAATAGCTGAGCATGTTTGGTTTCCCAACTCGGGAAACATTCTCAGATTGCTTGATGCTAGTTTCAAGGTGCTGATCTGAGGGAAGCTTGACAAGGTAGGATTGATGCTAGTGCTAGCATCAACCGTCAAGTTGTTGTATGAAAGATCGAGAACAGTGAGATTCTGGAGCATCTGCATCCAACTTAGCTGTACACTTCCATTGAATCTATTAGACGAAAGGAAGAGAACTTTAAGTGATCGAAGTTCAAAGATAGAACGAGGGATGGAACCTTCCAGATTGTTGCTGCTTAAATCTAGAGTAGTCAAAATGGAGGAAGTGGCATTAAACTCTGGAGCCTGACCTCGAAGCTGGTTGAAAGAGAGATCAAGCTTCTGTAGTGATGGAATGGCGAATAAAGATGGCGGGATGCTCCCATTGAAAGAATTTTGCTGCAAGCCAACATACTCAAGTTCCTGAAAGCTTTCCCATTGAGCAGGTATATTACCTGATAACTGGTTGTAAGCCAAGTCTAGATGCACCAGATTCTTGGACAAGCCTAGCGATGGAGTTGGACCCGTGAAATGGTTGGAATTCAAGTCCACATAAACCAGTTCAGTAAGTTTTTCCATAGACTTTGGAACTGGTCCACTGAAATTGCATCCTTCAAGCTCTATCCTGGACAATTTCCCCAAATTCCCCATTGATGCTGGTAACATGCCGGAAAAGTTCGTCCCGCTGAGAATTAGAGTCTGCATAGAGTGATTCTGGGGAAAATTCTGGTTTAACACCCCATGAAGCAATTCGTTATTTGATACATCAAGAAACTCCAAGCTTGGAACTTGGAAAATCTTTGCAGGAAATGTTCCATTCAGCAAGCAATGCTGAGACTGAGGACAGTCAAGTTTCGAAATCCTGCAAAGAAGTCCGGAATCGGAGAAGAGAAGTCATTGCTGTCCAGATGAATCACTGAGAGAGACTGCAGCTTTGAAAGAGAGGAATGAAAAGGCCAGAGAGGAGACAGTTGGACATGCTCAATACTTCGAGATTCTTCACAGAAGAAGCTAAGGCCTGGCACCATTGATTCCCTGTAGCAGATATATTCACACCATCAAGTCTGAGATCAACCAGTTGCCCGAGATTCTTCACAAGTTCCGACAGATTCGGATTCTCAAGTCCATTGCAGTCACCGGAATAAAGCTTGACATCAAGCACAGCTTCGTCAACCCAGAAATCGCAGCAGGAATTTGCCCATAAAACCCAGCACTTGACAAGTTCAGATACCTCAGATCAGTGAGATTCCCAATCTCACTCGGCAGAATGGTGTTGAATCTGTTGAATGACAAATCCAGAACCTCTAGATGCTGAAGGCTAAACATGGCCATGGGAATGGAATTCCCAATTCCTCCCATGACCATCTCATTGCTCAAATTGAGTCCAATAACTCGGCCAAGATTGCATCTTACGCCAGGCCAATCACAGCAATCTGTGCTGGAATCCCATCTTGCCAGAACTCTAGACAAAGATGTGCTGAAATCAAGACCCTGCTTCAACTCAAGCAGCATCGATCGCTGGTCTTCCCGACATTGGACTGAGACAGAGCTTCCTCGGCTGCCCACCAGCATGGATAGAAGTAGAAGAGGCATCAAAAGAAACCACGTGACTCTCTCGGCCACCATTGTAGTGAGCTGATCAACTCTCAAATGACAGAAATCAAGCAAAGCAAGAAGGGAACAAGTATGGCAGAGTAGTGGAGGTACGTAGCTCAACTTCTGATTCCTTATATAAACATAACAAAGCGAAATTCTTTCTTGTAAATGAAGGTTCAGAGAAGTGAGTAATGTCCAAAATCCAGATTCCCTCTCAGTCTCCGATTTGGAAAGTTTGAAGGTTGATTAATGGCGTAGACTTTAACTGCATTTGGCTACAATAGCAGAGGTCTGCCCTAACCAGGAAATCTGTTTTCTGCAGTCTGCTGCAATCCAATTTTTACATTTACAGAGACACTCTGAATTATATAATTTCCGAAATTACTATAAATACAAAAGGGTCACTGTTTTTTTATAATATATCAGTTTGAGTTTGTCCACTGAAGAAGACTTTTGCTACAAATTTCCACTCTTACCCATTATGACTGAGCATTAGAGATGGTGCATGTGATTATCCTATACTCTATGGCTTTCAAGCTACATTGATGAGAAAAATGTTTTGGTGGTGCAACTCTTGAAATTTGCGGCTTGTGTAACACCCCCAACCAAACGAAACATTATCAAATACAGTGGAACATTAATAGGGGTGTTACGATGCACAAATACTACAAGATTCTGATTTTTGTCGTAACTTAAATAAGTAATCGCAACCAATGTTTGTCTACACATCGAAAGGGGATGATGCTTTTGTCGTGTGAAATCGGAACAAGAATTCCGGATTGCTAAATCATATTTGATGTGGCTACTGCCGCTGCCCATCAAGTATTCTTAGTTTGTGACTTGTTTTAATGCAAACTTCATATGTGGATCAGGAAGAAAAAAAAATTGGCCGAGAACCCAAAACTGAAACATGAACCATTAGCATAATGGACGACATGAATCCAGATCCCAGGATATCCTGAGACTAAGGAAAACAACAAAAGAGAACAAGGGGAGTTGGCCGCCGAAACTTGAAGGTCGGTCGGTAGCGGTTACGACATGGAGAGAAAAAAAGAATTGTCGTTTTTTCACTTGCAGAGATTTCAGAGGTAGATATCTGGAATGGGGAATTCATCATAATTTAGAGCTCTAAACTATAAATCATTCGATTCCTCGCGAATCACCACTCATCAAACCTCGTCAAGGTTGTCCCTTAAGATCATCATCCAAGCCTCGAGTCATACGCCGCAGATAATAAAAATTACAAATTTTTTGATGACTCATACCATGTCTATTAGACTAAACATGAAGTGTTACTTATTAAGTTGATTATTATGGAAGAAGGTCAATTGAATATTTCGTACACCAATCTCTAATGCTCAGTTATAATAATGGGGGGATAAGATTGGAAATTTGCAGCAAAAGTCTTCTCCAGTGGACAAACTCAAACTGATATATTATACAAAATAAATATAGTGACCCTTTTGTAATATTTACAAGTTCGGAAATTATGTAATTCAGAGTGTCTCTGTAAATGTAAGTTTGGATTGCAGCAGACTCTGCAGAAAACAGATTTCCTGGTTAGGGCAGACCTCTGCTATTGTAGCCAAATGCAGTTAACAGTCTACGCCATTAATCAACCTTCAAACTTTCCAAATCGGAGACTGAGAGGGAATCTGGATTTGGGACATTACTCAATTCTTTCAACCTTCATTTACAAGAAAGAATTTTGTTCTTCTTGCTTGCTTCTCTTGATTCCTGTCAATTGGAGTTGATCAGCACCCAACAATGGTGGCCGAGAGAGTAGCGTGGTTTCTTTCGATATCTCTTCTATCCACGCTGGTGGGCAGCCAAGGAAGCTCGGTCTGTGTCAGTTGCTGATCAGGGGATTATGAGCTTATGTGATTTTGATTGAAACGGTCCAATCTTAAAAAGTTGGATCCAGATCCGCGCCCCCACGTTACAATCATCCCATAAGCTTAACAAAACTTTTATTCATTACTATAATTTGATAATTTCCATAACATAGACATTTTTTTTATGATGAAAAGAAAAAACCAACATAAAAATAAAACTTACTATAATTTCATAAACTTAGACATTTTTTTTATTCATTACTCGCTTTCTTTCTCATATTCTTAGAAGTAATACGATACCTCTTTTACGTAACTCGTACAATTTCTCATGCAATAATTTCGTTATTCTTTCTGGCATTTCCCCTCAACACAGTCTGCCCCACAGTACTTATCTTTTGATCCACAAAATCCATGCTTATTGCAGCATGGGGTTTCTGTGGGACACACTCTCAGATGATTCCCAGCAGGGCCACAGTTAGGTTCGTCGAAGTTGATCGGGGGAGATTGCACATTAGCAGCGTCGACGGTTGAAGTTTTCGTTGATAATACGACGAGGAGGAGGACGAGGATGACATTGAGGATGAGCTTGTTCTCCATGATCTTCTTCTTCTCTCGTTTGCTTTGATTGTTTTGTGTTATGTTGTGTTGAATTAAGAGCTATTGATCGTGTATTTATATTGAAGAGGAATTGTAACCAAATCTGAATTGGTTGTTAATGTATTAAATAATCAAATGGTGTAGCTTGATAATGTTTTCTTGGTAAGTTGATAAAATCGGGTATCCACTCGAAATTCGGTAGATTTGGGCAGGAATTACTCGTTGATCAAGTAAAGTGGGCAAACCCAATACTCGGTTCGAGCAGGTAACGAGTGAGGACGACTGGAAGGTATATGCCCCATATCCAATCAGATGAATATCCGGTATGAAACGGCACCGTATTAGCCACTATATATCATCTACGTTTAACAGAGTACTAGATTCAATTTCTCCTTCAGACAATCAGTTCTTCACTTCAACTCATCAACCGAGCAGTCCACCGTTCTCTCACGAAACCCTAATGCTCTTAAAATCATAGCTTCATCTAAATTATCTCTTTGCAATCCAGATGTAGAGAAATTTAGAGTTCATCGGCCCGATACCCATTCCAGGGCGCGTAGGGATGATAGTTTTGATTTTGTACCCGTTTAGTCTCATGGGAAGGGTACAGGTAATACTAGTTTAATAAACCTGATAGTATCCAGGCCCGTGAGTACCCTTTCGGCCTAATGTTATACAATTCACTACTCGAAACACTATCTAAAGCAGTTGTACTCTACAGACTAGTCTTTTCGAATCAAAGTCTATGGTGACAATATGATCGATGCGGTGAAACTTGAAACATGCGCCTCGAGCTTTGTAAAGTTTTTGATCATTCTTGTAAAGACTTTTGGTTTCATATATCATTTATCTAAAAGAGCGCACTACTATCTAAACCGATTATTACTCGTACCTGAAACTACAATGTACGTAGTAATGAATATCAACTATATACATTCAAACCAGAACCAAACCGAATCGATTAAAAACAAATACCCATAGAGTTGTACTTCTATTTGATGTCCAAGAAGTTACCTCAATGCTTAGGAAAGCTTCATTGATACAATCGTGAAAGAAAGGAAGAACAAGAAAACACTTGAGCGGCTGTCTTAAAAGATTCCTTTCTCTACAAAATTTTGTTTTATAAAGCAATAGATATTAAAGAAAATAGAGAATCTATTTTGACTGCCGGTTCATATTTGTTAATGTTTGTTAATAGGGTGATAGGATAATGTGATCCAAGTGTTTACCAACAAAAATAAAGGTGACATTTCGTCTCGAGATCTTAGAAGGACAATAAGTAATTCAATTTGGAGGATCGAGATAACATTAGGTTAAGTATGCATGTTCGGTTGGTTCATCCATCCTATATAGTGCATTATGAAATTCAAAGTGTGTACATCATACGTATTAGATGGAGTGAAATAAATGTTGGACAAAATCAACGCGGATTAGAAAAAATATAACGAAATTGAAATCGAAAGAAAACTGTAATTGAGGCCTGTGTTTTCACAGTTTCCTTAAGATAGATTTTCCCTACACGAGGACGTATTTCTCCCAGGATACAACGATCTCAACGGTGTAAAACACCGCCGAACACAACCATGCTTGAGCAAAGCTACCAACAAAAGGACCAACAACCAAAAAAAGAAAAAGAAGAAGAAGACTTGAACTCTGGTGTCAGATTGTCAGCCAAAGTCGAGAGGTTTACCAATCTCAGACTTGAGAGACATCTTATAGCATGTCAAACCACATAGTAGACCACACAATTCTACCACTATCGCTTATAATTTAAAAGCATACACATATACACTTCGACACTACAAGAAAATTGACTTCCTGCATCGGAAAAAACCGTCTCTGAAAGCTTAATTTCGTCTTAAAAGACATTAGCGACGGATCATATTCGTTACCAAGTTTCCGTTGCAGAAAGTCAAAATTCTTGTAGTGACATTTATTAAATAAATTACTTAGATTATTTAATCAAATATATTAAACTAATCTTATTAATTTTTTAAATTTTACGAATCGCTATAATTGTACAATTAGTAAATCAAATCCCTTAAATACACCACCGTCAAATCTCTCGGTTTAATGCAAGCGAATCAGTTTTGCAACATTATCCGGCCACCGCCGGCAACAACTCCGTCGCCGTTACACCCTGCCCGAAAAATTGACGCCAACACATCAAACAAAGAGAAGGAATCACAATGAATCTGAAAAGAAATCTAATTAATTAATTCACTAATTAATTACTTTTCATAATCAATGTTGATGGCGGTGCTGGCTGTCGAATCGGCGATGATCCCGAAAGCCGTCTGAGAAAGAACGATGGTGGTTCCTTTGAACGGCGGCTGAGAGACCAAGGTCTGAGCACGGTCGACGATCTTCACCTGAACAATCTGACCAGGCCTACAGGATCCTCGGGCCACCGCGCTTTGACACCGGACCCTGTATTGCCTACCGCAGGCGGCGCCGTTGTCCCATAACCCTTCCCCTGCCGCTGCAAACAGATTGCTCGTCGGAAATTGTGACCCGTCGTTGCCGTTGCACGCCGTCGCTTCATAAAAAAAACAGAACAATTGCATATTGGTTGTCAGAATTGAATGTCTGTTAATTAAATTGATTACTAGCATCCTGATCGATCGAATTTGTTCCGAACTTTTTCCAATAACTCGAATGATGAGAATGTAATAGTTTAATTATCTGTATATTTGACCGACAAGAGGTGAATCTTTTGAATTCTAGTAATCACCAATTTGGGTAAGGGTGGAAGTTTGGGAATGAGAATTGGGAATCCCCGTTCAAATAAAATTTCGGGAATTCTCAATTCTCGTTCCCAAACTTTTACCCACGACAACAACTAATTGAAAGTTTGGTATCATAGAAGCTGAAAAAACTGAATATATTTGTCTAATTCAGGAACTCAATTCCCAAGTTTTAACTCTCACTCCCTGAATTAGAATTCCCAAATTCACTTCGTATTCGGGAACAAGACTGGAAATTTGAGAAACGAGAATCCATAATTTGAAAAATATGAGAATGTGTTCTCATTCTCGTCTCCGTCCCAATTTCCACCCTTATTTTCGAGTATATATAAAGGCTTATTGAAGCCTTTGTGACCCACAATCCGTTACACAAGTCGCATCGAAACTATGCAAACTTCAACCTCTTTCACGAGCCATTCATTTAAGAGGACGTATTAGTAAATAATGTATAATTTACTCAGAATCCTCTAGTTATATATTGAGATGCAATGATTGACTCTGAGTTATTAGAATGCAACGAGCGAGTAGATACTTACGTAAATAAGGAGGGCGATACCAGGAGGCTGATCCAATGTCCGCGAGAATGATGCAGGATTGATGCAGAATGATTACCAGAACAAGAAATGAGCTAAGGTTTGTTGACATTGTCGTATAATTATGTTGTGGGTTTTCGAGAAGCAGGGGATTATTGGATTTCTTAAACCCTATTTTTTGGAGCAGAATCGTATTTATTGAGGATGTTGGGTATTATTTTGGGAAGAATCTGTTTTGCCGTTGGCCAGACAGACATTGTGTAAACTGAATAAAAACAGCTCTAGGAATAATGTAGACCGTTTTTTTTCGGAATTACGGAAAACTGATTGTCTGAATCTGTAATTAGGGTTGGCAATGGTATTCGGGAATTGGGTACCCACTCGAAATTTGACCAATTGGGTGGGGATTATCGTTGACCGGGTAAAGTTGATGGGTATGGGTAAACCCGGTACCATGTTAGAGCAGGTAATGGGTGGGGACGAGTTTCAAGATATTCATCCATACCCAACCCGATGCAGTTTGCAATCCAGATGGAGAGAGAGATTTGGGGTTCACCCAGTGGATAGCGGGTTTATCCGATACCCATGTCGGAGCGGGGAAGGTTTGGATTTTGTACCCGTTTAGTCTCGGCGGGTGGGTACGAATAATACCCATTAATAAACGGGTGGGTAGTAAATATGTGGTATCCGCCTATCCGAACTCGTGAATACCCATTACCAAGCCTGGATGATATTTCATATTTGTATTAGAGATTTTGGCTAAATGACTTTTAAAACTATGATATACTATAAAATATGGATACAATTAATATATTTTATTTATTATTTCTGACCATAGAGAGTCTCTTTTAAGCCATATAAAATATGAACAATATTCCCATAGACAGTAAATAAGCTTGCTCCAAGCAGACAATGACGTGAATCTATTGACCATTTTATTATTTTATTTAAAAAAAAAAAAACTAATTTCCAGTCGCTACAAGAGCAGATCCTTGTGATATATTGTTGATAAATTATTGGATTGAACTTTTGTAATTTCCACCTACATTCTTTTGCTTCCTCGTAAAGCTTAAGTTCCTTCACATTTGTCATTAAATTACTACGGGTCATTTTCCGCATGGAAATGAATTGCACTGGAATTAAAATCCGGAAGGGATTCGATTGCTGGGGTTCCTTCCGAATTTTAATTCCTTGTTTTCCACAATATCATAACTATATGGATTTCAAATAAAGGACTATCTAGCATTACTGAACTAACCTTCTTATCAATCCAAACAACCTCTACATTCTTTCTACATCTCATTTATGTCATTATCTACACAAAATACTATAAACAAATTCGAGCTCACCATTATTATAAAAATATTCAATGTTTTTTATTCGACCAAACTCAATATTCAAATAATAAAAATTATTCGATCAAACATCAATATTCAATCGATCAACAATATTCTACCAATATTCAAATAAGGTCTGTTCTGTGAAACTCTTTTCTATCAACGGGGAAAAAAAATCAAACACACAAAACAATTATTCGTTATCCTCCTCAAAAAATCTTCGTACATACTTTGCGATTCTGGGACAATGGAGAAGAAGGATAAGGTTCAGATTCGAGGTATTAGACGGACTCGAAGAAAATTAAACAAAAAAAATTGGGGTAAGTTTGGCAAGATGGGAAAAAAATTGGGTTGGGACCTTAAAATCCGCCCAACTCCTTCCAGTTTCAAAGGGAATTAAAAACCTGCCCAGGGGTGATTTGAAAGCCTGCCAGGAATTGAACTCCCCCGGATTTGGGTTATTTAAATAGACCGGAAAACATGGAATTTGGGGGAAATGGATTTCAGCCAAATCCAGGTCCCAAAACCTGTACGGAAAACGACCCCTACATATTGTTGACTTCTCAAGTAGATTAAGAACAAATACTTTAGTATTATCTTCATAGGTGCTCTAATGGCCATATGCACGTGATGAATTGAAGAATTGAACAAACTTAAGATACTATCTCCAAACAATCACAAAAATATATAGGAGCTGTCTGGTTGATGAAATTGGGTTAGCTATCACCAAAATGGAAAAAAATTAAAAAATGTGGTATTATGGCTTAGATGACTAAATTTTCTTCAAATTTCGAGGCCGGACGTGGTGTGGTACATATTTCAAGCAGTTTCCTAACATCTAGGAAAATATTAGTTATTTTATTTTTTTCATTTTTCATAGGCTAAGCATCACGGGAACGATAACAAACTTAAAAGTGCGGTATCATGACTTATATGTCTAGATTTTCTTCAAATTTCGAGGCCGGACGTGGTTGGGCATATAGTTCATGAATTTTCCTACCATCTAGGAGATTATTAGCGATTTTGAGTTTTTTTTCCCAATTTTTCATAGGTTAACTATCACCGAAATGATAAAAAACTGAAAAGTGCGGTATTAAATGCCTAGAATTTATGCAAATTTCGAGGCCTGACGTGGTTTGGCATATATTTCAGGAAATTTCGTACCACCCAGGATATTATTAGCCATTTTGAGTTTTTTTTCAAAAAAATCATAGGCTAACCATCACTGAAATGGTAAAAAATTAAAAATTACGATATTATGGCTTAAATTGCTACATTTTCTCCAAATTTCGGGACGGGACGTGGTTGGACATATATTTTAGGAAGTTTCTGACCATACAAGAGATTATTAGTCATTTTGAGTTTTTTTTTTCTTCCAATTTTTCATAGGCTAACCATCACTGAAATAGCCAAAACTTAAAAAGTGTCGTATTATGGCTTAAATTCTACATTTTCTTGAAATTTCAAGGCCCAACGTGGTTGGGCATAAATTTCAGTTTGTTTGCTACCATCCATGATATTATTAGCTATTCTTAGTTTTTTCCAAATTTTCTAGCCTGTAAGTTGTGTAAAATCTAGCCTATAATTTGGGACAAATCTAGCCATAACTTGTGTAAAATCTTGCCCAGAAATTGTGCCAAATCTAGCCAAATTTTTTTCCCAAATCTAGACCAAAAGTTGTGCCAAATCTAGCCCAGAAATCTAGACAAGAAGTTGCGCCAAATCTTGCCGAAAATTTGTGCCAAATCTAGCCTAGAATTTGAGCCAAATCTAGCCCATATGTTGTGCCAAATCTAGCCAGAAGTTGTGCCTAATCTAACCCAGAATTTGTGCGAAATCTAGCCCAGAATTGGTGCCGAATCTAGCTCATAATTTGTGCCGAATATAGCCCAGAATCTAGCGCATTTTTTGGGACAAATCTAGCGCATTTTGAGTTAATTTCGAGACTTGATGTTGGACATATATTTCAGACAGTTTACTACCATCCAGGAGATTATTATCCATTTTGAGTTTTTCCAATTTTTCATAGGCTAACCATCACTGAAATGACAAAAAATTAAAAAGTGCGGTATTATGGCTTAAATGCCTAGATTTTCTCCAAATTTCGAGGCCGGACGTTGTTAGGCGTATTATTTCAGACAGTTTACTACCATCCAGGAGATTATTAGCCATTTTGAGTTTTTTCCCAATTTTTCATAGGCTAACTAGCATAGAAATAGCCAAAATGGCTCAAACGACTACATTTTCTCAAAATTTCGAGGCCCAACGTGATTGGGAATATATTTCAGTTAGTTTACTACCATCGAGGATATTATTAGTTATTTTCACATTTTTTCAATTTTTCATAGGCCAACAGAAATGACCAAAAACTAAAAAGCGTAGTATTGTGGCTACATCCCTAGATTTTTTCCAAATTTCGAGGCCTGACGTGTTGACATATATTTCAGGCATTTCCTACTATCTACGAGATTATTATCCATTTTGAGTTTTTTCAAATTTTCATGGGCTAACCATCACCGAAATGGCAAAAAACTAAAAAGTGCGGTATTATGGCTTGAATGCCTAGATTTTCTCCAAATTTCGAGGCCGGACGTTGTTAGGCGTATATTTCAGACAGTTTACTACCATCCAGGAGATTATTAGCCATTTTGAGTTTTTTCCCAATTTTTCATAGGCTAACTAGCATAGAAATAGCCAAAATGGCTCAAACGACTACATTTTCTCAAAATTTCGAGGCCCAACGTGATTGGGAATATATTTCAGTTAGTTTACTACCATCGAGGATATTATTAGTTATTTTCACATTTTTTCAATTTTTCATAGGCCAACCAGAAATGACCAAAAACTAAAAAGTGTAGTATTGTGGCTTACATGCCTAGATTTTTTCCAAATTTCGAGGCCTGACGTGTTTGACATATATTTCAGGCAATTTCCTACTATCTACGAGATTATTATCCATTTTGAGTTTTTTCAAATTTTCATGGGCTAACCATCACCGAAATGGCAAAAAACTAAAAAGTGCGGTATTATGGCTTGAATGCCTAGATTTTCTCCAAATTTCGAGGTCGGGCGTTGTTAGGCGTATATTTCAGTCAGTTTACTACCATCCAAGAGATTATTAGCCATTCCAATTTTTCATAGGCTAACCATCACCGAAATGGCCAGAAACTAAAAAGTGTTGTATCATGACTTAAATGCCTAGATTTTCTCTAATTTTGAGGATGCATAATATCAACCACATATTATAGTGAACCGAGAATTAAGATCTAATTTCCAAACCCCAATTCTCAATTCCATCAACCAAACTCCCGTAGATAACATCAGCCACATATTCATCCCTTTAAGTGATTTAATATGATTTAATAGGAAGATGGTGATCTAGATATAAGTGGAAGATCAAAGTTCCAATATACTAATATAATGGTAAACTATAGATCACTCTATGACTTCATCAAAAAGGATAAAAAAGTGACCTTTTTGTTGACATAAAAAAAAGGGGATGACCTATCTTGCAATTGGCATGCCTAATATATGTGGTTTTTTTTTTCCAATACAAAATCTAGCGTCGGCAGACTCCACTAAATGAACATGACATGTATTGCTGTCCAGCCCAAGTTGATCGGTTTGGATGTAGTGGAGCTAGCTAAGCATTCATGGTTATGAACTTATGGATTATGATGAGCCAACTCGGGCGATATCTTGGGTCATGGTCTAACCAGTGGCTCATCAAGATGATAGGTTTGAATCTTGGGTCATTAGAGCTATTTGAATATATTGACTAGACACCCAAGGCCCATAAGAGTAAAGGAACACTATAAGAAAATGTAGTATTAGGAACAGTAATACTATATTTTCTTGTAGTGGAAATCGACATTGGGCTTAGGCAAGGATAGTTTAGGGACCCACGCTTGTGACTTGAATTTCTGAAGTGGCTAGGGTTTCGCCTTCTAGGGAACAAATGTCCATATGGTAAAATCTGAGCAGGCTACCTAAATTGTACGGCTGAGATCACCCAACTCTGATCCACCAATTAAGAGACGTCCATGACGTACACCTCGATACCCAACTTTAAATACTACACTATTCCCACTACAGAAAAGACATACTAACATTGTCAAGGACATTATTTCCTTATTACGTTCGTCCCTTCTCATCATTCCTTAAATCCTTTACTTTCTTACGTCATCCTCTAATCTCACCACTTTCACTATATGAAATTGAGTTTTTGACTCCCGGAAATTTGCAACGACATATAACCCATCACAAAACAGGTACCTATTTGCTACAATTACAACGACCCATTTCTGCCACGATTTTTCCGTCTCCAAAAATCAATTCTTTTATAGTGTTTGCATCATTTTACCTTACAAAAACCCGACTCCAAGCCCAAACCAAACAACCCATCACCCCAAAAACAAGACTAAACCTCATTACCCACCAACCTGTAACAAATTACCACATGCATGTATCAAAACTTCAAATGCACATTGAACACGATGTTCCACCAACAACATCACAAAAGGAAATGGCGGCTACTTATCATAAAACACACACACAAAAAAAGCACAAGCTCGTGGCATCAATAGCTTTTGTTCGGCGGCCGGGCGCATACAAAAATTGACAAAACAAGACACCAACAAAAGGCCAAGAAGCAACCCACGAAGGCTCCCATCATCGGTACTATTGAGAATTATATGATCCCATGAGATACACAGCTTTCACCTATTAAGCCAGGATCGGAAACACCCATAAATTCTTGCAAATTTTTAGTGATGCCCTAAACAAGCAAAAGCCATAATGGCCGGTTGTTATGGGATATTATTGCTAATGTGTGTATAAAAAGGCAGAGAGTTTTGGTTAAGGTTTTTGGGATGGGGAGAAATCCGTGTTGTGAGAAGATGGGTGTGAAGAAAGGGCCGTGGACACCGGAAGAAGATGAGATTCTTGCGTCTTTCATCCGGCGGTTTGGTCATAATAATTGGCGTGCGCTCCCCAAGCAAGCTGGTTTGTGCTTTTTTCTTAGCAGTTTCTTTCATTTTGTGGTTTAGATTTGTGCTAGATTCAAACATGTGTACCGGGTTTTGTATGTTTAAACGAAAATAACATCAGGTGATAATGGTAGAAACGGACAACCTAGCTCACTGGTCCGTGCATGAGGCGCTGGTCAACCAGCTGGATCAGAATTCTGGAATTTTACTCATGGCGCTCTAGTGAGCTGGGTCAAAATTGTGTTCATGTTATCGTTTCGTGCTCTGGCTAGTTGGCAAGAGTTTTCTTCATGAAGGAAATTATAACTCAGTTGGCCAGAGCGCGAGGCGGGTAAAAAATAAAAATGTCAAAATTCTAACTCGGTTAGTAAGAGGGGTTGTTCAATTCTGACATTTTTACCAGAATTGTCTCCCAGAGTTTTTTTTATTAAAATTTTTCTATTATTCACACAAACTTAAGTTTATGAAGTTTTGGTTTTACCTTTATTTTTTCTTTTTTAATTTTTTGTTAGGTTTGCTAAGGTGTGGAAAGAGTTGTAGATTGCGTTGGATAAATTATCTGCGACCAGACATTAAACGAGGCAACTTCACAAGTGAAGAAGAGGAAACCATAGTAAAGCTTCATCAAATGCTTGGAAATAGGTACCATAAAGTTGAGATTTCATAATAGTTCATAATAAGATGCATTTAACGAATATTTTATATCTGAAAATAACATATCTTTGTTATTAATTTTAATGGTCAATTTTATCTATAAAAAAATCTATAATGGTCAATTCTTTTTATGATAATTAATGAGTTAGCCATGCTAATCTCAGCTCGAATCACTGAAACATGTTGAGTTGTGTCAGATGGTCAGCGATGGCAGCAAGGTTACCAGGACGAACCGATAACGAGATAAAGAACTATTGGCATTCCAACTTGAAGAAAAAATGGGAAAAAGATCTTCGCAACTCCAGTTGCAGCGACATTAAGACTTCGACAAATGCTTGCGAGCTAAGACGACCGAGGTCTTCGCAACCGTCATTAGAGGGTTCGGTGGATCGGAAGAGCAGCGAAGAACAACAAAAAAACTGGAGAAGGGTTTGATGATGATAGTGCAAATAGTGATATGAAGTTCTGGTATGACTTGTTCATGAGAACACAAGATTCCAAAATGGAATCGAGGGATCAAAGTGTCAATTTAGGCTTCTCCAAGTAGTTAATGTTAATAAATGATACAATATCTATTGAGAACTCGCAATGGTTCTTAACATGGTATTAGACCGGTCTTTGACTAACATGAAGTCAAGGTTTCGAACCCGGTAATCATCAATCCGTGTATAAAGTGTTATTGAAGCATATGCAACTCTCAGTCTGTTGCAAAACAACAAAAGTCTTATTGAACCTGTGCAAACTTCAAGCTCTTTCTTGAGCCATTCGTTTGAGGGAGCGTGTTAGTAAATAATATAAGATCAATTTGAAACTCTCTCCCAACAACTCGAGTGATTGGGACGCAACGATTCTTAACAGAAGGAACACATGATTTACTGGCAAAAAAAAAAGGAACACATGATTTACCTGGTTCGGGAATGATGTGGCAGCTTAGTTTGCAGCTCCATGTAAGCGGATGGATGAAAAGATGAATGTTTGTAGATGTTAGTGACTTCTAGGATCATCGGTCAAAGCTCAGCTATGTTGGAATATTTTTTAAAGTTTAGTGATGTTCAGGTTATTTGGCCAAAGTTTGATGATTATTTAGTTAACCAACCATCTATAGGGTATGAAAAGAAAATACACAATTTCAACAAATGGTATGGATTAGAAGGAAAAAGACAACGTTGCTCCCCGGTTTCAAAAACCTCCGCCTGGTTTATCTCCATCCGATTCAATTGATCGGGAAACAGAGCTCCGGAACTAAAACCCTAAACCACACCCAGACACCATCGCTAAGCAACGTCAATGGCTTTCGCAATATCGAATGCCTTTACCTGCCCAAAACCCCGAATTCCACTAACCAATCGGAGCCTCAGAGCTCCAGTACCCAGATTGCAGCCTTCCTCCGTCAGGTATGCATGCCGGTTCCATTTCCCCCGGGAAATTTTCCAAGTTATTGCTGTTTCCGTTGTGAAGTTTCAATCTTTGAGATGACCACAGGTTCTCTTCTAGAGTTCCATGGAACGGGAAAGTTGTATGCTTGGCTGCTTCTGCTGCAGGGAGTTCTAGCCCAGACAATGAATTCAACCCATACGAGGTAAATGTCAGGATAATTGGGGTATTTGGACTTGTTGAATTCGGAAATTTTGGTTTCAATTTTTGTGTGCATTTGAGTACTTCAGGTTCTTGGTGTGAATCCCTTTTCTGGGTTTGAGGCAGTTAAGAAAGCTCATAAGAAGAAGCGCAAGGAGGCCGAGAGTATGGGTGATGAAGCTACTGTTGCTCAGGTTTTATGAGGATTCTTTTGTACATTTCTCATTTTGGATGGCTTGCATATATGTACATTTATCATGTTTGCCATTGGTTTGATTCCAGCTTGACAAGGCATATGATAAGCTGATGATGGCACAACTGAAGAATCGGAAGGAAGGTGTGACATATGGTTCCTTCAAGGTAATTGTTAGTCTTTTTGATCGATGAGGATAACGAAATGGAATTTCGCTTGTTTATGGTTCTGTCGTGGATGATGTATTGTGGAGTTGGTGAATTAGTCTGTTTAGTTACGGTGTGTGTGTGAAACGTTTGTGTATGATCTTGTGTTGAAAACAACAGCCTGAGTTTTCTTGTATGGACCTTTGTTAATTCGAGTGCAATGCTTTCATCGTTTGCAGAAAAAAGTGTGGAAAATGGAGCTAGCTGCGCTTGCATGTGTTTGATATCTGTATTGGCGGTCTTCTAGAGACTCTTTTTCAGCTCATTATTTTCCATTATTGTCCGGCATTTTGCAGGTCTCAAAGGATGTAAAATATGCTGACAAGATGCCGATTATACCATGGGGACCGAGGTACTATAGATGTCAGTCATATTGCCCTCAGAATTGGTAATCTATAAGAAACATGAACTAGAAAATCAGGAACACATTTTCCCTTGTTGGGAACATTACTATAATATATAGCGGGTTTGACTTGATAGTCTCTTGCACGAGTTGTTGTTGATAGTCTCGAGCCTTTCTCAAGATGAAGGGGAATTGTGGAGGGGAGTTGGAAGGAAGATCAAGTTGAATATGCTGATTATCCTTATTTGCTTTTACAGGTTTACCAAGTCCAGCCAAAAAGATATGCAGATAAACTTGGCTATATCTGCCGTATTTGTAAGTATTGATGGATGAATCATGGATGAATGGCTGTGAAGGAGATAAAAGCATGACAATTATTAGTCTTATGCTTTGGTATATTTCCTTAAACATGAATGAAAGAAAGGAAGAATTTATGACAACTTATAGAAAGAAAGAATTGATGACAACAGTGTTTTCCGGCATTCCAAAACTATATTCACACTATATTACCTCTTCAAAAGCTTAATTTGTCATTTGTGATGATGCATACTCTGATTGCTGTTCTTAGTCACGACTGACTGTGTAGTCCTGTCCTTATCATTCATGTTCTGATCCCGTAAGTCTAATCCTTTGCCAGTTTTGCATCCTTCTTCTGCTCTCACAATGTCCTCCTTTTTGCAGACAGCTTGGATTCTAATCAAACGCAACGCTGCATACAAACCTCTGCAGTTTTTGGCTTTTGCATTTGTATACCGCCTTTTTGAGAAGTTAAAGGCAACTGAACCGGCTGTATCACCAACACTTACAGTAAGTTAAGCTTTAATTCCAGACTTCACTTTTATCTCATAGGAAGAATAACTGGAAAGTCATTCGAGCTCATCGTTTTGCAGGAAGATGGTGAGGATGATGGCAAAGGACTACGAATGGGGAAGCGGCTTCTACGATCTCTTGCCCTATCTTTCGGCTGCATTGCTTTTGCTTCTCTGGTACAAATGTTCTCCCTTCAATTTAAGCGATAACAAATTCAAAAGTCATAAACATCCCCCCTATATTAACATTAAGCATATCAGACTTGAAATGATTGTCAGAGGAGAGCCACTCCTCCACAATTTCAGCTGCATCTCCATTCTGCATTTTAGATAACTGGGTTTCCTGCTTGTCTGTAGGCCTACACATGTATTCTGAACGTGGTCGAATACACCAGCGGTTTCATACCCGTCGTACTATACAACAATCAGGTAACATCCAACTTCATCAAACAGCACATTACACTTCCTGTTTTAGGTTCTCAATTTGTCACACATGTTGGTCTGCAGGAGCCGATAATCACAGCTGTGTCGGCAGTCTCTCTATACATTTTGGCATCGTATTATCGATAATCTTGATCTCCAGAAAGAGCTGCTGTAGCATTTGTTATCAGTTTCATTCGGCTTTGAAAGTTTGAACAGTGTACCTTGTATCAGATGGTGTACTAAGGGGAGAGTAATAGGAAGAACAGGCAAAAAAGTTTTGCTCTTTTACGGCAGCCTGCAGCAATATAGCTAATTATTTTTCTTAATAAAATGATCAATTATTAAAAATATTTATTATATTAATAGTTTAATCTATTCTATAGGCCTGACGTGGCATACTAGTTGGGCTATACAGGTGGGTCTATTTGCAAGAATGGGCCTTAGATATGTTTTCTACAAACAAATAGGCTTTAACGAATTATGTACTGGGCCCATTGTACTATCAAGTATAAATATTTGATTTTTTTATAGATGGTTAGATAGAAAAGAAAATAACTCAATTATTAACCAAATAATGAGATTGATAGTCATCTTAGTTGCGATATATTGAAGAGCTTGTTTTGCCATAGAATGAGTGGTGTCATCTGTTAAATGATGAACAACATGGACACATATTCAACACGAAAAGAATATTAGCCGCAATATATTATCCCACATTATCATCTGCGAGATAGGCATATACGACATGCATTCCTCGAAGAAAACACTTCCAAAACAAAGTAATATGTTATGGGGATGTAATTCGTACATGTAGCAAAGAGGAGACTACCTCAAGAATCACAGACCACCAAACTAACAGCTTCGTCCACATCAGGAGAGAGGGCACCATCAACGTTGACCTTAAGATGACTAGCTAGGTCGCATAATGAAGGCTAATAGTGGACAATTAGTTTGAAAACGAGTTTTGTAGTTTTGGGAACAAAAATTGATAACAAATTATAATCAGTAGCATGTTTTGATATAGATTCTAAAATTGGACAAATGTGACACTTAGTCAGCGTTGCACCAGCCAGTATGCACTGCGTTCATTGAGTGTTAGTCTAACTGCTAAACGGTAACTAGCCGTTAGGCTAGCTAGCACTCAATGTGTGCGGTCCCTGCTGGCTGGCTAGCTGGCTAGCTATAAAAGGTAGTTCTTCCCCTCTTTTTTTTTCACACCTCACTCAACTTCCTCTCTACAACTGAATAATGCAAAGACAGAGAATTGTTCCATATAACTACCCACAAATTGACGAGGCCATCCTCGTAATCAAATAAAGAATCGCCAAGACTTCAAAAGACCCCATCTAGCTAAAAGAAACCCTATATGACCTAATTATCGTGGTTCACCCATAACGCCATGTCAGCTAGGTGGCATCGCGCTTGCCACCTAGCTGACATGACACCATTTAAATGTCACATTTGTCCGGCCAATTTTGGACATCATATCGAAATGTGCCATCGGGTATAATTCGCTACCCTCCAAAACTACGAAAACCCTTTCCAAAACTACAAGAGATGTGCAGCCTTGAAGGACATACTCTCGTGGGTTATATTGATTGAAGACAGAATTGACTGCAGAGTAGAGTCTCTTCTTCTCCAGGGCTGTTCTTCAATCTCATCAGTTGTCAGTGTGGGGGGAGTAGGTAGGTCTTTCCAAATTACAAACAAACAAGATGAACTAAAAACAGAAACTTTGTAACAGACCTACTGTTCTTCTGAATTTGCTATGCTATGCTATGCTATGCTTTGCTTGAAGTGGAAAGATCAGATCACCTGTGTGTTGTGTAACAGTGTCTGTGATTACTTTTAGAACAGTGTCTGCCTTGACCTACATGCTCCCCCATGGTTCTTGTTCATATACTATTAATTATATCAATTTCTGTGATATAAGCTATAACTATATATACATATATAAATTATATATTTTATGTATCATATTGTTGTTGTTATATAACTTAGAAGACCATAGCAATCAAGCTCTTTCATCCAAATTTTCTTTCAAGATTTCCCCGAGAATAATAGTAGAGGAAGACAATGAGATATGATATTATTATATTTGACGAAAGTTAGAAACTCTAATAAAAGTAGAAATTTTTAGAGTACGTGCACATTTTATATGTAATCAAAATTTCTGAAAAATCCTTGAGATGGACTCAAAGACGGTGGCCAAAGCGTTCAACAGAGAAGAGCAAGATGCTACGGAGTTCGGCGCACGGTCATGAAGTATTGTCGTTAGTTGAGTCACCGTTCTTTTCGTGTTTGTTTTGTTCGGAGAGATATAGAAACGCTGTTGCCCATGTTTTGGCTAGGCAGTCTTGTTCTCTTGCATCACCCACTTTAGGTAATTAATGCCTATCCAGAGTGTTTATAGTGGATGTACTTCGAGCTTCATGCTCAGTCAGACTTGAACCATGTATGATGAATGAAAGTGATAATCTTACATGAAAAAAAAATCGAGTATCTATACAAAAACTCAACTCCATTTGATTGTAAATGAACAAAAATTATCTCGATATATAGAATTTTCAACAAACTTGCTCGAATTTCTCCATACGATATTTCTCATCATGAATTGTGGCTACTTTTGAGGGAAGAGACTAGGGCTAAGGAGTCCCTTCAAGGGAAGGAATCTTTTAAAATTATTGTGAGTTGATGTGAGAAACACAGACAAACACCAGAAATGAATGTATTTCCAAATAGTAGGGTTAAACTTAGCAAGTCTGAAAGGGCAACCCAATGTACAAAATTAAAAAGATAACAAAAAAAAAAAAGTAAAACCAAAAATTCAATTAAATATTCTCTTTTGAAAGAAAATTCAACTACACATTATTTATCTTTTCTCGTGATGTCGTCGAGGACTTATTCGAATTTGTATTAAAAACTAATGTTTGAGGTTGATTACATTGGATCTCTGCGAATGTAATGACATCTTTTCTCGAGATGCATCTGATGTGGATAATATTTGACGTAGGTTTAGAGATGAGTGATCTCCTTAGACTTACTATTGATGATTCTAAAGAGGCCAGTTAGGAATTTTCTTCACGAGAGTGCCTTAATGATGTGTTGATCTACGTTAATTTTCACGTTTCTCTTCTGCTTAGTCCTTAGTTTTTTCAATTATCTTTTTTCGTCTCCAGATTTTGTGTTTTTATCTCGCACACTTGTCACAATGGTTAGTGACGATCTCTTTTCTTCACTTTGTCTTTTTTTTTTTCATTTTAGTTTTTACCACGACACTTACTACTTTTTTTTTCTCGAATATAATAACAATAAACAAAATAATAGTAAAAAGCCAATTTGATATCTATAATATATTAAAGCAGAATCCCTTTTTTTCAGTTTTGATTTTTTTCTCCCGAACAAAGATTGAACTCTCAACTTCATGGTTAAGAGACAAAGTGAACAACCAACAATGTCACACCTAATGATTGGAGTAGTTTACTATTTAATCAAAGAAAAGTTGCATTGTTTTTAACGTAACAACAAGAAAGCATAACTATAATGTTTTTGTTTATTATATCCCAACAATTAATAATAAATTTATAATTTTTTAACAACATATGAATTAAATTATTATATAATAAAAAGTAGAAAAAATTCAACCACACTTCTAAGTAATCTAAATAAAAATAAATAAAAATTATTTTCCAGTAAAATATTAACACAAAAAATCAGCCAATGGGCCGCTAATAATAGTAAAAAGCCAATTTGATATTATATATATATGAAATTTGCAACAATCTCGAAATTGATTATTCATGTCATGTTCTTAGTTCTTTCTTTATCAGTGGGAAAGGGTGAAGTCATTTTCAGTTTGGTAATGTGTTGTGATCAATTGAATTTGGACTGATCCATCCATGGCGTTTTCAACCTATTCTATCTCTCATGTACACTCTCTTTAACCTACTTATTGCTACCTAAAATACCTACCTTAATCATATCACAATCATATCGGTTAAGAATTATAAGTCGGGTTACAAACTATTACTAAAATTTCAATTTGTTATATAGTAGTTTAATTATTATGAAACGGTCACGGAATAGTTCTACTGATGTCATCGGTGTACTTTTCTGACCATTTTGTCACATCACCATTGACATGCCATCAAAAATATGATTTAAAATCTAACAATTTGATTCTGATCTAAACCTATCTAACTATAAATTTTTGTTCAAAACTAATTCTAGTGATTAGTTAGATTGAATTAAGTTTAGATTTGAATCAATTTAAGTTGAATTTTAAATTAATTTTTTGATGATGTGTCAGACGTGACAAAATGACAGAAAAAAATAGCTAAAATATATGTATTTTTTTCGTACAAAAATATTATTTAGCCGATTATATTTTAATTTATGTATTGGGACAAGGGTCTACTAGAATTATGGTTCCGCTACTGTCTCTCATGACAATCCTGCTCTATTGTAATATAATCGCACTCTAACTATCACAAAATATAGTGATATATTAATTTCGGATTGGTGTGGTATTTGGTATTTGATATTTGATCCCCACCTCCTTAGCTTTCCTTTGTTGGGTTGCTAGGATGGATGGGGCCAATAGCAGACATTGAGAGCGTTACCTTTCACTTCTCATAAAGAGAGTGGAGACTTTGTTTTCTTTTTGGTTTCATTCAAAGTTGCCCCCTTTTGTTTCTTTCCTTCAAATTTGAAACCAGGCCCAAGGCTGGCAATTCGGTTTAGGTTAATGAGCAAAACTGGTTAACTGATCAAAATTCGTTAACTTAACTTGTGGTTAACTGGTGAGTTGGCTGGTCAGCAGTTGTTAGTATACTATATTAGATGCATTCAAAACCATCTCTCAACAACTTGAGTTATTGGGACCTAATGGTTCTTGACTTGGTATCATATGTAGCCTTTGACCAACGAGAGGTTAAGGTTCCAAATCCATGTATATCCGTGTATAAAGGCTCAGTGAAGCTTCTATGGTCTCCAGTTCGTTGCACCAGTCTTATCGAAAACTGTGCAAACTTCAGGCTCTTTCATGCGTCATTCGTTTGAGGGGACGTGTTAGCAAACTATATAAGATCCATTCAGAACTCTCTCCCAACAACTTGAGTTATTGGGACCTAGCTAGGTTCTTCACAGCAGTTAACTAATTTTCAGAAATTTGGTCACCGATTAAACCATGGTTAACTGCTCTTGACCAAATTATCAAAGACTCTTAAGGTTATACAGTATGTCATCGTAGCGTGGGGTGGGAGTTTCAAGGGCTTATGCAAAAAATTGGTCGGTTAAATCGACTAGTTGGCGGTTAACCAAATTTTAGTCGGTTCTCCAGAAAAATGATTGGTTATCGGTTAAGTCTACTCCAGTATCAATTAACCAATTTTTTTCAGTTATGAACCAAATTAACCGAATCCCAACCCTACCCACCTCCATTTGTTACTGCAAAAGGGTAATGTTGAAGTTGTGGATCAAGTAATCTACTTCCATCTATGACCATCTAAACCACGAAATTTCCTTGAGCATTATGTACTAATTAAGCGTAATTTGGAATCAATCCTAGCTAGGGTTTGTTTGTTGGTTGGTTGTAAGACTATCTCCAATGCATTAGCTAAAAATGCTATTTTTTGGCTAGTTTTTCAATTTTTATCCATAGAAAAGTGAATATGCTCCAATGCTCTTTGGCTAAATTTAAGTTTGGCTATTTACATAAATTTAAATTAGTGTTAATCTTTACATTTTTTTTAATAATTGGTTAATCACATGTACAAATATATTGTTAACTAATTACAACGAACATTTCGATGTAATTTTTTTTTCATTCGAATGAACTTTTCTTTAACAAGGGTACAATACATTAATCTTAAAATAGACATAACAAACATGGATCCACTCGGGGGTGTATATGGATCGACATGGTACGAGGCTACGATCCTATCTTTTTGTTCTTGGAATCAATCCCTAGTCCTCGTACTAATTACTCGAGAAAGATCCATTCTCATTATCTCCATATCATGTTTATTTTTTCTATGCTTCTCTCGACCTAGGGCTAGTCTTGCATGCGTGTTCGAATTTTCTATCAAGTGAGTCATGCTCTTCTCCCAAGCTGCTACAACGTCGGGTTCAACGTTGGGTTCGACATTTTCAGTCTATGACATGGTCGAAGGAAACGGTTCCATCGGTGAAATAGGTGCTTACGGAGACCCATTAATCATTAGATAAATTAAAAAGAAAATACATTAACTTAGTAGAAAATAAAATATATTAGCTTAGTTAAAAAAATACATTAGATTAGTTAAAAATAAAATATATTAACATAATTAAAAAAATTACTTTAAATACACATTAATATAAATATACATTAACTTAGTCCAACCAATGGCCTAGTGCCATGTGGAAACCACTATTCCCATGGCTTCTTCTTTTTCTCTACATATGGTGGTCCCCAATTTACCTATTATTGCCAATTTCCTCTCACCTTTCTCTAAATATACATACAAAAATACACATTTTAAACAATTTGCATTTTTAGCCAATGCATTGTAGGACACTTTTGCTATATTTATCCACTTTTTAACCATTATACACTAGCATTGGAGATGGTCTAAATTGTAATTCTAAGGCATTTTGTGTTTGTGGTAGGTACTTTGGGTTGGGCAGGTATGATGAAGGAAATGGGGGTGCATTTGTCCATGCTCTCTAATTAGGGTTCATGTGTGGGCAAGAGAAAAATGGCCGCCTAGCTAAGCCCCACCAATGTCACACTTTGGTTTTAAATTCTCATCAAACCATGCCTAGTTTTAATTATGTTTTAAGAATTATGGAGAGTTTTAATTGATGAATTTGAAGATTTGATAGTACAATCTTTATAGATAACAACCTAAGTAACAAAATGACTAATATGTTGGTTTTATCATCGATCTCTGGTAGTTCGGTTTGTTGGGATAACCACCTAAGTATCACATCGGTAAATTATGAGAAGTTTGTCTTGCATAAAAAGAATCGATCAACTATACTGGAGCAAGGCCTTTTGGGAGGAAACCCAAAAACAAATTCATGTAGGCTTGGATCAAAGCGGGCAATATCATACTAGTGTTGTTGGGCTGTTGGTGGCGGTGCGATCCTAACAATCGATATAGAGCTTTGGTTGGAAGGTAGGGAGATGGACCGCGGAAGCTGAAGTTGTGTGTAGACTCTTAAGGTACTCGCAAAGGGTCTGTTGTTATTCTTTGTATCGAAGCAACGCGTGCTTCGTTGGTGTTAACGACAGTCTAAAATTTCTACAAAAAGATGTATTCTTGAGAATAAATAACATTTGATAAATAAAAGAAGAGAATAATGAACACATTTATTACTCAAACAAACAATTCAAATAGACAATAACCCACTGAGTGAAGCAATTGGGCATGGCATAGGGCCCCACCCCCCCTTCCCCTCTTGTCATTACACTCTCTCTTCTCTTCTTCTTTCCAACTTCTGTCGCTATATCAAATATCAATCTCATAAGGTATCGTTTGGCACGGAAAATCTGGCTGAGTTCGTTGAAAACTTTGTATTCAATGATATTCTTGTCTGTTTACTATCTGATAAAGCTAAATTTTTAATTTCACATACCCAAAGTTTCTAATTATCTACCAAATGTGTATTCCAACCATTTTTAGTTTTATTAGAAAAGAACTCCGACTTTAAAGCTGTCAAAAAGCTGACCCCACTCAGCCCGACTCAATTCAACTAATTTTAATATCTCGAAAACCTTCAAACTAAGCAAACTGCCATATAAACTTACCCATAATCTAATGAATAAATGACCCGATAAAGCCCCAACCCGATGAGCCCACCCGTTGACCCACTTAACCCGCCCGTTTGGCAGCTCTACGACTTTCCCTAAACATAATTGTGGGTCTCACTATCATCTCCTACTATTCTTATACCCTAATTCTCAATCCCCTATACCAAACCATCCCTTAACTTTACATCAACAAACAACACAAAACTTAAGAGTCCCCCCAAATCTAGCCAATACTATTTTCTTCTCTCCTCTCTTCCTTCTTCTTCATCCTTATTTTGATCCATCTTCTTCTAATTTCTCCATGCAAAAGCAAACATTCCCCACTTCTTCTCTTCTTCTTCTTCACCACTCTTCATTTCCCTTCCTCAAACAAGAAACCCACTAGCCAAAAACACCCAAAAAACCCTACAAACTACATAAAGATCCAATCTTTTCACTTACCCACCATGGATTTCTCACCGGACTTCCAAGTCATGACTCCTCCTCCTCCTCCTACACCTCCACCTCCGACCGTCTCCTCCACCGCTCGCACACCCACCTCATCGTCTCGATACGAGAACCAGAAGCGGCGAGACTGGAACACCTTCTGCCAGTACCTCCGCAACCACCGTCCAGTCCCACTCAGCCTCCCCACTTGCGGCGGCGCCCACGTCCTCGAGTTCCTCAGCTACTTGGACCAGTTCGGCAAGACCAAAGTCCACACTCACTCGTGCCCTTTCTTCGGCCTCCCGAACCCACCAGTGCCTTGCTCATGCCCTCTCCGACAAGCCTGGGGCAGCCTCGACGCCCTCATAGGCCGCTTGAGAGCGGCCTATGAGGAGCACGGTGGCCGCCCTGAGTCCAACCCGTTTGGAGCCAGGGCGGTCCGGCTTTATCTTAGGGAGGTTAGAGATTTTCAAGCTAAGTCCAGAGGTGTTAGCTATGAGAAGAAAAGGAAGCGCCCTAAGTCCGCCGCCGCTAAGGGGGCGGCGCCGCCGCCGCAAGCTCGTCGGTGGTGAATTGGAAGGAAGGTAGTGGGTAGATTGCTAGCTAGCTTAAGAGTATATATAAGATGAATTAATGAAGTATGAACTAATTAAGCTGAATAATTAATATCAAATTATCAATCTTTTTTCTTAATCTGATCTGATTTGCGACCAAATCTGGAGTTGTTTGTTTGTTTATATGTTGTTTCTAATTCTGTCTACTTGTTTTGTCTGCCTATTTTTGGAACCTGTTTGGGGATTCTGATTAATGTGATGATCAAGCTCTGTCTCATGAAATCATTCACGAGACAGAGTTTAATCTGTTATATCTATAACGATGATTGCCCTATAAGGTATGTAGCTGAACTTGATTCGGGTTCGTATCGAATTTCTTCTTCTATTTCTCTCTTCCTTCCTATTCCTAGATGGATCGAAATCTGTTTTCGTTATGTTATGTTTCTCCTTTCTCTTCTTCTCCTTGTGTTGTTATATGGGGATTTTACAGGATTTGATTATGAGATGGATTTTCCAAGTATTCGGATTTACGTTTGGTATTTTGAAAGTTGAAATTTGTTTAGGTAGTAAGAGAGGGAAGAAGAATGTACTTGGATTTGAATCAAGTAGTGGATCGTGAAATTTTTGTGTATACGGCAATTGTATTTCAAATCCATTCTTCATATATAAGTTGTGATTTCAAATTTCGGATGCAAATTAACATATCCAAACAGATCTTAGGGTATTTGGAACTTGAAATTTGTTTAGTTAGTAAGAGAAAAGAATGCACTTGGATTTGAATGAAGTATTGGATCGTGAAATTTTTGTATATACACGATTGTACTTCAAATTTCTGATGCAAATTAAGATATCCAAACAGATCTTAGTGTGTAGGGTAAAATTTTCAGTCACATGAATTGTATCATTTGTGGTCGAGTCTATAGTAGAGATGATCATCTCAGGATACAGAGTTTTTTTTTTCTTGTTTGTGAATCTCCAAATACACACACACAATCGTATGTGATTGATTATTTAATCTATTTACCTTAGGATTTCTAAATCCATGCTATTTAAACCAAATTTTCTCCTTCCAAATTGCTTTACCAAACATTGCCTATGTAGATTTCTGTGTATTTGGAACACTGAATTTGGCAAAATTTGCTCTTTTTTTTTCCTTAGATAACTCTCGTATGAGCCTCCGTAAATTCATTCTGTTGTACTTGTTATAATCTCAATTGTGTGGCATGGCTAATCAGCTAGTATATATACATTTTCTTCCTATTAATGGCTAAATTAACACTAATAACACATAATTAGTTGGCTTTTGCTTAAATTAATCACTTAATTATATTCATGCAGTAGACTTTAATTAAATCTCTCCAGTAAATCTTTGATTATTGGGCCGACAAATCTTTGAGATTTGGAAGATTTGGTTCTTTGTCTTTTGTCGTTAATTAGTTTTACATTTAAAACTAAACACACAGTAGCTGATGCTTAGAGCCTTAGATAGGTCTGTTTGTAAGAATAATTGTAGCTCTTAATTGCTTTGTTAGTATATAACTAAATACTAATTAAGGTTCTTAATTATGAATAATAACCAATTATGTTGTGCCATGTAAGCTGATTTCTACTTGGTTTAAGTGTGCTTAGTTCATTAGGGTTTGTATATAACTGAATAGTTACGGGTTGTTGATGAACAGAGTCGTGAGCAGTTTGATATTTTGCTATGAAAAAACTTGTTCGAGACTTTGGCTTGATTTTGAATGAGTTGAGTTTTAGTTAGGGATGTATGTTTTGGCTCGGTAGGCTCGCAAAATGGCATGATTAGAAGTTTGACTATGTGGCTTCCAAAGCCAATTTGAATCTTATATGGATATTTGGTGGAGTGAGAGTGAGCTCAAATACTACCTCGATTGTATGATCACTTGTTTATTATATATTCTTAACCGTGTGATTTTTTATTCGTGTTGAATACCCAAAATCATTATATGGCTTGTGTGCATGATGACGTGTCTCGGTTTTTTATAAGTGTGACGAAATAAAGAAGAAAAAATAGTTTTACGATCTAGTGTTCGACTTGCAATACTATATATGCATTAAGTTTGATCAACTTAATACATAGCTTAAGAAATAGTTTCATTAACTTATCATTTTTATCACCCATAGCTTAAGTTTTGTAATTGAGCTTATTAATAGTGTGGAGTTAGCAAGTCAAATTCGAGTTGAGCTTGACAAAGATTGTTAATGAGTCAGTTAGACTTGACTCAAGCTCGATGAGAACTTCAATATTCTATCTCTACACGAGTTTGAACTCTTCTAAAAGTTAATGAACCGAGCTTGAGCCTATGATAACCTCGTGTACACCCCCAATATGACCGTCTTATAATGGACATGCGGTTTAAGAAAAATATTATCGGTTAAAGATATTGTGATTTTGGTCGTTATTTTATTCTTTCATCGAGTTAGTTTTTGTCTTATTTGTGTTCAATTAACTCGAAACTACAGAAAAATAAACTATCATCAACTCATACATTTTAACTAGGATAAGTTCAAATTCAATCTAGTCAAGGATTTTTAACATCCAAAGCTTAACTTTAAACTATAATTGAGCTCGTCAATAGTGTTAACAAGTCAAACTTAAGTTGATCAACTCGAACGCTTTGAGAACTTCCAATATTTTTGTAATTCAAGCTCGAGCTCTCGTCAAATTAACGAGTTGATGAACTCGAGCCTAGAATAAACTCGATAGCTAAGTTCGTATGCAGCGAATATACCGCCTTAAAATCGACAAGCGTTTAAGAGTATGTTTCATGAATCATGATCAAGTTCTCTCCTTCATTCATCAAATTATAATAATATCTCAAAACGTGTAAAAAAAAAAACAAAACTACATGAAATAAAAATAAACATAAAGTCAAACCCTAGAGGCTACAGAAAAATAATTTCCAAGTATAGGTACCTAATAGGCATTTCCATTCAAGGGAAGTATTGGACACATCGCATAAATATAATAATAATAATAATTAAATCCACAAATGTCCATTCTGGTCCCTCAACAAAAGCAAAAGGTGCAAAAAAAACCCCCGGCCGATGCGGAGGCCGCCTGGCGGGCCCCCTCCGGCACCGGCGGCCACCACTCTTGTTTTGCCTCGCACGTGCGGAGATGATATATTGTGCTGGAAGCAGAAATCTCTGACTTTTGCAGAGAAATTATTCAGTCCTTAAATAATTATTATTTATCAATTTAGAGCCAAAGACATATGATTTCAAGCAAGACTAAAATTAGCTAGAGAACTTCAATCATTTGTTTATTTTTGTACGTTCAGTAAATATATGAGTTTGCCGACATTCTTCACAAATTTGTGGCCTGCGATTAGTGATATTATTCTCAACTATTTTTTAAGTTAACTCAATTGGTGGGTCGCGGCGGGTGCCAGCTGTGGAAAAATTGATTGTGCTGAACTTATTCTGGGCCGTTGAATTGTGAAAGATCTATCCAGGAAGATTCAACACTCTTTGATACTGAACTTTCAACACTAGCTATGCAGTCTCCATTGTCATGGGTAAGAGAATGATGTTGATATATTTGATCATTATTATAGATGATAAATTGTAGTTGTAATGATGGATTGGATCTTGATGTAGTAATAAAGTGTGTGATTGAGATGGTTTGAAGTTTGGTAACCTCTAATATTAACTCTTGATGTAGCATATTTATATTGGTTTTTGTCAAGAACCGTTGCATCCCAATAACTCGAGTTGTTGGGAGAGGGTTCTGAATGGATCTTATAGTGTTTACTAACAGTTTTAAGATGGTTGGAGACTCTAGTCGAGATTTTAAAAATTTACTACAAGTTACAAAAAAAAATTATCCTTAACTACTACAAAATTACAACGGCATGAAAATGCAGTAGCAAATAGTTGATATTTGCTGCGACAATCACTATTTCATGTAGTAATTTGCAGTAGCAAATACTATTTGCGACGGGGATGCTGAGTGTAGCAAATAGTGATGTCACAAATAGTATTTGCTACTGCAAATTACTAAATGAAATAGTGATTTACTGTAGCAAATATCAACTATTTGTTATTGCATTTTCATACCGTTGTAATTTTGTAGTAGCTAAAGGTAAACTTTTTTGTAGTGTTCCCCATTGGTCAAAATATTTGCAAGAAATTCATCATTAATTTGTTGCTAATGTAATATTTCAGTACTGAAATATTACATTAGCAGTAGTCATGAAAACAACCAATGTCAACACATGACGAATTAATATCATTTTGAAGTGCACGACCATTCTGATTTCCACTATCCATAAACTTGATTTTCCGTCGACCCTACAATTGTAGTGCACATCCACTCTGCTAGTTGCTTAAAAAAATTCAGTATACACTAGGAATATATATATTTGGGGGTACGTAATTTCTTATATATACGATACGACGTGGGTCGGAAGGAGTAAAATCATTGAGTAAAAACAACGTAAATGTGAAAACTTGAATTTTGTATAGAAGATTAGTAATATATACTTTTTTCAATTGAAAGATCTATCATAGTTAAGAATTAAGCTATATTATTAAGATAATAATGTAAAAATCAATAATAAATATGACTAAATCGTTAACAACTTCTAACTTAGGATACTAATCACTATTTAAAAAAAAAAAAAGTTATCAAGGGATGCGACTGGTGGGACCCACCACAACCAGTGTCCGTACGCATTAAAAAGATTCCGCAATCCACGGGACAGTAGACAGCTGACACGTGCTAATCCGTCCCCACAAGCCCACGTGGACTCCCGTACCCGGTGTCGGGAACAGAAAACCGCTTCTCGTATCTGCCACCGGCCGACGTGGACACTCCGTTGACCGTTGGATGGGATTTCTGTTTGGGCAAAACGAGAAAGTAAGGAAGTTTGTTTGTTTACTTGGTTACCATCCTTTTGGGCTGCATCCTTTGTTGCCATTTATGGGACTTTTGGCAGTTTTGAGGAGCCAAGTGGATTTTTCTAATTAATTAATTAATTGTCCCCATAATTAATTTAATTAAACAATGTTTATAGAAATATAATTATAAACCCTAATGGCACTAGAAACATCCTACACATGTGGGTTTAGTTTAAGGGGCCGTTTGGTTGATGGAATTGGGCCCGAGAATTGAGACCCAATTCCCGGTTCATTAGGAATTGACTCAAATAATTGCACTACAATCCCCATTGGGCCGGGAATTGAAACCCAATTCCCAGACACATGTGTTTGATTGTGTTTGCTATACAGAGACAAGTTTCGCTTAGGGTTTGTTTAGTTTTTTGTGACATTATTAGAGATTGCATGAGAGGAATTAATCATAATTAAGTATTTTGATTAAAGATTAGTCGTTTTCCTAAAATCAAGAAACATGAATGGATAGCATTATTTTTGTATTTGTTACCATGCATGGGAGTAGGAGGATGAGGAGCCAAACTGTTCGTGAGCTATTTGAGTTTCGGCTCGTAAAAAACTTGTTAAAAAGTATGTTTGAAATTCGGATTGATAGTAAATGAGTTGAGGTTGAACTAACTGTGATACCGATTGACAGTTCGCGAGTTGGCTCAGTTCATGGTTATTGAGGCTGGCTCGACAAGAGGCTAGAACCAAGGAGAAAACAAAGATCGACAAAGTTGGACAAGCTAGAACCGAGGAAAGTCCCTGCTCCAAACTCAACAAACATCATCCGGGTTCACTTTGGAAACCACAACATCTCCAAAACGCTGGTACAAAGAGTGAAACAAGGAGGTAGATGGACAAGAATGATGAGGAGAAGCAAACTCATGAAGAGCTCCCATTGTATCCCGAGCACACATAAAAACCTGATAAACTCATATGTGAAACAAAAGCGTCACCGACGATACCCAGCTAAAAAGGGAGCCTTTAGTCTTAGGTTTTAGAGAGAAGAGAAAGCAAAAAAGTTTAGAGAGATGATGTGAGCTATGAGTTGAGTTGTTGTGGCTCGAGAATAAAAACTTGTGAATTTTAGATAAAATGATACACTTTCTAAATTTGTTCTAGAACTCGACTCATTTGAACTTGTGAATTTTAGATAAAAATGATACACTTCTAGATTTGTTCTAGAACTCGACTCGTTTATGTTCGTAGCTGAGCGAAAATGATGGATAGAAAAACAACAGTAAGATTAACTATTAATAACTGTCATTCTTAAAGATGATAACCAAAGGTTATTACAACTAACAAGAAGATCATCATCCCAATTTCCAGATACTGAAACCAGTTTCCTATACTCATTGCCTGCAATAGAGGGGATTGATTTGAACTGTAACTATCAAAAAAGAATGATCAGATTGAATTTCAGCCATATCGGGGTTGAACGGTGAGATGCATATTTACACAGTCAAAAAACCAGGAAACCCAGCAAAAGGGTCTCCATCGCAGATCATCGGTCTTGATCAATGAATTTTGTTTACCGACCACGACCTAGAGACGATTCTTAATCTCTTCATTAACAAGTTTGGTTAATAAGCCTCCTCGTTCATCATCTGCAGTCGCTGTCCCGTTCAAAAGCCGACTCAGTTTGCTCAGTTCCTGTGGGTTGGCCTTCTTGAACACCCCTCTCAGTATCTCATCTACCTCACTTGGCCAACACTGGGATGATAGTTTCTGGGAATTCGCTCCACCTGGTTGAGCTTGCGATCGTACTTGTATCTGCCCTTGAGGACGCGAATAGGGACGAGAGTCCCAGTACTCTGTGCAAACTCTGCCACAGTCCAGTGCTTCGATAGCCTGGTTTCAAATTTTAATGTTAAGACAGTTCATGGCGCAAATGTACTTGAAAAGAGACGCAGAAAAGCTAATGGATTCACCTGCACGATTGTTGGCGATGAGTACCCGAACATTTCGAATCCATCAAGACTTCCGGGAGGTTGCAAGGGTGGAAGGTTTTGTTTACCCAGTTTATGCTGCTTCGTGATCTCTTGATTCACCCTATCCCTCACCATTTCCCAGCATCTCGTTGCTGAGACGTGAACGAATACCTCAGCCGGACACTGCTCAACAGACACCTGAAGATTTTACGAGTGATCAGACAAGCGTGGATGACAAACAGCAATTTCCGGAATAAATGAAAGAGACGATTCAATAATTTACCATGAACAGAGGTCTGTTCCTTCCGGAATCCAGAATTTCGGAAACATAGTAACACATACTTGATGGATCCAGGACACTTATATACTTAACCCGGCTCCTATATCCTGCATCCAGCCAATACATTGGTTAAGTAAAAACAGCACTTACTAGCATCAAATTTAACCATTAGCTAAAAACATTGTAACACAAACCGGAGTGTTACCTTTGGGGAAAATGGCCTGACTGTTGCACCAGGTTTTTCCTGAAAGAACAGCTCCAAGCTCCAGAGGCTCAACGTTGCAATTTATTCTCCGCACTACCTTAGCAATGCGGGGACCCTTTTGGCGTAAACTACGATCCAAATTATGTTGCAAGCAAGCTGGGCTCACTGTCGCGGTTTTCGACAAGTCCACGGGACTGGATGTCGCACTTATGCCCGTCCTATCGTCGTAGTTGGTTTTCCCAAGGCTATAGTGATGTGGTTGTTGACTTCCAGCATCTCCTATATTGTCACCCTTGCTGGTTTCGCTAGAATTTACGAACTCCACAATGGCCCTACCACATCCTGTAGTGTTCGACCCGACGCGACAACTGTTTGGTTGATTGGATTCCAAAACTGCCCCGTGACCCTGATGGGAGTCTTCCTTCACCGCTACAGCATTGCTTAAGCTTTGACTGTTAGTTGATGAGCAAATGGAGCTTTTCTTCGTAACTGCCTCAACACCAGGAGGTCCAACTAGGATCGAAGTATTCTGACCGTTACATAGACTATCATCTGAAGAGGATAGCTTATCAGATGGTTCTGTTTTCTTAGCAGAAAATTGTGCCTCTGCTTTTGCTCTTTCCAATACTGGCTTCACTGGCCCGTCCTCGTCATCACTAAGAAGAATAACTTCATTGTTGGCAGAAGCCAAGGACTTCACTCCACAGTTCATTTTAGCCACATCCGATTCCGGAGACATAATACTTGATCCTTTTCTCAAATTTATGATCATATTTCCCTTCACATTTGCTTCAGAACTGCAAGATGCTGATGATGCTCTCAAATCACCATGAATTCTACCAGTAGCGGTTCCTTCCACCTTGACCTCCTTGAGGAAATTCTTTGCAGTTTGTGATTTCACATCTTTAACCAATGTTGCATCGGGAAAATCATTCAACTTACTTTGTTGAAGCTTCTTTGCAGCGACATGGGAAGTGAGGGCTAGACCAAGATCTGATCTTGCCCATCTGTACACTGCACTCAGTTTACCTTCCAATGCCTCCACGAGGACATCCAAATCACTGATTTCATAGCGGAAGAGAAAATATCTGGCACTCGAAGCACAGGAGCACAACTGCTTCGCATGATTCAAGCATGTGTACCTCTCCGGGGAACAGCGGCATCCTGCTGCAGAGAGGTGTAAATCAAAAAGGCAAACAGCACATTCCCTTTCGGTTGCAGCATCAAAGTTACTGTCCATCTTAAGTGTCTGCGTTGAATTGCAGAGAAATTCCCTCCTTGTCCGCTCCGTGTTCACACGTGCCTACACAGTATATCACAGTCCAATTTATCCCTTCTTTCCATGATCCAAGTATAAAACCAACTTCCGTACGATAAAATTGACAAAACATGCTAACAACCAGTTGAACAGGAATTATAAAGACTGCAATTTACCTTAAGTGCTTTGGCTAATATCCCCTCCTTTCCACAGACATCTTTCCACCTTAAGTTATCTGCAGTGTTCCGCCTCAGTAAATTAAGCTCCCAATGAGCTTTCACTGCTTCCCTTGCAGCCCCTAACAATAGTTTATCATGAGAGATGGACGTTCGTCGTCCTTGATCCCGGTAGAGCTCTATGGCAATCTGCCCATGGGGCAGCCAATCAACAGGGGCTACATTTACTGCCTCCGCGCAATTGAAACCACAATTAAAACCAGAATGGTATGCCCGGGGAAGGTCAAAACAAATTCGCCAGGGTTCTGTGCACACCGATAGACTGGCACACCTTCAGATTTCAGTATCGATGGTGAAAGCTGTGTAACCTATGTGCAGACCAAAATAATTGAATATAGCATCAGAAAATACGGCAAATAGGTAATAAACAAATTGAAGGAAGTTTCCCCAATTATCATACTTAATCACCATACGCTAGAAGCACTCATATAATATTCTTATCATACAATACCGCAAAACACTTTGAATGTGTTACCAGGCCAGTTCCATTTGTATGTTGTAATAATACTCTCCTGACTAGCTTAACCTTGTACTTTTACCCACGCCACTATATTTTATTTTTACCCCCATTTTGTGATATGCATATTAACGACTCACCAAAGGGGAGTATGGAATGGTACTCTCACTGGCAACAAATTGCTCCCTATATGGTCGAGACAGATTCCCAAGACTCAAATTCAAAATCTTTGTAGTAACTCATTTGCATGCTCGGCGATGAGGTGAAGTTAGCTTATTTATTACCATACGTTAGGAATAGATTCCGCCTCAAACGAGAAAATAAAAATGCACCAAGTATTCGAGGAGAAATGTGGTCATAGAGACACGATCACAAACCCAGAAGCTCGCCAATAATTACAGACTATCAACAGCACAAGCAGTTCTGCCACATATAGACCCCAAATGCCTGGTTTACTAGCTTAACTTATTATGCCTAAAACTTAAATTTTAACAGAATCTTCTTACCAGCTTATGAAGCAAATCAGGTTGTTCTTCAAAGAGATCAGGCAAATGCTTTCTCATTGCTTCTTCCAGCCTAAGAGCATCCTTGCCTGGAACCCCATACCACATTTTCGGAGCACCCCAATGCATGTAATTAAGTGAATACAAGTGATGATCTTCGACATGCTGCAATCAGCCATATAAAAGAAACAAGCAAATCATGTGCATCAGCAACTGACATACTACGAGTATCTGTAGGCCTAAGAAACCTATTGATTGATAAAAAAACTCGACAGCTATTATACTATAGTGACTGAGTAGCATATCCAAATTCTTTATTCATTCTAGCCCATGGCTTAAGGTTTAGCACGTTAAACTAAGTCTTACCCAGCAGAAGGATGAAAAGCACATCCCAATGTACAGCCAGGGGACTAGTACACCAGATATATCACCACTTTCATAAGACAGGACAGATCCAGAAAGCCTTGGGAAGTTATTCAAGTTCCAGCCTGATTTACTGTATCGGTCTGCAGAAGCAGAGCCATCTCCACCAGACATTCTGGGAAATCCACTGCCAAACACTCCAGTTTCAAGATCAGCTCCATATAGAACCTATAGAAGAGAAAGAAACAAATAAAAAAGCTCATCAATGCAACACTTTGTTCCAAAATAATGAGAAACATCAACAACTAAGCCACATATAGCCTCAAGTTCCAGCTCCTCTAAACCATACCTCAATTTCTTCAGTGGCGTTCTCTACAATCCTCCAATATTCGCCCTCTATGTTCTCCACCGAGGGTTCGCAGTTCAGAAGTGATGATTTTTTTGCAACATCTTCATCCTTCCTAAAGAACTGGGCCTTAAAATCATCGGCATACTTCTGAAATGTACTCAGATCAAATTCTGGACCAGGATCAAACCCAAATGTTTCAGCCAATCCAACTACAGCGGCATCACCAAGCTCTGATTTACTTCCACCATCATTCCCACAATCGACTCCCATTCTCATACACTTTCTCCTTTTCTTCCTTGAATGATTATTCAATTTGGACAACTTTATCATTGATTCACGGTTTTGTAGTTTGTCAACTCTCTGAACACGAGTAGAGAATTTGGATCCCTCCCATATACTCGTTTCCTTAAGAGGACAGGGAGGTTTCCACGAAGGAGGAGGGACAATGCGACAGATGCCATAAGGCTCAGCTTTTGGTCGAATACTAGCTATATAATTCAGGGTATCTTCAAACTCCTGGAGAAGAAATTGAAATACAGAGTAAACTTCATGTCTGGATGACGAAAAAGAACACTACAAGCAGCAAAACATACTTCTTCTGTAGGGTAGAAGACAGGAGCTTCCTCAATATCAGGTCTGCGAGCAGACTCAGGACGCCATCTGGCTGTGACCTGTGCCATAGACTCGAAAATTAGTTACTGGATGAGCAGAACATATGATTGCGGATGCAGGTGAAGTGTGAAACAGATCGTTTAGCAGAGTCTATACAACATGCAGTGTTAACCTTGAATCTGTAGCAAATTATTACACAGTATAAAGCTGGATGACAAAACTAATCCAACTAGAGGGTTGACATAAGACTAACCTTTTGGCAATCTTTACACTGTGGACAGCCACGTACGACACCCTTAGGAAGAGAAGTCCTTAAATTGGGATTCTGAAACAAAACAAACTGTGGTAAGGCCAGAACAACATCCTTTGGTAGACAAGTCCTTAAATTCTGATTCTGAAACAAAACAAACATTCGTAAGGCCAGACAAGTAGCATGTCTGAGGAAAATTGTAACGTAGAACGGTAAAGTAACAGAACGCACCTGGTTAACGTCCACAGTACTGGGATCATCTTCAGAACAGTGTTCTAGATGCCCATGATTTATCCCAGGCTTCCGCCGGAGAGACTTTGTGATTTTAGTGGCATCACTATTCTTAGGTTCAGCTTTCATTTGATTGGATTGCAATGCACTAACACTTTCAGAGGCTGGAGAACTTGTTGCATTTAGACTAACTTGCTCCAGTGGTGTATCAATAGTACAAGGCTCTGATTTGATCTGCATTAACTGGGACGCAGAAGGTCTTCCAACAGCTGAACCACCGATTACAACAGGATTTCCTTTATTTCCACCATCTTCCACCCTCTTCAGGGAAAATGCAGCGAATGACTCGAACCCAGGAGGAATTGCTGGGACTTCTTCATTCTCATCCTTAACACGGACTCTCATGAACTCAGTTCCCATCACCTACAGCACAGGGACAATTGATGGTAAGATATAACCAAGTATCAACACCATTTCATTATCACATAGTTCATGCATCTAGAACGGAGCTTCTGAGGAATCAATACAAACTTTCAGGTATAAAAGACAGCCTTTTTGTCATTTGACATATTACGGCTAGAGAATAATGCAAGGCGAGGGCTTGTGAGTGCAAAGAGGGCCTATCTAACGAATGTGCAACATATACAAGATCATTTCAGCTGAAAACCTTCACAAAGATGATGCATGCGCTAATTAGCTACATCCTCACTTCATCACAGATTAGTTAGCAAAAACATATCAAATTTCCGAGATTAATCTTCATCCGAACCAGACTGCATTCCCAGGGCACACCATCAAATCGCATCAAGCGAAAAACAAGATATGCATGCATGATCAGATCAAATCAACCAAATCACAATGAAATGAAATTCCTTTTCTCAAATAGAACTCCACTGATTATTCACACATTGTAAATTCCAGCACAACTATTGAGCAATAAACTGCTTAACAAAACTTGGAAGTGCATATCAAGCAAAATCTGAACGTTAAAAGGTAAAGAATATTAAATATGCCAAATCCAACCTTGATCACAAAACAAGCAGGCAATCTAAGAATTTCCATAATTAGACACAAACCCTTCCATACGGATCAAACAACGCTAGCAATCATTAAAACAATAAGAACAAGAACTAGGCCTTACAATATCGTGATCCCAGAGTCTGTAAATTTCCTGGGTTCCAGTCAACGCAGATCAATCAACCAAACGAGCTTTCCCCAGATTTGGAACAAAAGGGGGGGGCACCAAATCAAGAAGGATGGAAAAGCTGATTACAGCAGAGATCCAAAAAACCTAACCCTAAAAGCCTAATTCATGCTCCAATCAACCAGATGGGTCACATAATCCCTTCTTCTATTTTTAATAATTTTTTTAAATTACTTCTTTTTCTGCCCCTTTTCCGACCAGAAATCGTTCGAGATCTTACCCAAAATTCGGAACAAGCAGAAACAAATTCGACTATCCACAGAAAAAAAGCAACAAGCTTTTCTTTTCTCTCTCACCAACTATCTCCCGCAACTCGTCATCGCTATCATCAGATTATAAACCCTAGCTCCAACCCAGTCCCTTTTATCAGCTCCAAAAAAAAATTTGAAAAACAACAACAGAAATTCAGTACATCAATCCAGGTATCAGAAATTTCCAATTTTGTGTGTGTGGGAAACAGTAATGTATCTGTGAGATAAAAATCAGAAAATAAATACAATCAGGAACGAACGCAACAAACGATTAGGATTAAAAAAAAACAAAGAAAAAAAAAACCTAGGAAGGAAGAACAAGCCATGGGAAGGGCAGATTAGGAAGGATAATTACCTTCTAGTTCATAGCCGGCTCGTTGTTTGTAGCTACGTGTCCCGTGAAACCACCGGTTTCTTTTCTCTTTTTTTTTTTTCCCGGGAGATATATATTTCAAGGGGTATTTTCGGAAATATAAAAAATACGGGGAATTAGCTGGTTAGGTCATGTACAATAAGGCTTAAAGGATGAACAATTCGACCGACTTGCATACCTGATGTTATGGTTGAGCGGGTTGAGCGGGTTGAGTACGATCAGGTGGAGCGACGCGAGATCTGCTTCTTGGCTTATGTTGAGATATTGATTTCTCTGAACGATAGTTTTTTTTTTTCTGGTGTATCTTGTTATGCTAGAGATTTCTCTGCTCTCTTTGAAGTAGAACTCACCGAAATGAGGTTTTTATAGTGGTGGCTTCTACTATGTCATTAATATAAAGAAGAATGGCGAATCTGAAAGGATTCATAAAAATTAATGAGGGGGAGGTTGGATGTGTGAAAGGAGCGGAGTTGCGTTGCACGTGGGGCTTCTACGACATGCACGCAATGCATGCCGAGTAGCTGGCGTCTGGTACGTTACTCAAATTGAACGTAGCCGTTATATTTTTCTTATTTTGTATTTTTCCTTTTGTGTTGATTTTTGTATTTAATGACTTTTGACTGATTTTATCGTTCTTTGTATTTTTTTAGATGTCGTGTTTGTTATTTTGTTTAATTTTTTTGTATGTGGGATTGATTCAGATAATTACAACTATGATACTAGGGGTGAACATGAACCTATAGCTTCAAGCGAGAGCATAACCGAACTTCAAAAGCAACTGTAGGGAGTGAAACAAGTTGTGACATTCTAGGCAAATCCCACATCGACAAAGCACATGAGAGATCTATGGGCTATGCGAAATAATTCAACCTTAACTGACAAGACGCGTTTTGGGGTGTAATGGAGGAGTTCTTGTAAGAACTCCAAAGTTAAATGTGCTCAGGGTGTGTAGAGATGGGTGACTTCCTGGAAGTCATCGTGATGCACCCAAAAGCAAAATCGTGAGGGCCTAAGCCCAAAGCAGACAATATCTTATCAGAAAAGATTGAGATGTTACACAAGTCATCTGGTCAAACGAAGGCAATTCAATGTGAAAGTTTATGTGCATGCGTAGGGTACTTCTTAGTAGCTCCAAGGGCCCAACTTACATATTTTTATGTGGACTTGCGTGCGACCTATATGGACGAGTATGAGCTTGCCCGATGACAATTGAATTAGGTTTTAGAATCAAAAGGATACACATGCACCATTGAACCTCTATACTCTTTCTTAGATCTTTTTCTTCCATTTACATCACCATTGGAACACTAATTGGAGTGAAGAACCACTTTTGGTTCATCTATTGAAGAAGTAGGCAAGGCTTGGAACAAAGGAGATGAGATTACCCCAAACACTAGGTTTTGCATTCTCTTCATTGATGTGTAACTAATTTTCTTGTGTATTGGGATAGTGGAACCATAGTAGTTCTAGGAGTGGATGTGGGCATGTGATTTGTTTTGCTTTGGTTTCAATTAAAGTTTCATTTCTTGCATTAGTGTTCATGGGTTCCCATATGCATGCTTATAGGTAGTTTGTTGTTAGGCTAGAGAGGAATCGAGAGAGCCATTGAGCAAATGTTTGCACATATAACATCCCAACCTTTTCTCACAAGATGTTGTCTACTTTGGGCTTAGGCCCCCACATTTGCTTTTGGGGTGCAGGATGGAGACTTCCAGAAAGGTCATTCATCCCATAACCACTGCAACTTGAGCGGATTTAGCTTTGGAGTTCTTATAAGAACTTCTTCATTACAATGCAAAACGCGTTTTGTCAGTTAAGATTGAACTATTCCTTATAGGCCATGGATCTCTCTCGTGCTTTGTCAATTTCCTAGGATGACACATTACACCTTCCCCCTTTGGGGAATCAACGTTCTCGTTGAGGTTTTCCCCACCATTGTTCAAGAGGGACACAAAGAGGCTTTAATACCACTTGTAACATCCCAATATTTTCCGACATGATATTGTTCGCTTTGAGTCTAGGCCCTCACAAATTTTGTTTTTGGGGTGCATGATGGAGACTTCTCGAAAGGTCACTCATCTCAAAACTACTACATCATGAGCACGTTTAACTTTGGAATTCTTACAAGAATTTCTTCATTACACCCCAAAACGAGTCTCTTCTCTTGGTTAAGGTTGAAATATTCATTTGTCATTGTGGGATTTGCCTAGGAGGTCACATTATAGGGGGGACATTCTGAGACAACCTACTTTCAATATTACTTGGTAAACCAAGTAACAGAGGAACACCAACTCTCATACTAAAATGTAACACCCAAACTTTTCAAAATGCTAAAAAGACCAAAATGCCCTAGGACGACCGCTTGACACAAATATATACTTATAAAATTTCATAAATGATTTAAAAACTAAAATAATTGAATTAACTAAAAAGTATAACCCTAACACGTGGTCAAACACTTAAACAAAATCTTGTTACATAAAATCTTTAATCAATAGTCTCAACTCTCAAGTCTAAGTCTCCACAATGATGCTAATTACTCCACATACCTGAATGGCTGAATCAACTACTCACTTCAAGGTTTGCAACAAGATGAAAGAAATTTCACTTCTAATCTTTTAAGAAACTAGGTGGGCGGCTTGGGGTCAATCTTTCGACTAAAAAACTCAAGAGAATTAAAGAAAGGAGGTACATAGAGTTAACAAAATAATTATGATTCTTAGAACATCATTGGAAATAAACATCATAAAAGAGCAATAAGCATTACTACTAAATTGTAAGCATATCATCATAAAACACATATGAAGCATAAACATGAGACGACTCTTACCGAACCTAATCTTACATGTAAAACATAACATGACATAATGAGATTTCATTTGCAACTTTTTAATAATCTTTTTAGTTCCCCTAACTTAACTAACTAGCCCTACTGCTCGTCTGCTCCCTATCACGTAAATTGTGGATCTCTAGTGGCCCAATACATACTGCGAGTCTCTAGTAACTCGAACATACTGTGAATCTCTAGTGGGTCCAATAATATATCAATATTTGAGTCTCTAGTGGCTCAAATAATTAGGAGTGAGGGTCTAACTAGTGAGATACATTTTATTAATTCACCTATTAGTCGCCTAGGTGATATATGAATCTATCCCAGCCACTAAAATACATCCAAGATACACATTATAATAATCATAACAACCATAATAAAGAACATGCCTATAATATAAAAATAATACAAAGTTAACTAACACAATGACAAGATATTACCCCCTAAACCAACCCACCTTAAAATAAGCAAGCAATACTCAAAGCAACATTGTATTATGATCTTGAAGGTTGAAAGTCTTTATGAACCTAAAGACATACGAGAGAAATTATTAAATTAAAATCTAACAAATGGGGTAAGTCTAGGGCGACAGTTTGTGTGACATTCTGAAGTGATCGCGACCACCAAGCCTGACGTGGACATGACACTACGGGCACCAGGCCCGAACTTTCCAATGTTAACATAGATTAGACTTGTTGCTAGGAGATCAGCTTGCGGTGTTCAAGGGTCGTCTGCCACGCCTAGACAAATCTCACATCGACAAAGCACAAGAGAGATCCATATGCTATGAGAAATAATTCAACTTTAACTAACATGACATGTTTTGGGGTGTAGACATCTTCCGCCTTCGTCATTCATAAAAAAAAAGACATCTTCCGCCTTCGTCCTATAATATAAACATAATACAAAATTAACTAACACAACCACATGATATTACCCCCTAAACCAATCCACCTTAAAATAAGCGAGCAATACTCAAAGCAACATTGGATTATGTTCTTGAAAGTTGAACGTCTTTATGAACCTAAAGACATACGAGATAAATTATTAAATTAAAATCTAACAAATGGGGTAAGTCTAGGGCGACAATTTGTGTGACATCCTAGACAAATCCCACATCGACAAAGCACAGGAGAGATCCATGTACTATGAGAAATACATTCATATAAAATAATTCTACTAATGTTATGTAATTTATTGTTTAATAAAATTTCATTCTTCATAAACACGTGTTATAATAAGAATTTAATATTTATTCTCCAAGTAAAAGTTATGGTATTATAATTTTTACATTACTCTAAATTTAAAATTATAATTCCTCGATCAAATTAGTAATTAAAACTTACAAACTGTAAATCATTCATAAAAAATATTAGGGGGTTAAAATGGGTACAATCTATACGAATAACATAATTCCAATAATTAATGGTTAATTTCATACACAGAATTAGAAGTAGTCCATATGAACAATCATGATCATTAGATAAGTTAGTGGAGCATGCACTCAATTGGTCACATGTTTTGATAAATCATTGTGCAAATATATCGAGTTATGAGTTGTTGACTTTTATTCAATTAATGTCACGAGTAAGCTAGGTCGGGGCAGATTGATCTAGATGATCAACTTTACAAATAAATTTGTGAAAGAAACATATTTTAATTCATAGATTATTCGAGTTAGAAGGGCGAGGTCCATTGAGTTGTAGGTTTAATCAAATTACGAGTCAATAAGATCACATGTTAAATGTGTAGTGGGTTTATCGGGTCATGACTTGATTAGTCACATGTTGTTGAATTTAGTTAATTCAAGTCAAGAATGTAGTTGTGTTGGGCTTTGTGGGTGGGTTCATTAAATCATGTCATAATTTTTATGATTCACATTCGAGTTAATTTGATCACAAGTAGAATTGAGTAACATAGTACCGATCATATAGTTTAATTATTTATTTATAAGAAATTTTTTATAAATTATCTTTGTCACTATTGGTTGTGGCAGCTGGTCGAGCAACTAAACACGATGGAGCAGAAGTCCCCAAATTTTAGAAACCTTGAAGTCATCATATGTAATCGCATGCACGTGGCTTGGCAGCTGGACCTCTAACGTGACATTTTGTGCATTTAGAGCGCTTAGTGGAGGTGGTAGTTCATCGCAAAAATCATGGTAAGCACATGCCAGTTCTGATGAAGTAAGATACAGTTTCTGATTGACTGTCAAGTAGAGAAGCAAGAAAGTAGCCTCTGATGTTAGATAAAAAACCAACAGTTTCAAGTGATAGCAATCCGAATTAGAAAACATGTGAATGAGAAGTTGTAAAATTGAGAAAACATTTAGTATCAAAATTCAAATTCTGGTGCAGAGACGACATCATGCTTTGCAAACTAGTAATCAAAACCATTGATAGCAACCGCACAGGAGCATTGTAATATATTAATTAATATTTTAAACTAGATTATCATCGGCCTATTGGCCGATTATTTGTGTTAATTTTTAGTGGAAATTTATTTATTTTTATTTAGATTAGTTAGATGTGTCGTTGAATTTTTTCCTACCTTTTTTTTCTATTTTTTAATATATAATAATTTGTTATAGAAATTAGTATCTATCCTATTGATAATTTATTAAGATACAAAAGAAATATAAATAATTTAATCAATATGTTGGTAAAAAATAAAAATAAAATGTTATCAATTGTCGGGGATATGATAAACAAAAGCATTATAATTATGCTTTCTTGTTGTTACGTTAAACACACTGCCACTTTTCTTTGATTAAAGAATAAAATATTCTAATCATTAGGTGTGACATTGTTGCTTGTTCACCTTGTCTCTTAACCATAAGGTTGGTAGTTCAATTTTTGTCCATGAGAAAAAGAACTAAAAAAATTTGTGATTTGTCAAAATTTTGGACTAGATTTGTCTAATATCTATACTAGATTTGTCAAAACCATGGACTAGATTTATCAAAATTCTGGGACTAGATTTGTCAAAAAGTGGACTAGATTTGTAAAAAACTGGGCTAGATTTGTCGAAATTCTGGACTAGATTTGTCAAATTCTGGACTACATGTGTCTAAATTTTGGACTAGGTTTATCAAAATTATGGACAAGATTTGTCAAAAAGTGGATTAGATTTGTCTAAATTTTGGACTAGATTTGTCAAAATCTATACTAGATTTGTCAAAATTATGGATTAGATTTGTCAAAATTATGGATTAGATTTGTCAAAAACTAGACTAGATTTGTAAAAAATTGGACTAGATTGTCGAAATGTGGACTAGATTTGTCAAAATTATGGACTAGATTTGTCAAAATTTTGGACTAGATTCGTCAAAATTATGGACTGGATTCGTCAAAATTATGGACTGGATTTGTCAAAATTTTGGACTAGATTTGTCAAAAAGTGGACTAGATTTGTCAAAACTCTGGACAAGATTTGTAAAAAAGTGGACTAGATTTGTCAAAATCTGGACTAGATTTCTCAAAATTCTGGGACTTGATTTGTCCAAAATTGGACTAGATTTGTCGAAATGTGGACTAGATTTGTCAAAAATTGGACTAGATTTGTCAAACACTAAACTAGATTTGTCAAAATTCTGGACTAGATTTGTCAAAATTGAGGAATAGATTTGTCAAACAGTGGACTAGATTTGTCAAAATTCTAGATTAGATTTGTCAAAAACTCGACTAGATTTGTTGAAATGTGGACTAGATTTGTCAAAATTCTGGACTAGATTTGTCAAAATATGGACTAGATTTGTCAAAAAGTGGACTAGATTTGTCAAATTTTTGAACTAGATTTATCAAATTCTGGACTAGATTTGTCAAAATTTTGGACTAGATTTGTCAAAATTTTGGACTAGGCTTGTCAACAACTGGACTAAATTTGTCAAAATTTTGGACTAGATTTGTCGAAATGTGGACTAGATTTGTCAAAAACTGGACTAGATTTGTCAAAATCTGGACTAGATTTGTCAAAATTGGACTAGATTTGTCAAAATTATGGACTAGATTTGTCAAAATCCTGGACTAGATTTGTGAAAAAAGTGGACTAGATTAGTGAAAAAGTGGACTAGATTTGTCAAAAGTGGACTATATTTGTCAAAATTATGGACTAGATTTGTCAAAATTTTGGATTAGATTTGCCAAAATCTGGACTAGATTTGTCAAAATTCTGGGACTAGATTTGTCAAAATTCTGGGACTAGATTTGTGAAAAAGTGGACTAGATTTGTCAAAAAACTGAAATTATAATACGACTTGGATAGTAGTTCTAACATTAAAACTTCGGGACCCCAGAGCATGATGACATTACCTAAGATAATTGTGGTTGAAGAGAGGATAATGGCTAACTATGCCAAGCCGAGTGTGATGGGCACATGATCTAACACAGTGAGTTCGATTGTCAATGCACCAAACTTTGCATAAAAGACTAAGGAGTCGTTTGGTATAGGGGAGATCCAACCGTGTTTCTTGGAAACCCTGTATTCCGAGATATCCTTGTTTGTTTACTGTCTAATGGAGCTGGGGTTTTGTATTTCAGATACCCAGAATTTCTTATTGTCTCCAGAATGTGTATTCTGACAATTTCTACTTTTATCAGAAATTCTAACTTCTCCCAAATAGAATAATGGGACCCACTATCTTCCCCTCCTATTTTCTTTACCAAATATACATACCAAATAATGTAATTTTTCAACCTCCAACTTTTACCAAACACTTTTCCACCATTCTCCTATTTTCATATTTCCCCTAATTCTCATTCCCCTGTACCAAACGATCTCATTTGGTCTCAAATCATGGTTGAAAGGGAAGAATGATGGATGTCCTCTAGTCACTTGGAGAGCTTCTTGGAAATCTGTAATACTTTTCAGGTGGATCATGAGACCGACCATTTCATCAGCCTTACCCATGTACACACACTATATGCACACACGGGTCGGTTACCTAAATGGTTACCCAACTTTGGCCAAATAACCCGGAGGTCACTGAACAAAAAAAATTGCTTCCGTGGTCACCAGACTTTAAGCCATTTTTCAAGGGAGTCACTGTTAGCTACGGACATCCACTTTGCCATCCATCCGCTTATGTGAATTTATGCCACCTCATCCAATTTGCCAACTCATCTGCCACATCAGTTATTTATGCCACCTCAGATTTAAATGATCCCACCCAAACTCATCTAACTCAAACCTTTTAATCACACCCAAATTCAAACCCCAACAGTTAAAAATAAATAATTTACCCAACCCTCTCACCACTTCATAAGACAGAGGTCTTCCCCATTCCATCTTCTTCCCCATACCTTTCACCCTTAGCTACCTGGTAATGGAAGGCTGCCAAAGAAGATGCATCTGTGGAGCAGAGGTCGTGCTTATTACATCGTGGACGGAGGATAATCCCGGGAGAAGATTCCTTCGGTGTGTGAGCGCGAAGAAGGTTAGTTCCAAAGCTTTGTTTTCCTTTTCGAGTTGTACTCGTCCCTCTACGTCTCTTCCTCATACCTCACCATAAATACTGTAGGCGTTTGTTTCCGGAACGAGGCACTATTTTGCTTGGTTCGATAAGCCCATGCCGGTTCGGGCGAAGGTGGTTATCAACGGCCTATTAAGGAAGCTGGATGTGGTAGAGAATGCCGTGGGTGGGGGATCGACTGTCGAACACGAAGGGGAGTCTAGGGAATCGGAAATGCGGGTTGACGAGTCTGGCGAAACGGTGGGTAGAAGAACAAGTTTGAATGTCGAATCTAAGATCCGTAGATCGGAAATGTCTGATATTCGTCATACTTTCCTATTGATTTTATGTATTTCATTTGGTATTATGATTGGCAAGATCTTGTAATCAAAGAAGTAGGGTTTTTCCCCAGTGAAAGAGTCGTAGATTGGAACGTTATTTCCAGATCCACCACGTACCCACTCAACTTGCAGATCCTAACCAATCAGTCACCAGACATTCCAGATCTGAACACGGAAGTCACTGAACTATGTGACTTATTTGTTGCCATTTATTTATTTGTTTCGAAGTGGACAAAACTATGAATGGTGGTTTGGTTTGGTTTGGCATTTGTAGAAGAAGCAACATAATTGGAACTAGAGAGTTTACAATCATTCATTACAATGTACAAAAGTGTATCTAGGGTGGTTTACACATCTACCACCCTTGACCAAAGGTGGTCTACCCATCTACCACCCTCCCTCACACAAGCAGCAATGTCATGTACAAAAGAGTAGACATGATGTACAAAATAGGGTGGCTCTACCTAGCTCTACCCATACCAACCCGTAACAACCTGCTATGTACCACTGTTCATAACTAACGATGTACATGGAAAAGAGACCTAATACGATCAATATCCAAAACTAACCACAAAAGGGGGAGTTATGTGATCCTCAACCCCGCAAAAAAAGGGGAGTTCTGTGAACCTCAACCCCGCAAAAGAAGGGGAGTTGTGTGAACCTCAATCATTAACACGTACAGTACTACTCCGTTGCTCTGGTTTTGGACCGTGTGTTCCAAGCCGGCGAGTCGCTTGGCGGGACACGTGGGGTAGGCATGAAGTGCATTCCACTTGCAGATGTCCCACCACCAGCAGTACGTCCATTTGGTACCGGGGATCGTGCCTTACAAAATGAAAAATAACACGAACAAACAATAAGCAACAAATTATAAAAAGTTGACATGAACTCTTAAGTACCAAACTCACAGTTCCTGGTGGTGTCCTTGACGTAGCAGCAATTGATGTTGATGCAGTATGGCCTCCCTTGCACCCTCTTTTGTTGTGTCCTTTCTTCTTACAAGCACTACAAGTCATAGTCGTCCCCCTTCTTGTCAAAGCAGCTCCTGCTTCCTCACCATCACGAGTAAACCTTGGCCGCTCCAATTCCCAAGCCTCTTTCCTACGTTTTGTTTGTTTAGCTCCCTTCTTTGGTGGCGGAAATACTGGAGCATTAAGAGGGTCTACCCCAGTCTTATCCCACTGTGTGGCGTCATTCAGAGGACGTATGGACAGTTCATAACACATTGTATTCCCTCACTGAGTAGCAGCTATCCACGTACTTTTCAGGGTCTTTTTGGCAGTATTGAATGCATCGTACTGCATGAGGGCATGGAATGCCGGATAGCTGCCAACGTCCGCAGGCACACACCCTTCCATACGCTTCTTGTATAGCCTTCTCATTAGCAGAACACGGATTGCTTCCAAGCAACTCAGTATCGGCAGTCCACGTGGCTCCAAAATGTACTTATTGAAGCACTCACATAGGTTGTTCAACGCCATTTCACATTTCGTCTCCGTTCTGTAGAAAGCCTTGCACCACTGTTCAGGATTACGGACCAATAACCACAAATGAGGGGTCAGACCCGCGCCTGTGTCACTGCCAGATTCCTTCTCAATGAGCTCCATCCAGGATTGGTGCTCAGACCGGTAAGTTGCACGCGCAGCCCCCCACAATAGATCCTTGAGCCGCTTTGCCCTACCAAACTTCCCGCTGAAGTTTACGTACATGTGTCGGACACAGCAACGATGCTCCGCACATGGATACATATCCCGAATCACGTTCATCAAATCCTGCATGATAACAAAGAAACAAATTCACAAAGAAACAAAGAAACAACCGCTGCATTGCAAAAGAACAAAGAAACGAATTCTCCAACACAACCAAGCAATGCACAGTAAGAAAGAAAAGAATGTACAATAACAATGGTGTACCTTCTGACGGTCGGACATGAAAGTCCAACTGGTGGATTGGTCTATGCCCAAATCTACCCCCAAATGCCCTAGAAACCACTCCCATGTCCCGGTGCACTCTTTATCGACGATGGCTACGCAATTGGAAACATGCAGTCGTTGGCATCAATGCCAACTGCTGACAGTAGTTGCCACCCTTCGACCCCCCTCAGGTGGCAGCCATCAACCCCAATTACACGTCGACAACCACTAAGGAAACCCATTCTCACCGCAGCTAGACAAATATATATTTTCTCAAACACATTATCGGTGTGATCCAAAACGACTGTCGTGCCTGGGTTGGTTCTCTGTAGTTCGAGTTTGTAGTCCTGCAACATAGCAAATTGCATAGCAGAATCTCACGGGTCGTCGGGTGATCACAGCATACGCCTTGCAGGCTTCCTTGAACTCTTCTAGGTTTGTGAAGATCATCCCATTTTGGAATTCAGGGTTGTCGAGGTTGAGCTCTCGATTGAATTCTAGAAACGATGGTCCCCCGTAGTCATCTTCCTCGTCACTATCGAATACGAGACGCTTCGCAAAACCCGTGTCATCTGTCTCCATGTCCAAATCAACATCATTAGGTTTAGGGTTGATTCTGAAAGCACTCCTTGGAGCACCAGAACCACTGCTGCCCTTGTCACAGGTCTGCTCACCACTAACCCTAGCCTCCTTATCTCCTCCGGAGACTTCATCAGAACCAGGTCTTAGAGCAGAGGGTTGCTGCTCAGCAGATGGCTGCTGCTCATCCGACAGCCTCTTTTCACCAGACAAATCAGCAGTTTGATTGTATCTTGTTTCACTTTCCTGCCACAGCTTATCCATCTCAAACCTCTCTTGCACATCGATGTCGTCGTATATATCAACATCTGAATCATCCAAATCGAGAGAATAATCTCCGCTTCTGTCATCTTCATCTGAATCGTTATCCACGGGTGCATTTGAATTCACCGGAGTTCTCTCGTTGACCACCGGTGAAACTGGAGAGTCACTAACATGGTCTGGAATACTAGCAGTATCCAGCACCTCCGGTCGGGAATCCTTTGCCCTCTGTGGTCCGATTGATGGGGTGAAGTCTTCCCTCCATTCTAGTAGCAACGCCGAACTCCCACACGACTTCCTTTTACCCAGCACAGAGGTCGTTTGTTGTGGTTCTTCATCTCCGTCGATCTCTTCAATCACAACACCACGATTCGGCTTGTAGTTTTCGATCTCCATCTGCACGGACTCCACATGTGCATTTACTAGATTATCAACCTCCTCCTCGGTCAGTAGGCGGATGTATATCCGGACCCTCCCTTCTTCTCTTCCTTTGACCATCGTAGCCACGTCATCATCATTGTAGATGGGTACAGAGCCCTCATTCAAGTCTTTACCCTCCGGCACCCACAAGTACTGCACGTAGTCCGCCGTCTTCATCAGTCCAAGAACCATTTTGTTGAGTTCCATTAAAGAGAATCTCTCGGGATCCACATAGTCGAACCAAGCTTCGTCTCCGTCGTGGTATCCCCATTCCCTAAGATGGCCACCGTAATGAAGCTCCACAGTGAATAGTGTCGACTCTCCTGGGCAATATACAACACAAACACAGAAAAAAGACAAAAAATTAGAAACTAAACTGATCTAAATAAAGGCTTCAATCTACCCCAGCCAAAGCAAGGCTGACCCACCGAAACAGAAGGAAATCAATGCGAAGTCGGACACCCATATAAGACAAACGGAGCCAGGACCACACTTACCATATTTAGGCTCTCTCTCCTCGTGCCTACGTTGCTTCCAGCCGCTCACCATTATCAGCTTCGAGCAGGGATGAAAGATGGAATATTGCCTCTGATTCGACTCTGGGTTTGGGGGATGACTGTAAAAGGTTAGGGTTTCAACGGCGTTGGGGAAAGGGAGAAGAAGGGATTCTGGATAAGATATGTGTGGTGGGAGAGAGATTGTTCTTGGGCAGCCAATCGCCATTGGCTCTACGATTTCCGAGGTCAGTTATTTATTTTTAACTGTTGGGGTTTGAATTTGGGTGTGATTAAAAGGTTTGAGTTAGATGAGTTCGGGTGGGTTCATTTAAATCTGAGGTGGCATAAATAACTGATGTGGCGAATGAGTTGGCAAATTGGATGAGGTGGCATAAATCCACATAAGCGGATGGATGACAAAGTGGATGTCCGTAGCTAACAGTGACTCCCTTGAAAAATGGCTCAAAGTCTGGTGACCACGGAAGCAATTTTTTTTGTTCAGTGACCTCCGGGTTATTTGGCCAAAGTTGGGTAACCATTTAGATAACCGACCCATGCACACACCAATGTACACACTCCATGTACACAAGTACAATACACGTTGGCAAGATTTGGTTATCAATGGTGAGTCCTTTCATTGTCATGGTACACATTTTTAGCACGTGCACATCACTTTGCACTATGTACACACCATGCATGCCTAATTATTTCATGTTGCAATTGTAATTAAAGACCAAAAAACAATATATAGTTGAGTGACAAGTTGCCCCTCATTAATTAAAAGTCTCAAACTTGATCTCAACTCTTGCACATTATAAGATTGGTGGTCCCGTCGGCGATAGTAAATAAGTTGAATGGTGAATTTGAAATTTCCCTATCTACCATTACAATCTGAGCCGTTATATTAAAATCATTCAATCTGACGGCTGAGATTTAATTTATTCCACAAACTCTTGATGCCATTCCCTGAACTGTTCCTGTCGATTCATACCAGTAGGGCAAAACCAACAATTTCCGATTACCCGTCTCTTCCTCTCTGTTCACGACGAGCGCTTCCTTAGAAATTCCAGATTGTTCCTCGCTGCAAATCCCCAACCGTAGTTCGTCTTCCGTCCGACGTTATGTCGATCCCGCCGCCGCAATCATCAACCTCTTCCGCATCGCAATTCACCTACTCAGCTCCATCGACGTCGTCGACGCAATCGAACGCTTCCTATTTCCCCACGCCGTTTCATCTCCAGCAGCCCTACGTCGTCGCTGCTCCCGCCGTCAAAGTTCCTCCGGTGGTCGCCCCCGTCTATACGGCTCCCGTCGGCCCCGTTTACCCGGTCCCGCAATTCCAGCAGGTCAGGTCGATTGATTCGAAGGGCTACTCGTTTCTCCTTCCGTTGGAAATTTCATATTTGATTGTGAGCTTTCGGGAATTGAATTAGTAGTTTCTAATCTCCGGTAGTTGACAAGCAGGCGCAACAGTTGTTCCAAAGAGATGCGCAAACAATTACGCCGGAAGCACTTGAAAGCGTGAAAGCTGCGTTACTAGCAGGCAGTGAGACTGAGCAGAAAGTGGAGAAGAAGAAGAAAGCTATTCCTCGTAAAGCTGCTGGTCAGACTTGGGTGGATCCAACTCTGGCAGAATGGCCTGAAAGTAAGATCAGAATTCAGAAATCAGAATCCGCCATTTTGGTAAAATGCGTGTGCTTTGTTCAATGTGTTGATAATGCAAAATGCTGGCTGTTTCTTGTTTCCATTCACAGATGATTACAGAATATTCTGTGGTGATCTTGGCAATGAGGTGAACGATGATGTTCTATCAAAGGCATTTTCGAGGTTCCCTTCCTTTAACATGGCTAGGGTAAGTTTCTCAATTGGGCTTGAGATGTTTCTTTTTAGTTTCTGTTGAAGGTGATAACTGTTTCCATCATGTATGGACTACTGTGTATATGTCTTCTTCAGATGTTTGTTTGTTGAAGCTGACTGACAGACCTCTGCCGTGTTGTTCTGTAAGGTAGGATTTTATTTACTTCCATGTTTAGTGATTATCCTAATGATCTTGTGAAGGAATGGCCCTTTCTCTGTTTGTGTTTATCATTTCTTGATGAACCAGAATTCATTATGCTACTGTCTGCTTATCAGATGGAATAGAAAGAAACATTTATAGTGTTAAATCAGCAGTATGATCCCAGTTTTAAGTGTGAAATTAAACGTATCTTCTTGAATCATGATCTGATAATCATTTCTGCAATGAGGGTTCGGTCCACTTGAGATGATTGTTGAATATTATCTTCTGTCCTTGGTTGAATATTATTTGTACATACTTTGTCATAATTTTCTCATTCGTATTGGGACCCTACCCAATAGGTTGTTAGAGATAAGCGAACTGGCAAAACAAAGGGCTACGGATTCGTTAGCTTCTCTAATCCCAGCGACCTTGCTGCCGCATTGAAGGAGATGAATGGTAAGTGAATATCCTAACTATTTCAGCAGTATAATGATTATTGTATAGCAACTGGAGAGTCGAACAGAGAACAATCAAATAGTTTCAAGTACAGTCACCAGTGCTGCTATTCGGAGTTGAATCAAGTTGGTGCCGGATGATAATGACATCCATGAGATTTAGACGACGTCCTATATTGTGTGATTTCTGATTTCTCTGTAAATGCAGGTAAATACGTTGGGAATCGTCCCATCAAACTACGAAAGAGCAACTGGAAGGAAAGGATAGACTACGATTCATTAGGAAAGCACAAGGTAAAATTACACAATGCTTGCTTCCGTCACTTACCGTATTCGGCCATTTCATACGCATGCTGAATGTTTTTCTTTTCTATTCATTCGACCATTTCGTACCTGCAGAATCACAATCAAAAGAAGCCCAAGATTCAAAAGAAGAGTGTACTGCACAAGTAATCTGTATCGAGCTGTGGTTGCTGTTGCATTGTAATTTCAATCCTTTGGGCATTGCTTCCAACTTGTGTTACATTTATCATCATTAAGTATATATATAATACACACTTTGTGTCTCGTTGGTCGTTCCAAATATCGTATATCTCAAAGCTATATACTAGTCGGAAAAGATTGGACTCGTGTTAAAGTAAAAACGATAATGGCTTTACGCCATGGAGGAATCGAAAATGCCACGATAGGTTCGTTAATGAATCAAGAACAGTCGACTCACAGCTACAAAAGAAAATCACAAATACTGTAATCACTATGCTGTACATTAGCAAAACAAATTGGTTGAGCAAGACTCAATAACTTTGCTCACACACATGCTAGTAACAGAAACTCTCCCAACAAAACTAAATTTGTACAGGAAAATTAGTAGTTTTCCGTTACACTGTCCGCAGAAACCCTCGCACCTCGACGAGGAAGGCATTGATGTTTTTCCGGAATCTCTGGTAGTTCATGCGGTCAAGATCAGTAGAAAGCTGGTTGGAGTTTGTGACCATGTGGAATGCAGTCGCTAGCCTAGATTTGAACTCTGGGTTCGCCTGTCTCTCGATCAACTCGCTCGCTAATTTCTGTACAGATCAAAGAAGCAAAATCTGCTCACCATCGCTGTCCCAATTCCACGACTTCTGAAGAAACAGATAAACGGTGTACCTGATACAGGCCTTGTTCGCAGAGGATCAATGGAAACAAAGCATCTGCCGCGGGGCTCACCAGATCGGGGCTACAACCAAATACTGACAGCGTAAGAGGGCGCCCCGATTTGTAGCAGGCCAAATCCACAACCGTTACACGTACCTGTAATCCTCGAAGAGGAGTATTTGAAGCAACACTTGGAGGAATCTACTGAAAATGCCGTCCTGCGTATTTCCATGTACATCTTTCACCACTGTGGCGTGGGATCCTAAGCCTAGGCTACCGCTAGCAGTCGCCTTGTAGTGGTAGGCAGCGAGAGCTTTTAAAGATCTCAGGCACATATTCACTATTTCTGTATCCTATACGGTCAATAACGAATGGGAAATAGCTCAAGTCACAATCAACAATCTTATAACAAAGGAATGGAAAGTCTAGCTTGTAAGACATGATTAAGGTGAAGATCGAATATTATATATGCCAACATGCGAAATCTAGATGAAACTCCAAAGCTGAGACTGACTATATAAGGTAGAATGGACTTCAAAAGAAGCAGCAATAGATAATATTATATGCTTATACCTGGTGATGAAGTCCAAAGTCGAGTGTTCCAAGCACATGTAGAAAGGCTTCACTGTTAAGTCGTACAACTGTTTCTGGATATACCTCCAACATGTGTGACAGTAGTGAGAAGTACTGCACAATTAAAATACTAATCAGTTCCAAGGAGACAGTAAGGGGATTTTGCTTCTAAATGACTTTAGAAGTTCAAATTCTTACATCATGGCAAAGTTTGGGGTACTTCAGCAACTCCAACGATATCAGTGGAGTAACTATGTGAAGACCTAAGTAAACCACCTGCAACATTAATCGAGTCAGAATCTAGTTACTTCATCTTTTATGAATTACACGGGTTCGAATTTCACCTCAGAAATGTTCGTGCTCTGTGACTCGTCAGAATATGAGGAGAAATCAATCTGCAATTCAAGAATACTCCTTAAAGGATCATCGAACAAATCTATCAAGTTTTAGTGAATGTATCATGTGACGTGAGAGTACCAGATCCTTTGAGCAGAAACTGGAAAGAAGCTGAAGTAGAGCACGTAAATCCTTGTACTTCTCAGTATTTGCTTCACTCGCTAAACTACTTGAAAGACTTATGGATATCTGGTGAGAAGAAGGAAAGTGTTACAAATGGCTCCGTGCCAGAGATCACATAAAAAATCAAAATGAGAGTGGTATTAGTCTTGTAGCTTGACTATCTTAAGAAAGCTGAAGACAGATGTGCATAGGGATAAATGGTGCAGGCAAACTACAATTGCAATTGCAGAGTAAAAAGTGAAGAAAATGAAATACGTTTGTTATCAGCCTTTTTTCAGTTTTGAGCTACGTTTGTTTAGCACGTGCAGGAACATTGGTTACTGCTAGTCTGCTACAACCAGGTTTGTTTAATATGGAGCATACAAAACTTTCTTTCCAGGACCAAAACCATTATCAAACTCTACCTTGCCGATATTGTGAGATGAGTAAAGCTGAAGCAACCGTGTGGAGAAGTCAGCAACCGCAGAAGTCTCCCTAGCTTCTAGGTAGGCAATTTGTCCATCAACCCAATCAACAACGAACTTGAGTAGCAGATAAATAACCGTGGACTGCAATAATTAATGCACTAAACTTATAGTTCAAAACATAAACAGACTTGTAGATGCCTATACAGAGATCAAATTATAGATTGAAGTTCTACAGAATCAGGATCTACATTCCCAGTTGGAACAAAAAAGAAAAAAAAATGGAGACGTAGGTTGGGAAGTTTGCAATACCTCATTCTTGTACACTTCAAGGAGAACAAGAACAGGGTTCATTATGGAAAATCCCATCTCCCAAAGAGCTTTCTGCAATCGAGGTTCTGATGCTCTTACAGCTCCACGTAACCGTTCTAATAAGCAACTCAGCTACACAACCAAAATTATTATGGGAACATGCCAACAAACTGAAAGTTGATATATGTAATTGGAAGATAAGTACGTAAAATTAATCTTACAGAGAATATGACATCGGGCTGCTGAGAAATGTTTTTGATGTCGCTCTTGTTTGACAATTCTATCAGATGCTTTGTCACAGCGCCCATGAGATCCCGGATATATCTTTACCAGAAACCATTAACTGTTAGGTGTTTGGAGCACCTTATGACTTGAAACTAAATGGAAAGGGAGAACTCACTGATACACTGACTCTGAATTTTTAATTCCAGAAGCTGAACGAACAAGAGTTTCAGCCAATGAACGCTGAACACAAGTGAAGTATATCAACCTTGAGGGACTGAAACAAGTAGACCATAACAGGTAACTAAGAAATTAGTTCTACCTGATTAGCAGCATTTAACAAAAACAATGCTTCTTCATTTGCAAAAGAACTTGCAAGTTCACGCCACGAGTCCTGCAAAGTTGAGTTAGCCAACTCAGTAACCTTTTCAATAGCTGACAAAAAAACAATTAATTTGAACGCAACTTTTGCTTTGAGCTAATCACAAAAAGATAGGAAGCAAGGCAGCTAACATTTAGGGCTTGAGATCACCAAAGTTATACAACCACATACTTGTCACGGTTGGTAGTAAAATGTTACATAAGCTATACTTAACTCACCAGTAGAATAAGAGTGGTACAAATACGCCTGCGCCGGACGAGAGCCCGCAATAATTCAGAGCAAGTGAGAGCCTGATGGACAAGAATGAAGTATATCAGAAACATAATTTCAGAATAACGTCTTTCTGCTCAAAGAAAATAACATATCGTGCAATCACAACCCAAAAGAACAAGACTGTCAGTTCCTAGTCTCAACAAACTGCAAGATTCCTGATAGATTTGTCATATTTACATGGCTAATGAGGTTTTGGTGATGAAATGAATAGCAATATTTCAGATCTTTATCTGTACTACTACAAATATGAGCCTTCAGAAGCCAACCTTTTCTGTTACAAACTCATCCGAGAAATTATGACAGGTTCAAAATTCAGTCACAATTTAGAGGAATATTTCATATCTTTATCTGTACTACTGCATATATGAGCCTTCAGAAGCCAACCTTTTCTGTCCAAACTCATCCGAGGAAATTATATCAGTTTCAAAATTCACAATTTAGAGGAACTTGGCCAAATCTGAATCAGAAATGAACTAATTTACATTTTCTGTTCCTGACACAGCTATGCGCAAATTAAAAAGAGCAAAGAAAACCTCCCAAAAACTCGAAGAGGTATTTCAAAATTCAGTAACAAATATAATATGACTCGTACCTGCAAATCTTTCTCTCCGGGGTATGACATGAGTGTAGTCACTGAAACACGGACAATAATATCAAGGACAACTTTCCCCTGATTATACTCCCCAAAAAAGCTAAGCAGAGTTTTTCTGGAGTTCTGAATCAAATGCAAATCACTCTCTCCAACTTCTTCTGATAGTAGGTATGTACAAGACCATCTTGCAAGAAACCATATAACAGCCTGCATTGGCACAAACCATTACATCCAAAGGTAGAATGAGGTTGGAAAATGTATTTCACAGATCTTCCTTCAGGATAAATTTGACATAAAAAATTAACAGAACTACATGAGAAACCATTGTCCTTTTCGTGTTCACAGATAAATCATCAGTAAGTCCCTATTGCATCAACAAGCGGCACTAAGTCACTGCTGAAAGCATGCTACTGCATCCATAAAGATCCTAGCTCACCTTAAATTTCATCGATTTAATGGAAAATGTCAAAAGAAGCTACCCAAATCAGCAATGTAAGTCATTTATATATTCCAGAGGAAAACAAGGGAAACTGACATAAAGCTGAAACATAAATAAATGCAGCCTTGCATTTAGGTAATGATGAACAACATTAAAGTAATAACATAGCAAGCAGAAACTGATATTTGAACCACCTCCATTAGCCGAGGACTGAAAACTGCTGCTCTCATTTCTGGATTTAAACTCTGCTCAGCAAACTTTATTATTGAACTGTTAACACATTTGAAAAAACAAACTCAATTTCCATCATCTCCTATGATAAAAATCAGGTACGATACAAAGTTTCATTAGTAGAGTTTTCTTAGGAGGTGTGACACTGACACGAAAGCATTACATTAATGATTTAGCTATTATAGCCATGAAAGGTAGATAGATGAAATGCAATATTGCATTGATAGAAGGGGAAAGAAATTCATCAAAATACACTACACACGTTGGCTAATATCCCAGCATTCCATAAAATCTCTCCAAAATATTACAGACCATATGTCATGTTATAAGTCTGGGATTTTACTTAAAGGAATAGATAGTTCATGCCTCCACATTGTCTTAGAGAGAGCAAATAAGACAAATCATATACTTTCAATATATTTTTACCAAAAAAATGTACTTTCAATATAGATATGGTTTTACACTTTACTCATTAATCTAAAAGAAGGAGAAGTCATATTGGAGACACTAAGCTTGAAGCAATGAGCAATCTTAAGCATCATGATCCAAGCACCCACTCGTATCCAAAAATTTAATGACAAAGATGTTATAAATTTAACTGGGATAATGATTCTTCCTTTCAAATAGTCAGCTTGAATGAAACTGCTGTGTTTCAATTAAAGTGGATAATGAAACTTACACGGAGAGAATAACCACAGGATGATTTTCTGTCTCCAAAGTGTCGCCAAAATGAGATTGAATGCTGTTTGGAATCTGCACATACATTATGCATTTGACTAGAGTAAAGCACAGGAAGCAGCAAAGGATACAGTTAAAAAACCAGTTTACATGTAAGCTTTCTATCATTCCTACCACTGGCGTTTCCCCTTCTGCTTCATCTGCAAGTACATGCCCAATGATCAATAATAATGAGTACAGTTCTTCCAAAGTTGGTGTTGGATCCATGACGCCCCTGCCCTACAATTATTGGACGTCAGACTCAACATGAGGTCGCATTCATTACTATCAATAACAATAACCTTGCCATGTATTGGGTTGCAAAAATCATGCACAAAAGGCAATGACCACAGAAGAATATTAAGGAATTGAGATTCTTTGCTTGATTCTGCATCTCAGAAAGCTTAAGATCAAGTCTGATGACACTATTTCATAACTGGGATGATTGATAGCTTTAACTGAAATTATACAAGTAAGTAACAGATAATATCATTTCTGCATCGTGTTTCTCTGAGAGGAAAGAGATGAAAATTTTCTAATTACATAAGTTTCATTTTTTGTCTCAGTCAAATATCGTTCATAAAAAAAACCCAACTTAGTATAACAAAATGAATATTGAATATTCTCATAACTGACAGTCGAGCGAACCTGATGAAGCAGTGCAACTCGCTCAGAAAACAATCTGGAGAGCAGGGGGATTGTAACATTGACTGCTGCTCTTCCAATAAGAGCATATGAAATTAGCCTTTCATCCATTGCTGATAGAGTGATAGGCATATGATAAGAACAAAAAAGAGAGGATACATTTAGAAAAATGTAGGAATTAAAGCCTGGAATTAAGATTATGTAGAATTCTGAGACTAAGGAATCACTTTCGTACAAGAAATAGAAGCCTGCAGGTAGTCACTGCCATCATCCTCATCCAATGCTGATGCAGATGCGGCTAAATGCACAAGAGTATCAACAAAACAGAGCATACAACTATTAGTTAATCCAAAATGTCTTCAGGAGTGCACAATAAATTTCAATTTCTTTGGCAATTTCTACCTTTCAGTTCAGATTCTGCAATAAAGGCAAATACGTTTGCAGCAGCATTGATGCCATCTGGTGGAATCATAGCATTCCCACCTGAAGGCTCTATGGGCTGACGTAGAATAAAAGAAATGGATAACACTTGTGAAACATCATAAGAGAACTTTACTCATAAGGTATTCTCTGGAATGTGGATCAATACCGTGAGTAGGATTGTCCAGGTATCTAATAGAATGTCACGTGCCTCCCAGCTCCATGTCTCCTCATCACATCTCTTAGTCATTTGAACTTTGATGACTTCACTCATCAAGTTAGACAATAGGGTCAGGGTACCAAAGGGTCTGGACACAAAGGAAACAGGATGGCCATGCTTTTAGTTTCCACAATACATAGCTAAGCATATCAAATAAGGAGTCGATCATATGATGTCGAAACCTTATGGACTTCAATAGGTTGTCAAACAGGATAGAGTTTGCCACTGTTGCCATAGACAATAAAGCACGACAGCCATCAAGCATCTCACTGCACAAACATAAGAGCAACTACTGTGATTTCAGAGAAGCATAGCAATTAATCAATAGGTTGCATGCAAATTATTCATATTTGACCTTTCACTTCGCCCAGATTCAATTGCTTGAGCAATTGTATGAGGAGGATCAATCCAGTGCATAATCCCAGACAATAACTGCACCAAATGGTTTTCTTGCATGTGGTCATTACCTGCATTATTTAAACAAACTACATACATATCCACAGAAAAGAAAACAAGGAACCAACACTCTGTCCACGTAACAGCCAACTAAACTAATGTGAAGCCTGTAAGGACCTCAAGTTTTCACAAAGAAAGAGCATCAACAATTATTAGAATTCAGGAATGTTAAATAGGTTAATAGTTGCAAGTTACATTGTGCATCACACATTACGAGAAATAATTATATATTAGCATGGTGCAGCTTATTTTGTTAAATGCTGTAAGTAGTTGCTTGACTAGTCCATGGCAGGCTAGTGAACATCATTGTTTCTTTGTATTTTTTTTATTAATCAAGGTTTCTTAATCACAAGCAAGATTTAAAAGTGACTTGTTTGTTGACCAAAAAGCTCATGATCAAATATAAACTTATCCTGAACTTCTGAACATTTTTTAACAAATTGACCTTTGACTTTGATATCAGTTTGGAAAATTCAAGTTGTCCATTCACTGTCATGCCAATATTGGAAAATCTTCTCAAACAGTAGTACTACTACTTCAAAGACAACTGAGCGCTTGTCATAATAAATAAACTAAAGTTCTATGAACAAAGCCAGGAACTCATGACATATTGACACGATGAAGCACCCACCAAGAAATCACGCCTGTATAAATATGGGTGAACCACCAACTAAGTGATTTATGACACGAGTACAAGACTAATCTGCAATCCTATTGACTTCTCACCTGACTGACCCACTAATCTGCAATCCTATTGACTTCTCACCTGACTGACCCACAACCTAATTAACTCATCCCGAACCAGACACAACCTTCCTGTTTGACACTTCTATTTATTGAGTTGTTCTGAAAAATAATTTGGAAAAGATATTATTGCTCTCTAGTATTTGGACTTTGAGCAACAAGGCGTTAATGAGTCATGACTCTATCTAGAGAGGAGAACAAGGCAGATTGCTCCTAAATGCTACCTGGAACATTTTATTGACTGCTAAGATTTAAGATAATGATCGAGAGGGAGGACTTACCAGAAACAAATATGGAACCCGTCACGGAGCAAAATTGTACAATTAGCTTCCGAGCAGAAACAGCAATCGGACAATCAAGCCAATACGCCCCAGCTGAAAACTTTTCTCTAAGTGCTGCATATAAGCTTACAATCCATCCAATGTGGCCACTTGTAAGCAAAACATCTCGCCATGCAGGACCAAGCTACAAATGCAGGATGAAAAAGATAGCCAATATGCATTAGATACAAGAGGTTAAAATTAATGCCAAGTTAATCTTTCACATCCAGACAGTATTACTGCAAACAAAGTTAATCCTCCAGATCCAGACAGCATTACTGCAAATAATGTTAATCCTCCACATCTAGACAGTATTACTGGAATTAGGGCTGATACAAGATGCTCACCAAAATTGATTCATTTCCTATATTTATGGGATACTATAAAAAATGTGAGAGAATTCCTAACACAAAAAATAGATATACTATCGTGCATAGAGATCACACAATCAGAGCTATTCTTCCAATACTAAATTGGATGTTCAAGACAATAGTTTAATCATATACTTAAGAAGAGTGATATGATTAAACTATTAAATCCAGCAACTCGTTGAGGTTCCTTACACCTAGTATAGCCAATGGAACAGCTAAGCCTATGAAAATAATGCAGAGAACTTATAACAATACATGGGTACCTGTGCCACATGACAGTCAGACCTTTTTGTTGCAGTTGTGTCAGTCCTAATTCCAGGTGAGAAAGCATTTATTCCAGCCTTGGCGGGTGTAGACTTAGGCTGAAACTCCCAATTGAGGATTTGGAGCATGAGACGCAATGCAGCCGTGCATACCTTTGCCTCAGGGACTTCAGTATCCGATTCAGTTATTCTTGTTGCAACACTTACAGCAGCATCCTTTGCCCAACAGTAAAATGTCTAGCATAAACAATGTTCCATAAGAATAATATCGGAAAGAAAGGACAGAAGCATACAGACTAATTTCCAAAAAGGCCAATCTACAACTTCAATGAAAAAATAAAATAACACCAATAAACACGAAGCAACAACCTTCAGATAATGAAGCTCCAGAGATTTGCGGCACTGCTCATGAAACTCCCTAGGTAGGCCCATGGCACTTGAAGTTGAAGGAGAGAACTCTGACACCTGTCAGAAAGAGTTTTAGAAATCTATCTTCCTGTTCAAGTACAGCGAAATTTTAATCTTTATGTATTGACAGACTACAGAAAAGAAATGCGGAAAGATGAACGCAAAGCCGCATATACCAGTGATTCAAGAAAATTGATTCCAGTGAACTGAACATCTAGTCCGTGAATTCCAATAATAGCCTGGTTCACCTGAGGCCGAATTACTGTTAGACAAGCCCAATTCATATGAACATTATTCAAATTGACCAGAAAAAGCTAACAACTAATGGACATTTACAAAGTAACAGTACCTGATAAAAAAACGTTTCTTTCTCAGCAACAGTATGTTCAAGCCTACAAAAACATGAATTTAAAAGTGAGTATTAGTAGTGCTCTTCACCTTAGAAAGATAGGTGGCAAGGAACGAGAGAGAAATTCTCACTCTCTCTACTTGAAGTTAGACAAAATCCTAAGTCAGAGTTACTAAATGTGTTGAAGACATTCAAACGAAATAGATCACCCCCAAAAATAATATATTAAAGTTTATACTAATATGACTTATTTATCCATTACAATGCAGTATTGACATACTTTCCTAATTTCTAACGTAAATGCATTCTAGCACGAAGCACCAGTATTGGAGTATATCAGAGCAGAGATAATAAGCAGATCATAGTCTTGCAACTTCCAGCCTCCACAAAGGTACGAAAGGACTTTACCAGCCCCTTTTCATCAGCTGAGCTGCAACAGAAGAAACCTTTGCTTGAACATAGCCTTCAGGAGAGCTAGCCCGTTGCATAACATAGCACAGACAAAAACTGCAAAAAATGAAAAATATTAGTTGATAAGGTGAAGGGCAAAACCTGAGAACCTGTCAAGAACAGAATAAGACTTCCTTGGAAAGAATGCCAACACATGCAGAAGCATATACATTCTAGACTCCAAGATGGCACCAGTATGATGCTAATGTTCACAATAACATTTTGACTAGGGACAAAAAAAGTGGTAAATACCCTATCAATCCCTTTTTGTCATCAGCCGGTAGGGAACTCCATTCCCTAATAGCTGCATCACGTATTGCTGCAGCAGCTTGGAACCTTGCATTTGCAACTTGAGAATTCTCTGAAAACAGATGTTAGCCGTTCATACCAAGAACATTTTGACGACAAAACGTAGAGAAAAGAAAACACAATGACAGCAACATATTGAGCATTAGTCATCTGGACTGGACTAGCTTACGCACCAAGAATAAATTGGCATAGCTTGTAGAATTCTCTGAAAACAGATGTTAGCCGTTCATACCAAGAACATTTTGATGACAAAGCGTAGAGAAAAGAAAACACAATGACAGCAACATATTGAGCATTAGTCATCTGGACTGGACTAGCTTACGCACCAAGAATAAATTGGCATAGCTTGTAGGGCCGTGTGGCCTGATTTAGTGACAAAAGCGTCGCCTCTGCTGCCGCTGAATTCGTGTGCATCTGCCATACATTCAATCAGTAAAAATAGAAATGTCCATGTCTAGCTATTTCCGGAAGTCAAAATGCAATATACTGTTCGAAACAGAGCTAAACAATTTACAGCAACCAACAAAAAACGACTGGAGATTAAGCAAAGAGCTACTGATAGATTTCGCCACTACTGATAGATTTCGCCTCAGAGACTCTTTCTATATAGTGAAGGCTGATCGAGCTGACACTCTTTCTACATTTCCAAGTTCCATCCTACTGATAGATTACGCCTCAGAGACTTCCTAGTTAGACAAAGAGGCGCTAACCGAGTATTGTATAAACCGTCTCATAAACAGTTTCAAACAAGAAAAACATACAGAGACCTCCGCGAAACCAGAAATTGCGAGAAGCAGCCGCCGTCATCAATATACCGAGAAATCTGAATGGAGATAAAAACTTAAGCAGAAAGAGAGAGCTAGAAACAAACCTGGATTGAAGAGCAAGCAAGCTCGATGGCGTGCATCGTCGACTGAAGGTGCGCCAAATCAGGAACACCTCCTTCCAACTGCTGCTGCATCATTTCTCTTTAAAAAATCCTCGACGAAAATCCAAGAAATGATTCCGAGATTCGTGTTGAGATAGTGAGTACGAGATGGAGAAACTGAGCGCCAGCGCAGGCAAACAGAACAAAAAAAAATCGCCCTCTCGAGAAAGAGACGGCGAGGAGCTTGCCGATGTTTACAAAAATCGAATCCCCCCGTCGCAGCGACGGCCTCTGATATGGTGACGTGGCACAGTAGCCAGTGTAATACTTATTGGGCCTATTTTCGTCTCAAACTTCACCCAATAGCCCAGTAAAGGCCCAATATTAAACAGAGGCCCAATATCGATTCAATCCCTAGGTATTCTCCTAACCGCCTCCCGCGTCAAACTGAACAAACACTTCTAATTATCGTCTTCAGTCTTTCTGGATGAGCCTGGAAAAACAATAACATTGTTTAAGCCGTCAAGCTGGTTCACGTTTTTTCATCAAAGGTTCGTCCTTTCTTCTTCCTTCTCGAGTTCTGTTGTTATAGAAATGATTAGGGTTTTGGGATTTTGATGTTTATCTGGAGGTTTAATTTTTCATTCAGTTCTTTTCACTTCCGACTCAATTGGGGTTTTATTTGAGCTGTGCCTTCTATTACTGTTTGATGTAAATGGATTTCTAGGTTATGTTTTGGTTAATGGTTATATTTTCTGATTACGACTTACAGTTTACTATTGTTGCACCATGTAGGCCTGGAGAAATTGCAGAGGAACTGTGTTTTTGTTACTTTGTCTCAGACACCATCGTCCTTTCCTAGATGAATGTTAACAAGAGAATTTATCTCATTTTGTCACCATAATCTTATTAATCGGTGAAATTCGCAGGCGAAATGATGCATACCGTTTCCCCACAGAGCTGTCTTGCTGAAGTTGGGGTTCTGGATCAGCTGAATCGTTGGTCTGAACAAATTGGCTGTAGTTTTGGCGTCTGCCAAATCCCTAGGTCAAAGCTATCATTGCTTCATCTTAATTGTTCAGTTGAGTTCACCAGTGGCTTAAAACAGCAGAACAAACTATGTACACGCCGGAATGCTTATGTCAAAAGTGCTGTCATTGATGCAGTTGATGAAGATGAACAGGATGAGATTGGCCAGAAGCGAGCCAAGTACGGGATTATGAAAAGGACTGGATCTTGCTTATCCTCAAGTTATGAACTTGATGAGGCAGCAAACAACGAGATCCTCAAGTCCTTGTGCAAACAAGGAAGGCTAGAGGATGCAACAGGGCTGATAATTATTATGTCACAGAGAGGCCAGATCCCTCTTTATTTATGCTGCATAAACTTAATCAGGGGCCATGCTAGAAACGGACGGATAGACGATGCTCACGAGATTCTCAAAGTCATGGTATTGTCTGGTGGTGTCCCGGATGTTATCACATATAACATGATGGTTAGTGGGTTTTGTAAGCGGGGACTCATAAGTTGTGCTATCGACCTTGTGCAAGACATGAGCTTACGTGGTTGTCATCCGGATTCGATTACTTACAATACTGTTATTCGTGCCATGTTTAAGAGAGGCACTTTTGAAGAAGCTATCAGTTTCTGCAAGGAGCAGATAAGGCGGGGATGCTCTCTGGATGTGTTAAGCAACACGGTTCTCTTGGAATTCGTTTGCCAGAATTGTGGGACTGTGCGTGCTTTGCAAGTATTGGAAGACATGGCCAAGGAAGGTTGCTTCCCTGATCTTGTTGTATACAATGCGTTAGTTGGTATTACTAGCAAGCAAGGGAAGTTTGAAGATACAACATTAATATTAAGCAACATCTTATCGAATGGAATGGAACCAAATGATTCGATTTACATCACACTTGTCCATTCCCTCGCTGCCTTTGGTTACTGGGAAGAAGTTTATGAGATCCTTCGGTTCACGAAGAACAGTAGTATGTATCGTCCTCGTGTGAGCACCTACAATCTCCTAATCAGCAACCTGTGCAAATGTGGAGACGTCTCCCGTGCCATTGACTTCTTTGTGCTGATGGTTGATGGAAATTGCAGACCTGACATTGTAACCTATAACACTCTCTTGGGTGCTTTATGTAGTAAAGAAATGGTGGATGAGGCCCTTCAGGTATTCACCATTTTAGCCGGTAGCAGCTGCCGACCTGATTTGATAACCTACAACATTCTTATAGATGTACTGGGAAAAAGGAAGAACGTAGACAAAGCCTACGCCTTGTATGTTCAGATGCAGGAAAACGGGATCTCTCCTGATTGCATCAGTCACAATTGCCTTGTCAGGGCGTTGTGCTGGTCGGGTCGAAGTGAGGAAGCTGTGGAGATATTGAAGGAGATGGTAAAGAGGGATCATCTTGTCGACGATAATATTTTCAAATCAGTGATCAAAGGATTGTGTAGAAAGCAAAAGCTGGACACTGCAATACAAGTTTTGGAACTGATGATCTCTGCCAGGTACAAGCCGGGTGCGGCCATTTATTCTGCTTTACTCAATAGTGTTGCAGATTCCGGTATGTTTCGTGAGGCTGATAAGTTGCGTATGAATCTGCGAAAATTGGGAGTTTTGTAGTGATGCTTCCTTCTGAACATGAAAGTGGATTACCTGTGAAGTCATGCATTCTGTAGTCTGTAGTCTGTAGTCACTTCTTTCTGCTATGTTCTAGTTTCTGAAAGCTGTTAACTTTGAAGGGGAATTAGGTGTTGATACAAATAAAGAAGAGATGTTCATTATCGAGTTCAAACATCCTGGTTTGAGGTTTCAGGGATTTACTGTTCAAAACAGTGGGAAATTGTTAATAACCGATATAAAGATAAATCTATCACTAACTCGAGTTATTGAGTTATTGGGATGCAACGGTTCATGACATGGTATCATAGCCTTCGATGATCAGAATTCATAGTGACTTGGTTTAAAATATCGGTAGCTGGACTTTTGCAAATTTCATCCTTTTTCATGAACTAGCTTTGATGAATCTTTGTAAATTTCGTACAAGATATAACCTTTAATTTACGAACAACTCATAACATTTTTTATTTTTTTATTTTTGTTAGAAAAACGGGTGCGAACCACCCTTACTCATTCATCAGAATAGTTCTGGGAAAACAGGTCCCTTACATGATCACTCCAGATAGCTCTATCAACCTTGTGTGGATAGATACAATTAACATGAAAACCAAAACCAATGGTGTGTCCTTCTCGAAAGATGTGGGAAATGGTGACTTCCTAGTTCCTACTTCAGAGTTCATTAATGGCATCGAGCGTCCGACCATGTCTGGAGTCCTCCTCCTGGTTCCCTAAAATGGTTGTAACCGCTGCCAGAGAATCAAGTTGGAGATGGACCTGCAATCATAAGTCCGATCTCAGCTGCTCGAAGTTCGGCTCTCATGATAGAACAGCGACCAAGGTTAGTTGCAAAGGTGCTCACCGGGCATCCGGGGGGGGGGGGGGGTCGGAGAATACCACCCGCCACCGCATGGGAGTGGGGTTGGAGGACAAAATCATCTGTATTAATCGTAAGACAATCACTCGGCCCTGCCTTCCATTCGATGTGAGTTTCGATGCGTCGTGTGGCCACCTTTGAGATCACTTGCGAGTCCGCACCTTCCTGAACCCCAATCTACCTTGGTCTTTAGGCCCGCAAATACGATCACAAGCAAGTAAGTGAACTTTAGACTTGACAAGGGAGCCACCCCAAACAAAATTACGAATAATGACATCAATCCAGTTGGTGACAGAAATTGGGAGGACTGACGTCTACATCGCATAAGAGGGAATTGAGCTGAGAACTGAGAGTGCAAGTGTAACTCGTCCTACCAAGGAGAGCGTGTTACATTTCCACCCATCCAGTTTCCTTCTCATCCGTTCCAGGATATAGTCGTAGGTGTCCTTAGAGACCCTATCGTGCAGGATAGGTACCCCAAGGTACATTAGTCTCTCTAAACCCTAACAGATCGCACATCCATTGACGAAGGATGAAACTCATAACATTTTTTAAAAATCATTGAATCATACAAAGAACTGTACTTCATTTAATCATCATGTAAAAACTGAATTATCAGTAAATTCTACAAGTAATTTTAATCAATTTCATTTAATACATAATTAAAAGAACTACCACATTTAATATTTACCTCAATACTAATTAAACTCCTTTTTCCATCATATGTTACCAAAATTAAAAAAAAAAAATAACAACACCATTCCATCACATATTAAAAGAGCTTCAATCACAAATTTAACTTACCCCACCTACAAAGTAATAAAAAAAATCGGAGGTAAAAAGTAAAAAAAAATAATGGCAACAAAATCAGTAAAAATTGAAATTATCTCCAAGCAATTCATCAAGCCAGCTTTATCCACGCCTCAAGAAAAGTCAACGTTTAAGCTCTCAATAGTTGACGAGCTCAACTACGTCATGTCGACGCCGTTAGTCCTCTTCTACCCGGCAACGGACATCGGCCCTCACAACGACGTCGTTTCATACCTTGCGGGAAAATCCCGCCTCCTCAAATCCTCCCTCGCCGACACCCTCACCCTCTACTACCCATACGCCGGCGTCCTCAAATCCGACAACTTGATCCACTGCAACGACTCCGGCATCGAGTACGTCGAGGCCCGCGTCGCCGGAACCCTCGCCGACGTCGTCTTCCGCCGCCCGGACCTCGAATTCCTCGAAAACGTCCTCCGAATCGACGATCTGAACTCGACGCGCTACGTCGGCGCCAAGGTCCAGACCACCGCGTTCGCCTGCGGCGGCCTGGCGGTGGCGATCAGCCTGACGCACAAGATCGGCGACGGCGCGTCGCTCCTCACGTTCCTCCAGGCGTGGGCCGCCGCCACGGTTGCGAGGACGAGTTCCGCGCCGATTCCGGCGGAGGTTCATCCGGTGTTTGCGGTGGACTCCGTCGTGGTGTCGTCTAGCGACGTGGAGGTGGCGGTGCCGAAGCCGCCGCCGGCGAGTAGGGAGCAGGTTCGGACCGTGCTGAGGCGGTTCGTGTTCGGGTCGGGTCAGATTGAGCGGATTCGGGCGATGTGCATTAGCGAGGCGGTGAAACGGCCGACCCGGGTTGAATCCGTTACCGCCGTAGTTTGGAGGGCTTTGATGAAGGTTAACAAAGTGAAACGATCGGCCGCCGGTGATCAGAATCAAAAGGTATGTGCTTTAGGGAGAATCTTATATGTACTAAAATTTCCCAATTGAATTTCCCAAAAATTTCATAAAAACTATTCAAATATTATGCAACTAGACAATTCTTTAGCCGAGCCGGATACGAGGACACTAATAAGTATCGTAATGGTAATAGATCTCGTGATTTGAAAAGACCAAAATTCAACTACTCATAAAAAAAGTGATAAATTTGTACCCAATAGACCCCAAATCGGATGAACTCATAACCAACCAGCAACCTAATGAACCTTACGCAACTCAATGAGTCGGCAACCCTATCAAGTATATGTTAATCAATAACTTTATTAACCCAACATACGATTCACTCAACCCGCTTGCTGACAAGAACCGTTAAGTCTCAATAACTTGAGTTTTTGGGAGAGAGTTTTAAATGAATATTATAGTGTTTACTAACACACCCTCAAACAAATAGCTCATGGAAGAGTCTGAAGCTTACACAACTTCGATAAGACTCGTTCAACAAATTGGGGGTCACGAACTTCAATAAGCCACTAATTGGTGGTTACCAAAATTCACAACTTTGATCTCTTGTTGGTCAAATGCTCTGATACTATGTCAAGAACATTTGCATCTCAATAACTCGAGTTATTGAAAAAAAAATTGAATAAATTTTATATTATTTACTAATACAGGAGTCAATCATGGTCCATGCAACGAACTGGCGGCCTAAATACAACCCACCACTCTCCCGCAACCTAGTCGGAAACCTCTCCGGCAAGGCCATATGCACGGCCCCAAACGGATCCGAGGAAGACCTCAAAGCCTTAGTCGCTCACGAAAGAGCCGCATTCATCGAGTCCAACAAGCCACTATCCAAAGGCAGAGAACAAGACCAAAACGACGTCGTCGAGACAATCGTCAACTTCGCTAACGAGTTCAAGGCTTTGCATGCGAGGCATGACGTGGACCTATACAGTTTTAGTAGCCTGCTGACTTTCGAGTTCCACGACGTTGACTTCGGGTGGGGGAAGCCCGGTTGGGTCACGTTTACGAACTTGATACTGAAGCAGTTCGTCTTGTTCCTTGACGATGTTGAGACCCAAGGGTTTAACGTTATGGTGTCGGTTAGCGAGGACGTTTCGGGTTTGTTGGATCGTGAGTTGGTCGGGTTTGCTGAGTCGAATCCTCCGGTTGGGTGGAGAGGGTTGGGTCGTGGGTCTCAAATGGTCATGTCGCGTATTTAGTTTCAAAGTAATGGTGGAGTCATGTCAAGCCGTGTTCGTAATCAATGAAGATTAAAATAATAAGAAATATTAATATTATGTATACCAATAATTTTAACCATATGTGTTAATGCTATAATTTTTCAAATATTGTATGGTATATTTAATGATGTTTAGATTATATATATTTTAAATGGTGTCCAAAATTCAAAAACAATTTGAGAAAATGGGCTAGAGTTTTTTTTGTGGTGTTGACCTATATTTATATGAAAACTAAAATCCTAGCTAAATCAATATGAATTAGATTTAGTTAGGTTTAACCATCATCTTGTGATGAGTATCGAAGGTTAGTGAACAATATATAAGATTCATATTTTCTGTCAATACTCGAGTTATTGGGACCTAACAGCTCTAATTAAAATGTTATCAGAGCTTAAACACTTTCAATTTTTTCTATCTTAACGCTCACTATATATCAAATTTGATGTATATGCGAGTTTTAGATCATTTTCATGTTTTAAAATTTAATATTTTTCACATATTAAAAAGAAATCACACCTATTAAGAAAGTAGTGTACAATTCCAGAGACTCACTCTCCGACGTTGGACAGGTGAAGACTGGGTTCCCTGGAAATGCCTGGGGATATCTGATGGGAGTTACTTACGTACCATAGGAAAAGTGACAGGAAGATTTTGCAATGGTTTATTTATCATCAATCGCATAGGTAAAAATTGAAAACTACTAAGGAGTTAATCCTAATTAATTCAAATCTTTATAGACGATGAAGATTAGAAATATATATATATATATATAATATATATATATATATATATATATATATATATACATTTTTTGGTTCGAGCGCTCTCACGGACGATAGAGATTCGAAAATTTTGTTATTTGGTTTTGGTTTTGGTTCAACGTAACACATAAAAGAACCAAACTTGACAAATCATTGATTTCAATCAAATTAAGAGTACAACTCACAAAAGACTGCCAGAATTCAGCCATTCTGTGGATGTTCAGGAAAAAAAACCTATATCTTGGACGTAAACCTGGCTGCATATGAACAATTTAATACTATAAAAAGAAATTACAGAGTTTCGAACTGAAGCTATACAAGTCTTTTCCAGTCTTTTCCTATAAGTAAAGAGCCTTAGATAGCCCCAAATGGAGGTCCTCTTATGGCTACTACTTTCAGCATCGTGTTGAGCTGTTCGTACTTGATCTTATCTCTGAGTTCAAACTTCCTGGTCTCAGGGATTTGCTGCTCAAGACAGTGAAACAATGGCACAAACAGATGCATGTACAATTAGTGAGGAATCCAAGCCATGGTGTAGTAACTAGTCTATTCAAGAGATTGCAAAGTAATTACCTTTGTCAACCATAACAAATAGGACGCTGAACAAATTGCTTGTGCTTCATAATCATCAAACTCGTTATCAAGCACTTCCGAACACGAATTGACGAGGAGTAACTCCTTATCCAGAAAGATACTGACGTTGACTTGGATGCTAGATTTACTTTTTTGTGGGGAAGATACATCGTTGACGTCGCTTGCAAAATGTCTTATCCACAACAACGAGAGAAAACGACGGTACAGCCATAGAGACTGCAAAAGGTTTTGTTCGATGCTTAGTCGCCTTTGATTGAGATGGAAATTACTATACTAACTACAAGCAACCAAGTTCGATTAACAAGTGGATTAGTAGAACACATACCTCCCTTCCTAAATAACGCTTTATTAATTCTTCATTCCATTCAAGTTCCTCCTGTTGAAAACAGGATCATTAGAGTAGGTAAATCACATAGGGACAGCCAGATGAACATTGTTTACATCTAGTCAAGAATTGTAACACTTTCATCTCAATTTGAAAGTCACGGAAAAATGATGATGATGATGATTAGCACCTTGCAAACACAATATACCTGCCAAACCCAGTAAACTTCAACACACGAATCACAAGATCCCTCTTCTTGCTTGCGGCAGCAATCCTCTAAAATTCTGATTATCAGCCTCTGCAATTGGGTGATAACTTAAACTGTGACAGATGCTAGGAATGTCATGGAATTAATATGTGAAACTCTGCATAGCTTTTCTCCATAAAATACTTCTGGAAGTTCAAGGACAGTAATCACCATGCGATAATGGAAGCAAGAATTATCAGCAACATGTAATGCAGCCCATGTTTTAGATTTCTTCAGTTCTTGCAGCACCTGGAACAAAATTTTTGGCTTAAATTGACTGAAACTCAAACAAATAGTTATAGATGATTGTAAATGCATCTCCAAGTATGAATCAAACAACCCACTAAAAGTTTCCTAGAAAGAAAAATGCATAAAGACCAGGCTACTATTAAGTCATATGCTCCCTAATCTGAGAAGGTGGACCAACATTCGTGATACTAATTCCATAAGAAGGTCAGATTTGTTCTAACATATCTTGAGCGGTCTAAAAAACTTACTTGTTCACTGTCCATGTATGAAACTAACCAACAGCGATGATTCCATGCACGATAGTTCATCTTTGATCTCTGCATTGATATTAAGTCGGAAACAATTTAGAGTACCATGTCAATAGCCTTTTTGACGGTCACGAATATGGAAAACTAAATCAACAAACAATAATGGTTCAACTAAGCATGTCTACCAAAGTCCAACATACAAACAGGACAGCTAACTAAGAAATAATACCAACAGTTGTAAAAAAAAAAAATTAACACCAGAAGTTGACCCTAAGACTTTCAACAGGATAAACTTATACCAATGTCTTTTTTTTCCATTTTCTGAAAAAAAATTCATGCTGAAATAGTGCGAGAATTTGTTAAGCCATAATTTGTCACTACTATAAAATTCTTGAAACAAATTCAAACCTCGGCCATCTTTTCCACCAGGTCAGATTCTTCCTCCAGAATCTTTTGTAAAGTTGAGCCTTTCGCGGCAAGATTCTTGATAACCCACCTCCTGCCAATAAGTGAAACAGGATAAATATCAGGAGCCAGAAAACTCACTTAAGTTCTCCAAGAATCATTACCTATGGCACCATGCTTGATCACTCTTGGGTGAATATGAAAGGACAAGGGCAGACAACCGGAGTTCATCGATGAGCATTGTCATCTGCTGCTTCTTTGATGCAATTAACTTTCTGCAATTTCCACAAACAGTCGGTCACAGTGGCCATGGTCAAAACAAGTAGAATGTACACGTGATGTCCAAGATACGATCAAAGCTAAGTAACAACTAATATTCAGGCTGACATCTTTCCGATCAGACCAATTCCAAGTCAATCAGCAAACTAATTTTCAATGCCAGTTCGTGTTTATAACTTTCTGATCTTCCATTATTGTACTGAACTAGGTATGATGTGCCTGGTGTTTCTAAGACTTGCTTGATTGAAAATGAAAGATAGGCACACTGCAACTATGCTTTTACCACAAAACCAACGCAAATTCCCCAACAGGAAGATACAATTCATCAAGCTTATTACCTGGAATTCCAAGCAGTCCCAAAATCAGGGCTTAACAATACAAGTGCTTTGCTATGCTTCATAACCTCGGTTTCAAGAACTTCACTAGACGGATGAGATAAGTCTCCAAGTTTCTTGTATTCCACCACCGCATTCATGAATTCCTTCCTGGAAGCTGCGTACAATGGTAGAAGAACATCTGAGGAAATTCCCAGTTTGTGATTTTCAATCCAAAAATTATCATCTCCACGTTCCGAAAAACTCGATTGTGAGCTATCGGTTTCAGCTCGGTTATGCAAGGCCGCCAATTGCGAAGGGTGAATGAACCCTACTTCATCGCTGAGCACGAATGAGAAATACACAGAATAAGAAATTGGAGATGGGGGAGAAACTGTTATGGATCGAATTCGAAGATGCTTACATGAGGGGATCGGAATCGAGGATTTGCTCGAATTGGTTCAGCAAATCCGGCACGGCTGCGCCGTGAATTGTACCGTCGGCCATTATTTCACGCTCCGGTCCATTTGCCGAAAAGAAAGAAGGGAATATAGAAGTAAAGCGCGAAAAAGAAAACCAGTTATTTTCCCAACCGAACTAATCCCAACTCAGATAATAGTTAAAATATTTAATAAATACTTTTATTTCATTTTTATTTAAAATTACCGCGACCAAACTCTGACAACTTTTTCAGATGATTTTCGTGAGTCTTCGATGACTACAATTTCACAACATATCTTATAACTAATTACAAAATTAGATAACATGTTATTTGATGTTAACATGTTAACTAAACAGTAACAAATTATTTCGTTGATAACTAGTTAATCATGAATTTAAAGATTATTGAAAAAAATGTAAAGACCACCAAATTTAGTGATTTCAAAGTCACAGCAACGCCAAAACCTAGTGAGGACCAAAACACAGGGACTGCGTGATGATAGCTCGCCATGGCAGGACAAAATGGAATAAAGGTATAGTGAGTCCTTAGATAACCCTAACAAAGGGAAGAACACGAACATCACTGAGTATGAGAAAAGAAGATGTACATTTGATTCAACGTCTGAAAGACAAATCAGGAAAAAGAGTTGCAATGTCAATGTCGTGAGCTTATAAGGCATCAACCGTCAATAATGGCAAAATTGTGAGAGAAAACATCAAATTACAGAACTTGTGGCGTTCACGTATCTCTTTTTCGTTACACAAATCTAAATACACCACCTTTCCAAAAGAATATTTTGTTGTACAATAAAAATATTATATTATTACCATATGTCGAAAATTAATTCCAGCTCCTTCACCAATGATCAAGAGTGGTAGCTGAATTTTTTTAAAAGTAAATTAATAAAATAACCTTCTTATATTTTTAATCTATACCATTAAATTTAAATTTTGTAATAATTCAACGATCCAGATTAATTCTTTACGAGATAATTTTAAAATTGTGGAAAATGGAAAAAAGGGGAAGAAATAATTAAATAAATAATAATTTCTCCGGAACCAATCTATTTTCCACCGAAACACTTGTGTTCATCCGCTCGTTCGCTATCTCGCGTAATTCCACACCCCGCGAAATTCTGATAAAAATCTCCAGCCTGTGCTTCTCCTTTTCTTCCCCTCCCTGTGCTTCTCCTTTTTCCATATCCAATTTTTCATCAATTTCCAAGCTCCGGCGATGATAATCCGAATCCAATGCGGTTCGGTGTTCTTGCGCGCCCTTTGATCTTCCTACATTTCGTTTCCTGAGGAGGAGTGTTTTATTTTTTTGTTTGTGTCTGCAATTACGCAATTCAGTTGCAGATTGCCGGATCTTCGCGGTATTGATAGAGAAACCTGGTGCTGATTGACGATTTCCTCCTCTTGAAACAATTTTGAGGATCCGAAGAGGAGATGATTGGAAAAATATAAAGCGATTTAAGTGTACTTGCTCGATTTTAGGGCGGGGATGGATCATCTTGTCGGTGGGAAATTTAAGCTTGGCCGGAAGATCGGAAGTGGATCTTTTGGGGAGCTATACATTGGTCTGCATATCCTTCTCTAAATTGGTTACTTTTTTTTTTCCCTCGAATGTGTTTTTTTGCTCATGTGGGTTTTTTTTTTGAAAAATCTATGCAGCTGTTAATGTGCAGACAGGAGAAGAAGTTGGTGTGAAGCTGGTAATGAGATTTTTTGAACTACAATTCCTTATTTCTGTTTGGGAAATTGGCATTGTGCTTTCTCTGTTTGTGGTTTTGATGAATGTGGTTTCTCTGTTTGTCAATTGAAATGGCCTATACTGGTTGTCTGCTGTGTATCATTGTTTGTTCCATTTATTTGCAAGAAATCCTCCTTGTTTTTGTATCCATTTGTTTGTATTTTTCTGGGATGGGGAATCAATGGTGAAATGTGAATTTTGTGATTGCATACAGAAGGATCGGCTGTTAGATCTCTGTTTGGGGTGTTTTGCATTTAGGAAATGATGTGAAGAAATGAGATAGTTAGAACGAAGGACATGGCATTTTAACTGATTCATGCTGGGAGCAGGGGTGAAACGCATTACATTTAATGAGCGGATAGAAGCTCTTGCTTCCTAGGTTGAATAAGTGTAGGTGAAGCAACTAAGTATTCTTGGTGTTCATACCATTCTTCCTGTCTGGCCTCTAGGCTCTAGTACTACAAAGTTAAGCATTAGGGCTCTTCCATTGAACTTCCTTTGATTGCTGGCTGAGTTCTTTGGGTGATTGTCCCCGGGCCTCTATATTTCTTGTGTCATCCTTTGTTCAAGCAATTACATTGATCCGGTTTAAGAATGTGTGTATTGTTTTCTACTCTTGTATGCCATTTCCTTTTGTGTTGAACATGCTGCTTTGTACCACACAACTTTCTTCCTAATTAATCGCTAAGGCTAAGTTAGAACTGGAGAATATTCTACAATTTCACCCCTAGAGTTACAAATAGTTTTTTTTTAGCTCTTTAACTTCCACTTAAAGTTCTGAGTCCTTTTTGTTCTTAGATGGATGATTTTAAACGATCTGTGATCTTGTTTGTAGGAGACTGTGAAGACCAAACATCCACAGCTACACTATGAGTCTAAAATTTACATGATTCTTCAAGGGGGAAGTAAGTGATGATGTTCTTTCTAGACGAATTCAAAGTTACTCTAACCATGACGAGCAAGATGCATGAGTTCGAGATGTTCCTTTTTTGATGCTGTGAATGTATAGTAAATCCTGAGCTTAAGTGATGATGATGATCACCTTCTTGCAGCTGGAATTCCTGAGCTTAAGTGGTTTGGTGTTGAGGGTGACTATAATGTCATGGTTATTGACCTTCTGGGTCCAAGCCTAGAAGACTTGTTCAACTACTGCAACCGCAAATTCTCTTTGAAGACAGTTCTGATGCTTGCAGATCAGTTGGTATGCATTTACTACTTTTGTAACACTTTCTTCAGCTGAACCAGTCAATCATCCTTCTGGTCAGTTTGTGATAACGTCTTCCTACTTATCAGATTAATAGAGTTGAGTATATGCACTCAAGGAGTTTCCTCCACCGTGATATAAAGCCAGACAACTTTCTAATGGGTTTAGGACGCAAAGCCAATCAGGTATTTGTCATGTATCATGCACACTTTTGAACCCTGGGGCCAATATTGCGTGTAAAGTATATTTGTACATCATTGTGCTCATCGTACCAACTCATTCAGATGATATACTGCTAAGCTGTAACAGAATTGTTTTTCCATTGCTGATTCTGGCAATTTGTCCGGTATCTCTGATAATGCAGCTATGGATTATGATTGTGATGTAATTCTCAAGAATACTATCAACTATTAAGTAATAAGTTAACGTCTTAGTATTTATGATACTCGTGTTGAATATGAGTGCTTATTTTGATGACCACACAGCGCTCTTTAGTTTCCTTTCAGCTCTTTTTTTTTAAGTACTCTGAACTCTATATTGTTTTGACGAAGTACTTTGAACTCTATATTGACTATATGGGCTCTGGCAGCAGCCATTGCAATTGATTTTGAAGAAAGAAATTTAACCTTTATTGATTTTCATGCTCGTCTTGTTTGTTGATTTTAGGTGTATGTTATCGACTATGGACTTGCAAAGAAGTATAGGGATCTTCAAACTCATAAGCACATACCATATAGGTATATACCCTTGCCCGTCTACTTCTCATTATGTTTTTTCCAGCCACATCTATACACGAAAATCGGTTGGGAGAGTCCATATTATGGTACATTTATGGCAATATTTGAATCATCCCTCTTTCTCTGCCATTTTTGGTTGTACTATGTTGATGATTACGTTTCCTCAATTGCTCTTTCTAGAGAAACTGGACAACCATCGTGTTACAATTGTTTTTCATCTGTTCAGGGAAAACAAAAATCTTACAGGCACAGCTAGATATGCCAGCGTTAACACTCATCTTGGAGTTGGTTAGTAAAGTGCTATTTCTTTTCTCGACTGTCAGTTAGTTAGTACATGAATTGCTGGACTTGTCCCTATGCCCGAATATCATTATTTTTTTTCCGGTAAGAGCCGCAGAATCATTTTATTACATGTTTTGCTTTATTTCAGAACAAAGCAGAAGAGATGACTTGGAATCCCTTGGTTATGTGCTCATGTATTTCTTAAGGGGAAGGTTGGAAATATAACAAATTTTCTCTTCATTGTTTTCGTTTTTTCTGTCTTCTCGCAGTTACATTTCAGATCGTTCAGCAACAGTTCATTGTTATGATTGTGCCTATTCTTACCTAAATTACTTTGGGTATCAGCCTTCCATGGCAGGGTCTGAAGGCTGGAAATAAAAAACAGAAGTATGATAAGATCAGTGAAAAAAAGATGTTAACGCCCATCGAGGTATCATTAGTTAGATCACTCTACGGCCTTCTGATTGTAAATTTAGTTTTATTCCGCAATCTACACCGAAACTTAACATATGCCGGGCCACTCTTGTTTATGTGATTTCTGCTATTGTTGATCACAGTGGATGCTAATTAAAAGGCTCCTCATAAAAATAATTTGACAGGTTCTATGCAAGTCGTATCCGTCAGAGTTCACATCATACTTCCATTACTGTAGATCGTTACGGTTTGATGACAAACCAGATTATGCATATTTAAAAAAGCTGTTCCGCGACCTGTTTGTGCGTGAAGGTGAAGAAGGGAGTAACTTTTGTTTTCATGCATTTAATTTTTTTCTCCTTCTCCATTTCTTCTGGTGTTAACAACCTCAGGAACCATTATGTCTGCAGGCTATCAGTTTGACTACATATTTGACTGGACTATATTGAAGTACCCACAAATAGGCTCCAGTTCTAGAAATCGGGTCGGTAATTTGCAGTCTTTCGAAATTCAGGATTATTACTTCCATCTCATGTCGAATCATTTGATGTTCTTACTCGACCATCTTTTTCTCACCAGGCCATTGGCAAACCGGGAACAAAACCACAAGCAACCAGTGACAAGCCAGAAAAGCCATCAGGTGTGTTCCTTCCCAACCTAGGAAGGTATATCATAGGAAGTTTCTGTAATTTCTCCCAACTTCTTAGTTAATGTGCTCCATTAGACAACGTATTGCGTTCTGTCAAGTAGTAGTCGAGCGGAATCCAAATTTAGTTGGCATGCAATCATTTGTTCTCTGCGAAATTTCCTCCATCTGTTGGAATATCACAGTGGTGTTTCTGTTTCTGTTTTGCTCGTTCCGGTGAGACCAGAGACCCGTGAAAGATCGTCGGGAGCAGATGCTATAGGCAGAAAGAGTGCTCCGGTCACCAGCCATCGGGAGCGTTCAAAACACAGGCAAGGAGAAGATGCATCATCTGCCAAGGACACTGTAAGTGAAAACAAGAAATGCAAATTTGTCCAATACATTTATGCCACAAATTCTCTCTCTTTTTAAAACATCACAATCTGTATCTCCCTCCTCGTCCTCGACAGCGATCTGATATAGACAAAAGACGAGCATCTTCCTCCCGCAACATCTCAAAGAAGGCTATCGCTTCCTCAAGCAGGCTAAGCTCGTCAAATGTAGGCACCGAAAGTCGGTCAAGCTGGCTCTTCTCCAACAGCAGCCGTCTCTCTACCACGCAGAGAATCCATGCCGGGTCCGACACAAAAGCATCAGGCTCGCACCGTGTCACACCTGCACGCGATGAGCAGCTTCGCACCAGTTTGGAGAACCTTGTCATTGATGCAGATAGGAGGCGGCGGTGAGCCAAAACTACTCATTTTCACCGCTGGTGAGATTCTCCTCCTCCTCCCTTCTACATCACCTCTTTATATTCATCCATCTCTTAATCAGATCAATAAGAATGAAGAGAAAACAAGATTGATTGCGGCTATGAAATATAGATGTATAATAGGCTGAGGCTTTTGTCCTGCTAGATCTGGTCATTCCTAATGTATTCCATCCTTTTTTATTTATTTTTCACAATGTAAAATTATTTTCAATCCCAGATAGGTCATTTAAGCAATTAGTCATTTGGCAAATGCAAAGTGGCAACCATTTTGAATGTTGTCTTGTAAGACTTGCGAGTTTGGTGTTGGATTAAACGGTTTATTTTGAACAAAATTCATGTTTTTTCTTCATGTTGTAGCTGAGGTTTGGGGTTGGTTTTGGATTTGAAATTCCTCGTTTGAGAAAACTCGGCTAATAGGCGAGTTTTGTGTGGTCTCGGATTTGTGTTTTGGTAAACTCAAGTTCCAAACAATCATTGCTACCAAAACTCATGTTATCAAACACCTCATTTTCAAAACACTAATTTTATCACATCCGTGTGTTTTCAAATCTCAACAACCGAGCGACTCGTTAGCTTTTTTTTTTTCTTTTCTTGATTGGAGTATGAACTAGCTCAAGTAGACTATAGGCTATATGATGAAAATGCATCAAGATCTAGGAAGCTTTGCGTCGAGAGAAATTTTGAATCTAGTTGTGGGATGAGATGCCTAGTTCGAGATTAATTTGATTAATTCTCGGTATTTTAATGATTGATTTGGGAAAATCATCTATGAGAAAAATTTCTGACTATTTGAGAGAGCATCCTTTCATTAATATTGTAATAGGGCCGCCCACTTGGTAGCGAGGAATGCCATTTCTCTTGTGTCAACATTTTTTTGTTTTTAACCGTTGTAACTAGATCTCTGATCTCATCTAATTCACATCGCTTAATTAATTTATCGAAACAAAGAAATTGAAGCTTCTGAATACCACGATGAATCTAACATTACCATGAGATCAAATTCAAAACATTTAGCACACTCAAGTTCAATTTCAACCCATATCACTTGTAAAAAACATTCAATCCTATTCATGCATGATCATGAGAAATTGAGTCTTCAACAATAAATAACATTACAACTTGATTAAAAAATAGTAACAATTTCTTGATTACAAGTCATTAACTTCAATTCATACATGTGCCAGCTGGCTTTACATAATCATGAATATGTCGATCGGCTCCTTCGCCACCTGGGATTGTAGTATGTTCCACGAGTTGAACTGTTCGCCCAATAAAACGGTACGTGAGCTGAGTTCAGAATGTCGTGAGACAGTTCGGTCCATATCTCGGCGTGGATTTATTTATTGACCAACATATGTATTTCCACAATATAATAAGATTGGATTAATTAGGTTTCATGGAAACCAGCGGTTTGGCCCAGCTCCTCAACTTGCTTGGCCAACTCTTCCAAGACCTCAACCATCTCGGTCAACCCGAACACGAAGCTCGCCATCCCAAGCGCCTCGGCATCACTCTCTCCCGAGCCACGCTTAAACGGAGTCGTAACGACCCTGCTCAGCTCTAGCCTGGCCGATTTCAGCTCGGGCACGATTGATGTCACGGTATCACATTTCCTCATTCCTCTGATGCTGTCTCCCATCTCTCCCAGGGTCCACACCAGGGACGCAGCGGCTGCTTCACACGGCTCCTTGATCGCGTCCCTGTCGCTCTGGTCACGATCGTGTGTCTGTTAATGAATAATATAAAATCAATCTTAAACTCTTCTCTAATGGTTAGTTAACAATATAAGAGTTATAATTCAGAATCATCTCCTAATAACTCGAGTTATTGTGAAGTGACAGTTCATGACATGGTATCAAAGTCTTTGATCAGCAAGTGGTCAAAGCTTTGAATCCCGGTAACCACAAATTTGTGTATAAAGGCTTATTGGAGTACGTATATTTTGTAGCTAATCCGTTGCACAGGTCTTATCAAAACTATGCAAAATTCAGGATCTTTCACGAGTCATGGGCATGTTAGTAAATTATATAAGATCCATTCAGGACCCTCTCCCAATAACTCTCGAATTATTAGAATGTATCGGTTCATGACACCAACAACTCAACTTATTAGGATGCAACGGTTCTTAATCGTGCGAGTTAATTACCTGTCTAGGAGATTTGAGACAGAGTTTGAGTGAAAGGATTGAAGAGGCCACGTCATTCAGAAGATGCCCAGTTTGCTTGTATCTCTCCCATGGATATGATAGCCCGAATTTTCCATGCCATGGCTCCCATCTTGCTGAATTTACCTAATTAATCATAATCATAATATAATTAATTATGATATAGCAATAATAATTAATTAATTAATTAATAATTAATATTGTTTTGAATATAAGCTTAAATTGTCTCCACTACCAATATGGTCCAATATCTTGGGATATGTCACTAATTAGTCACTTATTCACTCATTTGGATTGTCCACACTTGTATATGAAGCTTTTCTTTATCATATATATATTTTCTTTTCATGTTAATTAATTCTTCTTTTGTTTTGAGTGATTAGAAGCTTATAAATTTATATGCATTATGCATTTGAATATTAACTAAATTTGTAGTTGTAAGTGTTACTCGGTCCGTGTTATTTGGACGTTACTCAAATGTTTATTGTGGTGTTATTCTTAGTAGCCAACATTCATATGTTATTAGAGATGTTATTCATATATATTCATGAATAACACATGAAAAATAATACCACAAATAACAGTTGAATAACATCTCAAAAAAATGACTACTAAAAATAACACCTAATAATTAGCATATTAAAAACAAATATATAAAGCATTTTCCAACACTCCACGTTGAAGTCCGGTCCAAATCTAGTATACGCATAAAATATTCTAAATTTAATATCCAAATGTTAATTTTTTTTATAATTTGAATATGTATTAAATTAATTATCCAATTGGATAATAAAATGAATCTTGATAATTAATTAATTAATTACCAAAGAATCATCTTTTGACTTGGCCAACAGCACAGCCTCACATCTCTTGAAACAGTCATCGACGGCCGGCTGCATCTTCTCCGACGACGACTCCTCATCAACCCTAAAGTATTCCTCCACACATCCTGCACGTACGTACCAATTATTAACCCATGCATGCATGCAAGAAAATTAAAATAATATTATAATATTGAAACATACCTTCAAGAGAAGTAGCAAGCTGATGGAACCTAGAACACAAGGAACAATGGAGCTCGTCGCTAGCCCATATGGGGAAGAAGAACAAGCTTGTTAGAACGCAAGTCATGAACCCTAGAAGTATCATCAGCAGCCTCTCCCTCGCTATCTCGATCACGTTCTCGATTCGCAGTCCCGAGACTGCGACGAGGCTGAATGTGAGGATGAAGATGTTGGCACCGTAGTCGAAGAGTTTCTTCGTGTGGATTTGCCTGTAGTATGTCCCGCCTCCCGCTTCAAAAATGCGACGTGTTAGTTCAGGTGCGCTGGATTTGGCATGAACTGAAAAGGTTTGACTAGATTTGTGTATTGGGTAGCTTACCAACGGCGAAAATAGAAACTCCAACGATGATGGAGTTGCCGATGCCACCGAGTTTTTGACCCGTTGTGGCCACCAAGCACCCGAACCCGCCTCCGAGTACCGTTCCTATGATTCGATTCACTCCTTTACTGACTGTAGCACCTGTAACATATTTAATAAACAATATAAGATTCATTCAAAAAAAAATTTGATCAGTTCGAGTTATTGGAATGTGATGTTTCTTCACATGGTACCGAGTAGAGCCTTTGACAAGGTTTTGAATCATGGTAATCAGTGATCACCAGTTCGTGTATAACCGTTTATTGAAATCTCTGTTACCATCAATTCATTAAAAAAGTACTCTTATTAAACTTGTGCAAACTTCAAACCTTTTTAGGAACCGTTCGTTTGAGGGTGACATGTTAGTAAACAACCAAATTTCTTCGGTGCAGATATCCTTTTTTGTCCGCCATGGCTGACAAGTTATCTATGTGTTACTCAAGTGCTACTTGAATAACAGTCAAATAATACCCAAATAACATTCGAGTAACCTGTTATTCGAGTATTTAGGTAACACTCGAGTATCACCTAGGTAATCTGTCCACCACGACAGACAATAAGAGTGTCTGCATCAAAACAAAACTCATCTTCTAAAAACTTCAAGTTATTGAGATGTAACGATTCTTGACGCTACTTACCGGCATGGAACTCGAAGATAACAACAACAGTCATGATAGCCCAAATGGCATTATCATCACCAACTTCCTTGTAAAGAGGGTCCAAGAAGTACAGCAGCGACACCACCACCACCGCCACTCCTACTTTCGCACTATGCACCCATTTCCTCACCACCTTCATCCCAACACCGCCGCCGCCGTCATTCTCCGCCGCCGCTACTCCGTTGTTCAACTCCTCCATCTTGCCGCCTTTCGTATCAGCTGCCTCTTTGGAATCAGAGACAGCTGGCCCAACGACGGCGTTTTGGTCGTTGATGTCTATTACGGCTGACTCCATTCGAAGCATAATATTGTATTATGTTTATTTAATTGATTTTTGTTTCCTCTGTGGAGCTATAGCTTCTCTGGTTTTGAGGATATGGAGATGTATGCGTGTCCATATTTATAGGTTTCATTACTATTATTTATTTTAACTTTTTTGCCTTGGATAACTTTATTAGAGAAAAGAATAATCATACACGAATAAAAATGAATTAGTATCCACTCAAATCGAAAAGTTTACTATTCCTTGGGTTGGAAGATAACGAAGCGCATGACGAGTCACATAGTGGACTAGCGTATTAGACTGATGTGGAACCATCATTAGTCTTGTATGTAAAAGAGCGTCTAGATAAGTTCCAAATGTCCGTCACCAAGGCTCCCCCTTTGCGAGCAGAAACTTGAAACTTGACGATTTGATTTATTGAGATATGAAATGAGAAAACAGTAACTTTTTCTGATTTACTTTGCCAATTTAACAGATAGTCTTCTACACTATAAATTATTTTGTTTACCCCCTTCTATTTGAGTTAATTATTTACTTTTTTTGGGTCCTACTATCTCAACTTTCGTCTTCTAACGTTAATTGATCTGCATTTATCATATCACGTCAGCTCTAATGCCATGTTTTGGCTAACTGGACATTTCTTAATTGAGAATATAAATATATTTAACTGCATAGGATAAAACTAATAGATAAAATATGTGATTTTAAAAATTTCTTATTTCACATGTGCTCTTCATGATATCTTCCCAATTTACCTCCTCCAAATCCAATGCTCATTCACTAAACTGTGAAAGTAAGTAGTTGCTGACGTGACATGAAAATATGTCCAAATTTAAGCGTCAAAAAGAAAAAATTGTGACAAAATGACTAAAAAATAAAATGATTGAAATAGATGAAAATAAAAAACACAATTCATAGGAGATTAAATTAGCAAAGTAGAGAAACAAAGTATTAATTTCCTATTAGTAATTATGATAATAAAATTAAAGTTAATTATGTAGGGGGGAATATTTAATATAATTAGTGGAAGTGGTGTAGGTGTGTGTGTATAGGGTTTTCCCACTCTAGTTTTGTTTTATTCTTTGGGTCACTCCACACCGTACAATAGTGAAGTAAATTCTAAGTGATGAACATTTGTGCTTGTGTTAGGCATGTACTTTCCTCACCATAGGGATGTCTTCTAGGCTACTAGATTGCGCAATTCAGTGACTACACCATCTTCTTTTGTTCATGTGAATTGTAGGATAACAACACATTTGTGAATTAGGTCAAATCGAGAAGTATCGAGGGGAGGTTACTGAAATTGTTAGGATTCCCGGTAACCAACAGACTCACACTAGTATGATATTGTCCGTTTTGGGGCAAGCTCACACGTATTTGTTTTTGGGTTCTTTCTCAAAAGGGATCTTATTAGTATGTTGGTGGACTCATTTATGCAAGGAAAACTTACCTAGTTTACCAATGTGGTATTTGAGTTGTTATCCCAACAATCCCTCCCTCAAACCAAGGACCACCCGACTTGATGTCATTTGCTCCAACGATACACCTTCCCGTGGACATCTTGGACCGCTATTAACGCCAATGGAACACGTTGTCTGACCTTCACCTGTCAAGAAGACTTTTGACACACGGAACAACCACAAAACCCTTTCGTGTGAGCACCTTGATATGGTCTCCACATCTTCTCAGCTTCTGCAATCCATCTCTTTGCCTTCCAACCAACGCACTGGTACCACCGCTCTGCCACCAACATGTCCATACTAGTATGATATTGTCCACTTTGGGCTAAGTCCGCACAAATTTATTTTTGGGTTCCTTTTCAAAAGATCCCATACTAGCATAGTTGGTGGACTCATTTATGCAAGGCAAACTTACCCTTGTTCGTTAATGTGATACTTGGGTTGTAATTATCCTAATAGAAATGGTATTATGTGTCGATCGATCGTTCACACAATATATAGTACACTTAGTGCTACTTATAAATTATAATATGTTCATGGTCATTTTGCATCCATTTATACTTGTACATACAAGCATTTGCAACTTCCAAATATAATAAAACAAGCCATCAGATTGTCAAATCAAGCCTATAATGTTATGCAATTATCCATTTCACTTCACTCAAACTCATCATCTTTCCATTTATATAGTCCATGCAACATTGTCACAAGTTTTTATGGCCCAACACACATCTATATTATGATACTATGTTGGCCATTTTCATTGAGTGGAAACTAGCTAGATCAAGATGTTATCAACATTCAAGATCCCAGTTATGTTTCCAGTTGACTCACATGATTAATCTAGTAGTTTTCATGAATTGTTGCGCCGCGAAGGTTTATACATGAATTGGTGGTTATTGAGATTCAAAACTTTGACCTCACTCAAAGACTCTGACATAATGTCATGAACCGTTACGAGTTGTTGGAAGATGGTACTGAATAATTGTTATTATATTATTTACTAATATGGTGAAATTATATTGGTAATGGTTTACCTTTAGAAAGCATGTGCTTGGAACACTAATAAGATTATCATACTCAATATAAATATATAGTCACATATGATCATGTAATTACAACTAATTAATTATTTAAATGAAAACTATTATGCAACAAAGTTCTATTTTTTCGTTACATTTGGCTCCTGAAACGAAATAATCAGATAACTATCTAGTATGATTTTCCTGATTAAGAGAAAACATGTCTTCACACACGATGACGAGATGATTCAGACCAAAAACATTATCCAGATAAACATTAATATTAGATTATAGATCTAATATCGAATTGTTAAACACTTTGAATCAATCATTCCTCTACTTAGAATAATAAGATGTTCAATGGACCAAAACCATTTTCCAATATAATATGCAAAATCTTCTAATTGATATCATAAAGTATGGGAAAGTAGGTTATGTTTTGAGAAAGTTGATTTCAATTTAACTCAAACTAACATCATATGTGGCAACCTTTGTTTGCATAATTTTTTGTAGGACATACTTTGAGTACACTACAAGTAATTAATCTAAAAACATTGTGAATTAATAAACAACCATCTTTGAGTTGATGAAGAGATCACATTTTCAGGAGAAAAAAAAATATTAATTGTTACATTTCAATAATGTAAATCGCTGAGAAAAGGTTTTGGATGAATCTTATGTTATTTATTTATAATTACAAGCCTCCTTAAACAAATGACTCATGAAAGAGTATAAAGTTTGCATATCTTTGATAAGACTTGTGCAATGTATCGGGGGGTCATCATTGGCGTAGCCAGGAATTCAACTAAAAAGTGGAGTGAAGTCCATAATATAAAAATTTGTCAAGAGTGGTAAGAGTTTCGACCAAGTCTAAATGGGGACCAATGTTCATATGTAAGCATTGGTGTTACAATCCATACATTTTTTTGTTGGGGATATATGGAGAGTGAATGAAGGAATGAGCTAAGGTACTATACCACATAACTAATAAATGAGCTAGTGGAGCTAGATATAATTGTTCAACCCCACTAAGGTTGGTAAAAGGGTTGAGGTGGAGATAGACCCTCGTGCCGTCATCGTCACTCGTCTCGACCCCGGCCAACTTCTCAACTACCAACCGAACAGTTGTGACTCTTCAGATTGCACCCTTAATTTGCTATAAATACATATTAGTCCCTACACTCATTATTCAAAGAATTTATGCACAAACGAATTCCTGCACTACTCATTCTTTAAAAAAATAGAAATCAATTTGTGTGATCTTCCTCCGTTCGTTGAGTTCGTTATTCACCAGTGTTTGAAGCACCGCTACACTAGTGAGGTAATCCATTCTATCATGGGAGGATTGATTCCATTAACCTTAGATGTCGTAGAGGGAAACTAAAATCCTTATGGACAAATCATGCATTCGTGTCTTCATACATAAATTGCTAGTATTGGGATTGTGAATCTTATTTTTTATTAGTAATGAACCGTTACCATGAACCGTTGCAACTCAATAACTTAATATGAGAAAGTTTTAAAAGAATCTTATACTATTTACCCATTAGGTAGGAAGAGTAACGACAAAATGAGATTAATAAGATGAAAAGTCTTAGGGGTCGTTTGGTTGATGGAATTGGGTCTGGGAATTGGATCCCAATTCCCAGCCCACTGGGAATTGACCCAAATAATTGCACTACAATTCTCAGTAGACTGGGAATTGAAATCCAATTCCCACTCCCAATTCCATCAACCAAACCACCCCTAAATTAAAGAAAGAGTAGTTAGTGGGGAGCTCTGTAATTAAGCTAGCTAGCTAGTGGAACACGCCTGAAAACACACACGAGTTGAAACTTTTGATACTTTGTCCAGTTATTTATGTATCAAGATAACTAGATAAGAGAGTCTTTTCAGTTTTCACCACAACAACGTTCCGTACATATCGGCCGGCCGGCCGGCCACCCTGAATTTCACCGGTTGCTTGCTGCAGTCAAATGGCGGACAAGGGATCTAGGATTGCTTTGAATTTGAGGCACCAGCACAAAACAGGTTCAACCACAGAGAAAGCAGGTCATTGTTGAGACGGTTTTGTAATTTTGTAGTCAGGATTACGTAACAATGTACTGTTGATGGCATATTGTTCACTTATGTAAAAATTTAGTCAAATGTACATGGTTAGCGCGGCGCCACACAGCCAATTGTAGGTGATCTACTGTTAGTGGTTGGCCTAACGGTTGTGAAGAAAGTAGGGGTTAGGTGACATCTGGTGAGCGAGGCGTTGGCTAGGTGGCGCCTCGTTGGCCAACTGCCACCTAACCCCTTGCTCTCTTTACGAGGACCACTTTTGACCATTCAATGTCACAGAAACTGGAGAGTGATCATGTGCATGTAATAATGTAGAGCATCTTGTCAGCTGTCACTAGTCAAAAGCTACGGAAAGTTTTGATCAATTTGGATCACTCAATGGTTAAAAGCTGCAGAAAGCCATGTGCATCCAATATAATAATGGAGAGCATTTGTCAGCTGCATATCACCTTCTCTCATTCTATTGATGACTAGACTAGATGACCAAAATTATTACAAGTTTCTTCCTTCTTCCTATTCCTTGTTTCCTTTTACCTGAAATCTGTTCTCCAAATCTATTTCCTTTCTACACAGACACAGTTTCTTGTATTGTTAAATGAAAATGGTTGTAGAGTCTATTGTATTTGCATTGAAACACTCTATATAGTTTACTACATGAGTTGAACACATGATTCAATCAAATTCATATGGGAACTTGGAGTTGAGGTGGAATCAAATGTACAAGTACTAGTATAGCCTGTTTGCGCGTACCTTACCATTCATGATCCGTAAAGCACTAGCATCAACTATTGAAGGTGGGCATCCATTTTGATCATTAACCTATACGATTGTAACAAAGTGGTCATTAACTTTTAATTCGTGCTCTAGTTGTCACTAATCTACTTGCAATTGTAACATCATGGGGTCATTCCGTCAAGCGATATTGTTCCAGACTGATCGCATAGCCCGATAAATGATGGAAGCCCAGTAATTTGGGATAGCTCTGATACCTCGTGTGAGATGAAAGTGGGGTAGCAGTCAGTTCTCAAACAATTTATCAAGGGTCATATGAGAAATTTGGATATTGTACAGAATAACGTATCGAGGAACCCTGTCAAAGCATCTGTCCCATCCGTAGGGGGTCAGTGTGCTATTATAGCCATGCCCCTTGATGACGTGTCCGTTGAGGATTGGACCCGCCACTGGAGCGATCGACATCGTCCATCCCAGTTGTTGTGATGATGCCGCGTCGCTTGAGCTGCTTACGAAACCCTAAGGCTGTTAGGGTTCTGAAGTGGGCCTTTCAAAGCCAGGTGTTGGGCCACTGCTTGAGGCGATCCAGTTCCGAATGAGAGATCAACGAATTACTAGGTCCGTTGACTCTTCGAGCGACCGATAGTGCCTACTGTCGTTTGGGCATTCGGTTAACCCGCGGGGCCACAAGTATAGCCTATTCGCGTGTACCTTACCATTCATGGTCCATAAAGCACTAGCATGATCAACTACTGAAGGTGGCCAAGTAAAGGCGCAACTTCTACATATATAAAGGTGGAAGGGACGTCGCCATTAATGATTAAGTGAAGGATAGTAGCATATGTATTATGAGACAGGATTTTTGGATCACTTGTGTCATCGAAAATGGCTGCAAAACCTAAGTCGAAATGTCATGTCTCCGGCCAAGCTCGCGGCACTTGCGGGTGCTGATCATATGTACTTGTCCACTACTAGGATAAGGGGACATGTTACAGCTCATGGGCATAGTGAGGTTAAATAGAATATGAGTTAATTATATGGTTGATGAGAATTTGTAGTTTTGTGAACAAGATTACGTGATAATGTATCTTTGGTGACATATTACATGACAATGTCCAAAAATGCGAGTAACTCATGTGTCACCGTTGTTTGTTTTCGTACTTTGTTGAATAATGTGTCGCCGACGACGATACATTATTACGTAATCTTGTCCATAAAACTACAAAATCCTGATGGGGTTGTGTGATTCCAAACATGGTGAGCTGTAATTTAGACTACGAGAGTCATTTTTGTTAGTAAACAATAATATAAGATTCATTCAGAATTTCTTTTATTAACTCGAGTTTTTTTTTCATAGTTAACTCCCGTAGAAGACTAAGAGATAGCCATGCAAGAGGAAATCATTAAGTGTCTGGCCAAGCCGAGTTATTGAGATGCAAATTTTTTTAATTTGGTATCAAAGGCTCAGAGCCTTAGACTAACAAGAGGTCATGGTTTCGAATTTCGAGAACCACCCATATGTGAATCCATTGCATAAGTCTCATCAAAGCTAGTTGTGCAAACTTCAACCTCTTTCACGAGTCATTCATTTGAAGGACGTGTTAGTACACAATATAAAATTCATTCAAAATCTTCTTCTAATAACTCGAGTTATTCAGATACAACGAGTATGTACACTTCTATCATGCATGTGGTGTTATATATGTTATAAATTTAGACTTTCCGTGGTTGAAAATTTAGTTTCAATAATCTAACTTGGTAATTTGCAATTTAACTTTAGTAGTAATTGATATGTTAGGTGACACCACCCCACCCAGGAAGCAGATCAGCGTCCAAACCTTTGAGGGTTTGGAAAGTTCCAAACCCAACTCCAACCATTAGATCTAGTTTGACCCTTTGACTAATCTAATGGTCCAGATTTAATAGGGGCATTTAGGACTTTACACAAATAATTTAATTATTATATTTAATTAAATATTTTTTATTATTATTTATTTAAATATTTTGTTTTTAATCAACCCACTGCCGCCAGCAACTGTCGCTGGTCGCCGCAACATTTTCCGGTGACTTTTTCTGGTGACTGTTCCGACGACTTTTCCGACGAGGACAAGTTAACTAGTTAACCTGATTTTTACTATTAACTTATTAGCATGATTTTTTTATTCATAACTAGTTAACTAGTTAATTTGTGTTTTTATAGTTAACATGTTTTCCGGTGACTTTTTCGCCGAGGCTCCGGAGACCACCCAAACTCCAATGACTTTTCCGACGAGGACAAGTTAACTAGTTAACCTGATTTTTACTAACAACTTGTTAACAAGTTAACTAGTCAAGTTATTTTTAACTAGTTAACTAGTTAACTAACCTATTCATAAAAAAAAACTAGTTAACTAACCTGATTTCTTACTGATAACTAGTTAACCTGGTTTTTTAGAAATAACTAGTTAACTTGGTTTTTTACAGATAATTAGTTAAAATGTTATCAGCAGATAACTAGTTAACTGAACTAGTTAACATGTTATTTCGTTGATAACTAGTTAACGAATTACCATAATCAGTTAACTGGATTTTTTGTTTAATTAGTTATCTAATTGAGTTAACTAGTTAACCAATCGAGTTAACTAGTTATCAAGTCGTTAACTAGTTATCTAATTGAGTTAACTAATTATCTAATTGAGTTAACTAGTTAACCAATCTGGTTAACAAGTTAACCAATCAAGTTAACTAGTTAACTAGTCAGTTAACTAGTTATCAAGTTGTTAACTAGTTATAGTTGAGTTAACTAGTTAACCAATCGAGTTAACCAATAAAGTTAACTATCTAACCGAGTTAACTAGTTATCAAGTTGTTAACCATTAATTAGTTAACCAATCGAGTTAACATGTTATTTTGCTGATAACTAGTTAACAAATTATCGAGTTAACTAGTTTATATCATGATTTATCGAGTTAACTAGTTACAAGTTGTTAACTAGTTATCTAATCGAGTTAACTAGTTAATAAATCGAGTTAACTAGTTAATAAATCGAGTTAACTAGTTATCTAATCAAATTAATAGTTAATCAATCAATGTCTGCAAGCATAAAGATATTTTTATTATTCAATCTTTTATAATATTATAAAAATATCATAATTTCCAAAAATATGAAATTCAGTGACTAAAAATGTTAAGTTTCAAAGTTATTTAACAAGTTCCCATGTGTTTGTCCAACACTGTAATTGCAGTGACTGATTTGCAATTCAAAAATTTAAAAGAAGAAAGAGATTGGCAATCGCAGTAAATCCGGAGATTTGGGTTCCGTCATCATCGCCGCCGAATTCCACGCCTCCAAGTTCGACGCCAACGTCTGCACCTCTTCATCGGTGGTCTATGAATGCTCTACCGCCGACGTGGTGAGTCACCGAAGGGAAGGAGCAAGGGCTCCATGACTAGCGCCGGCGGGAAGGAGGAAGAAGGATGGTGAGCGTCGGTGGTTCCGGAGCTTCCATCCGATCGAGCAGGAGAGAGGGAGAGGAGCCGACTGTGTTGGATGTGTTATTAGCGACGTCGGATTGTCAGACGGCGGCGGCGGGCAATAGCTAGTGAAGCTGTTGGGTGGAGCGAAGGAGATAGAGATGGTATTTTCCAAAATACCTAAATTGCCCCTTGGTGTATGGAGTTTGGAACAGTCCAAACCGGAAACTCCTGGACGCAGATCCTTTGCCACCCACCCACATATAATGGAATATAATAAATTAGTTTGTATGTGTTGCATTGGCCGCCACTTACTTTTGTCGGTTACGTAATTGTATTGGCTCTTTCCTTATTACCAACTTCTGCACATCAAACCAAACCAAAGGAGGGAGGTTTGTTCGGAGGATAGGCGGTTTCTTGTAGAGCGTATAAGAGAAGGGAGTTAGAGTGCGTAAGAGTGGAAAGAGGATTCAAGCGTACAAGAATGAGTGAGGAACAAAGGAGTACTCGAGAGTTGGGTGTTGCCTGATGGCGTATAGTTTGGATAAGTGTATAGTCTAGGTGTGTGATGATCATCTTATAAGGTATTGTCCTTTTAATGTTTGTGTCTTCCTGCTATTTAGTCTCCAGGAAGTATGGGGTTGACGCTCTACGTGGAAGTCATGAGTTGGTGACTTCTTGGAGGTGTCATATCTGAGCCGTAGAATGATATTAAAAAGGCTCAGATGGGTTGTAGCCTTGAGTTAGCCTAGATGTGCGGTTGGTTGCAAGGGTTAGAGACAAGTTGAATGTACTCTGACCATGAGGTGACTCAACCCGATTATTTGTAATATATTTTCTCTAATAAAATCGAGAACACAATACAACAAAAACGAACTAGAAATCCCTAGAAACACAATTTTATGTTACTTTCAACCCAAAGTGTTTAATGTGGTTAAATCATACCTAATGTGATGGGTTAAATCTTGATTTGCCAATGGCCTACATATATCTCTATCCTTGTTTAGAGCTTTTTGGGATTGCGCAATTAAGAGCGCATACTCTTAAAATGAGGTTGACAAAAACCTAACTATATAAAGCAATAAGGAAATCCCATTTGTTTTTGGAGTAAAAATAAAGTGGAACCTATTAGATGCGCATTTTGTTTTCACCTTAGAGCCTACTACTACTTTGGAACTCACATGCATTCTTGATCATGTGATTTTTTATAGGTATGCATCCACTCCTTCATAGTGATTTGGAAATTCAATTCATAACCATGATATCATATCCTTTTGAGGGGGAGAAAATCGATGATTATGATCACTAAGTCCGAGGAACGCTGGACTGGCGGCCCATTCACCTTATAGTTGCTTAATCTTCCTAATTTCCATATAACCTGACAGGTAGGTCAATATCCACGTCTACTCGACTGCAAGGGGCGCTTTGTTAATCATTCACACGTCACTTAGCACCATGCCACAAAGGGTCAGTGAACAGTTTGAGGCAGTCTCCTATAACATGCCCTGACACCATCCACCCACCTATGAGTAGGTCTTCATCTGACGGCATGAGGACACATGAAGTGCAGGCCCACACATGTGACCTTGTATTTCACTCAGCAAAGGACACGATACACATATACCAGCTATACACCCAACAGTACTGCATGCTCTTACACTACGCTCTAATGACCTTGGTCATATGCTCTAAGGGCTCACCCCATTACTTCTCTGTCATCTCCTCATACTCCGCTTATACCATATATACATTTTAACTATACTCTTGTTATCCACCTTGCAATAAACAACCTGCAGGGAAACAACGACGTACAAGGATCCTCTTTCTCTCATTCAACCTCCAATGAAACCTTTTATTAGTCCACCCGTCCAACTGGTGGGATCCTCTACTAATAAAAGTGTATATTGATTGTTACTATACATTCCTGATGAAGTGAGTTATAGGTATACATCCACTCCTTGTACCAATTTTCCCTATTGCCAATGATGACACTTCTTTTTGTTTATAAGCAATGCTACTTATTGAATTTTTCTTCTCTTTCTTTATGAGACACAGAAGATTTCACAAAGACTTTTGCACATATACCCTCCATTTAATTAATATTTTTTATGAATATATATAATAAATATTTAATTCACTACATAAATCAAATTTACCACCACTAATATCTCAGCCATACAAACACTCAATTAGACAATTACTGGACCACGTGTCATTTGTGAAAACAAATTAACTATGACGTGGGTTTTATTAGGTATGTCCCAATTCCCACGCTTGGTACGTCTCAAAAAATAGATAATTGTGACACGTGGTTGACGAGGCGCTAATTGGGTAGTGTCTCGCCACACACCTTCGATCACACTTGAGCCTTGACATAAATCTGACACTTTTGGCGTCAAAATCATGCATATGTTGTATGATTCGGTGGCCTAAATTATATTTGTGTGAAAGTTGGTGGAGAGGCGCTGCCCAGCCGGAACCTCGCTAGCCACGTGTAACTATTGCCTATTTTTAAAAATAAGTGAATGATGTGCCGCCGACAGTACATTGTTATATAATTTTGATTCCAAAACTCAGAGAACCCTCTCTGACAACTTTAGTTATTTGGGATATAATGAATGGTTCATGACATTGTATCAAAGCTTTTGATGACCGAAAGGTCCTGACATCGAATCCCGGTGCCGGTAGCCCGAAATATAACAATTTATCTTGCATAAAGCTTGGTAAACCTAGACCCATTTAAAATCCTCTCCCAACTATTCGAGGTATTATATTATGATAAGAACATGAATGGGAAATGAGTAAGTGACGATCAAACCCAACAATTTTCAGGGGAAAATAATCAAAAATCACTTATTAATAAATTCTAATAATGAAGTGGGAAGAAAAAGGTCAGAATATCCTGAGCCGTACGTGCATTCTTAGTGGCTGCACTTAGGTTATTTCTTCTACTTTTGTTAATTTATAATAATAATTAATAAATTAATATTCATAAAAAATAATTAATAATTATATTAATTGTTGCCATCACTCTCATCTGATCTTTGACCCAAACCTAATAAACGTATCGTCGTCTAAAAGTCGTCCGTGCCACGAGCGGACGAGCTCCGTACTACGTACACTTGTTTTTCTTCCTTTAATATTAACTTAGGATATATTAATATATATAACAAGGAAAATCGACTTTATAATATAATAATTATTCAGGCACAAGATATATACAAAAATTAGTGACTAATGAGAAAGAGATTAAAGGCGATAATTTCTTTTTTATGTATTACAAATTTAGCTTCAATAAGCCTGTATGCGTGGATCCGTGGTTACCGAGATTCGAAACACTGATTTTGTTGTTGGTAAAAGGCTCTAAATATCATGTCAAGAATCGTTGTATAGAGTTTTGAGAGAGAGTTCTAAATGGGTCGTAACATATTCATCACGGTCTTTGTGTTTTATGTGGTAGGAGTTTAACTGACTTCTAAACTGTAGCCACTATATGATAAGTGATAACACAAACTATAATATCGAGTATGTGAAGAAGTCAGTGAGTCATGAGTTGAACATGTATGAACTATTAGTCCTCGATAAGCTGATAATCAAAATGAATTCCGAAACTTGTGACGAATATAAGTAGAGAGTATATGTTGTTTAGATGTGAAGTTTGTGGGATGATGTTCAACCAATCCAAAAGTTGTCACATGACCAAATTTATAACATGTGTGTTGGGTGGAAATCCCACTATCCCACAAACAATTAGCATTGTGCATATAGTGGGAGCGCCCATCGATTGATCGATCAATCCTTTTGAGCCATTATTAGTAGCTAGTACTATATATTGTCGATCGATTCTTTGTTATATTTCAAACAATTTTATCGTCTTAGTTTAGTAGTGGTGGCAACACGGCAAATTTGGTGCATTAACTTGTGTCCCTACTCCACATTCCCTCATATCTTGTTAGAAAACTCATGGTGTTTGCAAAATCGTACAGAAGTTGAATCGGTGAGTCTAACAATATGTGGTTCAACTACTGATCAAATCATCATAACTAGTAGTTTAACCCACTACAAAAAAATGGACCTTTAGCTACTGCAAAATTACAACGGCATGAAAATGCAGTAGCAAATAGTTAGTATTTGCTACGGCAATCACTATTTCATGTAGTAATTTGCAGTAGCAAATACTATTTGCCACACCACTATTTGCTACGGGATGCTGGGTGTAGCAAATAGTGGTGTGGCAAATAATATTTGCTACTGCAAATTACTACATGAAATAGTGATTGTCGTAGCAAATACTAATTATTTGCTACTGCATTTTCATGCCGTTGTAATTTTGTAGTAGCTAAAAGTCCATTTTTTTGTAGTGACTGTAACTATATTGATAAATGATTTATGGCATTAATTTCACGTGCACAATACACTAAGATTTTTTTCAAACACATCCAATCATATTATTCACTAACGTCATTAACGGGGTCTAATATCATTACATGTTTCATTCATTCAAAATCATAAAATCATTAATACACAATTAAAACTATCCTAAAGATAGACTTCACATATGATTCAGCTAATATACTAAATGATCCTACAACAATTCAATTAACATCCACACTTTAATAAATTTTAAAATCTAATTATTGGTATATAAAATAAAAGTTAGAATTAAAAATATATATCCTTAACTAAAGTAGCTCTCAAAGTTTTGTGATGGAATAAGAATAGGGCTTAGACACGTATCTACAAATCGAAGTTTGGGCTTTTGTTGAGATTCGAAGCCCAACTCAATTTGGGCTTTTTATTTTCATAGATGGGCTTAAAGAAATCCAAATCGCAAGTTTTAGGCCTTTTGTTTCTTGGTATCCCACAGCCTCAAAGGTAAGACGTAACAAGTACATGGTTGACTATTGAGAAAAATCTGTTTGGTAGGATTGTTGGTTACTCGAATTGCTCCAATACAATCTGAAGTTTCTCCAAAGTGATATGAATTTCGTGTAATTTGTCTTGAACCTGTAACCTGCAACTCACATGAAAATACTATAAAACGATATCAAATAGACTCAAAAGTGATCAAGGACACCAAACACATGGTATTTGACACAATGATAAGAATCTAGTTAGCTTGAATTATGCACATAAGTGTGTAAAAATGGATGGAATATTACTTAAGAATGGAGGGATGAACGCGGTTAATCTAGCATCATCAACTAGCACTCTCCAGAAGGATCGACTAATCCAGCATCACTACCCCCTCTAGAACCTAGCTATTCGACATCATCCAGATACAAATCAACCATGCGTTCCAAACATGTCATGTTCTCCTCCAATGTATCCCATGTATACACTGGCTTATCACGTTCGGTGTGGGCATTGCCCATACAACCCAAGTTCTAGCTCTTTCAATGGAGGATCCTTCATTGTATACTCCCCACTATTGTTATCTCGTACTCAAAATGATGATATTAGTCTGACATGTATGGTATGTCTCATTGCACTAGAGATAGTCGAACACATATTATACTACTGTAGTTCGTCGCCTACTCTCGATGTGTTCTCTAACTGACGACTCAACCAAACTTGACAGATACTTGAGTTTTAACCTGGTGGCATATTTTCTTTGAGCACTTTCCATCGCCAATTCCACAATTAATTGCAGGAGCAAATTCATTCCCCACACACAAAACTCCCCATCTACAAGCCATTCTCCCACCCAACCTCCATGTGCATCCCCAACACTTCATCTTCAAACGAAACAACACCAATTGTCCAAGTGAAGCTAGCCATATGGTGGAGAAAATCCTAATATACAAGGACACTAGTCACCTATCACATAATACACACACCTTTGAATCATCTCTCAGCGATCACAACGCTCTGACTTAACCCTTAAACCAAAACTTAATTTATCTTTTTGTTTATACTTTTTTTTTTTTTTTGAAAAGGTGAGACACAGGAGGAACACATTATACTCACCATCTACAATTCTCCCTTTCTAACCAATTAAAAAAAAAAAAAAAACACAATACACACGTGTCAACTGTCTCTCATTTTCTCATTTATACATCACAGTCAAAGTAGACGACAAAGACATAGATCGATTTTGATATTTTCATAAAGCTGAGAACATGACTGGGGGCAAAACCGTCATTTCCTCACGAAAGATAGACGAATTATCTCTCTACTCATACTGTCTGGTAGACCAACCAGTCAAATCCCTCAATCCCCCAATTCCAATTTTATTATAAAACCCTAATTTCACACCAATTTCAAAAAAAGCTCCGACCAGAACACCCTTTCTCTCTCCACCGCCGCCAAATGTCGCCGCCGACGCCGCCAAACCACCAGCAGCAGCTGCAGGACATGTTACAAGCCGCCGTCCAGTCGGTGCAATGGACTTACTGCATCTTCTGGCAATTCTGCCCCCACCGAGGGTATTAATTAATTTAATTACATACTTAATTAATTAATTTATCTCATTATTATTATAATTAATGATATTTTAATATTTGTTTAGGATATTGGTGTGGTGCGAGGGATACTACAACGGATCGATAAAGACACGGAAGACGGTGCAGGCGACGGAGGTGACGGCGGAGGAAGCTTCGTTGCAGAGGAGTCAGCAGTTGAAGGAGCTTTATGAGTCGTTGTCGGCGGGGGAGTCTAATCAGCCGGCGAAGAGGCCGTGCGCCGCCTTGTCGCCGGAGGACTTGACGGAGACGGAGTGGTTCTATCTCATGTGCGTGTCTTTCTCTTTCCCTCCCGGCGTCGGGTAAGTTAAATTTTTTTTTATTATTATTATTATTATGCATGTGGTCCAACCTTAAATTATTCGGAAAATTATTGGTCCGTTAAATTTATTTCGAAAATTTATACTGTTATGTTATTGGTCCGTTAAATTTATTTCGAAAATTACACTGTTAATATATGTTTTTATTTTATATTATGTTAATACCCTGATTAAAGATTTATTTAACAAAGTAACCGGTGACATCAAATTAACGAATTGTCATGGTAGCAATTTATTGGGATTAGATTTGTAGATTAGGTTAGTGTTGATCCATTGGTTAATATTGAATTAACGTACACATCAATGATAATTAAGAAAATGATTAACAAGTTAAATTTTAATAACCACTCGTAAACATTGTCATCCACATAGTATAATACAATAATTTTGGACTAACTAATAGCTGAAATGACACTGATTAATAATAATAGTAATTATGTAAATAATAATCAGGAAAAACATATATAAAAGAGATTATTATATTTGGTGAAAATGATAATTCTTATACCAAATTTCGAAACGACACGTGAAACAGAAGACATTTGACATGATGCATGAAACTAATTAATCAAGATGTGACATTTAATCAAATCACGAGAAAACTAATGAATCCATATGTAGGATATTGGATGACACATTGAGATGCATTTTTTCAGGTTAGCCAAACTTTTCTATGTATAGTGAAGTTCATTTTCGAGTTAGAAAAAGACTATAATAAGAAGGGTAAGTAGTGTCACGAATTGACTATTGTATATATCTCAGTAAGAATTCAGATGAATCTTTAACCATCAGATACTAATCTACGATTCGATTTCGAGAAATTTTCTTTATTACCTGAAGGAAAGTGTAAGTAGGAATTGAATTCTTTGGGGTTTTGGGCAAGGAATTGAATTCAGTTACTTATGTTTCAAATGAAATGGTAAGGTGGGGGCTAGCTAGGGCTTCGATCAGAAGCAAAACACATGCATTTCTATGCACACATAAATACGAGTAGTCAACGGCGGATGTGAGTTTGACCGGCAATCACACTTATTTCATATAGTATTTTATTTATTCGGTTTCGCTAAAATATTCAAATTTGACAATAGCGAAATCAGGATGGTTAGAGATTTTAGAACGATTTTCAAGTTTAAAGATGAAATACTAAGCAAAATTTTTTATCTCAGATAATTTTACATATGATTTTATCGTATTAAAAAGGTGAGACCCTAGACAGTAGCATATAGGTTGATCCACTCCTAGTTCCGCCATTGAGATTTAATCATTACTTTTAGTTTTGGACGAGATCCATGTCAAGAGCCATTGCATCTCAATAGCTCGAGTAGTTGGGGGAACTAGCATTCATATTGGTTTTTACATTATTCCTTAACACGCTTCTTCAAACATAAACTTGGGGGCTACCTGCATTCAAAACAAGAGACTTCAAACTTATTAAAGACTCTAATACCATGTCAACAATCATTACATCCCAAAATAAACATCGAGTTGTTAGGAGAGAATTCATATTGGTGAGTCACCACTTAACGAAATCTTGGATGGAATGACTCGATTGTTAGGTTGGTTATACTATAAGAGGAGGAAAATCGAGCATTTCTTAGTATAGGAGGTTGTCTGTTAGCTTGCCAAAGTAGAGGATGATAAAACACGTACCATTTTTCCTTTTTGTATATCAGACACTAACAATCCTGAATCCACCCCTGTATGTAATCACATGTTACACATAAGCATATCGTATAACGATCCTAACCGTCTATATATCGATTTGATCATCTAATCATAGTGAAATAAATAGGGATGGTTTGGAGCGGTGAGAGGTAGACCCTAGAAAGGAATGTGTAGTAAACATTGTGATAGAAGAGGGACACAGCAAAATCAACGGTTTAGGGAAAAAGAAACTGAAGAGACTTAGCAATCTCTCCAGTTTCCAAATAAGGAGGCAGCATTAGATTTTGAGCATTCAAGTGTTTTCCATTCGTAGGATTTTGCTTCTGCATTTCTGTCTGGATAGAACAGAGACCACTCATCTTGATAGTGACTAGTGCTCTCAAACCCCTTCAATGGATGGTGTTCAATTTGATTTTCCTTTCTTATGTATCAATGCACCACACAATGTAGTGTAAATGAGAAGGTTGGATATGATCTTGGGTTAGATTAGGGGTGGATGTCGAATCGAAAAATAATGAATTTCTAAGTTTAGTTAGATTGGTTGATCGAGTAAAAAAGATTCGATCTTGAGGATCAGTTGGTTGAGGAGAAAAAATCACGAGTTTTTTAGCGTCTTAGGGTCTCAGTCTTTGAGTGTTCCTTGCAAGGTGTTCAAAGTGTTTGGCTAAAGAGAGGGTTAAGGCGTATAAGAGTAAATAGAGAATGGGAAAATACTAAGGGTTGCCCATAGATGGGTTTGGGAAGTCTTGGTTGTATACCTATGAGTGTACGATCGATCATTGGTGTGTTGAGTGAATGTTTTAAGTCATGTACCATCAGTTATGGGGTCATGCTATATTTATAGCTCATTGAGATTCTGTTTGAGTTGTCACATGTTGTCAGTTGAAGATCAATATGGATCGTCTAGTGATCTTTGATCTCCCTGTCTAACCTTAGGGCGCGCATCAACGGTCTTTGGACTTTTGTCTACTAGGCGCTCTTTCTGAATCTGTCTAGTGAACTTGTTTGAATTAACCGTGGGTTAGACCGTCCTTGAGCTATCACTCATCAAGTTTGAAAAGTATAAATGATTTGCTATATTGAACAATAAAAGAAGAATCTGCCTCAAGTTTAGATGAATATAGTTGAGTTAATTAGATTTACATGCACCAAGTTGGTTGTATGGACCCATTTTGCTCACGTTGTACCAGTGGCGGATCCAGGATGGATCATGACACTGGGCCATTTCGTTAAATTATAATATATTGGGCTAAATCAGAAAAATCACTGGGCCAATTCATTTATATACATGAAAATACATATAGTTTAGTAGCTCTAGACTCGAAAGTGGGGTGGGCCGCGGCCCAGGGAACCCCACCCCTAGATCTGCCCCTGCGTTGTACATAGTTGTTGTATGATGATATTTATGAACCAAATTCTTGCATGGGCCACAGATCATAATATAGATGGACTTTGCTGACATGCATAGATTTCTAACATGAATTTTGGTGCAAATTCATATTAGAAATCTTCCCAAATCTCTAGGGTCACACCTCGAAATCTCAAATCTCCAGCTACAATTGCAAAGTAAACGAGTGATTTCGGCCAAATCTATATGATATAGATTTGAGCCCCTAAATCACACACAATCCCCACCCCATATCACCCAAGTGAACGACTCCTATACTATATGTTTACTCATAACAATAGAGACTAGAAGGTAAAAACTTGAATGAATAAAGTCAAAATTATACAAGATAAAATTAACTTTACGGATCTCCTTCAGTACCTTTTAAAAGTCATCGTAATTATAATAACTAGGAGTTAGCAGTTCACATTATGTAAGAGATAACTTTCGTTACGTAAAGTTTACATGACACATACAACTATCTTGTGTATGTATGAATTACGTAACGATATTTTAACTTACGTAACAAGGTTAATTTTATAAGTTACGTAAGAAATAACTTTATTACGAAACACCAAATATCGTCCATCATATCATTTAAGTTTCAGTCAATAAACAAGGATCAGATATCTTCAATTAATGTGCCTTTTCTTAATCTTAATTAATGTGCCTTCTTAATTATGATTAATTAATATATTACGTATTTCAGTTTCTTATTTAGTTCTTTTATAATTGAAAAAGATTACCAGGAAAAGCATATGCAAAGCGGCAGCACGTATGGCTGACCGGTGCAAACGACGTCGACAGCAATATTTATTGCAGAACCATCCTTGCCAAGGTATAATTATAATTCAAACTTTTTTATTATATTAAAATTCTAAATTAAACTATATCTTATATATCTTGCTCTGTATTATTCTGTCACAGAAATTTCAACTAGTGACAAAATGTTACATAAATGAAACTCTTTGGATCGATCTTATCGTGTCCAATTTTACTCCATATGCAGATTACACGGCTGCCAAACAAATTAGTAATCTTATTTTTTTATACCATTTTCGTCCTTGTTATTTTTAAAAATGGCTAATTACTGTCGGCGGATTAAAAACGAATCGAATGAGTCCAAATTCCCATTACTGTTCTTTGTGTTGTCTTTTTTTTCTGGTGTCGTGGATTGCAATCCTGTGTTCGTCCGACAGAGTGCTCGTGTCCAGGTAAATATATATACAGTGTGACTCGATCGCTATTTCATGTTTTTTGGGGGGGTTGTTTGTCGATTTTAATATTGTGGAGTACTGTGTGGGTAATTTTGCAGACTGTTGTATGCATTCCTCTCCTCGATGGAGTCCTGGAGCTCGGCTCTACTAGCAAGGTGATTACATTACTTATAATGGATTTTGAGAATAAAAATATGTAACAAATTATCGTCGATGATATATTACGTTACATAGTCTGAAAAAAAAAGAATGAAGATAAATGTGTTGGTCAGGTAGTGTTGTGCCACCTTATTTGCGCCACGGTAACCAATCTTTGCTACTTAATATTTATACGTCAACCACATGTTATTTGACCATGTTTGATGTTTGCATGACTGACGGCTTGCCATGCTTCATGTAAAGCATGCATGACTGCCAACCATGCAAACATGTAAAATAACATGTGGTTGGTGGCTTGTGATTAGTGTGTAATTGTTATTTAGCATTTTTTGTTGTGCGGCGGTAGCCAGGTGGCACAAGGTACGCCACCTCACCACCACATTTGTGTGTCTTTTTAAACTGTATTGACATAATGTGCCATCAGAGATAATTTGTTACGATTTTCGATTCTTGGAATATCAATGTTGATCTTTTGGTTCACACAATTAAGTTCTTTTTGTATATTCTTTTGTAATTCTTCTAGTTTTTTAGGTTTACCTTCTATTAAAATTTTTATGACCTGAATTACGTCGATTTGTTTTTTGAATCTCTCTACGCGCAATTCCCTCAACACCAGATTTTTTTTTTCGTATTTTTGTTCTTAAAACTACAAAATTCTACTAGACATACTATCTGTCTTAGAAGTATGCATTGCAAAGGTAGAGTTTGACGCGAGTTTGTCTATCGATGTATTCATACTCATTAGTTTTTCAACATATAAAGTATAAACCTATCTCTAGCAAATCAAATTTTGGATACCAATTTTGTAATTTTGGAGATAAGATTACGTTAAACTGAAAAAAGGTGTAATTTCTTTTTTTTTACTTTTAAATTAGTGTATTTTATGCAGCAAAATATTCATGTTACGTTATTAATGTACAGGTTAAGGAAGACCTTGGATTAATCGAACGAGTGAAAGGCTTCTTCACGGACAACACCTATCAACACCCAACTCCTCCAAAGCCAGCGCTCTCCGGCCACTCCACCTCCGATCCCTCCGCTTCATCCGCCTTCCGATCTCCTCTCTTCCCCGCCGCCGTCTTCACCCCACTCGACAACCCTTCCCCGGGAAACCCCGACCTCCACCACGACAACGATCCTGAGGACGACGACGGACAAGACGACGATGCCTCCGACAACAATTCCGATCAAGAAACAGAGCACCACGACGAGATCCCGGCGGAATCAGCCTCCCAGCCGATGCAGCTCGACATGTCGCTCGGCTCCCCTGACGACGGATCCAATCAATTGGACTCCTCCACCTTCAATCTGATCGGATCTGACGATCTACATCCGCCGGACCGACCTCAGCGTGGCGATTCACGATGGAGGAAGATCACGGCGACGATTGCAGCGAGTTTCAGCCGGAAATGTCGCAGGAAGATACGCATTACTCCCAAACAGTTTCCGCAGTCCTCCAGAGCCCCCGGGTCGGGTGGCCCACACCCGGCCCGACTTCGTCGGGTCACCATTCAGCTTTCGCCACGTGGACAGGCTACGGAGATGCTTTTGTTGCGCCTAGCGTGGAAAGAAGAACAACGACGACGTCGTCTCAGTGGGCCCTGAAGTACATTCTGTTCAACGTCCCTTACCTCCACAGCAAGCACAAGGAAGAGAACGCGAATTCGCCGAAATCAGCCGCCGCCGCCGCCGGAAGGTTGCGGAAGACGAACAGCCAGGACGAGCTGAGCGCGAATCACGTAATGGCAGAGCGGCGACGAAGAGAGAAGCTGAACGAGAGGTTCATCATGTTAAGATCTCTGGTCCCGTTCGTGACGAAGATGGACAAGGCGTCGATCTTAGGTGACGCGATCGAGTACCTGAAGCAGCTACGGAAGAAGATCCAAGACCTGGAGACGAAGAATCGTCAATTTGAAGCTGATCGGCACGGCAGCAGATCTGGATCTGGACCTGAGAACAAGAAAATGCGAGCGACGAAGATGTCGCCGGAGACAAGCGTGGAGGTGTCGATAATAGAGAAGGACGCGCTGCTTGAACTACAGTGCGAGCACAGGGAAGGTCTGCTGCTAGACATGATGCAGAAGCTTAGAGAGATGCGGATCGAGGTCACCGCCGTTCAATCGTCTGTTAGCGATGGCGTATTGGTCGCTGAAATCCGAGCTAAGGTAGTAACATTGATTAAACTGTTACCTCATTGCTGAATCGGACGATTCAACGTTGAATGATAGAATCTGTTTTTGCAGGTGGGGAAGAAGGTGAGCATCGTGGAAGTAAAGAGAGCGATCAATGGGATAATACAGTCATGACTGAACTCTGAAGCAGAAGCTGATTATAACTGTAAACTCTATACTCATATGATCATATCATAGCATATTAACGGATTGATTTTATTATGATGGGTACAGAAGAAATACAAATAATTTGCGTTGTATGACATCAGAGATTCAGAGACTTCAGTTGATTGAGATTATTTGCAGTCGTCGGAGCTAATAGGTCCATTCTTTGGGTAGGAGTAATTCCGGCGATGCATTTTCGTTCGGCGGATCAACGATCGGAGTCGGAGTAGTAGTATTGTTGCAGTGTCCTGGTAATTTTGAGCCGTGTTTTGAATCTGCAGGTATGGCACAATCAAAGGTCAATTTCAAATCCTGATTTCATTCGGATAACAGTATAATATCCAGACGAAGTTGATAATGGTGACCTGATTGACGGCGAGTGAGTTGGAGGCCTAACTCGTTGACATCGAGGTTGAGTGCTTGAACAACTCGTGCAGGGAGAAGAACAGGGGAGCAACCTGCAAAAAATTGATTGATCAGGCATTGTTGTTAGTACACGGGAGTTGGGAGTTGGTTAATTCGGTCATTAAGGGGATGTATAATCCAAGAGGTTTAGTCCAGCCGCCTCTAGAAGTCACATTTCAGTCTCTAACCGGCCAAAATTGGTTAATTTATGGTTAACTGACTCCTAGAATTTTTGCAACAAAAAAAATCAGGGAAAAGTCGACTGGAATTCGGTAAACCAAAAAGTTAAGAGTTTTGACCAAAATAATTTGCCCAATTTTTGCCAAATCTGACCAATTTAACCGATTCTAGACGACTATGATCGACTTAACCATGTCTGACTGACTCTAACCGATTTAACATATTTTTAATCGAAAGAAAATGTGAAAATTTCATGTAAATTGAATAATATCGCAAACCATACACCATATAAATAAGCACTAGAATTAGTTATTTCAATTATATAAAAAAAACTCATTATTTCATTATTATTTCGGTCCATGTTGGTCAATGTCAGTTAACTTTTATTTAACCGTTGATCGACTAGCTGAAAAATGCTTAACCAATGACGAAGCCAAGATTCAAGGAGACTCTAGGCCCGATGTATAAGATACATGAACCAAATACATTTTCTTACAAGAAATTACACATATTTTAGCTATTTGGGTTCAGGGGACCCTCGGTCCGGGCCAGGGGTAGACTTTTCCTGGCTTTGCCATTGTGCTTAACCACTCTTCGACCGACCAATCAATCGGTAAACCATTAATTAACCAACTTTGGTCGATTAATCAGTTTTGATCATTAACCTAAACCAAATTATGAGGTCTATATGTTCGCGCTTCTAGTAACGAAAACGGCAACGATGAACATCGAAAGAGAGGATAGGCAAGTGATGTTGATGTTGTTCACCTGGTGAGTTCTTGGTGGTGCCAGTGTGTTTAGGAAGGAAGACGCCTGTACCAGTTGATGACTTGTCCCCAGAATCTAGAAATATGGCTCTCATTTCTCCTCCTCTTCCTCCTGCTCTCGATGCTGCCCAGTTGAATTTGTTAGCGGCCGGATGAATCCTTCTGCTAGTGGTGTTACTAGGCCTCTGGCTGCTGCTGGATCTTGCCCTCAGCTGCAACAATGTACATGTAGATTATACTATATTGTTTCGACATTAGCCAATTTCGATCCGAGTAATACAATACGACGGATATTTTTACTCTGTTGGTGTTATTCGTGTGTTATTCATTTTTGAATGTGAGCGCGGAATGATGGAACATTGAATTAGACTAGTAAAAGGTTTCCGAGTTAAGTAGTTAATTGGCTGGTAACAGGTGTTGTATTTGTGAGTACCCCCACTGACCTAATTAATTAACTTGGCTTAGTATACTTAACAAGTGTTATTATGATTAAGCACGTGCTAATTTTTTCAGTGTAGGGAATGCATGCACTACTCCTGCCTGGTTTGGCTGCGTTGTCCCCATATAAAAAAATTGAAAACGGTGGCTACATGTTAATCCAACTACTAATTGAAGCAGTTACCACGGTTAAATTAATTTTACAAAAGGCCACGTGTCATTCTGTGGAGCAAAACAAGGTTTTGGGTTTAAAAATCATAATCACTTAGTGTAAAAAAAAATTATATCAACCTTAAATTAATGAAGAACATCTCAGATTCTATACTATTTTAATTCTCTAGGTATTTAAAATCTCTTCTTCTCAAATTTCTCGCCCAAACGATCAATAACGGATTTGGTTAGCTGTAATGGCGTAACCAGGATTGGTATATAGGGGGAGCCAAATTGTAAATCGAAAAGTGGTGCCATCGGCAAAAATTTTTCTTGAAATTTGAATAATAGTATAAATTTTTCATTAATCAAATACTAAGTAAAAATACACAATAAATATTTTGGTTATAGGTTGCTTAATTAGTAAAAAATAATTATATGTGCCACCGGCAATTTTTTTTCTTCAAATTTGGATAATTTATGATCAAATATTTAATTATTACACACTATAAGTGAATTATGAGTAACTATTATGTAAAATTTAAGACAACATTTCACCGAAACAACGTAGTGGGGAGCCGAACTTCAAATACCCCGGCGCCAAATTCCGAAAATACCAAAAAAATACAAGTAATATTAAACTCGATACAGGGGGAGGGGGCGCCGTGGCTCCCCCAGCTCCCCCTAGTACCGCCATTGGTTAGCTGATCGTGATCGTCTAAACCAAAACCGCTATGGTAATTACTAATTACTACCTCCTAGATGTAACTAACATGTATAGATATTAAATATTTTGGAATCTTCGTAGATTCGTACGTAAGTATATATAGAAAGCTGACTTTAATATTGAATTACCAAATTTAATATATATTTCGACATTCTCGCAGAAAAATGGCAATTAATCAATTAATTAAATGCGAAACTCTAACCCTATTAGCAAACCGGTCCAACCAAAATCGAACCATTGTACGTACCGGTTGGTGGGTCGTTGAGTCAGCAACATGCTGCAACTTGTTACGAACCGGAGTCCTCTGATATTGGTGTTGATGATGATTGCGGCGGCATACGACGTCGTCCCATATGGCCGGAATCCATGAATATTGTTGTCGGTTGTTATCGTATGATGTTCTTCCGGCCGCCGCCATGTGTCCGCCGCCGGCGAAGTTTGGAGTTTGTGGTTGGGTTTTTTTGGGGGCGAAGAAGATTCCTTGTTGTGAAGGAAAAGATCGGCTTTTTATAAAGGGGGAGGGTATCAATTTGGCCAACTTCAAACCTGCAACTTAACTAATCAATTTCATTAATTTTCGTGATTTGTTGGATTTTTTTTTATTTTAGGGAAAATAGCACTTTGGCCCCCTCTACTTTGTCAACTTAACAAATAGCCCCCTCTACTATTAATCACTCATTTTACCCACTCCTACTTTGACTACTTTGCCATTTTGATCCTTCCGTTTTAACTTTTGCCTTCTTACCATTAAATCTGAACACACCCACACACCAACATAGAGAGATATCATAGGCAGGAGATCAAGAGTTAGTTAGGGAGGGATCACGAAGAGTATGGTGAAATACGAATGATTTTTAAAATAATATTTTATTTGTCGATTTCATCTTATCTAACCATATATATACGTATATGGTTGATTAAAAAATGCTTAGTAAGCTAATACATGACTATTGGAGTTAACGTAGTATATTGAATGCTCATCAATTAACGTTACGAATACCGAATTTGGAACTGAAGGACCCAAACGGCAAAGTGGTCAAAGTAAGAGGGGGTAAAACGAGCGATTTATAGTATAGGGGCCTATTCGTTAAGTTGGAAAAGTAGAGGAGCCAAAGTGCTATTTTCTCTTTATTTTATTTTTCCTCTTCTTTGCTTTGTATTAGTTACGTGGTATTTCTGGATTCTCTTGTGGGGCCCACTTTCCACTTTATGATGACTACGCACTTTCCTTACCATGGGGACCACTCTCGTTTCGATGCGCGTGTCTTCACGCTTCGAATAATTTATTATTTAATTATTTTAAGGGATAATAGCACTTTGTCCCCCCTACTTTTCCAACTTAACAAATAGCCCCCCTATATTATAAATTGCCTTTTGGGTCCTTTCCGTTCCAACTATCGATTCTTTAACGTTAAATCTAGACACATTCACACATAGACGAAGAGAGATATCGGATGTAGAGTTGGTCATAGAGGTATATTGGAGAGGTATCGCGAAGAGTATGGTGAAATGCGAAGACTTTTAAAACCACGCGTTTTATTCATCGATTTCATCATGTCTAATTATGTATATATTTATATTCACAATTAAAAACAGTTAGTAAGCTAATACATGGCCATGGGAGCTAACATGAAGTACTGAATGCACATCAATTGACGTCGAAAAAAGTCGAAGTAGGAGACGGTAAAACGAATGATTTATAGCTAAATTTGGAAAAATATAGGAAGACAAAGTGTTAATTTTCCTTTTTTTTAGTTTAATTTCACAGTCCGTTAAAGAACTAATTAGTCATTTTATCGTTGGAGATGCGGGGAATTGAACCCCGTGCCTCTCGCATGCGAAGCGAGCGCTCTACCATATGAGCTACATCCCCATGTTTTGATAATAGACCCTAATAATCAGGATTGAAATTCTATAGTAGTAGTAATGGTGAAATATTATATTATGTTTCAAAAGCTAGTATTATTGTTGTAACTTCTCCATGATAACCAACATCATTAACTTGATTAATCTAACACTAAACATAGTCATCAATTAAAGTATTAACATAATTATGGGGATTAAGCATAATCATATGGGAGCAGCTGACTTAGTTGCTGAAAAAAGTCAAAACCACCCCAACCCAACTTATGACAAAATCATGACTTGGTAAGGTCAACCCATTTGGTTGGGGGAATTGTTTCTTAATCTCAGTGAATAAATTTTAAATTAGGCTACAAAATTCCAATTCCCCTTCATCGGGAATTGGAATTTTGTAGCACAATTTTAAAAAATATGTACCGTCAGTAGCCAAACACGTAAAAATGTCCAGAAATAGCACAACCTGACCCGCAGCCAGCGCTGCGCCAGCCAGCCAGCGCATTGCTGCCCAGCCAGCGCGTAGCTGGCTAGCTAGCGCAGCGCTGGCCAGCAAGCGCAAGTTTCTGCAAATGAAATGCAACACAAATTTTAAATATGGGAAAAGAGCAAATTAGTCACTTTTCTTTACCTTTTTGTAGATAGATTATTATTATTATTATTTTGATAATATAAGTCGGCCTTGATAAAATGATAATATATATAAACTAGGATTAATTACAAAAAAAATTATTAACCGCCACAATCTCTTGAATTACGGATCACGAGGTCACGTTTGTTGGAGACACAACAATGAAGGAGAGAAACGACAAACGTGACTTCGGGATCCGTAATTCAAAGTTAAAATAACGTGACCCGAGGTCGTGTCCTGCTGGTCTGGCTATGCGCTGATTGATTCCATGTTAAAAAAAATTATTGCAATTTGTTCTCTCCTTCATTGTTGTGTCTCCAACAAACGTAACATCGGGATCCGTAATTCAAAAGATTGTGACGGCTAATATACAATTTTCTTAATTAATCCTAGTTTATATATATTATTATTTTATCAAGGCCGACTTATATTATCAAAATAATAATAATAATAATCTATCTACAAAAAGGTAAAGAAAAGTGACTAATTTGCTCTTTTCCCATATTTGCAATTGTTTTGCATTTCATTTGCAGAAACTTCGCTTGCTGGCCAGCGCTGTGCTAGCTGGCCAGCTACGCGCTGGCTGGGCAGCAATGCGCTGGCTGGCTGGCGCAGCGCTGGCTGCGGGTCAGATTGTGCTATTTCTGAACATTTTTACGTGTTTGGCTACTGACGGTACATAAAATTTTAAATTAGGCTACAAAATTCCAATTCCCCTATTCATCTATCAATGTGCTGATGTGCTTCTTCTAAGATTGTGTATACCATTAATTAAGAATGGTCTGTCTCTCATACTTATAAACTAGGGGTGGTTTGGTTGATGAAATTGGGTCTGGGAATTGGATTTCAATTCCCGGTCAATGAGAATTGTAGTGTAATTATTTGAGCCAATTCCCAATGGACCGGGAATTGGGGTCTCAATTCCCGGACCCAATTCTATCAACCAAACGGCCCATTGGGTTTTATATTCAACTTATTGATTTTTATATGGTTGAAATACGGTATAGATATTGTGTGGATCGGGTGCCGGGTACACATATTATCCAGATTATATGAAATCGTGATGAGTAGTGCAATTAAGTGGTTTGTCTCTTATTAAAAAATCTCATCAAATTGAAAGTATAGAGTAACATCGTTTTTGAGATATTGTTTACTTTTAGGGGTGTGAGGATTGCGGATTTTGTTGTTGATGATTAGGGTGGGATATGATTGAGTTTTATTTTACATATAATCTGATCGGGTAGGATGGATATCTATGGCTGTACCAAACAGATAGTGGATGCTAGTTGATCTGCTCAGTTGGACTGGTGGACCAATAGAAAGGTTCAACTGGAGTTTGAGTCTGAGAGATCTTTGGGTACAGATTGGGCTTTCTTAGGGAAGTTCTTTGCAAGGTGGATGACAAATGATCGAGTTAGTACGTGTGAGAGTGTATATGTATGGTGAAAGCGTATAATGAGCAGATAACAAAGAAGTATTGGGGGTCAACCCTTTAATGAGGGAGAATGTCCACAACAGTTAGTGTAAGAGCGTTCAGTATCAGATGTATGATCCGAGTTTGTGTCGTGTCATCTGTTGAATGAGTGGACGTGTCAGCCTCTGAGTGGCCTTTAGGTTAGGCCTCATCTGGACCGTCAGATGGTGGTCGAAGTGCAGACGAGTGGTTGGTGTCAGGGCATGTTGGAGGGTTTGCCTCTGATGGGATCTTGACATATATCTGTGACTGATGGTGGTAGGGTGGTTGATTAAAGTGACAAGACGTTCATTGCGATGCTCAGCTGACCAGAGGTGACAGGTGGCCAGGGTGGCTGAGTTCCCAGGGGCAGATGCCTCGTGCGGTTCATGGACCAAAAGTCCAAGACCCATCAATTACCTCCTAGTGTAGTTTAGAAGTAGCAAAGTTGCCTCTGAGTCATGCTATAGGATGCTAAGTGGATCGACGCTTCTTCTTTTGGTCATGACCCAAGTGCCCAAGACCCATGAATAGTAGATAGTTAAAAAAGAATCGAAACTATAGATAATCGAGTACCCACTAATCATATACAAAATGCATATAAAAATTGAGATGCATTTTTATACACCGTTTATTGTTTTGCGCGAATATTCACAATAAAAGTTACGATTAATAAACAAGATCATCAATACCAACCTTTTCTCAATGCATACCCTTTTGGCAATTTTCAGTTTGAAAGCAACCTATTGCAAATGCTAAATGGTGAACTGCCTAATCCCACTTTTCCAACTCATGGTGGGTTTGTCGAGAACCGTTGTATCCAATAGCTCAAATTGTTGGGAGATGATTCAGATTGGTCTTATATTAGTTATTAACACGCGTCTTCAAACGAAAACACATGAAAGGAGATTGAAGTTTGCAAAGGTTCACAAACCCTTATGCAAGATAAATTGTTATATTAGGGGCTACCGAAATTCGATGCCAAGACCTTCGGGTCATGAAAAACTCTGATACCATGTCAAGAATCATTGTATCTCAATAACTCGAGTGGTTGTGAGGGTATTCGGATTGGTCTCATATTAGTTGTTAATAAGGTTCATACAATGGTATATCCTTTAGCAATTAGAACTAGTAGAATATTTGTGGTTATAGTTTGTCTTTGTATAGATCATTTTAGCAAAAAATACAAATAGTAAGCTAGATAGATCATCCCCATTCTCAATTATCGTGAGTGCTCTATTACAAACCGAAATTAGGTGATCACGATGTTACAACCCCTAACTTAGGTGACCGTCACGATGTTACAACCCTTAACTTAGGTGACCGCCAATGTTTTTTACCCTTTCTTTTGAGTCACAGACACTCAACTACTCAAGTATTGTAGTCCTCTGCTTTTGACCACAACAAGTCATTCTCAAAGAGGCAGTTCAGCGAACAATGTCCAGATCTTCTGTGATCTGCTTTGTTCAGTTGGATTCTGAGCCTTATTAGGTTAAATTCCACAACCACATACCAATCCAGAACAAGGTCAACAATTGGATGATCGAACAGATTATGTCGATTACTGATATGTAGTTCAGTTACTCCAACCATATAAGCAAAAGGCTCAATAGCAAACTGCCACATTACAGGGCAAAAAGCTGGTAGCTTAACTAAACTAATCTCTTACAATGGACAAAGTTTACCTCAGAACATCACCAAACAAAGTTGACTTGACTTGCAGCAGAAATGGAGCTCAATCATTTTGCAGTTATGAAACTTGCAGCTTCACTGACAGGCATGATACGGGTCTTTTCGATGAGCTCAAGCGTTTCTTCGTTCGGCTCGACGTTATCCTTCTTCATACGCTCCATCACTATAAGCGGCATCTTACCAGCGTGTGCATAAGTTCTTAGAAGGGAGTTGTAGATCTCGGTACTCGAGTGTCCAGCATCACGGAGTATGACCAATAATTGCTCTGCTCCTTTGATGTCATCCTGTTGCTCAAGCATGCTAAACATCTTTTGAATCCGCATTGTGTCGGGGATGAATTTCTTGACACTGGTAATGGCTTTCTTGAAGCAATCCAGTGCCGTCTTTGTGTCCCCTTTTTTTAGATGAATCGAAGTCAGGAGCTCCCATGTTGTGTAACAAGGAGGTAGGCACTTTCGTTCCATGCGCTTGTGCAAGTTTTGAGCCTCTTGTAGCTGGTCCTTGTTGATATATCCGGCAAGAAGCACATTTGCAATCCCGGGATTATTGCTGGTGGAGACTGACTCCCATTCACTGAAGACTTTCTCGGCTTCCAATAGTTCATCAAGTTTAACGAGAGACGATACCATGCATATGTACTCTGCATCATTCATCTTATGGAAGCATGATTTCATCTGATCCCAGATTCGATGGATTGCATCACTGTCTCCAATGCTTGCGTATAAACTGATCAGAGAGGGATAGATCAGTCGATTGTCACGTGAAGCCTTCTTCTCCATTTCCTTCAACATAGGCAGCGCTCGTTCGTGAAGCTTCTTTTTAACGTAGAGATTGGCCAGTATACTAAAGGTTACCCAGTCTGGATCTAACATGGCCTTCTTCAGCTCCTTGAAGGTCTTTTCTGCTGTTTCGACATCATCATGTCCTGCACAAGCAGTTAACAACAGTTGTACGTGAAAATGTCGGGCGTAGTATGTGTCCTCAGCTTCTGCATAACTTGTGGAATCTTCTCCAATTGCTTGCTTGCAATGTACATTGACAGCAAGTGGTTAAAAGGCAGAGGGTTCTTCAGGAAACCACATTCAGTCATTTTCTCCATCAAAGCCTCAGCTTTCTCAGGCAACTTGTTCTGCACATAAGAATGGAGAAGAGATGTACACGCTAGGTGGCCTCTGATGTTATCAGGAAGATCTTCGAAAAACTTCTCGGCACTTGGCAGACCTCGTACTTTCGAAATCAAATCGAGATGGACTGCATAGTCTCCTGCTACAAGCTTGATATCAGGCTGTAGTTTCATCCATTCACAAACCTACCAGAAACAGATATTTAGCATAACTGAATGCATAACCTCTGAACAATTAGCACAATCCTAAGGTTCCAAAATTAGGGCACAATCCAATTCATAACCTGCAGCTAGTTATTAAAAAACAGACACACTTCCTTATGATCATAATGCCCGAATATTCTAATTCTTCACAAAAGGAACCATTAGCTGACCTCGAGAGCGTGTTTGAACCGCTTGAGACTTCTGAGTTCTCGAACAATCCGATTGAGCTGGTACTTCTGAGCTTTGTTGCCTTCTTCTGTCCATTTCTGTAGCGTCACGACGGCGCTTCGATTTGTGTGCACCAACTTAATTAGACTCCTCCTCAGCTTCTCCCTTGCACCACCGCTTCCAGTTTTCGATTTTGATCCTCCGACTTCCGCAACCTCCGCAGCAATCTTCTCCTCCGTCGCCGCCACCTCCGTCGTTAACCGCCGCGCCGTGGCGGCAGCTATTGCCCTAACGGACGTCGTTCGTTGCAGAATCATTTTTACGTTTTCTAACCCCCAAAACTCTCTTTCGTTGTACAAGTTTTATTAGGACTGGTTAAATAAAATAAGGCCTAAAATACGAGTTGGGCTTTTGAGCCCAAATGAGATGTGCACGGTAAAGTCCAGCCCAAAACTCGCATACGGCACTGTTCCCATGTCTGAAGTCTGAGTACACGTGGCAAGCCAGGCAAGTCTAGTTGATTTGAGCGGGTCACTATGAGTAGGGTTATTTCGAGTTGGATCATAAGCGGTGACGCTAATATATGCGATAGTAGTTCTATAATCAACTAGGTCACTATTAGTTTAGGGTTATTTCGAGTTGGATCATACAGGATGACGCTGATATAGGCGATAGTAGTTCTATAGATACTAGTTACCATTAGTCATGCACATGTATGGCTGGTTGAAAGGCTTAAGGTGATGTGGGTAGCGTCGACCACATCACTCACGTGTTATATTTGTTTATTTTTTGACATAATTCGACAATGTGCACCAGAGATAAATTGCTACGTAATTTTGTCCCAAAACTACAAAACTCCATGGTAGACTACATATCGAGCAATAGTTTTGCGATCTTGGGGGAGCTAGCAGCCCAAGACGCATCCGGGTAGCTATGTATGCAATACGAGACATGTTTCGAGAAGACGAACACGAGACATGATTGATAGCAAAGAAAACATCCAACAACTCGTATCATAGATTTTCTAAGAAGATTCAACAAAGGCTGCAAACATTGGAGGGTTTCATCTCTTGCTACTGAGGTTTGGCTGTGAATGGAAAATGGAAGTCACAAGATGCTAAAGAAGCAAGGCAGCTATCTGATCAGGCTCCGTTGGCAGTTGGGATGATGCTAGCAGGTTTCGCATCCTCGGCTTTCTCGTGCTCTTTGTTGGAAATCTGCGCAGAAATTTGCAGAGAGAAATATCAATATAAAGATGATGAATTGTGTGTGTATAAGTATATCAAAAGCTTGGCTACCGAAACAATGAAGATCATACCTTATTGTTGATCAGGTTGTGAAGAGCAATGACACTTCGGATGACAGAAGAGAGATATATCACTAGCATCATGTCATTTGTTTTAACTGCAAATGATTAAAAGCGACTAAGCGAACTGTACATTGATACATAAAGATGATATATGCATAAGGCAAGTTTTGAATTGCACACCGGAGAAGGCCTTTATCAACTCGTTCACGTTAAGATTGGGTAGCAAGTTAAACACATCCTGCAACATTAACACTTGTGAGACTCCACAACCAGCAGAGTTAATATCTGAACAGCCTCTCAATCGCAACAAGAACAAGGTTCTGTTCTACCAATATTTATGCTTACGTAATTGAGCGTTGCTGAGACAGCTTGATTAGAATCCAATTTCAGATGCTTTTTAGTAAATGTGTGATGAGGATTCAAAGCAGATGATGTCTAAATCATACCTGTAAATGGTAAAGTATCTCGTGATTCAGAGGAAGCTTGCCATCAATAACAAGATCGAGGTAACCACGGATTTCCCGGAGCCGTGCATCCAATCCTTTCAGTGCTGTAAGTTTATCACCAACCTACAAGAACAAAACTGAAGGTCTGTATACCCACAAACTAATGCAAACAAGAAAATTAGGGGAAGAGCAAAGAATACCTCAGTCGCAAGTGTGCTTATGGTTGTATCTTTTACATCTCTCAGCAAGTGCTCAACTCCTGTTGATGGATTAAATATGAATCATAAGTTATTTGATGCAAAACATTGAAAATGGAAGCACTGATAATCTACAGTATAAGCAGAAATCTGAGGCAACATACAATCCAAATCTGAAGACATACCGATTTCTTCAACCTCGTGAGCAGCAATTTCTGAAGGGACATGAACAAAAACCTTCTGGCTCTTCTGAGTCGCATTCTGGCAAAACAATCAAAAGCCAGTTCAACTTCCATCCACAAGCATAACACATGAAGAAAACTGTAGGTTTTCCACTGTATACTTGGCAATGCAACTGCTTCACTTTCTGTAGAGCATAAACCAAGAAATATCTTTGTACCTCTTTAACTTCTTCAACATCATAGTATGCCTTGGTTGGAATCCCAAGCTCCTTAGGTTGCACATCAATGATTACCAAGACTGGATTTGGTACATAGCTACATTCAACAAAGCTCTCGATCAGTACAAGGAAAACCCAGAAGAAACAATAGAGAGATCTCAACATATATTGGCAGCTGGAAAACTATAAAACAGTCAAGACAAATAACAGTAAAGAAGGAATAAGGTTTTATGCTTCAGAAGTTGCAAATTTCTTACTTGTGGAATAACTGGTGAATCTCCAGGTCATTCTCCCGCAGTTTTGGTCCAGTGCTGTACCATCCTACAACATGCTCCTTAGCTAAACAAAACATTTGATCACATGTCAGGCTCAGAAAAGAAATTGCGAGTCTGAGAGCATAAACTTCAACAAGTCATCCACAAACATCGAACAGCTATTACCATTTATTCTTTTGAACATGGAAAACATCGATTCATGGTAGTTGTGGTCAAGGAACCATATGCTGGGGTCTTTATCGTCTTCTTCAAATGGCACTGCAAAGACGAGATATACAAAACAAAGCCTTAAGCTTTTGCTATTCATAGAGAATTACCAAACAAATATTGACAACTTCTTCTGGCAAACACTAACAAATTAGCTCATAGAAAGCCATGGACAGAATTCTCAAAAGTGATATCTAATATCATGGGAGGCACGGAAGTTCTTAGTAGCTAAAAAAATTAAACAGCCGGAAAACCCTAGATCCCAAAATCCGGCATTCATAGCTCAAAGGAAGCAGAAATATCTGCTGAAAGGAAACGAACAGGGAATTAGAGAAGGCTGAACTTACCTGCGAAGCTATTGGATACATCGACGGTGCCCTTGAATGAGCTGCCGAGCAAAACTCCGACGACACGTTTGCGAGTGTCCTTGGCAACTCGGTTGTAGTTGTCTACAATGCTGAGCAGAACCAGAGGATGCACCACTACCTTATCGATCGGCCTTGACTGAACCTGCTGAGTCTTGATCACATCCATTCTTCCCAAATTTTTTGCTTCTCACAAAATGATTTCTTCTTCGACGGGCAAGCAGATTCGGGTTGGACTAACGCCTCTTGATTTATTTGTTTTTGTTTCGGGTAATTAGTCTTGTAAGTCCCTATACAATTGGCTTTTGTACAAAAGCATCACAAATCTATTGAAATAAACAGATGCATCCAGTATGTTTTAAAATTGAACAAAAGCATAAATAGTAAGCTAGATAATTATCTCATTCTACTATCATTTTTTGAAGGTTTTTCATGGTGAGCTTGGCTCTGCCTTAGACGAAAAAAAAAAAAAAAACACGAAAGCCAACTATATAAATCCTTATCAGTGATCGCCACATAAAACTCTAACCTCGTGCCTCACCCTCTCCTCCCTTTCCACCGCATGACTTTCCTCTAATCCCCTCAGCCCACCTTCGTCATGGGTGCATTCACGAGGTGGATTGAGGTCATTTCAACTACTAGGTGAAACTGCGCAATTATACTGTTTGTAAAAAAAAACGAGATGATCGCATTAGGGTGAATTGCCAGAGTGCAAATATAAAGGAGAGAGATACACATTTGATGGGGTGAATTGAAGTTAATATGATAATTAAGTTTTTAATTAATATCTATTTAACTCGAATCACCTTCAAATCAACCATTCAAGCAAGTATTTATACTAATTCAATTCACTTTCACTCTATTGTGCCTATTGAAATGACCCGTTAATCATGGCTGAGAGAAGAAGGAAATGGTAAAGGCCAAAAGTATGGGCTGGGCTTTTGAGCCCATAATAGATATGAGCCTCCCAGTCTAGCCCAAATTTCGTACTCAGGCATACGGCACAGTTCCAAAGTCCGAGCCAATCGACGGAGAAAAAACAAGAGGGAGATTCTCTGAGAAATTAGTTTCCTGATTTCTACCGTTCCAGATTCGTTGGAAAAAGGTGTGGAATCTTTTTTCTCTCTTCGTAGTTCCGCAGCTTTGGTCTGACATGGCGGGCGGCAGCTCTGCCACCGGTGGCAGGACCGGCGTGAGGGTAGTGGTGGCCGGAGACCGATTCACCGGTAAATCGAGCTTGATTGCAGCGGCAGCGACGGAGTCTTACCCGGAAAATGTCCCTCACGTTCTTCCTCCCACTCATCTCCCCGCCGATTTCTTCCCGGATCGTGTCCCAATCACCATTATTGATACTTCCGCAGCGTAAGCTCTTTCCCTGACAATGGAAATGATTGGTTGGATATTATTGATTAGGCCGCATTTTCGCTGAAATTATTAGTTCTACTGAAGATGCCGTTCTTCTTTAGATTCATATGTTTATGGTAATTATGAGATTGGCGTTGTTTTTCTGTAGCTTGGAGAATAGAGGGAAGCTTGTTGACGAGCTGAAGCGAGCTGATGTTGTGGTGTTAACTTACGCTTGTGATCAGCCATTGACATTGAGCCGTCTGAGTAGCTTTTGGCTCGAGGAGCTTCGTCGATTAGAGGTCTTACTCTGATGTATGTTCTATGTGGTTGATACATGAATGGTGGTGGATTTTGGTGTCTTTGCTGATGAATGAGACTTGGTTGCTTTCAATGAATGACTCAGGTGAAAGTGCCAATTATTGTAGTTGGTTGCAAGCTTGATTTGCGAGACGAGAACCTGCCAATTAGCCTGGAACATGTCATGAGACCAATCATGCAAGAATACAGGGAGATTGAGACGTGCATAGAGTGCTCTTCAGTCACCCTTATGCAGGTAATGTTGCAGCTTGTTCGTTTCAGTGGTTGATGTGACTTCTAAATTTTGCAATTTAATATTTCTAATGTCGAATTAGATGAGTTTATGGTGAATATATTGTTACTGAAAATGAATAAGTATCCGGAGGATTATCCAATACTGTATTGTAAAGTTCAGACAGATTCGTTGGCGAGTGCCAGTTTGTTGTTCGCATTTCATAGTAGCTTCTTTACTTTAGTAACTGGACTTCGGATAGACTTCCTTATGAGAGAATTGTCTTCATTATCCCCCACTTTATCAGGCAGTGCTAACTCTTGGTTCATTCAGTGTCTTAGTAATAGTTTATGTATTCTCAATATATGGAATTGCTGTTTTAGATACAGAGTAGAACTCAACAATCAACCTTAAAAAATTGCAGGTCCCAGATGTTTTCTATTATGCACAAAAAGCTGTTCTTCACCCAGCAGCTCCATTGTTTGATCAAGAAAGTCAATCTTTGCAACCTCGATGTCAAAGGGCACTGAAAAGGATATTTCTTATATGTGACCGAGACATGGATGGTGCACTCAATGATTCAGAGCTAAATGAATTTCAGGTTTCATTTTCAATTACATATTAAATTTTCTGTTTTCATGAATGCTGCCTGCCTGACATGTATTTATGTTGGAATAGGTTAAGTGTTTCAATGCTCCCCTCCAGCCTGCTGAAATAGTGGGGGTTAGAAGAGTTGTGCAAGAAAAGAAGAGGGATGGAGTTAATGATCTGGGTCTTACACTCGAAGGGTTCTTGTTTCTGCATTTCCTTTTCATAGATAAAGGCCGTCATGAAACAACCTGGGCTGTCCTGAGAAGATTTGGCTATGGTGATAATTTAGAACTGAGAGATGACGGTCTCCCACTTCCATCTAAGCATGCTCCTGATCAGGTTGCCAAGTATTACAAACAGAATTTCATTTACTTGCTTTATTTCTGATGGCTAACATTTCATTTCGGTATGTATTACACAATGCTCTAGCCACATCTTTCGCTCTCTTCCATTTTCCACTTACAAGCTAATTGCTGATAGTGTGAAGAGACATTGATTAAGATAATGCATGTTGATCCACTTTCATTCCCCGTGCTCTGTTGCATCTTGCTAGAAAATATTACTAAAGGAACAATCTTGTCGTGACATTTTGCGTGCATTCATGGCTGCATTGTGTATCCTGCGTAATTTGAGATCGCTGATTCTCTTTACTTGTGGCTATTTATTAACTTGTTCTGTTATGGTGTTGCAGAGTATTGAGTTAAAAACAGAAGCAATTGACTTTCTTCGTGGGACTTTCCGCTTGTTTGATATTGATAATGTAATGTATTTACTTTATTTCTACTTTCCACTCATATTGCTCTGTATATGTTTGAAAGAAGGTCCTGATGTTTCTATCTTTAAATTTGTTAGCATGGAGCTCTGCGACCTGCTGAGCTTGATGAGCTATTTTCAACTGCTCCTGAAAGGTATTGGAGATCATACTTACCTTTGTTTAATTGCTTCTCTTAATTGCCAATATCAGAAATCCGTATGTTAAGCACCATTTTCTCGTTGCTCTCCCTTACTAATATCCAAAAAAGTTTGGTTCCTTTCAGCCAATATTTGTGTTTTCACGTTTTAAAACTTCAGTTGATTATCTAATGGTAGTAATGATTTTCTGCTAGTGAAAGTTCATTACTTTCTCTTAGACATTTGTGTTACAAATACTTAACCAGCACCTGAGATGTCACTGAGGGAGAATGATTCTTTGTAGTTCATGATTAATTGAATTCTTTTTATCTTCTCCTGATTCTATGTGACACTTCCTATATGCTTCTGTTAATTTGTTATGTAGTCCTTGGAGTGGGGCTCCGTACAAGGATGCAGCAGAAACAACTTCTCAAGGAAATTTGACTCTCAAGGGATTCCTATCAGAGGTTTGTGTGTCTAATGTCTCCGAGGTCCTGTTTTGGAGTTTGACTGACATTAACAACTTTCGTGAGGTGTGTGACATTCATCTTTGTTGAATTGGTGGAACCAGTGGGCCCTTATGACACTATTAGATCCACGTCGCAGTTTGGCTAATTTAATATATATTGGATACAATGGGAATCCTGCTTCAGCACTTCGCGTTACTAGAAGAAGATCTGTTGACCGGAAGAAGCAACGCACTGAAAGAAGTGTTTTCAACTGTTTGGTTTTTGGTCCAGAAAGTGCTGGAAAGTCTTCTATGTTGAATGCTTTCCTGGGAAGGTAGTTTGATTATAATGCTCTCATATCACTCTTTTTTCCAACGCTGTCATTTCTGATCATCATAGTTGGTACATGATAATGATCATTCATGCTTCCCATTTTCTGAACAGACCATTTTCAGCAAGTCACAACCCAGCTGGTGAGAGATATGCGACAAATGTCGTTGACCAGCTTGGGGTCAGTATAATTAGTGTACTTTTTCTTCTTTATGCCTTGCCGCTTTTTCTAACACGAGCCATATAGGGGTTTGGCTAAACTTAATTACCACTTCATACTTCTAAGAATCTAATATCAGATTTTTCGGGTATGATAATGTCTGATTGTTTTATGGAGTTGCATAGCTGAGCTGTGCATTTGTTTCCCTATGTTTTCACTGCAGGGGAATAAAAAGACTCTTATCTTGCGAGAGATACCAGCAGACGGGTTAAAAAGTTTGCTGTCGAATAAGGAATGTTTGGCGGCCTGTGATGTTGCTGTCTTTGTATATGACATGTAAGTATTGGCTGACAGAAGCACCTTTAACTCATTTAGAAGTGTTTGAAACATTCAAATTTAAGTAGGTGTTCTTTTATGGTATATAGTTGTACCTTTTAATGGAGGACAAGCCATTGCTTCATGCCAATTTGTATCATCTGACAGATCATTGGCATCGAAACTGCATCCTGCAGTGTGTTTCTTTCTAGTGTTCTATGCTGAATTTCGGTAGATGTTGGCACTAAGGTTTGACCCTGATGTACATAGTTTTCAAGAGTATTGAAGGGGGATTTCCTTGAACAATCAGGGTTTTCCTTTTATAGTTGCCTAACTAGTAATACCATAGGCATAAAAGAACAATCAGAAATTTACCACGTTGTTTCTACTTAAAGTTCAGCTACCTCTATTTAACTGTAGCCTGCAATGTAATTCCTGATTGCAGCTCAGATGAATATTCATGGAAAAGAACAAGGGATATGCTTATGGAAGTAGCCAGGCAAGGAGAAGAGACAGGTTTTGGAGTGCCTTGTCTCCTTGTAGCTACCAAGAGTGATTTGGTTCCATACCCCATGGCACTTCAAGATTCACTGAAGGTACTAGTTCTTCCTACTTTTATCGATATTAAGCACGAACTCAGCTTGATAATTTACCATTTCCCCTGGTCAGGTGTGTCGAGAACTGGGGATAGAAGCTCCTGTAGCAGTCAGCATGAAGAATGGGGATTTAAATGACCTATATGGCAGAATCCTGATAGCAGCCGAATCTCCCCATTTGAACATTCCCGAAACTGAGACTGGTAGAAAACGCAAAAGCTTCCGTCGTCTTGTTAATAACTCCCTGCTCTTCGTCTCAGGTAACCAACCAAATCATATGGCCGAGCTTGAAACTCGTTAACCCCATCTAGCTACCGTAAGTTGATAATGATGATTACCTGTTTACATGGCCACAGTTGGAGCAGCATTTACAGTTATTGGCATGGCAGCATTTCGAACATATAATGCAAGAAGGAACAATTCTTCTAATTAGGTTCCTAGCAGCAACAGCAGCCACACCAGAAGGTGAACTACACAATTTTTTGCAAGCAGCTTAATTTTAAGAAGTTTGAAAACCAGAAATCATCCACTGCCAATGTACATAGTATTGGTCAATTCTTCGATTGAAATGCTTGTGTTCCAAAGTTCATAATGTTATGAGATAACTTGATAGAACCAAATTTAGGATACAGTTTTTTTGGCCATAGGAGATTCTTTTGCAGGAACAAGATTCCTGTACTCTGTTCTTGTTTTTGACCTGATAAAAGAGATAACAGTGTAATTGGGTAGAAACATGGTGTGATGCTTTGGCTTTGTATCAGGAATGATGATTCTGTTTTGCATTCATTCAATAAGGGCAGATTCTACACTGCCATTCATGAGTGTTTTTGCCCTACGTTTTGCTTTAGTTTGTTTTTAGTTGTTCTTGCTGTATTTGATAGAGATAAGAAGGAATTTGAACATTGAAAGGAGTAATTCATGCCCCAATTTGATGCATATTTGATCTTTTTGTATGTGAAGGCTTACAAATGAATTATGAGAATCTTCCTACCCTGAGAATCGATATCGATGTGTTTAAATCTTAGTTTTTTATGGTAAAATTACTTGTATCATTAAAACTGAAGAGTCCACGAAACACACGTTGGAACGAAGAAACTCAATCTGAAAAAAGGATTCCTTCGCTGGCTGAATGGGCGGCACAATCCGTCATACGATTCTTGGATCTAGGGTTGAACATGACCTGGATACCCGAGTGTTGATAGAGGATTGAACGAATGCTTCCAAATACCTGTAGCAAGGCCACAACCAACCGGGGGGACTGCGAAGAGCGGAGACTTAAACACCTGGTTGTTAGAACATATCAGAGAATTGAGCGACAATGGGTCAACATAACAAGTAGCTTCATGGATGGTCCCAACCTTCCCATCCTTAACTTGTTTGTTGGTATTCGTGATAACAAAACCAAAAATCGTCTTCTGGGAGTCATTTAAAAATGACCCATCACAGTGTATAACCTGGTGGTATATACTTGGCGGTGGACCGGTCACGACACAGCAGAGCAAGCGGGACAAAGGGGGAAACAATGGAAATGGAGGTCCGCTCTTGAATGTCAGCAACAACGAGACTATAGAACGAATTACTTTTTGAGCATAACGTAGGAGCTATCGTAAGAACTTTGAAATTAAACATTCACACATAGACAGATAACAACCACTCAAACAACATCATCATGCACATATTTTACCCACAAAATGTCAAAACCCAAAGACCAAATATTGGAGAGATTCTCAGCATCAGAATACCATGATTGATTCAAACGACAGACTCGAGTTCTCATTCTCATCAGAATCTGCTCTTTGCTTCTACAAATCACCAGTCATTGGGGGGAAAAGCCTAAAAGCCTAGCTAACTATTCCAATATCGTGTCGTGCATTGATTGGTTAGAACCTCAAACATTGGGGTCTCTGTTGTCTGTTAATGCCCTAAGCCCTTCTGACTGCCTCACTTTCCAGGATTTTTGTTGTACCCAAAATCTGTCTACAGGGTACTATAGAGTACCCATTTCTTAATTATTCAAGGAAGCACAAACCATGTAGTGGTATCAGGTCATATGATTCAGTGGGGGTGGTGCCCATATATCTAACCTGGTCCACCATTGACCCACTTGAAATAACCCTATAACCCTAGATCCCATAACAAAATTGTAATTGGGAAAAGTGTGTCTTCATTTCATTCCACAGCAGCAAAAATATATATCTCAGTTCATAGGGCTGAGTCACGAGGAGAAAACAGTAAAATCGGAAAACAATCCGTTACGGCATCTGTCAGACGCAGCTGACGAAAATAAAGGAAAAAGGAAAGAACAATAATCCTTAAACGCTGCCGCTTGGATAAGTGATTGCCTCCTCCGTGTTAGTTCGAATCCCAGCTGTGAAGAATGCAGAAGAAAAGGCTATTTTCTTCTGCTTGTCCTCTGTTATCCCATACAACAAATTAATAAAACTAGGTTAGTGAGTTGCAAGCAAACATATTCTGAAATAACCCAAACAAGTGAACAAACAACCCATATCTCTAATAGATAAGAGATGCAACAGATGAACATTTAGATAGGTGTTCTGTTTGTAAACATATTATCGTTGGATGAGCATCTCTGACGTTCAGATGGATTGAAATCATTGATTGATGGTTGTTTTACAATTGTTAGGATCGCCTGCCACAAACATTGTCACACTAGTATGATATTGTCTGCTTTGGGCCAAGTCCGCATGGATTTGTTTTTGGTTTCCTTTCCAAAAGGACTTATATACTAATGTAGTTGGTGGACTGGACTTTTCTATGCAAGACAAACTTCTTCTACTAGTTTTTCGATGTTGTACTTGGGCTGTTATCCCAACAACAGTGACTCTAGATGGTACACTCTCTTCTTCATGAGATTGGATTATATTGACCAATGGCTTGTCCAATTCATGTTGCATTAGCACAAGGCATCCACAACTAAGAGGGAGTAGTAGATCATCCATTGACAACCAAAAGATCAATTTTTTTACCGAACTAACGAACAATCTTCACTGAAATCACCCTTCTTTTCATAGACTGACACGACCATCAGATACACGTCTAAGATACATCCGACTTATTTTTCCATGACATTTGAATAGTGATTGTCAATTCTTGATTGCCAAAATACAATAGTGAAAAATTGGAAAAGAGTGAGAAAAAGGTGAGTAACTAAATGGGGCATGTGCATGAAGGGAGAATGAGCCAATCCCCATGGCCATTGCAAAGCAAGAAAAGTAAGAAAGCTACTTATCATATAACAACATTGGTCCTCTCCTGACAAAACCATGAAACGAGTGGACGCCTAAACCTCCACGATTGAAGGTTGTTCTCCACTTTTAAGGTTTAATTTTTGGGCTTAATATTCATTTTGGTCATCAATCTATTGGATTTGTAGTCATCACTATTTATATAGTAGCCTACATACCACTAATAACATGTTTCAATTACAATTCATCAGTCATTTCGTTTAACTTTTTATCCAAAAACTTCTTCGTTAATTTGTTGAATCACTATGACAACTCGCCTAATATGTCCACATGACCCTTGCTATGTCAGCTATTCTTTCTTAAACTCAACCCATTCAACCGTCCAAACCAAATCGTTTCAAAATCTCTTAACCCAACCTTTTTCTAACGTGGGGTGAACTTGTTTTTGTTAGGCATAGTAATATCATGACATAAACACGATTTAATGTGGTTCACTAACGTTGTGTTAGCTACTCCGCAGGGGAAAAAGGCAAATTTTGTTAAGAATGGAGAAGGTGTACGGTGAATGAATGAATGAGGGTTCTTTACAAGCATATTATGTGGGCTAAGTTAGGGTTTAGTTCGGGTTTAAGTGTATTACCCGAAAACTAGCCCTAACTATAACATATACTACATCTATATTGAACCTATACATACTCTAAACAGGTTAACCATTTTTTTTTCCCTTTGAAAGAGTTGGTTTTGAGATCAAATAGATGACATGACAAGGCTGATGTGGACAAATATGATGAGTTGACATGGTGATTAATCAAGTGAACAAAGTTTTGGATGGAAAGTTAACATAATGACTAAAGAGTTACAATTGAAATAGGTTAGTGATATGTAAGTTACTTTTCAAAAACCGATGACCACGATGTTACAAACCTATTGATTGATGACCAAAATGGATTAAGCCTTTACTTTTTGGTCTCTTTCTCTCAGTCTGCCAAATTAGCCAATCATATTCAAGTCTTTTTGCCTGTCCACGTACAAGACAACCCCTTGATTTTCACCCAACATGCCATGCTCTTATGACCAACATCTTCAATTCCCCTTTTCATGTTCCACAAATCCACCCATTATCAAATATCTCCCTCTTATCTTCACTTGATATAGGTTATAAACAAACTGAACTACTACTCCAAGTCATCATAGTCTCCTACTCCAAGTCATCATAGTCTCGTAGATATTTGGAGCTGCGAGTAAACACTATAAGATCTATTTATAACTCTTTCCTAACAACTTGAGTTATTGGGATGTAACGATTCTTGATATGGTATCATACCTTTGATGACCGACCGAAAGATCTTGGTATCGAATCCTGGTAGGCCCGAATATAACAACTTATCTTGCATAGGCTTGTTGGATCTTTGCAAACTTCAATCACCTTTCATGGGCTTCTTCCCTTTCATGGGTTTTCATTGAGGGGGTGTGTTAGTAAACACTATAAGATCCATTCAGAACCCTCTCTCAACAACTCAAGTTATTGACAGGAGCAATGTTTCATATGTTTTGTAGTTTTGAGGCATTTGAGGATAAGAAGCTATCAATCTTATTGTACATTTGGTCACGTTTCTTTAGCTGTTTTAGCATCTGACCACAACAAAAGAGTTATAAGCAGGCTAGCAAGAGGAAATTCTCGTACCAATCTTGGCCATGGAGTCTTTAATTTATATAGTGAAATATGTACAAGATAAGATCTACAATATTAACAAACAAATTAACAATCCTAATCACTCATCAATGGCGTGAATCATATGCATGAGAGAGATAGTAGGCAAATCAAATATGCTTAACTACAAAGCTATCCATTTTAGAGATTTAAACTTATCTCATACTCATCAACCTTCTTCTACCTTTCTTCTCCCCTCAACAAACCAGATTTTTTCCTCCGAGAATCTCTCCATTTTTCTTCCTCGATTCTGTAATTCAGTTCCAACAGCTTCGATTTAATCGCCGCCAATCGCAAAATTAGAGGGTCAATTTATGATTCTGTGATATGGAAAAAAGAAGGAAGCAAGTTTGAATATTTCTCTACTCAGTTACAATTCGGTCAAAATCCAGAAGAAGAAGGAATTTCCCTACCCAAAAACCTCATCAGATTGACAGCAGTTTTCCCTATTCTTCGTCTTTTTCTCTTCTTCCATGTCTCTTGGTGTTGTTCTTTGTTTTATCCCTTCCGTAGGTTGGCCTTTGGGGTCAAACGGTTGCGGCACGATGACAGTCACGGGTTTCCCGTTGTCTGAGTTACAGGCTCGTTGGAGTACTGAGTACGTCTTTATGGCGATTTCATTTCATCTTTGTCGCAGGTTTCGGTTGTTGGATTTCTCGATGGACTTCTCGATGGATTCGTTGTCTGGTTGTTTTCTAGGGATTCCTTATCACTGTTATTGGACTTCGGCTCGTCAACTGGCGGAAGGATGTCGGATCTCTGCTCGATCTCCCATCGAACGATCTGATTTTTCCATTTTGCGTTAGATGGTTGGTTAGTTATTACTTTTCAGGTTGCACTTCGGGGAGGTTTGGAGTTGTTGTCCCCAGCGGGGCTTCCCTTGGGGCTCTCAGACTTGGAGAATGCTTCTCTTCTGGTTGGTTGATCTCTTCACTCAAACTCGGTTGGATGGTTGCCTCCCGAAAATTTTCGGTTTGGTCAATTTTTTCGGTGATTTTTGTTTCTTGTTGAGGGAGGTTATCCCTTCCAGTTATTGTTATGGGTTGTTAAGATTAAAGGAAAGTGGGAAAGTGGGAACGTGGAAAAGTGTGAGTTTTATTTTCCTTTTTTTTCATGCTTCTATATTTTGCCGAGTTTTTAATTATTATTATTATTATTGTTTTTCTTCTTACATTTTTTTGTGTGGTTTAAATAATGTTTTATTTGTCGAGGTTTTTTTAGTTTAGATACCATATACAGATATTTTACAAATTACTTGTTAATTTGTTGCTTCCGTTATTAATTTGTTGCTCCCATTTATATGTGAGTTTTCCAAAATTTTTGGGTCAAACTCGTTATTTTGATCTCTTCATGTGTTAGGAATTAGCAAAGTTGTCGTTACAATTTGTCTTTTCGTTTCATCCGTAACACATTGTTCAGTCATTCGGAATTCCGTTAACAGTTTGTTCACCTTTTATTCCCTGTTCGTTGTCACAATTCTTGCCACCCACCCCCCACCCTCTCCCCACCGTTCTCTCCCTCTCACCCCCCCCCCCTTCTCCCTTAGTATAGGCGATCTTGGTACTCTCTTCCGTGGGAGTGCTCGACCAAAAAAAAACAAAAAAAAATATGCTTAACTACAAATATTTTATGTATTATTATTAGCAATAATATGCATGTAGTTTTTCAATTATAAGTATTTGTGTTACAATTTTACACATTTTTTTCAAAAACATCATTTATTAATTGGGGTCTTGGACCCTGCCTGGATCCCCTGGCTCCGCCTCTATATATCAGAGTCTTTGTTGGCAAACATGGAGATGAATCGCGATAATTGGACATGTGGAGACCCTAGTGAAAAGATTCACTGGTGGTTTCTTGTGTCAAATGTCTTCCTGGCTGGCACAGAAGAACACAAAATTGAGTGGTCCTTAGTTTGATGAGAGGGATATTGTTGGGATAATTATTCAAATATCACAATGGCAAACTATAAGAGAAAGAGGGTACCGGTGTAATTAATGTCGGATCAGATCGGTCGGTTCGACCGTGATCCGGCCACCTCTCCGGGACCCATTTTTTTATTTATAAAAGTGATGGCTTTGAAAGTGGGAGTTGGATTATCTTTATCATTATCTATTGGGTAATTTATAAGTTCACTCACTTATTATTATGGGGACATGATGTTGTGATAGCAACTTGTCATTCGTACCAAATCCGGACACTATACTTTCTTTTTATTGCAACTTGCTCCCATTTCCTTTGCGGTTAACATATAACTTTCACCACATGACATGCTCTCCCTACGTACACACACTACTACTACTGCCACACTTCAACTGCTCTCTTTGTAAGTCTCGTGAGCTTTGGCGAAGCTACAAGTGGGATTTGCACGTATAGGTTGATCATCAGCTTGTATAGTTTGCTTACCGAGTCTCCTCACACACCGTTTAATGATTGTGTCAAGAATCGTTGCATGTCAGTAATTCGAGTTGTTGAAAGAGGGCTCTGAATGGATCTTGTATTGTTTACTAACACGCACCCTTAAACGAATGGTTAATGAAAGAGCTTGACAGATTCGATAAGACTTGTGCAACAGATTGAGAATCACGGAGGCTTCAATAAGTCTTTATGCATAGATTGTTGGTTATCGGGATTCAAAACTTTGATCTCTTGTTGGTCAAACGATCTAATACCATGTCAAAAATCGTTACATTCCAATAACTTGAGTTATTTGGAGAGTGATGAGAGAAAAGGATAGGTATCTCCGTATATGAAAATAGAGTATATGGCTAAGTATAAATACTAGAAAATAGAAAAGTATCATTGTATTCCATATTCTACAAAGATACCGCCTTTTCCTTTTTACACCGCCTCGAGGACGGTGTTGAGGTGGCACATGTTAACACTCAATTGATAACCATTATATAATGAATCTCCACCGTTGATAAATCAATGGTGGTGATAACACCTCATAAAGCTTAGGTTGGCCATCTAACCTTAGCTGCTAAACCTTTGTGTAATCAAGGGTTGACGAGCTGGGACACCTTGATAGACAGAATTGAGCCGTTTTTGGGCTCGGCCCTTGGCTCATCAGCAAACGAGAAATGTAGTATTCGTGGAAGCACTCTTAGCAACAAGATGAATCATTACTATCCGCGATATAAGAGCACGACCGAGTCAAGTGGTTACAACTCATCTTGAGTCAAGTGGTTATGTACACACACAAATGGTACAAAAAAACAGTGAGTGATTGGGACCGGAGACATTGCTAGCCAATAGGCTTACAAATGATAGAGGATGGTGGCTCCCTTGCCTTTGTCACAACTTTTTCAATATTCACTTAAACATCATATCTACCCTTGACATGTTTAAATCCACTATAAATGAATATTAATTGTTTTTTTTTAATTATTATTCTTAGTTATTGTGTTTAGTGAATCCCTTTCAACATCTTGAAATTTTGTAATTAATTTTCCAAATTAATGAGCCAAGATTATCATTAAACAATAGATTAGGTGATTTGGATAAAAATCTAATTTCTTATATATGATAATCTATCATTTTTGTAAAATAGTACCCCACTTTTAATAAGTGTATATACCGTAGTGTTCACTCTATATTTTTCTGATTTTCTCCATGATGTCGATGTTATATGGAGTATTTTTACGATTGAGTGTGGATTCAAACCTGCAACCTCTTCCATCAAGGTGTAGTTACTTTAACGGTAGACTACAAGGTCTTCCACATGTTATTTGGAGTTAGAATATAATTTTGTTACAACTTACAAGTCTATTTATATGACATTACATATCTAATCATCAAACTAAATACGATATCTTTGTTAATAATAACTATCGTCAATGGTCAATGAACCATAATCGTTGATCAGATTTATAATTTTTTTTAGTCATAGATGGCTCTGAAGGAGACAATAGATAAGAAAACACAAGTAGATGAGGAAAATCAAGTCTCAACTCAGAGACTCAAATTTACCACCATGACCTCTAGAAGGTTAATCAGGGTCATAATTGTTAATTAGATTGTGCAAATTTTATGTGATGGCTCATCATCATTCATCTATACTTGGCTATCTGGAGTGACTTATTTTCCCCAGAACTATTCCGATGAATGAGTAAGGGTGCTCGACACCCGTTTTTCTACCACCTATACTCGATTTCGAAGAAGAAGAAAAAAAAACATAAAATCAATGAAAAAGAACTGATCAAACTCTTTCTCTATTGTACAGAAACACAAAACCTCTGGAGCATTCCAACATCACTATCATCATCATAACAATAGACACATCAATAATCATAACCCTAATCCCCCCACTAGACACAAAACCCATAATTCAAATCAACCCTAATCATAACCCTCTATTCCTTAATTCAAATTAAGGATAGCTCCATTTTAACAATTACTCAATTCAAATCGCTACCCAGAATGGCCCCCATGGATGATTCATCAGTCCTCTGTTTTCCACCTCCTGCTTCCTTACACCTACCTCCTCTGTTTCTCTGCTCTTCTTTCTCTGTTTTCCCATCCTCTGTTTTCTCCTCCTCTGTTTCTTCTTCTTCTTCGACGCGATGATCGGTCGTCGTAAGACGCAGCCTGAGCCTGCCGTTGCTCCTCTCAGCCTGGAAATTCCCACGGGAGGAAGAGACACTCACCGCCGTCAGAACAAGCCTTCCATCTTCCCGGCGAGACCTCATCTGGACGCCGCCGGAACGGCCAATTGAAGTCAGGGGAGGCGGCAGCACCGTCTTCTTGTTCCTCCTCCTCTTCTCAATTCGCTGAGTCCAATTTCCACCGCTCGTAATTGCACTCTTGTTGTTGTTGCTGCTGCTGTCAGGGGCGGAACCAGGATTCAAAGACACAGAACAGCTCAAATTCTCCGGAGCAGGGGAGATCAGGGCGATCATCTCGTTGTCACTGCTGTAATGATCGTCGGTCCCCGTCTCGCTCCCCAAGCTCTCCGTGCACATTTCAAGACTCTGCTTGCTGAGCGACGAAGAGGAGCGATTCGTCGAGTAGACCGATTGATCATCTCTGTAATTGGTTTCTTTGGCGGCGAGGCATTGGAGGAAGCTCAATCCGGAACCGGCATTGTCGAGTTCCGGGTCAGGTGGAGTGGCTAATCGGAGCCGGAGGATCCGCGGCTCGAGCTCTCGGGTTGGATCGAGGAAGGAGGAGGAGGAAGATGACATTTTTTTTTGTGTTGGTAAAACAGAGAGAGTGAAAACAAGGGATTTTGAGATTTGAGAGAGATGATTTAGATGAAGAATGAGGGTGGCCTTGAATTTATACACAAGAGTAGATGTGGGGGAAGCATGATTTTTTTTGGTTTTCACATGGATTTTGCAACTATGAATGGTATATGAGTTGTAGTAATTAATTTTTTTCCATCTAAAATTAGCCTACCTTTTGTGTTTTTGCCGTTACTCGTAACGTAAACAGATAGATTTTAAAATTGTTACAAGTTTTTTGTTGGCTGGCGGTAACTTAATTATGGACTTCCGTTCAGAGTCCTCCTCGTTGATCCCGTGTTCGCCCTTTTGTTTTAATCTCTTTTTTTTACAGTTTTTTCCCTACCCTAAACTCTGAAATCTGGTACAGATATGAGCTGAACATAGTCTCCAGCTTATAATATCTACCCAATGGGTATTTAGTGGATGCTTTTTACGCTCTGGTTCAATAAATTTTGAAATCTGGTACAAATATGAGCTGAACAGAGTCTCCAATTTAAATCTACGCAATAGGTATTTAGTGGACACTTTTTACGCTTCGGTTCAATTTGGTTTTCTCGTTTTCAGGCATATTTGATTTTCTATCTTGTAGAGTGCACTTTTTTTCATCAAAGATTATAGGCTCATTGCCAAGAAGTGGCATATGAGGTTACTATAAGTCTTCACCAAAAGTTGAATCATACACATTATACAATAACATGTATGTTTAAATTTGTTGTACTACCACAACTTACATTCAGTGAAATGTTGTAGTACCGAGTGTAAAATTATATCTAAAATTTTGTATTATTAGAGTTTGGCGTCTGGGTATTTGAAGTTCGACTCCACCACTACGTTGTTTCAGTGAAATGTTGTCTTAAATTTTACATAATAGTTACTTATAATTAACTTATAGTGTGTAATAATTACAATATTTGATCATAAATTATCCAAATTTACTGAAAAAATTGCAGGTGGCACATATAATTCATTTTTACTACTTTTTTTTTTTGCCGAGGCAACTCCCAATAGGGAGACTTATAGATAGCGAGTCAACCTAGGAGATACAAAAAATGACAAGAAAGAGGGGAGAGGGAGAGGAAAAGGGAAAGGAAAAGAAAAAACCTATAATCAAAAAAATTATTGTGTGTTTTTTACTTAGTATTAGATTCATAAAAAATTTCTACTAATATCTAAATTTGGGAAAAAATTACGGTGGCACCTTTTTTTTATTTACAATTCGGCTCCCCCGTATACCAATCCTGGTTCCGCCATAACTATAGTTTAACCACAGTTCAACTACCAATTTGTATAACGATCTTAAGTATCATGCAGTTCATATCGTTAATCTCACTAATCTGATGTTCGGTCACATACCAAGTTTATACACGGTCACTCCAAAGCCATGCGATCGAGAGAGTGCAGCGCCACTAACGGAGTCTCGGCCCGAACTGTCTTAAGGACTCGGCCCATCGGACACAACTCACAACAACGTTTGCGTGAACGTGTTTGTATTATTTATATGTTGGCATCTTACAGATCATGTTTAAATTTTAACAGTATGTCAACCATATTAATTATTATATTTGATTAATTAAATTAAATCACCATGAATTAAGTTAAGCTTTAAGCAATTCTTTGATTTTGGATTCTTAATTAAGGTATTGTTTGTTTGTCTTTATTTGAATGAGAAATATTATCAGAAATTGACAAGAATCGAGAACATGAGATTTAGTTTGATGCTACATGGATGCTAGGGCTTGATATGCCGCAGATTCTCTTGGAAAAGAGGATACTCTCGGGTATACGTAATAGCGTAATCAAGATGGTCAGATATTTTATTCTAAAAGTTAACATTGAGCAAAAATTTTGATAAGCTTTCATCGCTTTGATGTGAGATTTTGGACGGTGGTCTAGGTTTGCTCACCTTTGGTTCCGTCATTGTTTTTGGGCACACGAATGTAACGTGGGTGGTTCATGGGCATTGTAGTCATCTTGTGTCATAACATGTTAGCTAGATTGGGTATAGTTCCATGCTTCATTGATTTACCTTACTAGGGTTTGATACATTACAAATCCTCTTGGAAAAGTGGTGTACTTTCGGGCACACGGACACAAGTGGCGCACGAGTGTTGTTGTTAGCTAGGTTGTGTTTCACAATGAGTGCAAATTGCTAAGAAATCTTATATCAACTAATATTGAACTTCTCTCAACAACTGGATGCAACGGCTTATAACACAACTGTTACGTTTTTGTAATTAGCGTTGGGACGAAGAATCGAAGCACTCCAACAACAACAACAATGGCCACTAAATTGACCTAATAATGGGCGGCAGTGTTGAGATTAAGGTTAATGATGGTCAAAAAGTGGCTATGATGAACAAAGACATAGCCAATAATCGGTGTTAATTAAATTAACAATGGAATTAAGGAGACTTTATAATTAGTCAACTTAATAATTTAACCGACCAAAAGAGAGCTAATTGGCTGATTCTCCACTTCTGTTTTTGTTTACAATTTATATATATATAATATATATTTTTTGTAAACTTTGATGTTCTTCCAAGCCAAGACCTAATCACTCAAACCTAACTTCAATCCCAAGCTTTGAATTAGCCGACCCTCAAAAAAAATTTGACTACTTTTCTTGGGTGATTATATCCCACCCCCGACCACAACCCGTCTAAGATGAAATCCGCGAAATCACTAATAAAATGGTTCAATTCATGATACGAATATGTAAGAAATGTAGTAGAAAAGATGTAGAAAAAATTTATGACTTTGGGTATCTCTAGTTCTAACATGAATGTCTATAGGTATGATACATTAGTAATTCAACATTGATAGAATTGTGGAAAATATTTTAGCTTAGTTTAATACACGTAAATACCGTATACCGTGAGAACTAATCACTTTATCCAAATCAAACATCTAATATTATTATTATCATATCTACTCAACTAGCTAGCCAACTCAACTTAGCAACCCAAATAGTGGTCAAACCACCCAATTCGGAGGTAAAATGACATTAATTTTTCTCTCTCAGTTTCATGCCTTCAAAGTTTTGAAGAGAAGATAAAAGAATACGTATTGTACTATTTCTGGCTTTCTCTGCTACTCTATTGTCTCTTGACTCTCAACTTTTCTCTCTCGGAATCTCCCTGCGTGTGAAAGAGAAGAGACAACCCGTACGTGTTGTCGATTAGTGATGAGTCACGAGTCTCTCATCTTCTTGTTCTCAACTAGTGCAACCCATGTTGCCGAATTACATGGACCTATGAATCTCTCAAGAAGAAATAATGTGGCTAACTAAACTAACTATTCAACCCTCGTGAATAACTAACACCCACACAACACGAATGAGTTGAATTTTCTAAGCGTGACTATAAAAAACGAGTCAAATACCCATACCTTGCCCATTTCCCACCCCTAAATGACCCCACATATGTAACACTTGGAACTATTTTCATGTTTATGGGATAAATTAGATAATTATGATTCAATTGTTCTTGGTTTGGACAGAACATATTGCAAAGGAACAAGAACAGACAGTAAGATCTGAAATCCAAATACAGATCCCCTTTTATTCGTCCCCTCCTAATGAGAAAAGGAGTGGCTAAAACCTCCTAGTACCTCATAAAGATTCTTCTTTTTTTCTTTGTTTTTTTTTTTAATTTTGTTTCTGAAGAAATATTAAATAATTAAGCTTTATTTTGGCTGCTCTTAACTTGAATTAATAATAATGCCAAGAAGCCCCACTATTTTATAATATCATACAAAAGTCAAAATTTTATAATAACCATTTACAAGTATTTATAAATATAATAAGCTTTCTACAAGTAACCATAAGATAGTGGGACCTGTAATTCTTTTTGGGAGAAGTCGGAATTTCTAATGATGTGTTAGAGGTGACGTGGAAAAATGGCCAAAATATGTTGTTGTCAGTTACTGCAAGACTGAATCGTAACACGATTCAAAGTTTCGAAACTAGTCTGTAACATTTTGAAGTTTCAGGACCACTTTGTAATCTGATCTAAAGTTTCAAGATGTATTAAGTATTTTACCCTTATGTAGAATTTTGAATTATGTTTTTTTATAATATGTCAACGGTGACATGGAGAAATGGATGAAAAAGTACACTGATGACATCATTAGGATTACTCTATAACCCGTTTCATAGTAATAAGACCACTCTATAACGGATTAAAGTTTTAGTATGAGTTTGTAACCCGTCCGGACCTCTCTAAATACAAAATAAAATAATTTTGGTATCTTAGACTTATAGAAGAAGGTTGAATCGTACACATGTGACTCAAGAGGAAGACTTTCTCCAAATTAACCATTGATATAGATAGTTGAAGCCATGAACTCCTAGCCCTAGTCAAAGGGTATATTACTACAAAAGCATCAAATATTGATTCTTCGTACTAGTAAAAGCATCATTTGAATCTTTGTGCGAATCTTTATATTCTGTCTAACGTTTTAACACTTTCGATTGTTGGTTTGCAAGAAAACATTGATGGGTAAGTGTTTCGTTCCGTTGGTCTGATCGGTACGATAAGGGTTTCGATCCAGAAGATCAATGGGTTGGTTTGAGGGAGAGAGACGTTCGGTCTACCTCTAAGCACCTTGAAGTCGATGTTTGGTACCTCGCAATGCGCATAAGAAAGTAGTAAGCATTATGGTAGTAAGGGGGGGGGGATAATTAAACACATTTAGTGAGTGTGAGACAGAGAAGTATCGGGGGCATATGATAAAACCTTAAGCGTGTCTGTGAGAGGGTGTATGTAGATTAAGGCGTACATTGTCAGATTATTAGGTTATATCTCATCAATGCGGGTCAAGTCCGTATTTATAGGCAGTCACAGAGCCAAGGGCTCAGACAGATAAGCTATTGAAATTACATGCATAATTTGTATGTTAATATTTTTTTTTTTTTTTGAATTTTGGACAGCACTTAAACTGTATATTATTCTTACCAATCAAGAACTTTCATAAAATATATATTATATAAAATTAATCTAAATATCATTAACTATATCATACAATATTTGAAAAATATATAATGTAACACATACAATAAAAAAATGTACAAAATGTAATACATTATTATCATTTTAATATTTATTTATTACAAACACCACTCGACATAGTTTCCTGCTCCTCTACTATTTATAGGTCCTCAAGATTATTATGACCAAGCCCTCACATATCATCGGTGGATTGGTGACCCAGCTTACATGTTATTCTGATCGTCCAGCTACAAAAGAATTGTAATCAACTTGAGTTTTGACCCTAGACGTATAGCATACAAACTCACGGTCGAACCTGAGCTCCTGGCCCTAGATGATGAGTTGGATCGAAAGTGATCCGACCGTCAACTGGGCTAGAACCCATCAACAAGAAACTATATTAGATGAGAAGAAGTATAGAAAGATGAGATATTTTTAGCTTTATGGGTAGGCTAGACAACAACATGGGTTCATGTGAAAGCCACGTTACTCAAAACCCACAAAGATTACTGCATAGAACAAGTGAACAACTTCCCATTTGAGGCAGTAAATGAACAGAAGACAGAACATGCAAACAAACATCATACACAAAATACTATATATATTTTCAGTTGAAAGAGACGACCAATTCAGAGTTATTTGTTCAAGTTACTATGTCACACTATATCTGGTACCTACGTACGCTGCTGTGAAAATGACTAAAGACTGTTTCTTTTTTTCGTGAATGCTTCCCCCACTACTTCAAATTGGGGGATTCCTATTGGCTCACAGATTCAAATGCTAACAGAGTTAGGCTCATGGAAAAAGGGTCTTTCTTTACTTAGCCTTTTAGGGTTCTTTTATAACAGCTTCATCATGGGTGCTTCTCACTCACTCTCTTAGCTCTTCAAAACCTACTAATTTAGTGGGTAATTAGCGTTAGCAGTTCTGTTCGTTTGGGTTTTATACGTTTCAAAATCGTATAAAATCATCTTACCGTCAACTTTTTTTAGTTGAATTGCCTTGTTAGCATGTTTAATTGGCAAAAAAAAAGAATGTCTGGTTCGACTTTATTAAACCAATCGGTCATGTGCATGATCTATTGGGTTAATAGAGCTGAGGTTGGACCTTTCACATGTACATTTTTTGCTGACTTGGCATGCTGATAAGGCGATTCGGCCGGAAAAGTTGATGGTGAGATGATTTTGTACGATTTTCAAACGTATAGGATCATATTCATCGGTTTATTTTTAAAGGTATGAGAAAATTTTGTACAAATTCTAAACGAATGGGCCTACTAATGCTAATTACCCCTAATTCACTCAATTATTGTCCAAATGGAATCAAAGCCTTCTTTTGTAAATGCCACATCAAATTAGTTAATTCAACACAAATCTTACCGATTAAATTTGAGTTATTAGGAATTACGTGGGACATTGTCTGGCACGCTAATATAGATTAGCGCACCAGACCATGTCTCACTCCCACCTGATTCCTTATAAGAACAAAGATCTCTATGTTTTATTTTTCGTTAGGAAGTTTTTCAGTTGGGGTGAACTTTGTTATGATTTATGTTGTTTCTTGTATGAGCGTTAATGAAAGTTGATGATGATTTACCCAGATTTTTTTTTTTTTAGTTATAACCAAAATTAGTAAAAATAAATAAAGATATAAAAAAAAACTTTATTTACTAGTGACATGTACTATAACAATCTCAATGTTCGATTCAGTCAACACGCCTATTTGAGATGTCTATTAAAATGATCCTACAAGATCCATTAACCATGACTCAGAAAGAAAAAGACTGAGATGTCGATTTCTAAGCATCTAGATGTTGAATATATAGGGGTGGTTTGGTTGATGGAATTGGGTCTGGGAATTGGATTTCAATTCCCGGTCCAATGAGAATTGTAGTGCAATTATTTGAGTCAATTCTCAATGGACTCAGAATTCGGTCTCAATTCCCGGACCCAATTCTATCAACCAAACGGCCCCATAATTTCTCTTTTCATCAATCATTTTCTTATTACTAAATCATATGAGGGAGAGTGACTTGCCATCAAGGTATTTTATCACATTACAAGGGAGTGTGCATGCAGCGTGTACAAATCTTGTGAACACTAGTACAAATAGATGTACATGAGTATAAAATAAATGTACACGTGTACAAGATGTGTGTACACAGGTACAAAATTTATGTACAAAAATCTGTGTACATGAGTACAAAAGACAATTTATACATGTACAAATAGGTGTGTACACGTGGACAAAATGTGTGTACACGAGTACAAAAATTAAGTAAATATATTGTGTACACGTGTGTGCATGGTGTACATGTCTACAAGATAGGTGCACATATATATAAGATAGGTGTGTAGGTGTACGAGATAGGTTTACTCGAGTCACAAAATGTGAGTAGAGGAGTACACAAAAATTTATACAAAAACATGTATGAAACATGTACACATGAAATTTTCATGTATTGTCACCAACCATGCGCCACATGCAAACATTACTGTCAACCTTAATTAACATGGTAAATGTTAATTAAGACCACTTAGCTAACAACGTGGCACGTCGTCATTCACGTGTCACATTTATCCATTTTTAAACTTTGTACCAAAACCTACCACCATGACACTCTCCATGCACAAAATTTTCTGACACTATTACAAAGAATTTTCCCCAAATTGGATGAATAATATGATATACACATTACACAACCTATTTCTTGTCAAAATAATACCTAACCTCATACAACCCATAATATAAATACAAATGGGTCAAATATATAATACATCTTAAGATTTTGGGTCGAATTACAAAGTAGTCCTGAAATTTCAAAATGTTACAGACTAGTCCTGAAACTTTAAATCATGTTACAATCCACTCCTAAAGTTGCCGGCGACAACATATTCCGACCATTTTGCCACATCACCTCTATCATGTCATCAAACTTTTGATATTTTATTGACATGTAAGAGGTGACATGGTAAAATGGTCGGAATATGCTGTCACCAACGACTGAAGGACTGGATCGTAACACGATTCAAAGTTTCATGACCAGTCTATAACATTTTGAAGTTTCGGGATCACTTTGTAACCCAGCCCAGCAAAGTTTAAGTATTTGACCCTAATACAAATACCCAACAATCCCTACTCGACACATGTCACCTTATTTAAGGGACATCATATATAGTATAGTGGGAATGGAACAATTTTCAGCCGCAGCTTTAGCCATGGGAAAGACACTAAGGAAAAACAATAGGAAAACAAAAGCCGCATTGAGGAGATAACAAAAGCTAAAAAGGGGGAAGAAGACATGGGCTTTGCAAATCCGTTGATTTGTGTTGCCACACTAAGAACCTACACTTGCTTTGGTTGGATGTTCTGTGTATGTTCATATATGGTTGTGAAGAAAAGATGCTAAACATCCATATTAGAGGCTAAGTCTAGGGCTAGCCCTAGCCCTAGCCATTGTAGTAGTGCAACCTTACTCATCATAATCATGCACACTTGATGTTGACATGAACTATGTGAAGTGCATGTAAGTTTAATCAAGTGTGTACATATTGTTGGGTAACAGCTCAAGTACTGCGTACATTGGCAAATTGGGGGAGATTTGTTTGGTTTAAAATAGTCTGCCGAGTATATACTAGTATATATGAGGTCTTTTGAGGAGGAACTTAAAACATATATGTGGGAGTGCTAGTGTTGGGTTGTTGGTGACGTTGTGGTCATAACAAGTGGGGTCAGAGCCTAGTTGGTAGGTGAGGAGATGGGTCGTGGAAGCTAGCTAGTGATGTGGAAGATTCTTAAGGTGCTTGCGAAAGGATACTTCGGGTTGTTAGGTCAGGCAGAGTGTTCAATTGGTATTGTTGACGGTCCAATAAAGTCTACATAAAGGTGTATCTCTAGAGCGAAGGACACTAGATTGCGTGGTCCATGGTTTGAGGGATGGACTACTGTTGAGATAACAACTCAATTAAGTACCACATCGGGGTAGATTTGTCTAGCTTAATTAAAATAGTTCACCAACTATACTAGTATGAGGTCTTTCTAGAAGGAATCCAAAAATAAATTCGTGCAAGTTTGGTTCATAAAGCAATAATAACATACTAGTGCAAACACGGTATACGATCATCGTTGGTTATGTCACTAGTTAATTGTGGCACTAGGTGGGCACGTTTGAGTTCAAATTATTAGTACCATGAGTTGCCATCAAATAGTCTAATACCATGTCATGAATCGTTACATCCCAATAACTCGAACTGTTGGGAAATAGTTTAAATTAGTTTTTATATTAGTTATTAATGTCAGTAAACATTATAACATCCTTTCAGAATCCTCTCCCAACAACTAGAGTACTTTTTGGGATGCAACTGTTCTTGACATGGTATCAGAGCTTTTGATGACTGAAAGGTCTTGGCATCAAATCTCAGTAGCCCCCAATATAACATTTTAACTCGCATAAAGCTTGATAGACTTTTGCAAACTTCAATCCCCTTTCATAGACTTTCGTAATAAATCATATTTGTCAATCTAATTACAATCAATCCTATTATACGAGTCGGGTTCCGCTGAGGTTCATGGCAATTGGTTGAAATGGAAAGGTAGTATGAAGAGTCCCAAAGAAAAAAGGCAGACAACAATATGTGCCGTGGTGGTACTTGTACGGCCTCTCATCCCCAACCATTCAAATATATAGCTTTCAAGACTCAATCTTTTCTTCAAGATATAATGTATATTGGCCTATTGGGTTTGGTGGGTAACTTTTGGTTTGGATTGGCCATTGAGAAAGACTACCCCTTTTGAGGCCCTCACACACTCTCACATTCCATCATTCTTTCTCCTCTTTATGCAAATTTGCTTCCATACTAGAGACCTATAAGTGCTCGCCGCAACAGACAAGTGTTATTCTCGTGTTATTTGTGAGTTAAGTACTACATCGACAACCCAATGCCTCATATTAGTGTAGTTGGTGGACTCTTTTATGCAAGACAAATTATTCCTAATTTGCCGTTGTGATACTTGGGTTGTTATCCCAACAATCCATCCCTCAAACCAAGAACCACCCAACCCGGTGTCCTTTGCTCCAGCGATACACCTTTCTGTGAACATCTTGGACCATCATTAACACCAAATTGGGACACGCTGCCTGACAACACCCGCCAGGAAGACTTTCGATACAAGGAACCACCACAGACCCTTCGCGAGCACCTTGAGAGTCTCCACATCTTTAACTTCCGTGATCCATCTCCCTGCCTTCCAATGAAAGTTCAACTATGATCGGAGAGTTGAAATATAAAGATTGACAAGATGCAGCTTATCCACTACGAGCTAAACAAGATGTATAAATCTTACTAGGCTAAACGAGCCTCACTGTACTGGTCAAACCTTTTGTATCAAATAAATTTGGATCATCTAACTTTATCTTGAATAATACGTAAATAACACATTAATAACAACTAACCTTGATAATTCATCTCAGAAATCACTTTTGAATCATACAATAATTGACTATAGGGCCGAAATTGAATATGGGCTCGTACGGAAATCTGTCACGGCCCAGTTAAGAATTGTGACCCGGCCCGTGAAAATAATTATCTAATTCATTCCTTTCTGCCATAGTGCCCTGAATCCTGATATTCAAGTGTTCCTTCTCCTTCCAGATTTCTTATATTTTACGATTATGCAAGATAAATTATTATATTGAGGGTTACCGAGATTCGATATCAAGACATTTTGGTTATCAAAAACTCAGATACCATGTCATGAACCATTAGATTTCAATAACTCGAGTTATTGGAAGAGAGCTTTAAATGCATAGTATAATATTTACTAGCATCTACGACGATTCTTCAATCTCGACATTGAATTAAGAATAGCATAGCTTACAATATGGTTACATAGATATAATCTCGACATTGTGTTCTTTCAATTCACCCCTCTACTGCAAGTCTGCAAGTCTGCAACTTTACAATGTGAAAAGTAAATTACTGCTATTCCTCAAAGTACTTGTCAAGGGAAGTAGATAATCAGCAATGCTTGAAGATGGATGTGGTGCTGGTGACCCTCCTGCTTCATGATCATCATCATCTGCATTGTTGATTTGGTTGTCCTCCAAGCAATCGGGAGACGAGAAATCGAGGCCTATCCCTCGAACGAGTTGCTCATATGATTCGGAGAGGTCCTGGGAACTCAGTTGGTGGTACTCCACAAGCTGGTTCAAGGTCTGGTTTTCTCTACTCAGATTGGCATTCTCATTCGCTAGTCTCGATTTCTCGGCTAGCAATGTCTCCATTTGCAGCCTCATCTGAATTTCAACACCAATCAATCAATCCAACATCATAATATCCAAGCTGAAGTCTTTATAATCGAGACTCGAGAGCCTTACCAGGTCATCTTCCTCGGGTCGAATCTCGGATGAGAATCCATCTCTAAGCCTTGTGTTCTCCTCCTCCAATAGAGCACATCTCTCTTGCACAAAGCACAAATCAGACTTCATAGACTTCAGCTCCCTGGCCATTGCAGCAGCCTTCTTCGCCATCGAAACCGCCAGCTGAGAATCGAAAACAGAGGATTCATATATTCATGTCCATAAATCGAAAGGGATAAGATAAGCAAGAAGTTAGCTTTACATTCTTGGCTTTCTTCAGCTTGTTACAGTTGCTTCCTTCTTCTTCAACTAAGCTATTATCAGATTCATCTGAATCCAACTTCCTTTTCATCCCAATCTCCTTTTCTAATCCTGATTCCTTCTCGTCGTTCCGGATCTTCGCCTGGAGTAGTTCCGTCAATGTTGGGGGTTCAGCCAGAGATCTAGCTCCCTAGAAGAGATAAATTCACCATAATCAGATCTTCGAGATCAGCCTACTAAAACCCTAAAATCGCAGACCAGCCTACTAGAACCCTAAAATCGCAGACCAGCAAAATTTCGTTGGAAATTACCTGAAGAGCATTGTCGAGATTGTTGGAGAGGGAAGAGAGCGTGTGAGAGACGGAATCGAACCCTCGAAGCAGAAGCAGGGCATCCTCCTTCCTCCTCTTTGCCGAGTTCTCGGTTGTTGCATCGACTCCCTCCTCCCGGTGACGCTTGTCGAGGATGGAGTCGATTCTGCCGCGGAGAGCGCTCCAGAAGCGCTTATCGGATCCCGGACTGAAGTGAGGAGAAGATGCTGAGTTTGCGAGATCCTGCTGAGAAGGGAATCAACTCAAAATTAAGCGAATGAAAAATCAAATTGGATGAATAATTAGACGGATCAGAAGCGAAGGGGAAGAAGGGATTTACAGTGGATGGAGAAGATTGGATTGAAGCAGTAGCCATTTGGAAGATGAAGGGAAGAGTGAAGAGAAGAACTGAAGAAGAGAATTGTAACGGCTAGTTCTGTTCTGAAAAGAGTGAAGGTTTTTAAATAAGGTAAGGGATGTTCGAACTTCTTGTTTATTATACGAAATCATCACTTAATTATTTGATTTGTTGTGAAATGGTCATCTAACATTTTTTTAGTTGTTTAACAGAACAGTTCATCTCTGGCCTTGTATGGTCAATATTTTACAAACAACAATTCAAGAATATAAGCATATTAGCCAAGATAATGTGTGAACAGTGAAGCTAGGATTCCTAGTAGACCCTGGATTCAATACATAAAATACATCAGTCGAATTATATTTTTGTACGATAAAATATATATATTTTAACTATCCAGATCCTAAAAATCTTGGACCCGGGCGAGGGGTAGACAACCCTTAGCTTCGCCACTGCGTGAATCTTGTTTTAGAAGAAGATCTAAGATTTTGAGCTTTGTCATCCATGAACTTGTGATGCTGCAAATCCATTCTTGATGAGGCCACTCATTTGGTTTAACCTAAAATAAAATAAGCATATAACACATCATTATAGAACGTTACGTATCTTTCCCAAAATATTACGTCATTAATAATAAAAACTACAAAAATAAAAGGGTCGATCACATATGAAGTATAAATATAACGACGCACATACCTTTGATCTTCACATATTCTGGTGAATTACTAATCTGATTTCATATATCATTTTGTAACTGTGGTTGGGGCGCCATTTCTTCCTTCTTTTTTGTAAGGGAATGAATAAGTAACTCTGATAACAAAATGAATTTTCCATTGGACATGGAAAAAGTGAAAGAAAAGCGAGAAGAAGCTACATTACAGTGTGTTGATGAAGATAAGTTGTGAATTTATAGGAGAAATGGATTGAGTTCTGAAATATTTGAAACGAAAGGGAAAAAATACTTGGTAAGTGGGTAGGTAAGAGAAGATATAAGGAAGGAGATTAATAACTTTTTAATGCTTTGATACGGAAATATTTCTCTTTTTTAATATAGTTTATCATCTATATACACGTGGTATTTATCTGTATCATTATGATAGTTATTCGTTTTTGAAAAAAATCTAAATTAGTTTAGGAAAGTTTATCACCTCACACTGCAACATCATTATAATAAATGTGTTTACTAGCAGTGAACACCGAACTATTGGTTTCTGGTAGCAACAACAATCCTCGTTAAGATTATCTTGATTTAACTTAATGATAATGTTAGAATAAGTGATATAATTATTTACATGAAAAATAATATAAAGTGTTTCATACCCGAGTAAAAATAACATAAAATACATATGCTTACTTCTCGTGGGTGGACAAAGTTAATGGCCACTTAGAGGAGTAACGACCAACGGCCGATGGTAAGAAATTTTCCCACAACAAAGAACAATGAAGACATGACATAGACTTAGCAAACCAAAGTGACCCATCAATTCTCCTCCATAAGCTTCAATGACTAGAACATCAACAAGAAGTATTGGTAGGTATGTAGACAAATGCCCTTTTGTTGTGGTTCATTCCAGTAAAATACTACATCGATCCTTCTTCACTACTATCATGAGTGGTGCAGTAATGCTACTGAAACCCTCCAAAAACCTACGATAAAAGCTAGCAAATTCATGGGAAAAAAACTCTAACCTTGTGATTCCTGTAGAGATTGACCAATGACTTTATTACCTATATCTTCTCTCAACCAACTCTGATTCACGAAGAATTTACAGTAAGTCAAGAAACACGAGGCGGTCTGTGTAAGAGGTGCCCTCTCTCAATTCATCTTTCTAAGGACTTCTAAAATAGAGAATTGTAAGTGATTAATTTTAATTCTTAGATGGTATTAGAGGTTGAAAAGTTCAAAAAAATTGTAAATAACCTTACCCAAAACAAAATTTAATCATTGAACGAAAATAAGGATAAGAAAAGTCGACATCTCAACACGTATATCTCACTGTGGGTGTCGGAGCCGACACTTTGCCAGCTGTGAACCAGAACCCACCAAGCAAGGACTACTTGCGTTGTCCTTCTAACATGTTCGAGCCCCTTTGTTTTAGTTAGGAAAAATAGTATTTTGGCCCCTCTACTTTAAAAACTTAACAGATAGGTTCCTATACTATAAACTGCTCTTTCTATCCTTTTTACTTTGACCACTTTGCCGTTTGGGTCCTTCCGTTACCAACTTTCGTCTTCGTAATGTTAATTCATGCGCATTCGGTACACCGTGTTAGCTCTCCAATGGTCATGTATTAGCTTACTAAACATTTTCTAAGTGGGAATATAATTCTATATATATAATCAGATAGGATGAAATCGAAGAATAAAACGTGTAATTTTAAAACCCTTTGTATTTCATCATACTCTTCATGATACCTCCCCAATTTACCTATGCTGGTGGGGTGAAAAGCTATTGTGCCTGTTTTTCGTCGTTAGTTCGCATTTTACCTCATGCTATTTGTTGGGCTATTCGGAAAGAGCGTAACAATCTCATCTTCCCAGATGAAGAAAGGAGCATCAATTCTATAATCAGTCAGATTAGCCGTTGGATCGCTTGTTGGATTTGTTCGACTAATCGTGAGCTTGCCTCCATGTGCGACCATCTCCTGAAGCTAATGACTTCTAGCTTCTGATGTGGCGCTTTCAGCTTGGTGTTTGCGCAATTGGTTCCCTTTTCCTGTGGCTGACTTTGTGGTGCTTTTTGTGTTGTTGTTGGTCCGACTCCTTGTTCTCGATTGAGTCGTTGGATGTTCTTTCCTGGTATGTGGTGTGGTCAGTTTTGGCTGCCCTACTGCTTTCTGGTTTTTTGTTTTTTGTTTTGGGCGGTGAGTCGTTTTGGATGGCTGCTTTCTCTTGTTTCCCGTGTACAATTTTTTTTCATTAATACTAACTATATCATTTATAAAAAAAAAAAAAATTTACCTCCCTAGCCAACTCTTCGTCACCTACCTCCGATATCTATTTCCCTCGAGTGTGGATGTGTCCAAATTTAACGTTATGAAGACAAAAGTTGGAACGGAATGACCCAAACGGCAAAGTAGTCAAAGTCGGAGAGGTAAAATGAGCAATTTATAGAATAGGGGCCATCTGTTAATTTGGTAGAGTAGAAGCGGCCAAAATGCTATTTTCCCATATAAAAAATACTATAGGGGATTTCAATTCTAAATAAACAAAAAGCTCAATCGACCATATATATGAGTTATTTTTTGTAGGGTTTTTGACACCGATTTTCCAACAAATCAATTATTTGAGTTATAAAAATCATGTATCATTATGATCTTAGTTTATCAACTACATGGCCCACAGTTCTTTCGGCGATCCTTTTAAGATTTGCATTTGTTTTTTCACGAGAGGTTTATTTCCGTTACCACCGACACATTTTTACAGTTTAGGTTAAATATTTAAAAGTTACGGAAATATAAGGTAGGTTACAAACTCGTCCTAAAATTTTAATTCGTTACAGAGTTGTCCTATTACTATGAAACATATTACAAAGTAGTCCTAATGACGTCATAAGTGTATTTTTCAGCTATTTTGCCACGTCATCATTGACATGTCATCATAAATATAATTTCAAATTCATTTTGAATTGATTCAAAATCTAAAATTATATCAATTTAACTCACTAGATTTAGTTTTGAACCAAAGTTTATAAGGTAGATGAGTTAATATTTAGATTTGAATCATATTGTTGATTTTTTAATTATCTTTTAGATGACATGTCAACAGTGACATGAGAAAATGGCTGAAAAAGTACACTTATGACGTCACTAGGACTACTTTGTAACAGGTTTCATAGTAATAGGACCACTCTGTAACAGATTAAAGTTTTAGGACGAGTTTGTAACCCGCCCTATAGTTTTGGACCTTTTAAGTATTTGACCCCAGTTTACTGTAACGAATTAACTGCTCAGTTGTGTGTTTACTATTTCCATTGCATATGAATCGTGTTCCTTGTAATGCGTAGAAGAGACAGTAGTAATCGGCTTATGTATAAGGAAAAGAGGTGTAGGCGTATTGAGTGTGAGAGCAGTACCGTGTGAGACTGTAAGGGTATATTAGTATTTTTACTTGTGTGTACTTATACGGTGTTTAAGCTTAAGGCGTATGGTCTAGTAATATGTTGCATGTCTTATCAATATTGGGGTCAGGTCCTTATTTATAAGGTGTATGTATGGTGTAGTCTTATGTCATATCTCATCAATTGCCTTTATATATAGGATTTAGGGATCCGAATTAGATCGGCACGTATCATCGATGAGTTGATGACCCGATTTAAAACTTGAGCATGTTACCAATGTTAACATTTTAGCATGTTAGTTTCCACCTGTTTCCCAAAAATGAGATGTATAGTTAACATGGAATTATTACATTAGTATATTATGGTTCCCTAAGAATAGTTGTTAATTAATTAGGGGAATTTGTTTTGAAAAATTAGTTGACATAATAACATGTGTTTTGGTGGTCCTCAATGCCGAATATAGAGCTTCGATTTTACCCTAATTAATGAATTATGTCATTGCTTGGTGTCACTTAGTATATTATGTTTGGTTCCACGGGACAAGAAAATGAAATAAGTACTATACTAATAATATATATATATATAATTTAAAATAAAATTTTAACTGAATTATTGCTCAATAAAATTTAATGTAAAATGTGTCTCATCGAGCCTTCTCCTTAACTATCGTACGTTTGTCAATTGTTGTTGTCTTTAGTTCATCAGTTGTAGTCTACAATATCCTATTTTTGGTGTTCCAATGTGTGAAAAAAACACCACAATCAGTTGTCGATCTCCAGTGATATTGGACTTATAATTTACGACGTAATATAAGAAATTGGTCAATTTTTTCTCTCGTGAAATAAGTGTCTGTGAAAGGTGGTTAAGATAACAGAATAGTAGCTGTTTAAAGTTGCAATTATCAACAATTATATCTGCCACTAATTCTTCCATTAAATGACAAATAACAAGTGTCATCATATTTGCCTCTGAAGACCTTTAACCAGGGCAACGTCTGCCTCTATAACTCTATAGAGGCAAAAGAATATCTTTTAAAGACAAATAACATGTGCCCTCGTAGCTAGGTTATGTTGTAGTGTGAACTTCTCGGCGGAAAACCATTTCTTGATGTGCATATCAATGGATTTGGGTAATTAATTTTAGTTTTTTATTAAACTCCACCTATGAAGTTAAAATTGTATATAAAAGTAGGAGTAAGTTAGATCAAAATGAGAGAAATTAATATTGCATATCCAAGTCAGGCCACACACAACCCTAAGTGTTGAAGTGTAATGAGTAATGAGTCACACTTAGAGAGCTTTACATTTGGCCACCACGTCCTAAATGGAGTGGTGATCATTACTCACTATAAGATTCCCCATCTTGATGAACTCAATATGAAAAATATATTTAAGAATCATCTCCTCCAGTCCGAGCTTATGGGCCTCATTTCGCTCTAAAAGTTGTGCTTGTAATACTACAATCCCAGCATGAGACTCATATATATGTTGAGTCGATATAGATGACCTTTGAAAGATCTAGATTCACAAAGATAAAGTATTAATAATAATTGAATGTTAATGTTGTTATATTCGTTGTTTCTAAACGAACCTCTAAATGACCAACACAATATTCAAATGTTTAGACAATGTGTTGAGAAGATTTCTTGCCCAATTTCTTACCCACTGTACGAAATATTTACCCACATATATGTCAATAGTCGCGTTTGTACATCTCCCACACAATCGACAATCGAGATCTATTAACGTCTGTATACTCGCGAGGGCAAGCTACTATGTTGAGAACATTTGTTGGTATAAACTACCTATTTTTGGAAGAAAACAAACTACTAAAAACTAATAAAATATATATTTGGTAATTTTCTACCAAAATATATATAGTAATTATAGTTTTTGAAAACATTAAAAAAAAAAAAAAGTAAAAGCACCAAATTAATCAATCTTAAGGAAACAATATGGAATCCACGGAATCCGCAACTTCCTTAAATTAATAAATTCCCAATAAAATTACAATCATGCCCCTATCCTTCATTTTTGTTCAGCCTCTCCCAACGGCTTAATATCCATTTTGGTCATTAACCTATAGCTTATAACAAAATAGTCAATAACCTTTAATTTGTAACATAATTGTCACTAACCTATTTTGCAGTTATAACATTGTGTTCGTCCGTCAACTCTGTTTTCAAATTCTCCATTAATTGTTGATATCATCAAACAAGTCATAAAATTTTTTCACGTCACCCATGTCATGTCACCTAATTCACCCTAGACTCAATCCAACTAACCAATTCAACCCTAGACCGATCCCATTCCATGTTTACGTCTTCTCCTTCTCGATTATATTGGGTTGGATTAGTTAGATGGGCTGAATCTAGGGTAAATTAGGTGACATGACATTAGATGAGGTGGACAAAATTGAAAAGTTTACTTGATGACATCAACACTTAACGAAGATTTTGGAAGGAGGGTTGCGGAATTACCACAATGTTACCATTGCAAATACGTTACAACGGCAAATAGGTTATAACAAGGGTACAAATTAAAAATTAATGACCATTTTGTTACAACTATATAGGTTAATGACCAAAATGAGCCGCCTCCCAACAGAAGTCGCCACCAAGCAAAGCAAAGCATCCAAAAGAGAGAGAGATTAAAGAAAGCATTTTTAGCAAACGATAAAAAGAAGATACACACAGCAGCAGCAGCAGCAAAGAAAGAAATTAAGAAGCAGTAGATAAAATGCTTTGTCTTCTTCCCACATGGTTTGCCCTAATCTCCATTAAAGCAAGCACCACCACTGTTAAAAATGGTTGAAGGTAAGGATGTAAAAGCAATGGTGCTGCTGTAAGAGAGAGAGAGAGAAACTTCCCTTACACCTATACATTCAATAATATTCAATTTCTTATTATAAGCTGGCTTTTGCTTTGCTGGATTCAATATCAAATTCTCATTTCTGCATTCATTCTCCACCCTTTTGTCTCTTCTCCTCCTTCTCTCTCACTCTGCATTCCTGGAGAAAGACAGCTTCTTTCTTCCTTCACACATGGCGGAATTGCTGTGACACCAATTAAGCCTCTTCTGTTCTTCCTTCCTTTCTCTGTAAGTGATTTCTTCCCTTTTTCCCTCTTTCTGAAGTTCTCTGGTTTTACCCAAATTAGGGAATTTTGCTCTGAATCTTGAGCTGTGCTGTTTGTTCTTGCTGTTGTGGGTGTTCTAAAGCTGCTGAATTTAGGTCTAATGTGGCTCTGTTGTGAATTGCTAATGAAGGGGGTTAGGCTGCAAGATCTGGACTTTGCTTAGGGTTAAAGTGAAACAGTAGCCATTGTTGTTATGATTCTATTAGTACACAAAGTCTGCAATTTTGGAAACTGGATTTTGACCTTCTTTTCCCTTGAGAACCCAAATCAACCAATTGTGGTAAATTTGAATCTACTGTGATATTTATTACTGTTTATTATTCACGATTGTGCTGTTAATCAAGGATTGAGAAAGGGTTATATGTTATTTGTTGAACATTGATTAATTAATTGCAGCCCTTGTCATTTGAACAGAGTTTCTCAACAACCGGTTGTTGATATGTATTAACTTGTGGATAACAACACTGAGTTTTTATGTATGCTTCATTTTCATGAGGAAAGAATCTCTTTACCGGTAGGGTTTGGTAAAGCTAATTGATTTCCCCAGATTTTCTTAATGGATAAAGCTAGACTGGTTTTGTTTTGTTCTGCAGTTCTGCTTCTATGTTATCTTCATCTTAGTGCGCTAGGCGAGCAGTGAGCCTCCGACTAGAGCTTTTTAACTTAAGCGGAGATTAAGCGAGACTAAGCGTTAGTACAAAAATTGTAACAAATAGTTTAGAATAGTGTATGTAATACTTAATAACAAGCATAATAGTGAAAGAAGAGGAAGGAAGTGGAAAAAGATCGGTGGAGGGAGGATTTTGAGAGAGAGGTAGAGGCGATTGGAGTTTGAGTTTATGATTTCATTGGCTCAATCCAACCTTTAGGGTTTTCACCAATCAAAGCTCAATAATGCCTAAGCAAAATGGTGAGTTTAGTTTAAGTTTTTTAAAAAAATAAAGAATCAAACCTTAAACGGCGCTTAATTGTCGCTTAATCGCCGCTTCTCACCGCTTAATCTTCGCTTAACAACTTAAAGCGCTTAATTTAACGCTTAGTGGCTAAGCGAGGCGCTAGGCCACCGCTCAGCGCTTAATTGCGCTTAAGCGGGCGCTTTTTTTCCGCTTTTTTGAACACTGCTGTTTAGTGTATATGATTCTTCAATCTATTTGGGAAATAAATCATTTTTTTTGGATTGGTTTTAACCTTTTTAGTAGAATGAGTTTGGTGGGAGGTGTGTTTAGCAGTTCTGTTGTGAAATTGTAATGGTACTGCCCGGATCGCATGGACGGAATCATGTTAAGAGAGATATTTGAGTAGGGTTTCATCATTTAGCCACGTTATTAAACGTCTAAAGACGGAGTACGAAAAGTTTAAAGTTTTAAAACAGCATGAAGAGGACTTTGTAACGGTCGTGGACGTCTTTTCGAAATTGGAATTGGAGCTAAAACGAGTATGTTTTGGTGGTATTGAAAATCGGTCTTGGTGCTGTGGTCTCACACGAGCACCTGGTTTGACAGGTTAAACCTTATATTGGTAACCATTCCGAAATGTTGTTATGACGATTTTCCACGGTTCGATACGTTTGAATCGTCAACGTTACATAATGCATATTGTTTGGGGACATAGGTTTTGATGCGACTGTTTTTTGCTTCCCCATTTACAGATTATGGTAACATGTTGAACTCATATGTTTCAATATAACTATGAAATGCAGTGAGTAGCTTCACATATGGGAACTTTGTCAACCGATGCCGGGGAGTGTCTTGAGGACTCGAAAGTATACCTGTCGTTGGGGCTCAAGGAAACGGGGAAAGGATCAGCATGTAAATCTCCAAGAGTTCTAGCACTCGTTTCCTCTCTTCTGGAGAGATTGGTCCAGACGAACGAGTTACTAGGGAAACGAACGAGATCAAAGATGTGGTTACGATTTTCCACGGGTTAAGAGCACCAGCAGTAAGCATTCGGCAGTACGTTGATCGTATCTTCAAGTACTCTTGCTGCAGTCCTTCCTGCTTTGTCATTGCACAGATATACGTCGACAGATTCGTCAAACAGACCAATATCCATTTAACCTCTCTCAATGTCCACCGCATCCTCATCACCAGCATTATGCTGGCTGCCAAGTTCGTCGATGATGCGTGAGTATCTCTGGCGCTCAACTTCTGTCTATGCGCATGGAATGTGATCAAATAACGTGCAATTTGGTCGTACGTTTTTGCAGGTTTTTTAACAATGCATACTACGCGAGAGTAGGAGGGATAACCACGGGGAGTTGAACAAGCTGGAGATGAAATTTTTGTTCAGCATAGATTTCAGACTTCAGGTAAATACAAGCACATTTGGGAGATACTGCTGTAACTTGGAAAGAGAAGCTACAGACGGACTCCATCAGATTGAGCGGTCGATTCAAGCCTGTCGAATCAAAGAAACTTGGTCGAACAACGAGGATTCGAGCACTTGTGCTGCTCCTGCAATTGCGAGATGATGCTGCTGCTTCGGAGAATACCGTGATTGATCGATCGATCCCACACGTTGATATATGATTGTTTGGAAGTGTAGGTAGCTAGAGAATACTGTTGTGAAGAGTTGTTTGAAAATCTTATCAGCCCATTTTGTGAAGTTTGAAGAATGGACAAAAGTTCATGTTTTTGTTTTTGTTTTTGTTTTGAACTGGTGATTATTTTTCCTCAGATCCTTTCTCATGGGATAGGATCTTCAGTTCATTGTATCTGAATCCAATTGTTTGTTCCTTGTTGTATAGATTAAGAAAACTCCCCCCAGGTTATGGGATTTGGTTGCTTATGTTTCTGTTTCAGTTCAAAAAGATGGTTGAGTTAGTTGTTGTTTAAGAATAGGCTATGCACAAGCATGCTGTATTCATCTCTTGATATCTACCTACATTCATAAATCAAGGCCAAGCAAAAACAAAATCAAGCCCAGTATCATCGATAACCGCATTTGGTTGATGAAATTGGGTTCTAATTCTCGGCTCACTGGAAATTGACCTAAATAATTGCACTACAATTCTCAATGGGGCGGGAACTGAAAGCCAATTCTCGAACCCAATTCCATCAACCAAACCTGTAGAGATAATGTAGCTTAATTTGTTACCTTATTCTCTGCATTAATTCTTACTTATTACTTTACCTAATTAGATTTCCAGATTAGGTAGGTCTCTCTTCTTGTACTTTCTATTTAACCCCTTTGAGGAAGAATAATAAAAAAGATGGGAAAACTATTTCTTCCCTGATATTAAGCATGGTATCAGAGCTGCCTGGTTGGTCTGAACCCTAACAAATCAGCCGACTTTGGCTTCCTTTCTCTCTCTCTTCAACGATCTTTCTAATCGTTGATTCTTAAAAAAAAAAAAATCGCCTTCTACTCTCTTCTCATGGCAGCCATCAGATTTGGAGCAGTGGGAGAGGTTATTGTGACAGGTGAATCAGAAGGAGGTTCAGTTCCTAATTCCAATCCTCCGAATCCTACCGCTGTTGACTACGAAACTACATCTCGGTGCACAAGTTGACCGAGGACAACTACTTACAATGGTCTCAGTCGTTTCTCGTCTTCATTGGTAGTAGAGGGAAGGAAGGTTACCTCAATGGAGAGATTCCCGCTCCGGAAGAGGCAGACCCGAAATACAAGTCTTGGAAGCTGAATGACAATCTTGTCAAGACATGGCTGCTCAGCTCCATGACAACTCCTATTGGTGACCATTTTTTGCTTCACAAGACTGCCAAGGATATCTGGGAACATGCTGAAGATGCCTACTCAAATGTGGACAACACGGCAGAAATCCTCGATATTGAAACTCGACTGTTTAGTCTCAAACAAGGAGACAAATCAGTCTCTGAATACTATAACACTTTGTGTCATTTGTGGCTCGAGATTGACAAGTATCGTTCTCCAGCATGGTCTTGTCCGAAGGATGCTGCCCTCTACAAAGAACTGGTGGGAGAAACACATACGGTGAGGTTCTTGCTGGGATTAAACGATAACTTGGATGAAGCACGAGGAAGGGTGATGAACAAGAAACCCCTTCCAGAGCTTCGGAAGGCTTTTGCAGAGATTCGACAAGAAACTAGCAGGCGTCGAGTTATGTTACCTGAGTACCAAAAGTAATTGCAGAAAGTTCTGCACTTGCTGCAAAAGGAGAAGAAAAAGAAGTTTGTGATCACTGCAAACGAGTTGGTCATATCAAAGCTAAGTGTTGGCTGCTCATAGGCAAACCAGCTGATTGGAAACCAAGAACAAGCGTTCGGGTAAGGCTCATGCTGCTGAGAAAATTGATGAGGTTAATACTGCAGATTCATTCTCAGCTGGGCAAATAGAGCTTCTGGAAAGGATGTTTGCCAAGCACATGAACACGGCTGGTTCATCTGATCCGACCGGAATGCTTGCGAATAGAGGTATGCTTTCTCAGGCTTATATTAGTCACCATAAGCTGTCAAATATTTGGATTGTGGATTCTGGATGCACGGATAACATGACAGGAGATATCTCCATCATTCAAAATCTGCAACCTTACCCACAAAATGCTGGAGTAAGAATTGCCAATGGAACTCTTGCCCCGATAAAAGGAGTTGGACGGGTCAACGTCAATCCCTCTTTAACACTTTTTCCAGTTCTCTATGTTCCTCAGTTACGCTGCAACTTGGTGTCTGTTAGTCAGATAACTCAGGACCTTAAGTGTGATGTTGTGTTTGGTACTGGAACATGTAAATTTCAGGAGGCTGTTTCGGGGAGGACGATTGGCAAGGCGGAGCTAAGTGATGGGTTGTACTTGTTGCATGGAATGGAGCAAGGAAAAGGATTGGTGGGAGCCCCTCATGTGGCGTTTAGTTCGAGCTTGAGTTATGTTGAATCTCAAATAATGTTATGGCATTATCGTCTAGGTCATTCCAGCTTTATGTATCTAGAACGATTATTTCCTCATTTATTCAGAAATAAAAGAACACTTCAGCTCAATTGTGAAGTATGTCAGTATGCCAAACACACTCGCTCAACTTACTCTCCTGCCCCTTATTCTCCAACAAGTCCATTCTCGATCATACACAATGATATATGGGGGCCTTCTCGGGTTGCAACACTGAATGGAAAACAGTGGTTTATTACAATGATCGACGAGCACACTCGTCTAACTTGGACATTTCTCATGAAAGATAAGTCCGAGACAACACAAGTGTTCCAGGATTTCTATGCAATGGTTGAAACTCAATTTCAAACCAAGATTCGGGTCCTGAGAACAGATAATGCTCGAGACTACTTCAATTCTGCACTTGGCAGATTTCTTTCAACACATGGTATTGTTCATAGTAGCTCCTGTGTTGAAACACTGGAACAGAATGGCATTGCAGAACGGAAGAATCGCCAATTATTGGATATGGCAAGGGCTCTAATGTTTGGTACCCATGTACCCAAGTATTTGTGGGGTGAAGCTCTACTTACAGCTACTTACTTGGTTAATCGACTTCCTAGCCGAACTCTGAAGTACAACACTCCTCGACAAATACTCATACAAAGCTACCCTCACATCCATTCATTCTCGGCTGATCTTCCACCCAAAATCTTTGGATGTACTGCTTTCATCCATTTATATGCTCACCAACGCTCCAAACTTGATCCTAGGTCTGTAAAGTGTGTGCTGGTGGGCTATTCAGCTCACAAGAAAGGGTACAAATGCTATTGCCCTCACTCTCGAAAGATGTATCACACAATGGATGTGACGTTCTTTGAAGCTGAACCATTTTTCTCCCCAACTTCGATTCAGGGGGAGTCGGCTGTACATGATTCGCAGTTGTGGGACATTGTTGGTGATCCAGCTCTTGAACACTTGACATCTCCATCCGAAACTCTAGTGCAGCAGGTTCAAGAAAACTCTCCTTCAGAAACTCTAGTGCAGCAGGTTCAAGAACCAGATCAGACTGAAACTGAGAATTCTGCAGTTCACAATAATGAAATCACTGCACCAAGACCACCAGTAAAGTTTGTGTATACTCGGCGGTCAGAACAAGCTACTGCTCCTGCAGTGGTACCTGAAACTGAGACTGTTGAACCTGAAACAAGATCTTTGGAAGTTGTTGCAGCTACAGAACCTGAGAATGCTGATTTGTACCTTCCAATTGCATACCGAAAGGGAGTTCGTGAGTGCACAAAGCATCCCATCAGCAAATGTGTGAGTTACAGCAGGTTAAATCCTTCTTATAGAGCGTTCATATCTCAGCTTGATAATGAGAAAATCCCAGATAATATTCACGAGGCCATGAAGAGTCCTAAGTGGAGAGAAGCTGTTATGAATGAACTTGAAGCTCTAAATAAGAATAATACATGGACCATGGTTATGTTACCTACTGGAAAACGAACAGTTGACTGCAAATGGATTTTTAGCATAAAATACAAGGCTGATGGAAGCATCGAGAGGTTCAAGGCCAGATTAGTGGCAAGAGGTTTCACTCAATCATATGGAATTGATTATGAGGAAACCTTCGCACCTGTTGCAAAGCTGAGCACCGTGCGTGTTTTACTATCCCTTGTCGTGAACCTAGATTGGCCGCTTCACCAACTAGATGTGAAGAATGCTTTCCTGAATGGTGATTTAGCTGAGGAAGTTTACATGAATGTTCCAGCTGGGATGACCTCTGAAAAACCAGGAGTCGTGTGTAAGTTGAGGAAAGCCTTGTATGGCCTTAAACAATCACCACGAGCATGGTTCGAGAGGTTCACGAGTGCTGTGAAATCTGGAGGATATAAACAGTGTCAAACTGACCACACTTTGTTTGTCAAACATAGTACTGGTGGGAAAATGTCAATTCTTATTGTCTACGTGGACGATATTATCATCACTGGTGATGATCACATTGAGATTGCTGCTTTGAAGAAGAAGTTAGCTAATGAGTTTGAGATCAAGGATCTTGGTCACTTGAAGTACTTTCTTGGTATGGAGATAGCTCGATCAAAGGATTGTCTAATTGTTTCTCAAAGAAAATATGTTCTCGATCTCCTAAATGAAACTGGGATGCTAGGATGTAAGCCTGTAGACACACCAATGGAGCAAAACAAGCGGTGGACTAGAGAGGCAGAACCGGCTCTAGTAGAAAGGGGGAGATATCAGAGACTTGTTGGGAAACTCATTTATCTCTCTCACACACGTCCTGATATAGCTTTTGCTGTGGGAATTGTCAGCCAGCATATGCAAAGTCCTAATGAAGATCACATGGAGGCAGTGAACCGTATCCTGAGATACCTAAAGGGATCCCCTGGACTTGGTCTTCAGTTCAGTAAGAAGGCTGCAAGAGGGATTGAAGTGTATACAGATGCGAGCTGGGCAGGTGAATTAACTGATAGAAGATCTACCAGTGGTTATTGCACCTTCGTATATGGAAACCTAGTCACATGGCGGAGCAACAAGCAGCCAGTAGTGGCAAGAAGCAGTGCTGAAGCAGAGTATAGAGCAGTTGCACTTGGGATTTGTGAAGGGATCTGGCTCAAACGTCTCCTAGAAGAACTAGAGGTTGAAAACCAGAATCCTATTGCTCTAAAGAGTGATAGTCAGTCTGCAATCAGCATAGTCAAGAATCCTGTCCACCATGATAGGACGAAACATGTGGAGATTGATCGAAGTTTTATCTCGGAAAGGGCTTCGAGTGGAGTAGTTGAAGTCACATATGTTCCATCAGCACTTCAAACTGCTGATATTTTGACAAAAGCAACCTCTAAAGAGGTTTTGGAGCGCTTCAAGTCCAAGCTTGGACTCTACAACATATATACCAAGCTTGAGGGGGAGTGTAGAGATAATGTAGCTTAATTTGTTACCTTATTCTCTGCATTAATTCTTACTTATTACTTTACCTAATTAGATTTCCAGATTAGGTAGGTCTCTCTTCTTGTACTTTCTATTTACCCCCTTTGAGGAAGAATAATAAAAAAGATGGGAAAATTATTTCTTCCCTGATATTAAGCAAAACCACCTCTGCATCTCCACTTCTCCCAACCAATTAGAGAAGATAGGATTCACCGGTGAGAGCCGACCTAGCTAAGCACAACTTCATTCACGAGCCAAGTCCCTCGAGGCTCGGCTCGTAAAACCTGCTAAAAAGATTACTCAAAACTCGGCTCGATAATAAATGAGCCGAGTCTGAGCCAACTATGGTTCAAATTGATAAGCTTGCGAGCTAGCTCAGCTCATGAGTCGTGAGTAGAAACTTGCAAATCTTAGATAAAAATGGCAAAAACTTATAAATTTTACGATAATTTATTCTAGAGCTCGACTTACTTATGTTTTTTTATTGTACAAATTTCATATTGAGCTCAAATTATACTCATCGTCATAATTTTTGAATTAGTGAAGTTGAAGTTAAACTCAAACTCAACTTGTCAAGAATAATTATTGAGCTAGATTTAAGTTGACTCGAGTTTCAAATTTCAAACTCAAGTTGCCCTAAAAATTAGCAAGTCGAGCTTGAAATTCGATTCAGAACATGAAAAGCACTAGCTAAGCATAGGGCCACATTTATTGGCGCATCTGATGCCGGCACCGACGGTGTCTTTCTTTTGTCTCATTTGCCATTCTATCAATTCTCAACACTGAACACGCCACCTTTCATTGCAGACTTGTCGGCCGCTTAACATTTTTCAATGAACACATTCACATATATGCAACCAAAAATGCCAGAGTTTGATATTATGTAGGTAACAATTCATTTACAAAAGAATACACCCCCCCCCCCCCCCCTGGGTGCACAGCCAGATATCACATCTGAAATGAGACTTGTGCCTCCTGCATTACCTACAGCCTCCTGAATCTATAACTAGTCATCATCTAATCTATCTATAATATGGTCCTAAATTCAACGACTTGCCTCACATTGATGGTTGGAGAGGGTTGGCGATGACGAGCGCTCTGGCAAAGTAAGACCGAATGTCTGGAAGAATTCGCTTTATCAGATGAGAACACCTGCATGTTTTGAACTCAGTTTGTTAGCTCTATCAACATAAGCTCACCATAATGATGGGGTTGAATGACATTGTAACGTACCACGGCATGGAGCTCAGTTTATCGAAGTGCTGAAATGTGAAGAGTATGCAAGCTTCTCGCAGTGTCATGGCACAGAAGCTTTCCGATAGCTCGTACATTCGGCTGATGTTTTCTACTGAGATGTCCTGTTTTGGGTGCAGATAGACACGCTTTGTTAAAATGAAACTTATGAAGCCTGCAAAAAGGGGAAATTGCACTGGCATTGTGACTGACCTGAGCAATTGTGTACTCGCAAAGTCGCTTTAGTCCATCCAGAAAATACTGATCTGCAGCTACCAGGAGTTCATGGGCAACGTTTATCTTGATGTCAACTGATCCAGTGTATATGAACCTAGAACCGTGGATTAAGCAACTAAGGGGTTAGAAGGGAGAGATTAATTACTTAATGTGCATTTGCATTAGATGAAGTGATTTCAGCATCTTACCGCATCATTAACTCGAAGACTTCCCATCTAATGTTCGGGATCTCCACATCTTTAGCTTCCCTTTCCTGCAGTTTGTCAAGTATGAGATGGAGAAGGAAGAACAGAGTAATTCTGTGAAAAGTTATGTCTAGGAAAGCAGAAGGAACTGTAAGGTTGACCTTGTAACCACCATCGAACATTGCACGAAAAGTATCAGATGATGCAAGGAGGCAAATCCTGTGAGCATAGAATCGCTTGCCTGACACAAAAAAACAATGCATGTTCAGATACAGTTCTATGTCAATCAATTAGCTTGTGGAATATATAGACGAGTTAACACAAGATGAGGCTAGGAGAAGATATCCAGTGTCTTACCTTCGATTAAGAAGGTTACATCAGATAATGTCGAGTTGTTCACATACTGTTCACCCAGGTATACCTACAACCACAAATGTTGAGTTTGGTCTCATTATGTTGTGATCATAGCAGAAAGATAATGTGTGAACAAAGTAATTGAGATATACCTGTGGTGTTGGTGATAAAGGAGCTGCAGTAATAGGAAAGACAGTAGCAGCTTTGGTTGCCAACTTGTACAAAGCCTCCGCACTTTCGTTTCGCTGTTTCAGGTTTCCCAACTCGAGAAGTTCCAACAGAGAATCCAAACCTGTTGGAGTGGAGCACAAGTTAATGAGAACAGAACAAGACTTTCATGGAGGAAACAGCTTTCATATAGAGAAAGGTAGTAAATAGCTGTACCATTGCTATCAAGAAAAATGGCTTTACGGTCATTAGGTGCACAAAGATGCGCAAGAGCCAAAGCAATGTGTCTCTGCTCAGTTTTATCAGCCGATCGCATCAAATAAACAAGGCGCTTCAGTACCTGATAAAAAAAATTCATGAAGCAATTAAATTAACTGTTTAAAGATCAAGATCAAAGGCAATCAGGGACATATTCTATTCAGCAGCATGAATAGAGCTTTAGTAACAAGTAGGGAACTTACTCGTCCACGGATATTTTCTTCTATTCTTTTCAATGTTTTTTCAACACATTCCTTCGTAGGCTGCAATGATTCCACACAGCAAAGAGTCAGAACAAAATCAACAGGAAAAAGGATCATTTTTTAACCAATAAGATGAACAGAGTAAGCATACTTGATACTTGTAATCACCATCTTGGAGTTTCTGAACTGCGCCAACCTTGATAAGATCAGCAGTATTATCCTGCAAGTCATGAAAGAAGTTAATGGTGAAAATGATGTGGATTAAGTAGGGAACATCATCCACAGTGCAATGGCTTTAACAATACCTCATTTTCTGCAAGACCAAATATGGTAAAAGCTGCATTATGCTGCAGAGACCCATTATTTGATCGTAGAAGCTGTAGTAGTGGCTCTATACCACCGTGATGCACTATACCAGCTTGGTTATGTGTTTCCTATATGGAGAAGCAAAGAAAATGTCAAGTCAGAACATACGTGTAAAAGGTTAATAGAGAACAGTCGTAACTACTTATGCACAGCGCACATCATACAGACACAACATAAATAGGAAGTTCATGAAGTTCAACTAAACCAGCTGAACAAGAGATGCCCTAACCTGAGCCAATCTCCCTAGGGCAAAGGCCGACATTTCCTTAAGTTGAACATCTGAGGACTCCAGCATCTCGATCAATGGAGGAATTGCTCCTCTCTGACCTATGTGCACCTGCGTTAGAAATACAATTGCAACCATTGGTTATGTTGTCAATACTGCAATTGCACATTGGAAAATTTGTACGCAAGAAATGCAGTTTAAGCATGTACCTTGCAGTCAGAATCAATAGTAGAAAATTGACCTAATAGCAAAGCTGCTTCTCTTTGGCTCTCTGTACAAGTTGAACTGTAAATCACATGAGCTTAGCAAGTTAGTACTTGTACATGAGAAAACAATATACAAAGGTAAAGCTAAAACATGCATTACCGAAGTAAACAAATGACAGGCTGTAAAGCCCCAGCAAGAAGCACCATTTGCTTTATATGTGGGGATGAATGCACTAGATTTCCAATCACACCAACCTACAAGCCCATCAAATGTGTTAATTTACAGTTTTTACACTAAAAAACAACAGATAACTTGAACAAGAACAAGTAAAGCATACTACTAACCGCTTCAAAATGTATGCTAGGATCATCTGACTGGAGCATTAATACAAGAGTATTCAAAGCATTGAGTTCCACAATCTGCAAAAAGTTACATTTGAGATGAAATTAGCAACAAGGAGAAATGAAAATTAAGTAAGAAAAAATGCTTCAACCTAACATGCCTTATTTTTGTTCTGCTCATTTTTGAAAGCCAAAGTTCGCAAGGCTCCAGCAGCTGATCTCTGCACTTTTGGCTCAACAGAATCAAGCAACTCAACAAGGGGTGGAATGCCACCTTCAACCCTGAAAACGAAATCAACAAGGTCATAAGAGAGTAATAATAGCTTCTTTCTTGTCATTCTTTGAGGCCATGCAAGTAAGCAAACCTAACAAGTGTTTTGATTGAATTGTTCTCATGAGACAGGTTTGTGATTGCATCAGCTGCTTTCCTTACAACAACAAAGGCTAGTCGAAAGTTGCCATGAGTTTTGTGTCTCTTCAGCAGAGATACAAGATGTGGCAGTGCTCCAGCATCTACAATCACTTGTTGATGCTGTGACTGTTTAACAATGAAACAAACAAAAATCAGAATCCACAGAATCAAAACCCTAACAAGAAAAAAGTGCACAGGTAAAATTAAAACAACCAGACCAGAAAAAATTGAAAAGCTAACAGAAAGCTGCTAATCGGTAGTAAAGATCAAAAGCTTCACCACAGTCTAATTGTTGAGAACTTGCTGAAGAACTCAGCGCATGAACACTGATTATTAATTTCCTATCATGTCTAACCAAATAAACCAGCTCTGTTCGGACAACATTTTAGGGTTACCTGAATGCCAATAAGTGCAAGAGCAAACGCACAGGCCTTCTCCACTTCAAGCTGAATCAGATCCAACTCGTCATCGCAGTTCGCATAAGGTGGCGTCTGAAGATTCTTAACCAGAGCAGGTATAGCGCCACAGTCCACAATCATATCAACAAAATCCTCTGCAAATCAAAATAATCAAATCGTCACATACAAGGCAAATCTCCACTTCTTATAGCGACGAACACAGCTGAAATAACAACTAACCATCCTTGGCGAGCTGAGCGATGAACTGAGCAGCAGATTTAGCAGATTCACGATCCGCTCGGCTAGAATAGAAAGAAGAGTTCAGCAATCGTACTTGAGCTTCAACCTCACTGCTCGTATCCTGCTCCTGGACAACCGCATCGTCAGATTCAGTGACGGAAGCCTTCAAAATCTTTTCATCTCTTACATCTTCTTCCACGAACTCCTGCTCCAGCTTCCGCTTCAGGATCCTCTTGGCGGTGGAAGCTGATTGACGCTCCATTGACGGAATCCGAGGAGGAGGTTTGGGAAGCGGGAGACGGAGCAGCCAATCGGAAGGGACGATAGGTTTCGAGAGTTTGTGCTGAAAATGAGGGAAATGGTAAATAAAGGAAGCATTTCAAGTTTTTGTCAAGAGCGGGAATGAAAAAGGCCCCGCCAATTAAGCGTATGCTAATTTTTTTGGTTTCGGTTTTGGAGGGTATTTTTTTTTCGTGGTTGATTTGACAGTTCTGTGTAAGAAATTTTCCCGCCGTTTAGAAACTGAAACCGGCGGTTTGGGCCTGCGCGCCATAATGATCACTGGTGGGCTTTGGTGTACCATACAATGGGCCTCACTCATGGGCCAAAATCGTCGGGAAATAAGGAAACTATGGGCCTAATTAGCATTGTGAGGCCCAAATGGTATTGGACTTGTTTAGCCCGTTTTCGTAAAGATTAATGTATGGTCTAAAATTATTAAAAAATGTTGAAACAAGAGGAGAATTTATTGTAAAAAAATGTGAGAAATTTGCTAATCGAGTGTATAACTAACGATATTTCTTCTTCAATACAATACTTAATAATCATATTGACCGTCAAATATTTTAAATTTGAGGATTAATTCGGTAATTATGTTGACATTTTCTATTTCGATGTTGATAATTAAACTACATTCATCTTCTTATTGTAGTGCACCATCAACCACTAGTTCTTCCTAACATTGGACCCTTATTAACCCACAAAAGCAAACCTTAAATGAGGACCGAGCCAGAATAGCACTTTAGCCTCAATCTTAAATATGAGATTAGACTTAAAAATGTATGTATTATTATAACGCAAATACTTAAATATAAACATTAGACTCCAATAAGATTTTGTTAGAACTCTTACCACTTGATCACGTGACTAATTTTTTATATATATTATCAACTCATCTAAGCTGAATTTCTGGCTACGCCAATGCTGCCACCGAATACATCTAACTAACACAAATAACATAGTTTACCCATCAACACCGAGTCAATACCTTAATTAACCGACGTGAATAATGTAAAATTAAAGGGCGGTAAATGTAGATACCTTATGGGGCACGCTTGACTCTTAGATATCTTTCAGAGGTATTGGTAGTAGTCCTCACTCCTTGAGTATATGATAGTTAATTTACTTCTTACTGTCTTGATTCTCCTTACGGAGTTACCTACGTTAAAAAAAGACTGGTAAATATGGAAGGGTAAAATAAAACAAGTGGAAGGCTGCTGCTGCCGCTGCTCCTCGTCACGATCTGCATGCTCACTCACTCTGTCTCTCTGATAAATTTATTAATTATTAATTATTAATTTAATAAATGGGAAGCCAGCCATTTTTTGGCAGCTAGGCTAGCAGCGCATTTAGAGCCGATGAATTGGTCTATTGTCTTGTCTTGTTACATACTACAGTCCAGTACTCACACTTTACATTTAATATTTAATTTAATATCCACGTATTTTATTTTATATTAAATAATGAAATGAATTTAGTATTTAATAAAATATATAGAAATTATATTGTGCCACTTGCTTGGTCAGGTGATTCATTTTCATTTTCCTTCTCTACTATTAACAAAGAAAGTATTTATTAGCTTTTGAGGGCTCTGTCGTAGGCAGTGGCGGAGCCAGAAAATTTGCCAAGGGGTGCTCTTTAGAAAATCAAACCGAAAATATTGTATACAAAATATTGTTTTTTTTAATCAAATAATATTTTTATAATATTATATTACAAATTCTTATCATAAAGTTAGAGTCGAACACAACTTAATTTCAACGAATTACAATTAATAATATATTCCGCCAAAACTCAAGTAGACAGTGATCCGATACAAAAACTATATATTATAACATTTAAGTTTCTAATAAATTTCTTCTATGGTTGAAACATTTAGACTATAAATTTGACAATGAAATTGATTGAATTCAAGAATAAGTCAATTAGTTTAGTGAAAATTTTGAAATTATTTTATAATTATAAACAAGGGGTTTTTTGTTCTTTTTTTTTTACAAGAAAATACTCAATGTATTCTTTCTCAATGGGGAAACACCTTACAATACAATTACAGAGAGAGTTGGAAGCCAATTGTAAGGGAGAGAATTATTCTTCGCTGCCTTGGCAATTGAGTCCGCAATCGTATTAAGACGTCTAATGATTCAATCAAGGAACTATAATGAATAAATTAACATGTAAATGACATACATTCTTGCCTTGTTTATATTAGGGGGGGTGTATTTGAGAGCTATATTTTGATTAATGAAAGAAGATTGGAAAATTCGAAGACAGATAGTGCTGAGTTAGTGAGGTTGGAATCGCAATTGATCAGTATTGGAAAAGAGAGTAGTACATACCTATAAAGTAATTATAAACTATAAATAAAGTATGTTTTGTAGTTAGGTGGTAATTGGTAAATAGTTTAAGTACTTGAGTGCATGATAGTGAGATTGATATGTGAAATTGGGTTTCATGAAACAAATAGAAAAGCACCCCCACGTTTGAACGTGGCTCCGCCACTGGTCGTAGGTTTGGACATTGGACATTATTCTGGGAAAATAAATATTAACTTAAGTGAACAATCTATAGTGTTACATTTTTTCAACCGAGTTGGTTAAGAACATTACGAGTTATAAGGCGGGTTTGAAGGATTCATGTTCGTCTGTCTTAGGAGTCGTTCACTTAGGTGATTTGAGTTTAGGTGATTTCAAATCTCTAGAGATTTCAAATAGCTAGAGATTTGGGTTTCCTAGCTATTTGAGAAGAGCCATGTTCACTTGAGAGATTTGGTGGTAGAGATTTCTTAAACCTTAAAAAATGAATTAAAATATGCATGTTGTCAAAGACCCATATACCCTCAATATTCATCTTCTGTAATTTATTTGAGGGCATTTATGTAAAACTGTAATACAAACCCCCCAAATCTCTCTCAAATCTCCCCAAATCTCTAGTCTTATGAGAGATTTCAGAATCCCCCCAAATCTCTAGGGGGGCACCTCGAAATCTCAAATCTCCCCCAAATCTCTAACTAAAACTGCAAAGTAAACGAGTGATTTCGGCCAAATCTCCAGGGTAGAGATTTGAGCCCCAAATCACTCACAATCTCCCTCTCAAATCACCCAAGTGAACGACCCCCACTACAAAAAAATTGACCTTTAGCTACTGCAAAATTACAGCGGTATGAAAATGCAGTAGCAAATAGTTAGTATTTGCTACGGCAATCACTATTTCATGTAGTAATTTGCAGTAGCAAATACTATTTGCCACACCACTATTTGCGACGGGATGCTAGGTGTAGCAAATAGTGGTGTGGCAAATAGTATTTGCTACTGTAAATTACTACATGAAATAGTGATTGCCGTAGCAAATACTAACTATTTGCTACTGCATTTTCATGTCGTTGTAATTTTGCAGTAGCTAAATGTCAATTTTTTTGTAGTGCCCTTAGTTTGTATAGGAACTGGTTAATTAAGTGTTTTACTTGATTAACTGAATTCATTCAGGCCTGTTGGGAATTAATATGTCTTGCTAGAGACCAATATTAATTAATGATTTTGTGTTACGGCTAATCAATTAGTGTCTTACAAGATCACATGCATATAGTATGGACTTGTTCAATTGATGGACCTAATCCATGGTTGGCAACCCATTAGGGTTAGGGATTAGGGGTTTATATCCTAATCCTATAAATATATTATTAGATGTAACAATTAATCCTAAGCCACTAGATATTCTCTCGAAGAAAATCATAGCCTCCATAATTACCCTATGTTCTTCGATCAAGAGTTATAAGAAGGCTGGACGAGGAAGATCTGAATCCCCCATCTAATTAGATTGAGAATCATCCCACAAGCTTAGTCTGATTTAAACAAAGATACAATTATATGTATTAATTGATCGTATTTTAATTGTTAATTAATGAGCACATGGATTAATTTGGGCATTGGAACATATTTTTTTCTAAAGATATCGTACCTTAAATTAATCAAAGTCATAAGATTTAAGCACAAAATAAAATCAAAAGTCTTATAATGAAAAAGTTAATAGAGAGTTTCGTATGTCACAACATTGACAATTATCTTACATATATGAGAACACATGAAAGATGTGAAGTTTTGAAAGAAGAGATTGTGATCCAAAGGAAAGCTAGCACATTGGATTGGGTAAAAATTAATGGCCATCAACACCGTTTCTGGGACTAATTTGTAATAACATTTCGAAGTTTCAGGACCAATTTGTAACTCGGTCGAAAATTTCACGATATATTAAGTATTTGACCCCACAAAACATATAAGTACAACTCCGATATTATTATGGTTCAATACCAGTTAAGTACAATTTATAATAGGGTGAAAAGTTAAACCACATATCATTAAACTCAATGCAAGAAAATGTAGTATTATAGACCGTAATTTGGAAAACGGTCACTAACATAATAATGTCAGCTGTTTAGTGACCATTTTGGCATTTTAGCGACCATTTTATTTTTTCTTTAACAAAACATTCACTCAAACGTTGAAACAACTACTAAATAGCTTTAACCACTATCAAGTTAGTGATTGTTTTCCCAAAAATTACGATCCCTAATAATGCTTTTTCTGTGTAGTTCAATCATCCTCCATCCATTACGGTTCTCAAAACTACATTAACTATTTTTCGTATCATAGATGAATTAATTGAACGAGATTTTGCAGTCCTAGACACAAAATTTAATAACAAATTACACCTAGTACAACATTTCGTTACAAAAATCCACAAATGAAACAAATATGATAGATGAGTGATGTCGCACCAGCAAGAATTCGAGATTCGACACAGAAGCAAACATAGCATGGGTTAGCAGCAAGCAGTGCCAAGTGCAGACCCTGCCCCCACGAAATCAGTACCTCGTAGATACGCTCGCTCTCAAGACATGCAGTGTACAAAAACAATATTCGATCAAAGGTCCCCTGAAACCCATGGGATTCAGTCCCAAGCAGGGTTTTCAAAGCCGGACCGGGCCGGCCGGTTCGACCGGTCCGACCGCGAGCCGGCCCCCCCTCCGGCACCGATTAATTCCGGTTGAATCCCGGTTCGATCCCGGTTCGACCTTGATTTTCTCATTAAACCTTTGAACCCTTGACCTTGCCGGCTCGACCCCGGTCCGGTTCTGAAAACCTTGGTCCCAAGTCAAGAGCCCCTGAAATCCACAGGAACAGAAAATCATGGCATACAATAATTAATTAATTATATTTGCCACATTACCTCTTGTAACCTAACCAACGACACACTATATAATGCCATCATTTTTTTAAATAATAAATAAATAAAAAAGACAGGAATGAGCTGGAAAATAGAACATGTTTGTACGCATCTGGTTTCACGGAGTTAGTGGCAGTTGCTGTTTTGGCGGCTTCCTTTGCCATGCAAATGCATGTTTAATTTAACGGAATGGGTGCCAACTCCGTTAGTTTCATGAATTCTTGTCCGTTTGTTGCAGGGTATTCTATGCATTACGGCCAATCTCTCTTTGAGATTTTGTCCGCCATTTTTTGATTTTATCTTATGGGGTCATTTTTTAGATTTTGGATGCGTAGATATTGTTTGATTTTGTTGTATTTATCTATCTTACCATATTTTATGATCTGGACCACAAGTTATGTTAATTTCGTAGTTAAAATTACGTAATAATAAATAAATCGTCAGTGACATTTTTAAGTACAAAGTTTGAAAATAGGCAATGATGATATGTGGGTGGTGAGGCGCTGACTGGAAAGCGCCTCACCACACAGCCTCCCCTAATTAACGTTTGCATGCTAAGTAGCTTTGGCACCAAAACCATACAACAAATGCATGATTTTGGTCCACTAATTAAAGTTTGGCTCCCAAACTATGTTATTTCGGTGAAATATTGTCTTATACTTAACAGTTACACACAATCAATTTTACAGCCAAGTGGCCGCTGTTAAAACGTTTTAACAACGGAATGATGGTCGTTGTTAAAACGTTAGCGGGACAGAGGCCGCTGTTAGGATTGATTTTTGCTATTGTTAGGACTCCAGTTTTTTTTTTTTTGTAGTGATAGTGTGTAATAATTATAATATTTGATCATAAATTATCCAAAATTTCTCGTGGCACATATAATTTTTTCAAACTAACCAAGCAGCTAATAATCAAAATTTTCTTGTGTGTATTTTTGTTTAGCGTTAGATTCATAATTTCTTTTCTACTATTACCAATATGAAGATTTTTTTTTAGACGATGACACCCATTTTTATTTACAATTCATCTCCCCTCATATACTAATCCCGATTACTCCATTCTCCTAAACCAACTCATTCCAACGAGGCAAAAACCCTCAAATTCCCATAGTCCACATCCAAAACAATATAAAATTTGGCAATTGGCCAACCGAATTGGTATACAACAACAAACAAAAGCGCACACAGACAAGCAATAGAACAACAGAAGAGACAAAGAGAAAAAGGATATAGCTAGCTAGGCCATGGTTTTCAATTCCACGAGGAATCTCTCGTGACCCATAACACACTATACCTATTCATTCAGCCAGCCCAGAGAGTAAGTGCTGAATCAAATGCAGAGATATCGACAGCAGAATATATGAGAAAGAAGCCTTGTTTAGCCAAAGTAGCCATGATGCCCTTGGGCTGAAAATCACAAAGTTGCATATGTCCTCAAATTGATGGTGTTTCTGTTTCATGTCATTGTCTCTATTTGTTCATTATGTTTTAGGTAATAGAATCTCTATGTACTTGGCTTGATAGGGGGATGAATGCTTTGGCTAGCTTGTTATTTGTAGGTGGTGTGGTCATGCTTTCGGGTTTTATATAAGTTTCCTATATGCAAGTTGTCGGGAGAGAGTTTTGAATGAATGTTATACTGTTTATAATATGTTCACACTTCATTTGGGGAACGGAAAATTAATTAAGTGGCATAGTTGTAAGGGTGGTTTGTCGAGGTGCATGTATTGATGGGGTGAATTGGGTTGTAGTTTGTTCGTTGGGTACTGAAAGTGATGAATTGTATTGTTCGGGGTTGATAAAATTACGAGTTTATTAATTAGAATTTGGAGTTAATGTGATGTCTTTAACAAGAATGCGGGTCCAAGTCCGTTTCATTTTACGATCTCCAAGATTGGGATGTGAAATCTCTGCCTTCCAGCTTGAGGTACCAGTCTGTTGTAGCCTTTACCGTTTCTACTACGCATTTTTTTCATTTGTCGTTTTGTGTAACGTGACCTCGGGATCTGTAACTCAAGAGATTGTGACGGCTAATATAATTTTTTTAATTAATTATAGCTTATATATTATTATTTTATCAAGACCGGCTTATATTATCAAATTAATAATAATAATAATATAATCTATTTGTAAAATAGACAAAAAAAAGTGACCAAATTGCAATGTTACCATATTTGATTTCAACTAACAAATGAATTGACTGCCAAGTGAATTGTTGAATTGGTATGTACGCTGGCTGGCCAGCTATGCGCTGGCTGGCTGGCTACGCGCTGGCTGCCAGTCAGATTGTGCTAGTTTTGGACATAGTTACGCAATTGGCTACTGACGGTACATAAAATTTTAAATTAGGCTACAAAATTCCAATTCCCCAAAGTAGGGGGCAAAGTTCTATTTTCCCAAAAAAAAGTGATAGTAGTGGCCATGTTGTTCCGTAGAATATACTTTCAAATTAATGTTAGGATTGTACATCTCGGAGGTGGGCTTCCGTAGAATATACTATCCAACTAGCGCCTCGCCACCCACGTGTCATTATTATTATTTTTGGACTTTGTACTGCAGTGTGACATTTACATTAAATTGTTACGTAATTTTATCCACAAACTACAAAATCTTATCACAGTTGGGCATCAAGACAACGAATGCCATAACACCATACTAAGCAGCGGACGATTTAGCAGCGGTTGTAAATAACCGCTACAATGACCGTTGTAGGGGTTATAACCCCTACCGGTGTCAATCCATAACCCCTACAACGGACACAGTTTCTTGTAGTGACAAGGCATGACACTAGATGGTCGGATCATCCAAAACTCTAGATCGGACCCTTCAGGTGTCTAGACCATCAATCTGATCAAACCATAACTACGATGGTTTTCTCCCTCATTGAGAAGTCAATCATGATAGGGATTCATTGGCCACCAGTAAGTTTTCATCCCTCAAAGAATCGTCATTACCGATCATTAGAAAAATTAACTAGTTATGAGATAAAAAATCATTCGCGAGTAAGTACGAAAGCATAAGCATAACTAATATGATGACTTTAGGGAAACATGGTGAAGAAGGCAATTGAGAAGGGAAGTAGGGACCGATGATTCATCAAATTATACTTTGTTTTGGAAGTGACATTTATATAATTGGATGGGTTCTTGAGAAGAAGCAAAGCATAACTTTGTTCTTAATTGTTCCTATTTCGATGAATATACTCTCCCACTCAAAACCCTAACCAACTCTCTTCTAGTTATAAGGACTCCCACCCACCATAACTTTGTTTTAGCTTACTAAGAATATAAATAGATATAATTGGATAAGGTAAAATCGACGGACAATACATGTGATTTTAAACTCCTTCCTATTTCATTTGTACTCTCAGCGGTACCTCCTCCAATTCACTTTCCCATTTGGCATATACTAATTACTCACTAAGTTGTGAAAGCAGTTGCTGATATGGCGTGCATAATGTGTCCAAGTTTAACATCAGGAAGATGAAAATTGAGATGGAAAGGACCCAAAAAATAAAGCGGCTAAAATCAGAGGAGTAAAAATAGTGCAAAAGATTATCTCTTAAATTGACAAAATAAAAGAAAATAGAGTAATATTTTCCTTAATTATACTAAGGTCAAAATCTCTTCTACTCCAATCCTATCTTATAGATCAATAAAGGGTCGCTTGGTATAGGAGATTGAGAATTAAGGGAAATATGAAAATATGAGAATGGTGGAAAAGTGTTTGTTAAAAGTTGGAGGATGTTAAATTATATTGTTTGGTATATATATTTGGTAAAGAAAATAGGAGGGGAAGACAGTGGGTCCCATTATTCTATTTGGGGGAAGTCGGAATTTCTGATAAAAGTAGAAATTGTCAGAATACACATTCTGGAGACAATAAGAAACTCTGGGTATCTGAAATACAAAATCCCAGCTCCATTAGACAATAAACAAACAAGGATATCTCAGAATACAGAGTTTCCAAGAAACACAACTAGATTTCCTTATACCAAACGACCCCTATATAAATTCGCTCACCTAATTTGTGTTTTCTGTACAATTATTTATCATTATGGACTGATTTTCCCATGCATACACGAGTATACAAGATCATAAATTCGAGTTGTTCAAATTTTAATTTCAGCATTAATTTAAAAGAAAAAAAAATAGATTAAATACATATATTCAAAAAAATCCAAAAAATTCCTTCACCGCACCTAAAAATATGATTTTTTTTCCTCCAAAATACATTACTAATTATGCAGTCAACCATCATTATCAATCTTTATTATAATGTATGAATGCAGTGTTCTCAATTAGGGACAAACTAACCACTTTGAAATGATGCCTTTCTTTTTAAATATTTTATTATAAACATAATTAATAATTTAATATATCTTTAACACAAAAAAAAAAGAAATATTCTTTGCAATTAGGGAAAACAAGAATGGAATCTTGCTTTACTAAAAGGAGAGACAAATTAAAAGCTAACCTCTCCTTAGCTACTAAAAGAAAAGAAAGCCATAGCTTATTAGCTAAACCACCATTTCTTAATTAATTTATTTAATTGTTTATAAATAAGAGTGGTGGGGGGGCAATTATGCCTACCTAATACCTATTGGATAAGGGGGAGGTGTGGTTACAATATCATCCACATTGAATCATTTATATTTATAGAAATAATTCACCAAACTTGAGGATTTCGGAATTTTGTAGACGGATTTTCGGTACTATGTACTGTTCGTTGCAAAACGCTTGAAAAAGGTCTAAAAATAGATAAATATGTTGGTCAGTGAGTTAGGCGCTGGCCTGCCAATAATTTGAGTTATTGGGAGACACTACAAGAAAACACAAATTTAGTCACAGTTTTTTTGGCCCTTTAGTCACGGTTTTAACCGTGACTAAAAAAATTTGTCACGGTTTATAAACCGTGACTATATTGCACCATTTTTGTCACGGTTTGAAAAGAAACCGTGACAAAGATATTAGTCACGATTTTGTGGGAAACCGTGACTAACCTTTGTCACGGTTTCTTTAAAACAAAGTCAGTCGGTTACCAAATGACTAATCTTTGTCACGATTTTTAAAGAAACCGTGACAAAGATTAGTGACCAAATTGTAATATCCAATTTTCCAGTGACTGAATTTATAATTTCTTTGAATTATTGTATCAAACCCTCAACTCTTTCCGTTATGCAATTTAATCCATACACTTATAAGGTTTACAAAAGGTCCCAATTTTATTTCTTCCATTATACAAATCAGTCACTACAACTTTCTAGTTATGCAACTTGGTCTAGAAATTTCAAAGCCTGACAAATTAGTCTCGTCTTCTCCGGTGACTCTTTAGTCGTCGGTAAGTCTCGATCAGTGGACCGGAGCTAAGCTCCCTCGATCTGGTGGTCGGTGAACGGTGAAGGGTGAGTGGTGGTTTCAGTTCTCCTCCTCTGTTTTCAATCGGAGTGGCACATGTGGTGGGGGAGTTTGAATCGCCGGGGGAGAGGAGAGAGGAAGCTTGGCAGTGGTGGTGGGTTTAGGGTGAGTTTGAATCGGAGAGGGAGAGGTGAAGGGTGTGAGTTCGAATCGGTGAGGCAAAGGTGGGGGGGGGGAGTTTGAATCGTCGGAGGAGAGGAGATAGGAAGCTTTGGCAGTGGTGGTGGGTGGGTTTAGGGAAGTCGGAGGTGGCGGGGGAGGTTTGTATCGGAAGAGAGGAGATAGAAGAGGAGGGAAGAAGAAGTCGGAGGAGGGAAGAAGAAGATAAGAAGAGGAAAGAGAAGAAAGAGACGAAGAGGAGGAAAAAAAAGAAAGAGGGGAAGATTGCCAGCGTGGCATGATTCTCGGATCGCCATTAGTCACGGTTTTTGTGTCACGAAAAACCGTGACTAATTAGTCACGGTTTCAAATAAAATCGTGACCAATTAGTCACGGTTCAAAAAACCGTGACTAATTGAGTGTTTTCTTGTAGTGAGAGGAGTATGAAAGGGGATTGGAGTTTGTAAAGATCTACCAAGCCTTATGCAATAAATTGTTAAATTGTATGTCAAAACTTTTCGGTCGTCAAAGACTCTGATACCATGTCATGAATCGTTGCATCCCAATATAACTAGAGTTGTTGGGAGAGAGTTCATATAGGTTTTATATTAGTTATTAACAACGTGAAAATATACAATGTAGATTAAAAAAAATTATCTGAACATTCAAAATTTTGATCAATATCACATGTAAAAATAAAAATAGTTGAAATCTTGTATAGTATGATTGAGCTTGCATCATGATTTGATATCCAACATGAATCTAATATCCCTTTCGTATGGAAGAGAATTGCTTATTCTCTTCCAATACTAGATCGTTATTATATTAGACAAGAAAATAAGCAATTCAATTTCGATGAAATTGCCAATCCTCAGTTATCAAATTCCATTAGATTCATCAATTCTATCAACTATCCTGCATTTTCATAAAGAAAACTACCTCATATATAGTCTCATCTCATTACTTAAGCACAACAAACAAAGTCAATATTAATAGGACTAACCTATGGTTAATCGATTTTATTTCGGTCAATCATCGGGTTAAAACTTTTTGGAGATCGGTTAACCAATTTTAATCGGTTAATAACCGATTCCCACCCCTACAACGGAGAACTCGATTTTAGGTTTAGGTGAGGTTCGGGTGGGACGGCTTGAGTTTTGTCATGCCGTTTGTACAAATTTCGTTTTGGTTATGTTTAATGTCACATATCTATCGGCACGCGATCTGCGTCCAACCTCCCAGGGGTTGGACCGGTCCAACCAAGGGTAAAATCGGAAATTGAAAAATATAAATTAAAACCTAATTTCCGAAGCATAAGCCGCCGCTCTCTTCGCAGACTTCCTCTCCTCTGCCTCCTCCAACAGCCAACCCATCCCGCCGACGGCCGAAGCATAAGCCGCCGCTCTCTTCGCCCTCCTCCAACGACCAACCCATCCCGCCGACGGCCAACCCATCACCGCCACGACTTCAGCCTTGGTTATCACGTCGTTCCCGTCTCCGATCGAAGAGCTCCGTCGGCCAATCCATCTCATCGTCAACCGATCCGCCTCAATCACTCGACTCCTGTTCCTCGACGAGATTGCTCGCTTTATCCGTCCGATTGTCTCTCGGCAGGAAGCTCCTGGTTCCGATGTCGGCGGCCGACGGAGCACGACGTCTGGAGCAGCGGCCGGCGGAGCGACTTCAGGAGCAGCGGCGGTGGAGCACGACGTCTGGAGCAGCGATGTTGATTTCAGAGGTTGAAGATGAGTGACTGATTTGTCACATGGTCAAGTTAAATGACTGATTTGTCACGTGGTCAAGTTAAGTGACTGATTTGTCACATGGTCAAGTTAAGTTACTGATTAGTAAAATTTATTGATTTGTCACACTGCGGATATTTTTAATAATTACAATTTCATTCTTGTGTACATTTTTTTATAACATTTGAATTATATAAATTGGTTATGGAATAATCGTGTTAACTAGTTCGTATAATTAGTTAATAAGTTTTGATAACTAGTTATCAACTAAATACCATCGTTAACTAGTTATCCAATCATTATGTTAACTAGTTAACTCGATAAATTAACTAATTAAAAACAAAATAACTAGTTAACATGATTAGTTAACTAATTAACTTGATTAGATAACTAGTTAAAAACTTGATAACTAGTTAACACGATTAGATAACTAGTTAACTCGATTGGTTAAACTAGTTATCTTAGTCATGATGTTAACTAGTTAACTCGATTGGTTAACTAGTTATCATCTTTAAAAAATGTTAGCTAGTTATCATCTTTAAAACATGTTAACTAGTTATCTTAGTCATGATGTTAACTAGTTAACTAATTATGTTAATTTGATAACTAGTTAACTAATGTTGATAACACATTATCAAACAAAAAACGTTGTTAACTAGTTATCAGATAAAAACCATGTTAACTAGTTATCAGTTAAAAAAACACTGTTAACTAGTTAACAACAAAAAATGTGTTAACTAGTTAACTAATTTTGATAACTAGTAATCAACTAAATTTTTTGTTAACTAGTTATCTAAATCATGATGTTAACTAGTTATCAAACAAAAAACGTTGTTAACTAGTTATCAGGTAAAAATCATGTTAACTAGTTATCAGTTAAAAAATCACTGTTAACTAGTTAACAGCACAAAAAAGTGTTAACTAGTTAACAGCAAAAAAAAGTGTTAACTAGTTTTTTTTTTAATTAAAAAAAAATCTCGCCGGCGACGGCGGCGGTCGCCGGAAAAGTCGCCGGCGCCGGTGGTCCCCTGTGAATTAAATTATTTATTTTAAATATAATAATTAAATTATGTGTGTAAAGTCCTAAATATCCCTAATCATCTAGACCATTAGATTGGTCAAATGGTCAAAGGGTGATCTAATGGTTGAGATGAAGGTTGGAAGTTTCCAACCCTTGGAAATGGTTGGGTGTGGATCAGCTACCCATATCTATCATTTATATTAAAAAAAAAATTCCCATATTTTGATGTAGTCGAAATTATCATTAAAATATGAGTTAAATTAATTTGTCGGCGAGCTTTATCACAATTCATATAGCTCGGAGCAAGATTCCTTACGGAATTAATGAATTCCATAATGGGTATTTCCCAAACAAGAGAATCAATCACTCATTCAGATCCTTTCCTTTTTCCATGCATAGTCTGGTGAAAAAGAGGGCATCATTTGATCCACACTAGTGGTAGTAGTCTATATATTACATTATTACATATGGTTTTGCTGACATGTTTACACACAAGCCTACGGAATCTCAATTCATGAGTAGAGAGCAAACCACTACGGAAAGCCAAAGCCTGCAAGAACCCAATTACGTACCATATATACATGATCATATGTAATAATCGAGTGTGTTTGTTTTTAGTTGTCATGTACATGTTGTTCAGTTTGCCATATTGGTGAAGTTCATGGGACAGAAGAATGCACGTTTTCTATCTAGTTGTTGTTGGGTAGAGATAGATACCCACTTGGTGTTTGTTGTTGTTTCTGTTTTCGTCGGGTTTTGAGTGGATACGAAAAGGTATATTTATCGAGAATTTTGGGATTGAAGAGGATTCTGAATGAATCTTATGTTGTTTACTAACACGAATGACTAATGAAAGAGTTTGAAGTTCGCAAAGTTTCAATAGGACTTGTGCAAGGGCACAGAGGCTTCAATAAGCCTTTATATATACAGATTGTTGGTTATCGGGATTTGAAACATTGACATCTTGTTGGTCAAAGGCTTTGATATCATGTCAAGAACTGTTGCATCTCAATAACTCGAGTTGTTGGGAGAGGATTCTGAATGGATCTTATAATGTTTACGTAACAGACTCAATAAGTTTAAGACGACTATGTAGTTTAACTCCTCAAACCAATATATATATATTGTAGGTGAACCACAATTGGATCGTAGTTATGTTGAGTTTGTACGATATCATTCTGGAGAGTTGTTCATAATTCAACTCCAACTAGTCAGACAGTTTGTTCTAGTACAATTTTAAAAAACACTAGCCCAACCACGAGCGTAGAGAGAACTGTCAGAGTTCAACCTTCATGCCCAACCACAACTCGATCACCTAGGTCTACCGAGCTGAACCGGCACTTCTCAGCCGAACTAAAGGATCTTCCAGCTAGTTACGGAGAGTTGAACCCAGAACTTAACCTAAGCTAAATAATGGATCAAATTACAAAATATTATAAGCCCCAATAACATTTAAAATAATTTCCAAAATATTATAAACTAAATAATTGTTTTTTTTTTTTGCCTACAATATTAGGCCAAAATTAGGGTGTCAAACTGGTAGAACGTTATCAAGTTATGATTGGATGGCGGTGATGATCAAGAGCAACAGGACAAATACTGAAATACGTGGATGCCAAAATTAATTGTATCAAAACATTTACGGTCACCTAAGTTTGGAGATTGTAATAAAGTGGTCACCTAACTTTGTTTTGTAACAAAACACTCATTTATGTTTGAGTTAGCCATTTTTGTAGGTATTGGTTTGGTTTTTAAACTGGATCAATTTATTTTGAGGGTCAACCAAGTTGACCAGGGAGATTAAAAGATATTATGTTTGATGATGTTGCATGCTTAGTTGTCAATTTGCCCAAAATTGTCATCGAAAGTTATCAGAATAATTGCTCGGTTACATTGTTTAAACATAAATGAGTACTCTGTTATAAAATGAAGTTAGGTGACCATACTGTTATACCACCCAGACTTAGGTGACCGTCAATGTTTTTTACCAAGAATTAATTATTTAGTTCTGTTAAGTTGGTATGGTGAATGATGATGATCATCATCATGGGATTAATAATTATTTAATTAAATTAATTAATTAATTAGGTCCACCCATGCCTTGACCGACTATTAATGATATCTATTTAGGGATATAATTAACAGCATGATCAAGCCTGGTGATGGTGAATATATTATATAAATATTCATCCAAGGAAACAGGGTGGGCCCTACAGTGGGGCCACGTCACCTCTTTCTTATTTAGGGTTTGGTGGATTTAATCATAATTAATCATAATATTGCCATAAGAAAAGACAGAAGCTCACCGGTCGTTTTGCTAATTAACTAAATATATCATTTGATGCAACTTTTTATTAGCTAATTAATTAAGTAGCTAACTTTGTTGGATATGGTGAATCACTTCTTTTCATATGGCATAATTGGGATTTTTCTTTGGGTTTTGAAACTTTTATTGTAAGAAAATCTGATTATTGTGGCTAATTGAAAGATTAACTAATTAATACTCAAACGACTGTCTCATGAAAAAGTATGAAATTTGCGCACAGCTTCAATAAAACTCATACAATAGATTGGGGGGTTGAATCCCAATAACTCGAGTTGTTGGGAGAGGGTTCTGGATGGATCTCATTTTGTTTACTAGCCTCTGATCAACATGAGGTCAAGGTCTTATTGAAGTTTTTGTGGTCCATAATGTGTTGTACAAGTCTTACTGAAACGGTTCAAAATTCAGCTCTTCTAAGTACTTCCGTTTGTTGGGGGTGTGTTATAGTAAATAATATAAAATCTATTCAAAACCCTCCCCAACAATTCGAACAACTCAAATTATTCGAACGATTCATTATTCATTTATCCCACTAAACTACACAATATATCCAACAACAACAACCTCATAATTAAGGAAAAGGCAATCATTTCTTGTATCATAGCAAATTTACATTATCCAACGACAATATGTACTCCTGGCATCCCAAACAACGACAATATATTATATAATATTATTAACAACATGAAAAAAAAAAATACTACATAATTGATACTTAGAAGAAAAAAAATTGACGGCTTCTAGAATTCTGTTTTTCTTAACTTTAATTATCATTTTTTTAATTCACCTCCCATATATTACTTTAATTTTAATGCAAGTTTTAATAATATTAAATTAAATCATAATTTCAGAGAAGATGAGGTGCTGCTGCTGCTGTGCATGAGCAACAATTGTCCTCATTTGCAAGTTGTCATCCACGTCTTGGCCTTTTAGTTAAATAAATTAAAGAAATTAAATAATATTATTGATATGACATGGAGTTTATCCTATTTAGCTTATATGTTTGATAATAAAATATATATTTCTCACATTGGCCCGGCGATTCGATAAGAGATTTGATTAATTTGTAGGATTAAAAGAGGTTAGTTCGAGAGAAAAACACTCAGTCTCAAGCCCCATGGAGTCGTCGTTTAGTATCTCACAAGGCGTGTAAGAAGGTAGTAAGTGTTCTGGTATTAAGAGGAGGCATGCATATGCATTTAGTGAGTGTGAGACAGAGAAGTACCAGAAACGTGCCCCGAAGACATATATATGGTAGGGCATTAAGCTTGCCTACGAGAGGGTGTTTATATGTAGCTAATTAAAGGCATCTGTTGTTAGATGTTAAGTCATGTCCTATCAATGTTGTGGCCATGATCCGTATTTATAGGTTCTCAAAATCCGAACCGAGTCGTCATGTGTATTTGGAGAACTAGTGACCCAGTTTAGAGGCGATTTTGGCCGTTAATCAATTACGAAAAATTGGAATCACCTTGAGCTTCAACTCGAAATGTATAAAATATGGAAATTGTTCAAACCTCAAGAAAATTGGATCTACAGCCAAAAATCTAATGAATACAAGTCAACCATGTAACAAACTTGATTGTTAGAAACAAGTGGGTACAATGGAGGGGTTGGGACCAACTAGAATTCATATGCAATCACTCTACTTTCAGCCAGCTGCATATCTACCCTTATGCTATATGCTGACATAGTGAGATATCTTCAAGTCAAATCTTAACATGATATAAATAAATCATAAATAAATAAATAAAATTCTCCCATTTTGGTTCAAGTTGAAGCTACCCATACATAGTTTTGGTGCTTAATATCCATTTTGGTCATTATCGTATAAGGGTTCTGGCAAAATGATCATTAAACTTTAATTTGTAATCTAGTTGTCACTAACTTGTTGTCGTTGTAACAATGTGGTGATCATGCATTTTGTCAACTCTTCGTTCAAAATTTTCGTTAGGTGTTAATAACATCAAGCCAACTCATCAGTTTTGTCCACCTCACCCAATGTCATGGCACCTATATTCATCCTAGACTCGACCCAACTAATTAACCAATCCAACTCAACCTAACCGATCAAACAAGGAGAAGCTGTACCATGGTATGGGTGAGTCTAGGGTTGAATTGGTTAGTAGGGTTGAGTTTAGAGTGAACTGCGTGACATGTCATGGGATGACATGAAAAAAATTTGACGAGTTGCCTTGATGATACCAACACAGCCAGTATTGTAACAGAATCTAGGCGCCCAATACATAAAATACAATGGACTGGTTATATTTTCGTACAAGAAAATACATATATTTTAGCTATTTGGGTCTAGGGGACCCTGTGCCCGAGCCCAGTGTGGACACCCCTGGCTCCGCCATTTCCAACACTTAACGAAGATTTTGGATACAGAACAACCCTATTGTTACAACTGCAATAGATTAATAACAACTAAGTTACAAATTAAAGGTTAACGACCACTCTGTTACAATCCACATAGGTTAATGACCAAAATGGATATATATTAAGCCATAGTTTAGGAGTTTGGTTGATAAGTTAGAGAGGTCCCCAACCCTCCCCATAGCTTTCATAACTACGTATAGAAAAAGGGGGGGGGGGGGGGGGGGTTGCAGAGAGTAGCATGTGTTTGGTGTTGTAAGTTGTAAAATGGTAAAAATGGTTCCACATAGCTCCATTTCTATTTATATATGGTCTACCATTTGAGAGAGGGGACCTCCCCCTAGTACTCCTGCTATACTCTCTGGCTGCTTCAGTCCTCTCCTCTCCCTCCCAAGTTGGCCTGATTTCATTGTTTCATTTGGGTAAATTAGAAGTTTGTTGTCTTGGTTTTGGTTCCAAGAGACCAAGCAAGACTAAGGAGGTATAAAATTCCAGAGTGAGTGCTAGGATCACCATTGGTCATGGAGCTATACCTACCCACCTATCTCTATAGGCTAGAACTAGCTATTGCCATCCCTATTGCCCCTGGTCCAAAAGCTTATCTCGATCCAATTTTTCTTCGGTGTTGACACATTTTTTTTTGGTTGTTGTGATAGATGGGTTATCTGGGTTTTGCTTGAGTGTTATTTGGATAATAGTTAAATAATATTCGAACAACAAGTTATTCCAGTGTTACTTGAGTGTTAGCTGAATACTAGTCAGATAACACTCGAGTAACATCCATGTAACATGTTCGTCATCGCGGATAAAAAAGAGTGTCATCAACACCTAAACAAAACTGATTTCGCTACTCTACTGTTCCTTCCTCCATATTGTACTCTAATCACATTTCTTTAAATCATGTAATAAGGGCCAAATTAAAGAATAAATTGGCTTTGGTGTTAGAGGCCCAAATTTATTCGTTGTGACGGATGGTTTATTCATGTGTGGTTCGTATGTTTTTATGTGCACATAGGGGTCGTTTTCCGCGCAGTAATTATGCCAGGAATTCTGCTGAATTCCTGCTCGGCCCAATTCCTTTGTTTTCCGAGCAAAACAGGGTACACAGAACCGACGGATTTCAAATCTTGGCAGGATTTCAAATGAGCTCCGACTGGGTTTTCAAAACCCTTTGAAAATGGAAGGAAATGACAGGTTTTCTATTTTTTTCATTGATTTTTTCAACAGTACCCCTTTATGTTCTGTTTTCTAACGTGAGAGAACAACTTTTTGGTTCATCATTTTTCAAGGAAAAAACTTCTATAATATTTTGATAACCGAGATGGATTAACAATGAGCCACCATTGGTCATGAGATGCAGCTCATATGATTTTTTGTGAAGCTAATGTGCCATATTATTTCTCTTTCTTTGAATGTTTGAATAATTTTGATTATTTGAATATTCATGTTTGGTCGATATAATTTTTTTATAATAATGGTGAGCTCGAATTTTATGAGTATTCTGTGTAAAAAAAATCATAAATGAGATGTAGAAAGAAAGTAGGGGTTGTTCGGATTTATAGGAAGAGTAGTTCAGTCATGTTTGGAGGTCCTTTGTTTGAAATCCATATAGTATTGGTATAGTGGAAAACAATGAATTAAAATATGGGGTCTTCCCCAGCAATCGAATCCCTTCCGGATTTTAATTCCACTGCAATCCATTTTCGCGCGGAAAACGACCCCATAATGTTATTTGGATGTTATTATGTGTACAAATAATACAGAAATAATACACCAGAGTCGTTTGGTATGGAAGAAATTCGGTTGAGTTTGTTGAAAACTCTGTAATTTGAGATATTCTTGTTCGTTTAATGTATGATGAAGTTGAGTTTTTGAATTTCAGACAACCATAGATTTTGATTGTCTCCAAAATGTGTAATTTGGGAATTTTAATTTTTATTAGAAATTCTAACTTCCGTCAAGGCCTATTAGCTCAGCTGGTTAGAGCGTCGTGCTAATAACGCGAAGGTCACAGGTTTGAGACTTGTATGGGCCAATCAATTTCTTTTTTTTTTACAAATAAAAAAAATCCTACTTCCTTCAAGCAAATTTGTGAATTTCACAGTCTTCCTCTACTATTCTCTCTACCAACTATACATAACAAGATAACATGACAGCATTAGACATTTAAGTTTTAACACACCAGGGGCGAATCTGGGGTGGGGTTCCCCCAGGCCGCGACCCACCCCACTTTCTAGTATAGAGCTACAAAATTATGTATATTTCCGTATATGTAAGTAGACTAGGTCGTTTGGTATAGGGGATTGAGAATTAGGGGAAATATGAAAAAATGAGAATAGTGGAAAAGTGTTTGTTAAAAGTTGGAGGATGTTAAATTACATTGTTTGGTATGTATATTTGGTAACGAAAATAGAAGGGGAAGACAGTGGGTCCCATTATTCTATTTGGGGGAAGTCAGAATTTCTGATAAAAGTAGAAATTGTCAGAATACACATTCTGGAGACAACAAGAAACTCTGAGTATCTGAAATACAAAACTTCAACTCCATTAGACAGTAAACAAACAAGGATATCTCAGAATACAGAGTTTCCAAGAAACTCAGCTGGATTTCTCCTATACCAAACAACCAGCCCAATACAAACGAAATGACCCACTGTCTTGATCCATCCTGGATCCGCCCCTGTAACACACTCCTATTTCCCATACCAAACATTCTCATAAATAACACACAAATACACAAAACCTTTCCGCCAAGATAATTGTTACCATGGACGGAAAGAAACGAACGGGGTTTACTTTTTGACGGACATTTGCAATAAATGCCCACTCCGTGATATTACGGGTTGCACCCCACACTTCCAACACCCACACTACTCCTATGTTTCCTTCCTATTTATTACACAATTTAACAATTAATTAAAGGTACACATGCCGGGAGGTTCCTGTATTATTGAAAGATAACAAACATGTCCCTACTATTAATTGTACCAAAGAAGTCCCTCTACTTAGAACATATAACAAACAAGTCTTTCCGTTACAAATGTGACAAACAGCGTTACTGAATTATTTTTTTTAATAAACAGCGTTACTGAATTGTTGACACGTCACTGACCCGTAGGTTGTTAGAGTTGACACGTCAGCCGATTGGACTACCAGCAACCCTAAACGACGTCATTTTTTTACTATTTGGATTATCTGTTGCTAATAACCCTGAGTCAAAATAGAGTCATTTAGGGTTGTTGACATTCCAATCGGCTGACGTGTAAACTCTAACAACCTACGTGTCAAATGTCAGCAATTCAGTAACGTCGTTTATCATATTTGTAACGAAAGGACTTGTTTGTTATATGTTCTAAGTAAATGGACCTGTTTGGTGCAATTAATCATAAAAGAACTTATTTGTTATCTTTCAATAGTACATGGACCTCCCCGTCCCATCCTTTTATTAAAAATTTAATTATTAAAAATTGAAAACATTAAGGGGTCGTTTGGTAGAGGCTATCTCGAATACCATGATATTCGAGATAGCTAGTTATTGAGGGGATAATGAGTTTTCAGGTCACTTTGTGGAATATCTTTGTTTGGAAAGGGGGTTATATACTAAGGGGATATCAACTGTACAATTACTTTTCTGTCCTCATTTTTGTCAACTTTCAATCTGTTGGTTGACTTTGGTTCTTAAAATTCTAACCTGAGTTTTGTCCTATGAAATGAAATGTGAAATTGTAAATTTAGACTGTGTTTACTTGCAACTCAAGTCCTAACAGATTTGTGTAAACATGCAGACGCTGTAGAATCCAATCCATGTTTTGCAATTGTTTACTTTTCTTTCAGCTTCTAGCTCTAAGGGTGCCTAGTTTCCATCAATCGGATGAAATACGTAACTTGCAGCAACTAAATATCAAACTGAGAAACTTCAACAAGCATATCGAAAACTGAAGAAACGAAAAAAGAGAAATGGTACAAAGCATGCTGGTGCTGTGTGGTGCTCCTGGCGAATTTCTTTCTAACCTTACTCTTGCTTTTGGGGCTTCGTTCTAACAGAGGAAGAAGAACAAATATCGTCGAAGTCGAAGCTGGGTTCCCGACCGGTGAATCAGAGGCACACGGTGGTCGGTGGAGGTTAATAAAATCTCAGGCGGTAGAGGTGATTTGCGAAATCAATTCTCTGGGTAGCTGTAAAGGTAGATGGGGAAGGAAAAAACCAATCATTAATGGCATGTAATATGCTGAAATAGACAGGAGCAGATTTGTCCATAATTTCCAATACCCTTCTTGCATTTGAGAACCCCTCCTCTTTAGGGTGAATTCAAACTCACCCTTATTTGTAATTCATTAGTTAGCTAAGTATGACACCAAAAACAAGGTTATTGACAAATAGCATGCTATTTGGTGCTAATGAATTCATTAGCACCCTTACCAAACACACCTAAATAGTAGTTTCACTTCACCCGTGTCCCGACGGAATAAAAGCTCAAGCAGTGCAGCTGGTTCCAGTATCAACTGCTTTGACATTTACCTAAATTGTCACACCTACCATCTTATATATTTATTATTTCTTTTCCCCTATTATATCTACACCCGAATCTTTCTCCCCCCTAATTAATTTTTGTTACCCTTTTTCCCTCATTAACTTTAATCTTTTGTCATTTCAGTCAAACCCAACACATGACTCACTCTATAAATATAGATCGAGTAGCCTTGCAATTAAAATAGGGAAAATAACACTTTAGCCCCCCTATACTATAAAACATTTTTTTTACACCCTCGTACTTTGACAACTTTGTCGTTGGGTCTTCTCGTTCCAACTTTCGTCTTCGTAACATTAGTTGATGCGCATTCAGTACGTCACATTAGCTCTGATAGCTATGTATTAGCTTACTAAGTGTATTTTAATTGGGAATAAAAATATATATAAGGGATAATAGGCCGGGAGGCCCTTGTACTATTGAAAGTTAACAAACATGTCCCTCTACACTTAATTACACAAAATAAACCCCCTACTTAGAAAAACTAACAAAGAAGCCCTTTCATTAGAAATTTGATAAACAGTGTTATGATTTTGCTGACACGATAAGCTGACTCTGCCTGTAGGTTGTCAGGTTTGACAAACTAGGGTTGATTCTATATGAAATCCCCTTCTCCGTTCTCTCGACAAAGTCTCAATCTCTCCACCTCCATTCTCCAATCGTCAAAGCTCGATAGTCCTTCTCCTCCCGCTCCCGGTCGATGGCGGCTAACCTCCTTAGGCAAAATCGTAACACTTTTTATGAAATTTCTAACGGAAGGGTTTCTTTGTTAGTTGTTCTAAGTAGGGGGGTTTATTTTGCGTAGTATAGGGGTATGTTTGTTATCTTTCAATAGTACATGGACCTCATGACCTATTATCCTTTATATATAATTAGATAAGATGAAATCAACAAATAAAAGTATGGTTGTAAAACCTTTCGTATTTCACCATACTCTTCGTGACACGTCCCCAATTTACCTCCCTGACCAACTCTTCGCATCCTATCTCTAATATCTTCCCGTTGATGTGTAGATGTGTCCAGATTTAATGATACAAGAAAAAAGTTGAACCGAAAGGATCCAAACGGTAAAATTATTGACGCAAGAGCTAGGAGGGAAGGGTAAAAAGAGCATTTTATAATAAAGTGGTCTATCTGCTAAGTTGGCAAAGTAAAGGGGGCAAAGTGCTATTTTCCCATTAAAATAGTTCCATAGACTTACTTGCCTTCTTCTTTTTACCATTTTCCATTATTTATTACCGCTATTTCTACTTCAGACATTAACCTTGGGCTGGTTTACAAAAAGGGTAAAAAAAAGAATATTAGGCTAAGAAAACGGAAAACATAAACTAACGGCCGTTAGCCAGAGGGCTAACGGCGGAATCCTTGCAAGGACTCGGTGGCAAGCTACTCCTTCCTGAAGCAACAAGACGTTGCGCTAGGTTCTCGATTCTTTCCCCGTTTGTCTCCGTTAGTAACCGCTTCCCGCCAAACGGAAGTGACTCCACTCCTCTCTCCGTTAACACTTCTTCCCTTGGCCCCACCGTTTTCCCACTCGTTAAACCATTTGCCTGCAAACCACATTTCACGCCGTCAGTCACTGCTCACTGCTCTCCACTAACCGAAAATTAAATTTAGGAAACAGATTGTCAGTAAATAAATAAAATAAAAAAGTCAAACTGCTTGTAATTAATTTTTTCTGCTCAATCGAGGAAATTAGTTTTTATTTTTCCCGGAAAATTCGCAGGGGAGTTTTTTTTGGTGGTTCGGTTCAGTTCAGTTCACGCGATTCTGAAAACAGGAGTCTCCGTTTGCGTGTTGGCAACGAGAAATTTTTTTGATCGGAGAAAGTTTTTTTCATGGCGTGAAGCAATAGAAAAATTCCTTGTTTAGTTTGCTTACCTGGATTCTGATGTAGTCCGTACGGTTCCAACAGAAGGCGTTCCCCAACATTTGGTCGACAGTTTCCGAGACGCCGTCGAGGGCGATGTTGACGATTGAGGAAGCGGAGCACTCGCCGTTGCGGCGGCGGAGCAGCTTCCGACCGACGGAGGGACCGTTGCCTAGAGACAGGACGAGGAGGTCTTCAACGCCGTTGACCGACGGGAAATCGCGCTTGTTGTGGAGTACGTGAGTGACAGCGGCTGCCGTCGGGTTGTTCATCACTAATCCTCCATCGATGGCGGAGCAGGATGTTTTGCCGTCGACGGATTTGAGATCGAACGGGTTGAACAGGCCGGGAGTAGCGCCGGTTGCTCGACAAACTTGCCAGAGCTCGAAGTCGAAACTAGGAGACTCGGAAGCGTCGGCTCGAGAGAAGACAAAAGGAGCACCGCTCTTGAGATCAAAGCAAGGGACGAGAAGAGGCTTACAAGCGTCCTTCAGTGTCAAGATCCTCCCATCCTCACGCTTGAACGCTTCCTTCAGCACCTTATCCATGCTCCTACCGGAGAATCTGCGCGAGAAAACGCCGGAGAAGCACTTCTGCTTGAAGAGCTCAGAGTTCCTGTCGGTCAGGAACGCGACCGCTTCTCTAGCCGAGAACAGAGGACGGCCGGAACCGTCGTCGGCAGCAAGCATGGAAGCGAGAACCGCACCAATGCCGGTACCTGCAATGAGGTCGAAGAAATCAGCGATCCGTGCGTTCGGATCTCCAACCTTGACTCGGATCTGGTCCTCCAGATGGACAAGAGCCGCACCAGCGACAATGCCGGTGGTTCCTCCTCCGTCGATGCTTAGAACTCTCGTCTTCTTCGCTGCATCGCAGTGTGAGAGCCATTTCTGCTCCAGTTTGGAGAAGATCTCCAGAGTCACCTTACTCAGCTCCATTTCGTCAGCCATAAACAGAGAGCGATTACAGAGTTTACAGAGTTCACAGAGTCGGTGAAATTACACAGGAAGGGGATGTGAATATGTGAAGTGATCTCTCTCTCTCTCTCTCTCTCTCGGTCACTCACGCTTTGTGGTGGGGAGCATTAATGGCGGAAGTAAGTACTAACAGTACACTCCCGTCTCTCTCTATCTATCTCTCTATCGCACTCACTCAGTGACTGGGACTGTAATGGCGATGCAAGGAAGGTGCGATAATGGCGGATTCTCTGCAAATTTGTGAGTATTGTTGGAGAAGGAAGAGGAAGAGTCGGTTATTTTATATATACTGGACTGGGGACGAAGGAGCGAGTCCTTTTCTTGCTTTGTTTGTTTGTGTGTTTGTTGGTTGCAGAGTTTTATTTTTTTACCGAGGGGGAAACGTGGAGGAAGGGGAGAGGGGTTGAGATGCACGTGCAACGGTGCGTGTTGGTGCGCGAGAAAGAGGATGAGCCAAAAATATATGAAATCCTTCGGCTCGGCTCGGCTCGGCTTATCACCACCTGTCACGTTTGATGCTTTCTTGTCAGTTACAAATTAACTAACTACTCTGTTCACTTTAATTAATCAAAGCACTGGATGAAAAGCATACTGCTGCCCATTCTTAATTAATCTGTGGCCAGAGGTTTAATGGCTAAATTAACATAGAATTATGGTTTTACTGTATTATTTCTAATATGAATCTTCTTCAGTAATTTTGGAAATTTAAAGGTGAAATGGGGTTTAAAACTTCGAATTTAAACAAAATATTAATTACATTTTACTGGTTGTTTAGGCTTATATAGGGTGGTTCAATACGGGTTGATTTGCGATAAATAGGATCGGGATCCTAAAAATTCTATTGACTAACTTGACTTGTAAGTGGAGAATTTAGAGTTTCCTCCAATTTTGGGATGAAAAAATAGGTGATTCTATGCTAGAAAAATGCTCTCATGTCGCTTGGAAGCGCTATATTTTAGTAGGGTGAGAGCCAATATATATGCACAAAAATTGGAAAATAGATGTCGCCGTTGATATTTTGCGAGATGAGAATGATGTCTTTTGTATTGGATTTGCTTACATGTTTGATACATAGTTCGACTCATCAAACCAACTGACATTGTTATCTGGTTATTGATGGTGTTTGGGAAATCACGATGTCTCGTCTGCACAGAGTAATAGAGATGGAAGGGAGGTTGGTTGATGCACGCCATTTCTTGAGTTTGAATATACACACAAGCACTACTTTTTTATGCACACCTTACCCATTTAAATGGAATCATGATACCTCGACTTTTCGGTGGTTGATCAATAAGACCATTTACATGAAGATTAAATTTTTAGTTTTTGTATGATGTCACCCCAATTGACCATTGTTCATTTTGCAACACTATACCTCGACTCATTTTGCTACATCTTTATATTACTTTCTGATGGGGTCGAGCCCAGCGAATCGGGCCATCTCAGACATATAAACGAGGAACAACTGCGACCCAGTAAGGGCCCAGCCGTTGGACGCCTAGAGTATGTCCATAGGCGATCCGAACCATATGTCAGCTAACAGTTGAGATCATTCTTGAGGTGGATTACCAATCAATGGACGACATGTAGTGACCCGGCCCGGACCCCAAGATCCTATACAAACATTTAAAAAGATGCATTAATTAATTTGATAATTTATATATTTTAGGAGCTCATAATTAGAATGTCACGTTGCTTTCTCGCAACGAACGAACATACTAATCACTTTCATAATTTGTGTAAGGGCTACGGGAGACTACTACTAGACTAATATTAACTACTAAGCATTTCCGGCACATAGGTTAATTAAGTAAATGACAATTCCACCCTCTCCCAAACCTCTTTACAAGTAAACATCTATCTATGAGGATGTGACTAAACAATACTAACACAAAGCAAGAAATTGCTATGTGTATATTGTTTTGGTTTATCTATGAGTAGTTAGTATCGCTCAAAATCAGGACTTCGTCTAATTTTTATATACGTTCAGTGCTATAGTAGTCAGAGAATTGAGAGACAAGAAATATCATTTACGGACAGGGACCAAGCCCAACGGACAAGTCTGACTCAGGGTACAGGTTAAAGAAGACAACAGCCCATCAAGGGCCCAACCGTCAGGCGCCTAGGGTTATATCTATAGCAATTTAGACCGTACGTCAACCAATTGTTGAGATCATCTTTGAGGCGGGTTACCAATCAACCGACGGCACATGGCGACCCGACCTGGATCCTGAAGTCCTTTAAATAGAGGTTTGGTCTCAACATTTATGACATGACATAGTACACAGACAACACGCTTTAAGCATAAACACCCACAAACACGCTTAAGGTTCACTATATACACCTCAAGGTGTACGCCCCGATACTTCTCTGTCTCCCTACAAAACAAACGCCTTACACCCTCTTACACTCAAATCCGAGCACTTACTATTGTCTTTTATACGCCTTACGAGGTACACTTCCGTAGCTCCAAAGTACTTAAGGACTCGGTGGGCGTGTTTACACTCATTCAACCATCAATCTTTCTAGTTAAACCTTTATCGTACGGCCAATTATCGATAATGAAGAAAAAAAAGGTACCATTCTTGCCTCACGAATATGTCCCGTATCCAATCTGAGCACCGGTCCAAACAGAACGCAATCAATAATGCAACCTACGGCCCACCTCTCTCGCACTGGGTTACAAGTTGGGCCTTGACCTGCGTTGAAACGACATCTCTTCCTGTCGTATTCATCGTTCACAGGCCCCAGCGCCCGGCTAATGGTATTATGCTGAATGGGGTGATTCAGCACCGTGCTGAACCCAATCCGTGAGGAGTATTTTGGTAAAAACATGTATTACGAATCTGACACGTGAACAGTACAAATCTAACATAAAAAGTCACTATATAATTGAGAAACCACTATTGTTTCTCTCTCCATTTTCAAAAATAAAAAATCTTCATTTCTCTCTCCTTTTCTCTCTCAATTTTTCACGAACAAAGAGGAGATTTGTGTGTTCATTATGCCGGGAAATAGCACGTCGGAGTTGGATCTACGCATGAAAACGTCGGGAGAGTGCATACAACCCTCATAATGTGTATGAATCTTTGTATTTTTCATATTTTTCGTGTTCTTCATGTTCTTTTCTTGTTTGAGGGTGCAAAAAATTGATTCCGTAACATTTAGTTGGGTTTCGTAATGTCTGTAACCATTTCCGTAATACTTTCGTTATTGTTTTATAATATCAGTTTTTGTAATATTTTTTATCAATTTTCATAATACTTTCGTATCTATTTCGTAACACTTTCGTGCTCTTCATGTTACTTTCGTAATCCTTTATTTCCCTCTCTTTTTCTCTCTCCTTTTTTTCTCTCAAATACTTTCGTAGCTGTTTCGTAACACTTTCGTGCTCTTCATGTTACTTTCGTTATACTTTCGTGTTGTTTCTCCCTCACATTCTCTCGTTTTTCGTAATGTTTTCGTAGAAACAAGAAGAAGGAATGAAGAAGAGGAGGAAAGAAGAAAATTCTAGATCTGGAATAGAGAAAAAAGAAGAAAAATAAGAAGAGAAGAAGAAGGAAGGAGAAGACAAAGAAGAAGAAGAAGAATCTAGATCTGGAATAGAGAAAGAAGAAGAAGGAAGAAGAAGGAAGGAGAAAAAGAAGAAGAAGAATAAGGAAGAAGAAGAAAGAAGAAGAATCTAGATCTGAAATAGAGAAAGAAGAAGAAGGAAGGAGAAAAAGAAGCAGAAGAATGGAGAAGAAGAAGAAGGAAGGAGAAGAAAGAAGAAGAACAAGAAAATCATTCATTTTCCTCTCTTTTTCTCTTCTTTTTTTTCTTTTTTCTCAAGAAAAACAAGTGTTACGAATTAAGTACCAAGTATTACATTCATTTCCCTCTCTTCTTCTCTCCTTTTTCTTTTTTTTTTCTATTTTATACTCACATAACTAATACGAAAGTAATTCTCAAATGTTACGAAACATGATCTCAAGCGAAACTTGCTATAACCCAATACGAAATTGGTTCTCAAAACGTTACGAAACATGCTATAAAACCATACGAACCATGATTTGTACTTGAAGAAAAATAAGAAAGAGAATAGAGAAGAAAGAAAAAGAAGTGGAAGAAGAAAGAGAATGTGTTTCTCCCTCCATTTTCAAAATTCAAAATCATTTATTTCCCTATCTTTTTCTCTAGAAAAACAAGTGTTACAAATTAAGTACCAAGTATTACATTCATTTTCCTCTCTTTTTCTCTCCTTTTTTTTTGTCTATTTTATGCCCACATAACTAATACGAAAGTAATTCTCAAATGTTACGAAACATGATCCCAAACCCATACGAAACTTGCTATAACCCAATACGAAATTGGTTCTCAATACGTTACGAAACATGCTATAAAACCATACGAATCATGACTTGTACTTGAATCATTAGAATAAAGAGAATAGAGAAGAAAGAAAAAGAAGAGGAAGAAGAAAGAGAATGTGTTTCTTCCTCCATTTTCAAAATTCAAACTCATTCATTTCCTCTCTTTTCTCTCATTTTTATTTCCCTCTCCTTTTTCCCTCCCCTTTTTTTCTCTCATGATACACAATTTTAGATTCTCTCCTTTTTTGTTTCTCTCTCCTTTTTTTCTCTCAACTACTTTCGTAGCTATTTCGTAACACTTTCGTGTTCTTCATGTTACTTTCGTAATACTTTCATGTTGTTTCTCCCTCCATTTTCAAAATTCAAAATCAATCATTTCCTTTTTTTTCTCTCTTTTTTTATTTTGGAATAGAGAAAGAGAAGAAGAGGAAGGAAAGAAAGACGAGAAAGAAGAAAGGAAGGAGGAAAGAAGAAGAAGAAGGAAGGAAAGGGAAGAAGAAAGAAGAAGGAAGAGAAGAAAAGAAGAGAAGAAAGAAGAAGAAGAAAAGAAGAGGAAGATAAGTGTATCATGACATCAAGTGTAGAAATAAGTAAATATACTAAAATCGCAAAAATATATTGAGATATGTAACAAGGACAAAGTAAAAGAGAGAGGAGAAGAAAGATGGACACAAGGTTAGAAATTCAATAATATACTTAATAATTCGCAAACATATATTTGAGATTATCGTACAATTGGACATACTCATAGGGGAAATGGACAGTTAGACTTATAGAATACACATAACATACGAAGTATTCTCAAACTTACGAAACATGAACAAACCTTACGAAACTTGCTATAACCCAATACAAAATTAGTTTCAAAACGTACGAAATATGTCTCAAACGTTACGAAACATGTCTCAAACGTTACGAAACATGAACTCAAACCCATACGAAACTTGCTATAACCCAATACAAAATTGGTTTCAAAACGTTACGAAACATGTCTCAAACGTTACGAATCATGATTTGTACTTGAATCATTAGAAGAAAGATAATAGAAAAATTGAGTACTCTCTTTCCTACTTTTCAGTCACTTTCTCCATCACTTTAACACATGACGAGATTACTATTTTACCCTTCTGACACTCTTATTTATTATAGCCATTGATCTTGTGGGGCCAAGCTCATGAATGGCTGAGATTTTATTCAGCACCATAAGGAGTCAGCACCTGACTAATTTCCCCAGCGCCCAGCGCCCTAAAAGGCAAAAAGTCTCCGAAGAGTGAAGAGTCGAGCTCTTAATTCTTATCCACAATTCTTCATTCCCAGCTCACACTTCCTACTCCTTCGCTGTGGAGTTTTCATGGCGTCACCCTTCTCCCTCCGCTCTGTCCTTCACGTCAAACACGTCAACTCTTCCTCAACTCCAGGTCTTCGTTTCACTCTTCTTACTTATTAGATGCTCGAGAATGGAGATTTTGTTTTGTTCGCCGACTTTTCCTTTCTCCGGCAATGTGTAACATGTGTAGCTCTATCGGCAGGTTTGTGTCACGCGGCGCCGCATCATGCCAAGGTACATTCCAGCACTGCTACTGCATCTCTCAGCTTCTGGAACTCCGTTACTAGCCCGCGGAGCGGCGCTGTAAAGCTTTGCGGGAAGCCGATTGTTCTGAAACGACTGTCGCAGAAGATGTGAGTAATGTGTAGCTTAGCTTTGATTTCATTTCTTCATTTGTATTAATCAGACTACTGGCGGTTCTATTACCTGAGTTTTGTATACTGCCTATCCAATTTGATAATCTTGTTCATTTTTGGTTTACGTGTTAATTTAGAGACCGATTCGTGAGGTTCGCAACTATGGAAGAAATTGAAGCTGAGAAATCTTCCATTGAACAAGATGCTGTATGTAGCTTTCACAATTGGTTCCTCTTTTTCCTGAATTGATGATTATGAAAATGTTAAGGCAGAGTGTGTTTGTTCCATCCATTTGATTTGCTATGGTTTCTGTTGCCAGAAATCAAGGATGGAAAAGACAATTGAGACACTCCGAAACAATTTCAATTCTGTGAGGACGGGCCGAGCTAACCCTGCTATGTTAGATAAGATTCAGGTATGCATCTGTACGAATGATGAATGACTATTTTGCAGTGTTGTGAGATGAAGGGTGACACCATATGAGTATATTTCTTTGGTTTCCTGCTTGAGCGATGAATCATCGGATATTGTTGCTTATTTGCCTTGTTACTGCATGAGGTGTCACCTACAGAATTATTTGTTACAGTGTGTTTGGTTGTTGTGCTGCTGTTTTGTACAAGGATAAGTTAAAATTCATTGAGGAAGCTGTTGAAATATGCATTACAGGTGGAGTATTATGGAAGTCCTGTATCCCTGAAATCCATTGCTCAAATCAGTTCGCCTGATGCTAGCTCTCTTCTGATTCAACCATATGACAAGTCCAGGTATCTTGAAATCTCAGAGGCGTGCATGATTTTTTAAAATTCTACTAGAGCTGGCGTTTTGGTGATTTGCAGTTAGGAAGTAGTTGTTCTATTCCTACACGACTTAAGTATCTAGGTCGAGGAGCAGTAGGTGTTCTCATTTAGTTAAAGGCAATGAGAAAGAACCTAGCGTATATGGTTAGAACCCAAGTACCAAACAGAGGAATAAACCATAACCGTTTTTTTTTTGCGTCATATATAGAGGCTCTGAGGTTTTACACTTTTACTTTGTTCTGAATTTTTTACTAGGCCTATTGCATTTGCATAAGTATGGTAAAACTGGATTTAGCATACTGTGGTTGGCTATCCTGGTTACTCCTTGATCCATTCTCTGTGTCAGCTTGAAGATCATTGAGAAGGCCATCGTTAAATCTGATCTTGGTGTGACACCAAGCAATGATGGTGATGTTATCAGATTCTCTGTTCCTCAGTTGACATCTGATAGAAGGAAGGTATCTTGACTTTTTATTTCTGGTCAGTATTTAGTTTCTTCATTAACAGGGTTGAGATGTTTTGCTCAGTTTATTCTACCCTTGTATGTGCACACGGGAATAATATTGAACTTGGATGAAAATGGTCCTAACTCCTGAGTAAATATAACCTAATCCATTAGTGCTAATTACTTTGACAGTCTTTGATGTTACTTTTTTATATACTTTTTGTGATCCAGCTATGTGCTTAGTTACTGTTTCTCCCTGATATTGCAGGAAATGTCAAAGGTGGTAGCTAAAATGGCCGAGGAGGGGAAGGTTGGTTGGTGTAGTTTATGGTTTGGCCTTTGGGGGGTTAATTCGTTCTAACAGCAAATTCACTCTCTTTTGCAAAGCATACATTTTCATGTATATCCTGGATGAAGTACTGAATTTGTTAGTGTATTATTTCCTTTGTGATTGACATCTCAAGCATTGAGGCCCCTGTATTGCAGATTGTGATGATGTCACCTCAGTTATGAGCACTGTGTACCTACATTATTTGGTTGGATTAAATGGAGTCCATAATCATTCCCTAATGCTATATTGGTTGACCCATTTAAATAGGTAGCTTTGAGGAATGTCAGAAGAGATGCACTGAAAGCATATGATAAACTTGAGAAGGTGTGTTAATTTTGGAAAACCTGCTATGTCCCTTCCTTTTCTCTTCATTTCCTCAGGTGTATTTTGTGTAATCATGTATGTATTTACCTAATTCTCTATCTCGGTTGGCTCATTTCTTTGTGCCCGTCCAGGAGAAAAAGCTGTCGGAAGATAACGTGAAGGACTTGTCGGGTGGAATTCAGGTATCCCAAGCATAAACTTTGTCAATTGGCCATTCATGTAACCTTTGTTTGCCATTGCTATGATCTTCTTTCTACTCTCATCACATTTACACCAGTAAGAACATTAGACAACAACCTACGAAAAACTTGTCGAAAAAAGTCTGGATGTTCAACAAGTTTCCTGTTGGCTTAGTACTGCTTACCTCCTTTTGCAGAAATTGATAGATGAATACACGAAGAAGGTAGAAACCCTTCTCAAACAAAAAGAAAAGGTATGTCCATCTCAATTCTTTACTAAGCACTTTCGCAACCTCTTACCAAATTTGGAAAATAATTCCACATCAAGCTTCAGTCATTTCTGTCGTAATGAATATCGAGCTGATAGATGTTACTTCCTTTCGAGCTTTGTTTCAGGAGCTGCTGCAGGTTTGATCGTTACATGTCCTATCGGTGAGCTACAAATGTTCTTTACCTTACTCATTTCAGTGTACATAGAGCATTCGTTCTTATAGCCTATTTCTTACTCAACAACTGAAGTAGTTTGGATTTTGTTCATTAGCTGTACAGCAGCAGCCTGGCGAAGAACCCTGTTGCTGGGAAATTTCTCATGTCTAAAGATTTCGAGAAATGTCTCTCATGTCTGAAGATTTCTTTAATTCTCATCTCCGTTTTCATTCTCGCCTACGATACTAGTTCGAAGCGAATTAGCCACCTGAGTTGAGTATAGAGTCAAAACCAACTTTATGATCGAATCTTAGCACGAAAAATCAGCAACCTTGATCATGCAATGTGGAAATCGTTGAAAAGCTGTTGAATTCAACTTGACGGAGTTGCCATGAACTAATGATGGGTTGGTTGGTATGTGTATCAGATAATCCCGACAGAATTAAGGGTTATATACTTGTTATCGGCTTTGTAAGAAATCACCTACAAGGAGCCTACGTGTACAAGAATCTTCTCCCACAATCAACCTCTAGTTGAACTTTTATTAGTTCGTCCATCAATCCAACTAGGTAGATCAACTTTCAAGTCACAACTTTTATCCGTCGTAACACATCTCTTAACTTGGAATCTTTTGATTCCGTTATTTTTGGATAAGTGAGTTTTATGTCTGATGTTTGAAAAAGATGAATAAGGTGAAGTGGCTAATAATTTTTTATAAAATTTGATGTGATTAGATGATGTCATTTGCCGAATGAAAAATACGACGGGAGTGTATGAAATAATGAATTGTTAAACTAGCCAAATTTGAGTTAGAAATTCTTTAAGAAGTTGACAATGAATTGTTTTGTAGTACTTGACAGAAACTCGGGGTACGAGGTTCGATTTGTGGGAAAAGGATGTAACATAATGGCACATGCGCTAGCTAGGTACTCTCGTTTTTGTGATTACCCGATTAAGGGCGATGACCGTCCTACCTGGATGGATGATTCTCTTCTTGATTGCGGTATGTTGAACCATGAGAGTTGATTAATGGAATTTATTTTCAAAAAAAAAATCGTTAAAAAGTTAAGTGACCAATTTGCTATCTACATCAAACTTTAGTGACTGAAAATGGTTTTAACACTGTAAATAACCATTGCTGACTCAATCTATTAAATTAATTTTTAGTGAAAAAAAAAAGATCTTCTTCGCCGCAGCCCGCAGGCCAATCCGCCTCCATCTCTAAGCGAACCCTGGCGTCTTCCTCGGCGCTACTCCTATCACCTTTCTCTTCCCAAACCCTTTGCATTCCTTCGCTATATATCCACGTCGGCGAATGCAGCGTTCATCGTGAAATTCCCTTCCCCGCCGCCATAAAGGTGTATGAAGATCCGCGAGTCTTCAGCTGAACAGTGAGCTTGTTTTGGCTGCTGTTAGACTCTCGATCCTGTATTAGCTCCTTATCGCCCCCGTTGTTGTTTCCGATTAAGAATTCAAGCAAGCACCAGCTTCGTCTGTCTTATTTCCCAAGAAATTGAAGCTTCGGTTTAGGGATTTGAGGAATTCCTTCAGCGCAGTAGAAGTTTGATTAATTGGCTAAAGAGGGAAGAAAGTAGAAAAAAGGGACAATGTCGATTGCGGCCACTGGCCATCTCAACCTGACCGAGTTTCCTGCATGGGGATCACGAACAGTTGACAAGTTTGAGAAGTTGGAACAAATTGGCGAGGGAACTTACGGGTGAGTTTTCTTCCCTCTTTGTATCTCTATTTGCTTAAGAAAGAACCTCAGCCTTTGATGGTGATAATTTCTGCTTGAAGCAGTAGGAATGTGGTGATAGGGTCTAGTGTTGTACCTTCACTTTTCCAGTGCTATGAATCTTCACTGAACAAAACGAATTCAGTCAAGAATATTGCCTGTTTTAGGTTTTACTGATTTTGATTTCATAAGTTGAATGTACCATTTGAAGTTCGTCTCTCAGCAACCTCCTGATGAATTTCCTTGGCCATAGAGTAATAAGGTTCTTCCCTTGACAATGTTATTGAATTTCTTCTCCTAGTGTAGTGCAGGGTTTGGTAGCCTGTCATAACGGTTCATAGCTTTGCTTCTTAGGGTACTGGTTGTCTATCTTGTTAATCCTGTTGAACTAAGTATTACAGAGAACCAGCCATTGTTGTGTTTGCAAATGGCCTAAAAATGTAAAATCATTATTCTGTTAGAATTTGACTAGTGTTATATCGAGTGAAATGCTAACTCTAATTTGTCTAGTTCTAGTGCATGCAAATTGGTGCACCAGCACATTATAATGCTTTACTGTTTTGTCGTAACTATAAAATATTACGCGATTTGGCTGTTGTTTGTGTCCTTGCCTTTTCAAATCCTTCAGATAGCAATCAGTTTTTGTTGCTTGCATTGATCTCTTTTGTTTTTCAAGCTCATGTTTTTGAGTTATTAGTTTTACTACTGCAATGACTGAGATTCAATTATGGTTTTACGTTATTTCCCTCCTACAGTCAAGTTTACATGGCTCGTGAGATAGCAACAGGAGAAATTGTTGCTCTTAAGAAGATAAGAATGGACAACGAGAGAGAAGGAGTAAGTTATATGATATTGCTAGATGGAATGGATTAAATATTTCTTGGTAGATTAAGAGTTCCTTTCCACCATATTGTTTATGAGCTATTTGTGGTACTCTTATACATTTTTACCTTAACTGATGATGCAAATGTTTTTATTGTTATTTTTACAGTTTCCGATTACCGCCATTCGTGAGATCAAAATTCTAAAGAAGCTCCATCATGATAATGTGATAAAATTAAAAGAGATAGTGACATCTCCAGGTAATGTTGCAAATGTAGAGCATCATATGCTGGCTTTAGTGTTTGAAATTGCTCATGACAACCTTTATCCACCCACTTTGTTGAATGTTTTACTTAGCTCTCTAATGTTCTTGTTATTGATGTACAGGTCCTGAAAAGGATGACCAAGGGAGACCTGGCAAGTTCCTTTTTCTTTCTTTTTCTCATTTCTGTGAAGTATTAGTTTGTAACTGACCTCTCTTAAAATAGGTCTTCTTATGCTGGTGTCACACTTATGTTTGACTCTGTTTTCAGTTCTAAATTAGTTTAAAACGTCTCTCTTTGGAGATGCAATGTGATTTCTGAACGCTCTGTTTTGCTTGTGCAGATGGTAACAAGTATAAAGGTGGTATCTACATGGTTTTTGAATACATGGATCATGATTTAACTGGACTTTCTGATCGTCCAGGAATGAGATTTTCAGTTCCTCAAATTAAGGTATTCAGCATTTCGAAGACTGCATGAATATGCATTTCTTAGTGAAAATGTGGATAAAATTAATTTGTGGATGTGCCTTATTTTCTATTCTCTTATATTAATGCCTATTCTTTCCCAGTGCTACATGAAGCAGCTGTTAACTGGGCTTCATTATTGCCATGTAAATCAAGTACTACATCGTGATATCAAAGGTACATAAGCAACAAAAAAACTGAAGAGTTCTATTTAGATTTTCACCTGATGAATGAGGGCACTATACATCCATGTGTTCTTCGTGCAGGTTCTAATCTTCTCATAGATAACGAGGGGAACCTAAAGCTTGCCGATTTTGGGCTTGCTCGATCATTCTCGAATGATCACAATGCAAATCTTACAAATCGTGTTATTACTTTATGGTACAGGTATATCGTCCTCCCATTAAGCAATTGGTTTGTATTAGCTGAACTTACGTTCCATCGAGCTAATGATAGAAAAAAAATAGAGGAAAAGCTCTGAAGGAATAAGTACCACTTCTGTGCAATATTTCCAGACCTCCAGAGTTGCTCCTTGGGGCAACAAAGTATGGTCCAGCTGTTGATATGTGGTCTGTTGGCTGTATCTTTGCCGAGCTTCTCCACGGGAAGCCTATTTTCCCTGGGAAAGATGAGGTAATTGCAAGAGTTAATTTTCAGAGTCAATTTATATACTCTATCCACCTTCAATGAGAGATAACTGAAACAGTTAATTTTCAGTTTTTTAGCTGGCCTCACAAACTATCAGTTGATAATGATAAATATTCTTAGATACAAAATGAGATCCTTGTTACTGGTAGAAGCAAATATTTGTTTATTTTAGTATCTGTGGTCAATTCATTGTGCATGTTATTTACTGTAGTTAGTGAAGGGAATCATCATGCATTATTTTGTATATCTTGAGTGTCCTTCTCAACCTGTCTATTGGTTTTTCCGGATTGTTGCAGCCCGAACAACTAAACAAGATTTTTGAGCTTTGTGGGGCACCCGATGAGATTATCTGGCCTGGTGTTTCCAAGATTCCTTGGTATAACAACTTCAAGCCTTCGAGGCCACTGAAGAGACGACTAAGGGAGGTCTTCAGACAGTGAGTACAATAACTTATCTTGTTATGGCAGATTGCTAGATGCTTCACTTCTCTTTTTTAATTATTGAAGTGTAAGATATCTGCTTGCTTTCCCTCGATGTTTAGTTTCTATCTTGTGTTTATATGCTGTAGTTTTGATCGCAATGCTTTGGAGTTACTGGAGAAAATGCTTACTCTTGATCCTGCTCAGGTAACTACTGTTGCATTTTGTTTCTTCACAAGTGATCTGTTATTGCGCACAGCTTGAAAGCATCAAGCTTCAATGTCAGTGACTTGGAGAACCTAGATCTGTGTTATCTAATGTGTTTTCTGATGTTCAATTGCCCATTGTTTTGGTGTTGTTAAATCAGAGAATATCTGCCAAAGATTCACTTGATGCGGAGTATTTCTGGACGGACCCTTTACCTTGCGACCCCAAGACGTTAGTGCTATAGCTCTGTTTTGTTTTTTAGGTATAACCTCTTCCAATCTGTCCTCTACTATAGACTTATTCTCCTTTTGGTTCAGTTTGCCCAAATACGAGTCGTCGCACGAGTTCCAGACGAAGAAAAAGAGGCAGCAGCAAAGACAGCAGGAAGAGAATGCAAAGCGTCAGAAGCTACAGCACCCACAACCACATACCCGCCTTCCTCCGATTCAGCAATCCGGACAGTCACATGCACAGATGAGGTCAGGGCCTAATCACGGTTCCCAACCTCCAGTACAAGCAGGAGCTGGCCACCATTACGGTAAGCCACGTGGGCCGACAGGCGGGCCAGGTAGGTATCCTCAAAGTGGAGCCAGTGGTGGATACAACCACCAAAATCGTGGCAGTCAAGGAGGTGGCGCAGGTTATGGTAGCGGACAATATCCTCCTCCGCCAGGCGGCCGAGGCCAACCGTACAATTCCAGTGGGTGCCTCCTGGTGGTGGTGGTGGTAGTGGGTTTGCAGGTGCGGCACCAAGTTATCCTCAAGTTGGTCCTTATGGAGGTTCAGGTGCTGGCCGCGGCTCCAATGCAATGGGCGGAAATCGTAACCAGTATGGCAGTTGGCAGTAGGGTTTTGATCTGAACCATTTCTGACACGGTACTGCAAGTTAGAACGACGACGGAGAGCGAATGAGAAGATGACAGACTAGTTGTGAGGCCATAGTTGATTGCTGGTGTAATCAGTCATGTATGCACAGTGGATTGCAGGTGAACAATGGCACAATGTAAACTGATCCCAGATGCTTTATTCTTCAGAGGCGAAAGTGTAAACAAGTAGAATGAGAATTAAACAATGAAATGCTTGATCATGATATGATTCCTACTGAAGCCAACTGTGTTTTTGATGGAAACGATTCTGTTATCATTAGCAATGCATCCAAATGGAACAATTGGCATAATTGAACGGATTTTTTGACAATCAAACGAGATTCGAAAACTCCAAGTCGAAGCAAGTTATACAAAATATAGATATCCGCGGAGCAGAATATAAAATTGAATGAACACTAACAGACATCAAATGTGAGGCCAGTTTAGTCTCAGTATTCTACTTCAGTCAAATGCAATCCGCGCAGTACTCGGACTAACATAAACTCTAGCTAAAACAGGGCTAGCAGCCTCACACTGATCAGCTACTGTTCTTTATCACAATTCTTCCTCTACTTCTGGAGGAGAGAAGCCAGATTACTCTCAATTTCTTCTTTCGCCTGTTTGTCAAATGGTTCTTCACCGATGTATAGATCAAGGATTGACCGACACAGGACCTTGCTCTCGATGCTACCAACCTCCTTCCCCTCAACTGTGAACAAATATCGAATGAAATCATGGTCACGACTCGGTCATTCTAGTTTACAAACTAAAACTAAGCAATTAACGAAGCCATGAACAATCTAAGAATAGCAGCTATAAGATGTTTTAAGCTCTGTCATTCTAGTTTCAAGATGTATCCAGCCGTGTGATGCAGTGCAACTGAGCAGTACAAAGGGAAGAGATGAAGAGAGTTTTACTTGTTGTGCGAAGTACATGGCCCCGTTCCCTCGACAGTTCAATAACAGAACCCCGTGGTATTTTGTATTCATCCTTGAACAGAGAAGTGAACCTGCACCGGGCAACTTGCTATTTAGAAATTGAGAAAAAGATGACATTTCCATGAATGATGAATGAATATTTGTATGTTTGTTAACTGAAATAGCGGGGCGTCTGAAGCTTCCATACACAGACACAGTTGGAAGAGCCAAAAGTATATGTATTCATAGACTGAAAATCGGCTAAACTCAAATCTACGCAATGATTCACAAGTGCAGGGACAAGACGAAATGTATTCTATTAGCTCACCTTTGCAGAACCTCCTTGTTATCAGGTCCCCCGAACTTTTGCAGCCTGCTCCCAACAGAATCCTCGAACGCATTTCGTACAGAGCGAATGCTTAGCTTACCGTACACTATCTGAAGCCTAACCGTCAAGCAAACGTCCGCTTCAAGCAGTTCTTGCTTGAGTTCAGAGGCGGACAGAGTTGCTTGTTTCTTGCCCAGACATTTCTGCACTTCATCATTGTCAGCATACACACCTGCACATAATTTTCCCAGCCACAAACTTGTCAACATGGAGATCTCAATTCTAACTGTAATTTCAGCACTAGCTGCAGGATTATAAATTATTCCAAGTTCCACTAAAGGAAAAGGGTCTGAAATCTTAATCAAAATCATACTCTAGCACTTAGTTGTTTAGGAACTTACCAACTTTCCACATCACATTCAATTACTTTGGTGATTCCAGATCACTTGGTAAGAGTTACAATGATCCATTCAGCTAAATGTAGCTTCATAGAAAGAAATACGTAGCTTTATGATTGATCATCAAACCAAATAAGAACATCTCTAAAGTTCAAAACAAGATACTAACTCAGAATGTGAGCTGAAGCAAACCTAAATCAAGCAAATTGACCACATGGAATCCAGCATGCAAAAAACTGTTCCGATCACACAAATTCCAGCTGATTCTAGGGATTGGAAACACAGTCAAGAAAGGAAGCTTCATAAATTGCAGAAATGCCACTACTCTTACCAAATGCGTAAACATCGATGTTCTTCAAACCCAACAAGCTCTTCCTCCTCAATCCAATTCCCAAAAGCCGTCGATTACCAGATACAACGCTGGGGAACGACTCGCCGGTCTTCGATTCGACGACGGAGGAAGCTGAGCCGTCGATGAGGGAGAGGGATCCCCACGGCAGCGAGGAGCTGCCGCCGGAGAAAAGCGAATTAAGCGCGTTTTCGACCACCGAGGATTTCGAGTCTCTCAGGTTCTGCGCGGCGGAAATGCCAGCGAATGTGGCTGCACCTGCGGCGGCGGCGACGGCGACGACGGCAGCGGCGGAGAAGGAGCGGGAGGCGGTGGTTGTAGCATTGGAAATAACGTTGGGTTGGTTACTTGGCTGTGGAAACGAGAATGGAAATCTCAACATTACCATTTTTTTTAAAATTTTTGTTGTTGTTTTTTTTTTTTTTTGTTATTTGTTTTCGGATAAGTTCGGAACTGAATGAAATTATGAAATCGTCGTTGTGAGCTAAAATGGAGGAGGGTGTTTTAATGGGCTGGGCCTGGGTAGGTATGAAGGTTGGGCTAATTAACCCATACAAATAAATAACAAGTCATGTATCCGGCCCGGTGTTGGTGGCTATTCGGGTTGGCTTCTGCGGAACTCATCTGTCACAGTTATACGCGCGATTGGGACAACATATTCAGGTATTGTCTGTTAGTAAACACTATAAGTTATTGGGATGCAACAGTTCTTGACATGGTATCAGAGCCTTTGATGACCGAAAGGTCAACGTATCGAATCTTGATAGCCCCCCAATATAACAATTTTACCTTGCATAAGGCTTGGTGGACCTTTGCAAACTTCAATCCCCTTTCATGGGCTTTCGAGTTATTGGGATGCAACGATTCTTGACATTGTCAACCTCTTTGTGCTTGAATTACTGGCTTTCCAGTATGCATGTACTTTGACTGGGAACTCCTACTATGAGGACCCCTATAATAGTCCTTATTTAAGGATACTATTTACAGTCGTTGGATGAGGATCCTAATCTAACGGTGGGAACAAGTTATGGGCATTTTAGTAATTTGGATACCTATTTAAGTAATTAGGGTTTGTGAATCATTCATTAGCCAAAAAAAAAAAAACTCTTCAAACCCTAGCCGCCGCCGACGGTTTTTCTCTCAACCTCCATTCTTCTAGATCTCATCGTTCTTTCAACCCCTGCTCTCTCTGCTCCTCACCTCGCTGTCGTCGCACAAACTAACCACCATCGCCACGGAGAAACCCGCTTCCGCCGCACAAACAAACCGCCGTCGCCACGGATCAACCCGCTGCCGCTGCACAAACGAACCACCGCCGCAACGGAGCAAGGGTCGTCCAGGTCGGATATGGTATGGAGGAAAGGAGGACTCCAGTACGTTTCTGTTTTCATCCGAACGATGACTTTACTATGGAGAAAAGGAGGGATGACGAAGACGTCGGTGAGAAATATCCAAATTCTGGAAAGGAAAAATAAACGAGGCGGAAGAAACCGCAGATCGGCCGATGGTGATGATGCATAAATCGTTCCTGACCAATTTTGTTATTTCTTTCTATTTTTTTTCTTTTTCTTTTTATTGTTCATTCTTTTTTTCCTTTCTCTATTTTTGTAACCAGATTTGGATCCACATGATGTATTTCTATTAACCAAAACAATATCTAAATATGTGATTTGACTAAATAAGATCTTAATCTTAATCTTTTAGAAATCTTGTTCTTATATTGTGTTTCGAATTCGTGATTTGATACCAAATTTAAGAGTTGATAAACCAGATTATGATTTCTTTTTTTACTGATTAGTACAAAGTTATTGATTTTGTTCCACTTCATATAATTGTTACCATCAAAAAAATAATGTGATTCGGTTCCAAAAATAAAGAATGGAATAAGGTGATACCATAAATATAAAATGTAACAACAAAATATATAAAGTAAAAGGTTCCAGAAAATAAAAAAGGAACATCAAATAGACTATTTGGCAAAAAATTGTCCAGAGAGAAAAAAAAATTAACTGCAAATAGACCCCTTAATCGAAGGCTCCAAATCACAAAATAAAAGTTTTTGTTAATTTTAACATTAAATAAAACACAGAAATTAAATAAAAAATTTATCAATTAAGCAAATTACTAAAATATCTACTTCATATTAACCATTAGATCTCTATTATATAAATCAATGGTATAGATTAGTGTCCTTATATAAGGACACTTAAGGGAGTCCTCATATTAGGAATTCCCACTTTGACTGGTTTTTTGCAGGTGGATCAAAGAAAACGCAGAACTGTATGCCACAAGGCTGAAGGCGTTGGTGGGGGATATAATTGACGAAATCCTCCAGCTGAAACGTGGAGCTCCTACTTGTGCGCTTTCAAATAGTTCGCCGTTCGAATAGCATGATAATCCATTACGTGACATGTATAGCCCTGATTAACCTAGCCAGAAAAAGATATCCCATAAAATCATGATAATATATATGAAGTAAAACTAAAACCCATGCATGTATTCCCAAAATATTTCATTGTCAACGTTCTTTTGCATAGTTTAAAATATTTATTTCTGTATAAATGGAAGGGGACCACCGGAACAATTAATTCTTTTATACATCCGACAATTTGGCAGCAACTAATGAAATCACGAAATATAAGTCAAATGAATACTACTTATATCTCATAATCTTCATGTTACAAAAGGGGAAATAGCACTTTGCCCCCTCTATTTTGCCAACTTAAAAATAGCCCCTATACTATGAATCGCTCTTTTTTATCTTTTCTTACTTTGACCACATTGCATTTTGGGTCATTCCATTTCAACTATCATCTTCATTATGTTAAATCTGGACACATATGTACACCGATAGAGAGAGAGAGAGATATCGGAGGTAGGACACTATGAGTTGGTTAGTGAGGGGCCCCAAGTTAAAACCGCCCTTCCACTTGGCTGGGGCGGTCCTCACTCCAGGGCGTTCAAGCAGCTCCTTAGTATCGCCTCGAGCCTCTCGCGGCCTCAAGGCCATACTGGGGGCAATTGATGGGCCCCTAAGTTGAATCCGCCCTCGCCCCACATGGCCAGGGCGGTCCTTCACTCCAGGGCGTTCGAGCATAATCATAGTATCGCCTCGAGTCCCTTGCGACCTCTAGACCATACTGGGGGCAATTGATGGGCCCCTAAGGTAAATCCGCCCTCCCACCTGGCCAGGGCGGATCTTCACTCCAGGGCGGTCCTCTGTCCGCCTCAACTAAAGGGTCACCTGTCACATCTACAGGAGGCCACCGCCCATTACTGTTGACGGTGACTCGTTGCGGCCCACTCAGAGCAAGACACGTGGACCCTGCCATACCAATGGGACCTATAAATAACAGGGTCCCCCATTCAGAAGACGACACAACAGACCCGGGACCATACGCCTGATACTACAAGCTTCCACGCTGTACGCTAAAGGCTATCGGTTCCGCCCACACCAAAGGGCTCTCGCCCGGTACTTCTCTGTAGCCCATCCTCCCTACATTATTCACATACTTGCCACCCTACACATACTAACCCCTTGCACGTCTACCCTGCAAGGTACCATCCGCCGAGGCAAGCCGAGGACGGATCCATTGTCTAAACCTCCAAAGAACCACAGTATTGATCCACCAGTCCAACTGGGCGGATCAGTTAGAGAGATAAATTGAGGAGGTATAACGAAGAGTATGGTAAAATACGAAGGATTTTAGAATCATACGTACGTTTTATTTTTTGATTTCATCCCTATGTAATTATATATACTTATGTTCTCAATTAAAAAAACACAAAGTAAGCTAATACATGGCTGTTGGAGCTAATGTGGTGTACTAAAAGCACACCAATTAACGTCATGGCGACATACAATAGTTGGAATGGAAGGACCCAAAATGAAAAGTGGTCAAAGTAGGAGGTGGTAAAAAGAGCGATTTATAGTATAGGGGGCTATTTGTTAGTTGACAAAGTAGAGGGGGGCAAAGGTGCTATTTTTCCTATACAAAACGACTACGAAATTTAAGTCAAAATATTGTCGTTATTCCATGCAGAATATTTGGACTGTGAAGAACAGAATATTATTAAGTTTTATAGCCAATGTTTGCTAATTAAATAATTAATTACTTGCTTAGTTAGTCAACTCATGATAATCTCTTCTTATTTTTATAATTATTTTAGAACAACGGTTTTCGAAATCAATCAAATCGAGGGAGATGAATTATATACGAGTAGTGGCGTAGTCAGAATTTCAGTTAAGTACATAGAGTTCATGAAAAAAAATAAAATAGTAGAGAAATATTAAATTTAAAATTTCCACATTTTATAGTACTCTGCGGCGAGTTTTTATGTTTTGAAAGTATTATAATTCCAAAGTTATAATGACATCTTGCTCGATATACAACACTAACAAAATTGTAATAATTTTATCTCGTATTTGATTGCTAAATAATTGAGTTGTACGACTTTTGAGTTTAAGTTGTGTTCAAAGTCAGAATTTTGTCATTAATAATGTAAAATTATACATACTAATTTTTTTTTTTTTAAATAATTTTTCAAGTGAGGTTGAACGAGCTCGTTTGGGAGACCTATCTTTGCCAATGCATGGGAAAGTGCTAGGAAAGATGGTCCAAAAGCAAAGTTGAAAATTTGATGAAGAAAAAAATAGTCATTGCTATTAAAAGCAAATGTCCAACTACAGACGGGGCGCATCAACCAAAAGTGTGTACAGCACTTCTAGCTATCTTGTGGCATAGAGAGAGTAATTAAAATGTGAAGCTCGTTGGTTCTTCTTGACAGCAGCCACAGATAACACTGTCCTGCTCACGGCGGTCAAATCCGTCAGCTGCGAATGTTATTGAGGTGTTATTTGTGGTTAGTTGAGTGTTATTTTACGTGGACTCAGTGTGTTATTCATATTGAAGATAACACATGATTAACAAATGAGTAACACGCCGTGTTATCCATGTGTTATTCATATACTCAAATAATTAGCACATCAATAACATCCAATTAAGTATTTTAACTTCCTATAATATACATAACAATACCTAGAACTCGGTGTTTCAACTCCCTAAAATACATAACAATACCTACACTCAAAACACAAGGCGCATAATACGACCCATTTTACGCTCTCCTTGTTGCCTACTTTAATTATCATGTATAGTTAATTTAAGGGTTAATACACTTTTTTGCCCCTCTACTATGCAAAGTTAACAAACATATCCTTTTACTATTTTCTAACCGATTTAACACCCTCTACTTTGAAAAGTTTAACAAATATGCCCTCCGTTTATCTTTTCATTATTTTTCATCTAATAAGTTGATTATACATGCTAAATCATATTATTTGTGCACAACATCGCTAATTGGGATGTCCACAAGGTGAAAATATTTAAATTAAAAAAGAAAAGATAAAGGAAAAACACATTATAATCACTATTGTGTACGGAAGTGTTTGTGGTATTCCTTTATATTTTTCTTTCTAATTTAAATAATTTTTGATTGGGAACATTCCAAACAGCGATAAGGTGTACAAATAATATGACATGACACGTGCAATCAACACATCGGATGAAAAATAGATGAAAAATTAAACAGAGGGGCATACTTGTTAAAGTTTTTAAAATAGAGGGTGTTAAATCGGTTAGAAAATAGTAAAGGGGTATGTTTGTTAACTTTGCATAGTAGAGGGGTAAAAATGTGTATTAACCCTTAATTTAACACATCTTGTATGAACCTTAGAAACTATGAACTAGCTAAACACAATAACAACCATCCGCTATGACTCAAGATCGATGTGGACGGTGATGTTTACCCTGACAGCGGTTGTTCATCGGGATAGGTCATTCGAAATTCGGCTGGGGTAATCATTCGTGCGATCGAGACTCCGTATCCAGGTATTGTTGACCTGTTTGTTCTTGAATTATTGGCTGTCTGAGACGCATGTACTTGGTGCTCGTTGGCCGGAGTTTTGCAGGTGGGTATAGAAGGTGATTCAGGATTTCGACGAGACTGCTAGTCAGTCAGGTTAATACGAATCATGGAGGGGCAACAGGAGAAGAAATTTCTTCAGCTGCAAAAAGGGACTCCGAGTTAACGCTTCCAGACAGTTCATTATTCACGTAACATGGCCGCCCATTACATGGCTCAGACATGAAGCCAAATTACACAAAATGCATCTATTTGCATGAAAATGAACAACTAATTAATCCCATTTGATACTGTTTATAGTACTGCATTAATGTCAGTGTTAAGAATTACATGTCGAACTCTAATTGAGTATGAACTTAATACGAATCGACCATTAGATCTCCACTATTGTTGTAATGAACGGTGGAGATTTCATCATTTGAAAACCCTAGCATGTCATGTGGACTGGATCTTGTTTGGGCTGGGCCAGCTATAGAAGTTTGAACCACGTGATTTGCTGTGTGTACCAGTACTACTACTTTTGGTATTGTCCTATTTTTACCTGTCTTATTATTTGTTGTGCTTTTCCAAAATGGTACATATTAGTGACTCATTTGTAAACAAACAAAAAAGTAAGGACTCGATTGTTGTATTATTGTGTGCACTAAGGAAGATAAGCTTGCAATTTAATTATCTATCTAATATTCGAGGGCACACATCAACCGTTTGGAGTATGGAAATTATCAATATTATTATTGTTAATTTTTTTTTTCATTGTCACTATATTGTGAGAGAGCATATAAAAAATAACATGTCACTTCAAATGATATAGAAGACTTCTAATAAATTTGAGATCATAATGATGCTTGCTCAATAGAGTATAGTTCGATATGGAGGATCGAGTTGTTAGTTGGTGAGTGGTTGATTCGTTGCGGCTCAGTTTAGCGCTAGTATCTAGCACAACACACAAGAAGGTAGTAAGGAAGGGCAGTAATCAAGGGAGTAAGCATATGAAAATGGTGCGTGTGAGAGACAGAGAAGTACGTACCGGTGGTTTCCCAATGGAGTTTGGGGTTGCCCGGAGGCGTTTGGGGGCCCTAGGTGTATGAACTATATATAAAGCGTACATCCAAGGGCGTTTTGTGTGTGGTCTGATGATGATGTTTTATCCCATCAATGTTATGACCAAAGACTATTTATAGCACCTCGAGATTCGGGTCGGATCGTCACGTGTCAGCTACTGATCAGTGAAGGTCCACGGGTTGGTTACATAATAAGTCACTGAACTTTGGCCAAATAACCAAGAAGTCACAAACAAAAAAAAATTGCTATTGACATTACCAAACTTTGAGCCATTTTTCGAAGAGGTCACTGTTAGCTACGGACATCCATTTTTTCGTCCATCCACCTATGTGGACTTGCCAACTCCACTGCCACGCCATTCAAGTTTGCCACATCATATTAATTTTTCCTAACATGCCTAGTCATCTAACCAAAGAACTCAATCTGATTAACCCCAACCCAATCAACTCTAACCGAAAAGTTAGATCATTCTTCCTCTCTCTCTCCCTCCTCCATCCTCAACACCACACCACACTCCTCTCCTCCTGCCTCCTTCTTCCCACCATTACCGCCGCCACCACTGCCGCCGCGCCGCACCACCGCCGCGCGTCGCCATCGCCGCCGCTGCATCTCCCACCCCCCGCCGATGCTCTCCAAACACCCACCCACCCCCCCCCCCCCGCCGATGCTCTCCAAACCCACCCACCCCCCACCATGCTCTCCAAACCCACCCACCCCCCGCCGATGCTCTCCAAACCCACCCACCCCCGCCGATGCTCTCCAAACCCACCCACCCCCGCCGATGCTCTCCAAACCCACCCACCCCGCGATGCTCTCCAACCACCCCCCCGCTGCTCTCCAAACCCACCCCCTCCGCTGCTCTCCAAACCACCCCCGCGCTGCTCCAACCCTTGAAACTTTGGTGGAGATGCAAAATCGCGATATCGCAACGAGCTATACTTACAGCAGCAATGAAGATCGCATAGTAGAGATCTGAACCGATGGGATTTGGAGCTTTGAGAAGCATAGTTCGTCCGCTGGCCAGGGCGCTAACGTCCGGCGCCTCCACTTCCAACTCGACATCGTTGGTGGGCAGAGCTCCGTTTCCGCGATCTGAGTGGCGACCTGGAGAAGCAGGAGATGAGGGAGACGATTCAAGAGGAGGCGATTCCAACCCCCGCCGACCAGAGGAGACGATTCCAACGGAGGTGAGTTTCAGATCTGGTTTTCTGACCATATCTGGTTTTTTGTTTGGTTTTTCGGTTAGATTAGGTAATTGGGTCTGGTTAATAATTGGTTGGGTGCTTGGGTTAATTTTGGGTAGATAGGATCTGACGTGGCACTTGAATGACGTGGCAGTGGAGTTGGCAAGTCCACATAGGCGGATGGACGGAAAAATGGATGTCCGTAGCTAACAGTGACCTCTTCGAAAAATGGCTCAAAGTTTGGTAATGTCAATAGCAATTTTTTTGTTTAGTGACTTCCGGGTTATTTGGCCAAAGTTCAGTGACTTATTATGTAACCAACCCGAAGGTCCACCTAGTGGGCGATCTAGCTCGTTAGATGACCAAGGGGTAGGTTCTATTCCCGCCAGAACCCCTAGGCTTTGTGTGCAGCTGGCTTGTTGAGGCGCCTGATGGGCCGACTCTAAGCTTTGAGTCTGGACCCAGATCGAGGTTGGGCCTATCACTAGAGGAAATATATCATTCATCTTTAAGCAGAATTCTCTTCCCTTCGATTTCTACTTGTTTAGTGATCTGATAATAAAATCGCCCATTCTGTAGTAATGTCGATAACCGGTTTTCTTTCTATTTATCTGGTTTGCAAACAGTACTTAATTAAGTAATTAATTAGGTTAAATAGTCATCCATCCACATATAATAATTGTTTATAATTAAAAAGATCCGTAGGCCGAATCCCATGCATACAGTAGTTCATAAGGATTGATCAACAGATGCAACGTAGACAAACAAATTGGAATAAAATAATAGTAAAAGAATGGAAAGACGGACTCTCACTCGTCAGTCTTGACCAATGACTAAAAAAATACTTAGTCGTAATTTTGACTTTTAGCTAATCGTTCACTACTGGCTGCTGCAGCCACCCATGACTAACTAATGATACCAAGGAAGAGAAGAGCCAAAGAGTCAAAGCGGCGTCGTTTTAGCTTCACGAAGCCTAACCCTTTTCATCAAGATCATCTTAATTAGTTGGAAAATAGCACTTCAACTTTGCCAGCTTATCAGATGCCCCTACTTCGACCACTTTGTCATTTCGGTCCTTACGTTACAACTTTTATCTTTGTGACGTTAATTGATCATGTGCATTCAGTACACCACGTTAACTTCAGTAGTCATTAGTAAACGTTTTTAATTGAGAATATAAATATATATATATCATTAAATATGATGAAATTAAAATGTGCTGTTTTAAAAACACTTTGTATCACTACAAAAAAAAGTTACAGTACAAGAGTCTATATGTTAATTTGGAAAAGTAGAGGGGTCAAAAGTGCTATTGTTTCCTTAATTTAATCAAATTATATATGGCCGCCTTTTCTTTCTTTTTTTTCGGGTGAATAATATGGCCGCCTTGTTCGTTCCAAAATGATTTCTGTGGACTAAAAAGTGGATTTGGTTACGTTTATAATTAATAAATTAATCACGTTCGGATGAATTGAGGAATAGGATAAATAATAAAATAATGGTTTTTAGTCCAAATTGTCTACTCATTGGAACAAATTACAAAACCCCCCACTTGCATTGCATTGGTCGCATGCATGTTTTTCTTTGCGTCACTTAGGGTTAAGAAGAAATTACAAAAATATTAATGTTGAATGTTTTGCAATTGTAAATGCACCACTCACGAGGTGCCTCTCCTATCATAAATTGACGAAACAAAAAAAAAATGCGATCGTTGAGCTAACTCGTAAGTGCAAACACATTTTTGATTCTCCTGGCCCAATTTATAATCTTGTACAGAGATTTTTCTTTGATGATATTTCGAAGCTGCTCTGTCATTCTACCAAACTCCGTGAGATTATTCGTCAAAAAACCCATCAGTTGATAGCCTATTTCCTTCATCAATGGACATATACCTAACTCGTGGACTTATGAATATGTAGTATAAAACTGTAGATGTTGAGTTCATCTTCATGTATTTTAAAATTTCGAGGATTTATGGGTTGTTTTCCGCATGGAAATTGATTATAAGGGGAATTGATAAATCCAATGAAATTTAATTGCTGGGAAAATTAGTAATTCCACCAGAATTATATTCTTTGTTTTCATGTCTAATGGCGATCTGAAATTGGAAAGAAATTAACAATTCTCTTCAATTCTCATCCATTGATTTTAAAACCTGTTGAAGCTGAATTTTGAGAAGAGAGAATTCGATTTCAGAGATATTGGACGGACAATTAAAGACGAAAAATAAGGAATTCGGAAATGTAAGGAGGAAATTATAAATGGGGGTTATTGCATGTTTGACTTGAATTTTAAAATAATTGGTATATTTAAGTAGGAAAATTTAATAATTTATAATCTTTTGTTATATTTATATATAAATTTATGTAGACTATGTGACATCCTTACAATTTCACCTTTTGGAAAGGAAATGTCTAAAAAGGAAATAGGACGATAAAATATTTCAAAATTGGTAAAATCTATAAGCACAATTTGTCAAAAAGGAGTCAAGATTTTTTTAATTTTCTTTTTTCATATATGGAATGTGACCTAAATTGCCCTCCAAATTCTATCTTCAAATCTCTAATACAAACAATCACTAACTTAAAAATCAAATGAAGCGCAAGAAAAAAGGTAAAAATGACAAAATTATTTTCAGGTTGCATGTAGTCTCATGTATTTATTTTGATTTTAAAATCGCGAGTGAGTTATAAGGTGAAATAATCTAATGGGAAGCTGGTTCTGACTCGTAAAGAAAATATATATGAAATGACGAACATGACAATAAAGATGATGATAGGATACTGTATAAAATTACCTAAATTTTTATATGAATAATATGGATAGACAACTTTAAACAAAAATTTAGAGACTGGACAACCTCACACAACAACTTATTCCTCGCAGTCTAGGATGTGTGGTGTAGTCCAAGTCATCACTGCTAGGCCCTTTCGTTGCCCCTTTCGGCTGGATACTAGGGTTTTGTCTCCTAGGAAGCTAGGTGCAACCTGGAATGCACTTCGCGTCCAACGTGTCAAAACCCTAGCCAGTATAAGTACCCTCATCCAAGTGTTGTTCAATGCACTTCTTTTCGAATTCTAATAGTATACGCAATATCTTCAACAATAAGTATCGAGGCTTTGATTTTTTAAATTCACAAAGAAGAGGACTAAAGATGGAAAATTTAGAAACTCAGTTGAAACCATACTTGACTTGAGAAAAAAATAAATAAACTAATGCTCCGACGACTCTAAATTTGAACAACGAGAACGTCAGTTTAAACACGAATAGCGCACAATTGGAACGACATCAACAATTAAAAATAATAATAACCAACAAAGAAAAACATTAAATTTAGATTGGAACAAGGAACCTCCAAATTAACTGGATTTTTTTTCATAATGAGGATAATGTAGTGTTTCAATTCCTAAAGTAGGGTATGTAGCGGTCAATTCCCAAGATAGAATAAAATTAATTGGAATAATGGTGAGAAAATTATGAAAATAAAAGATATTTAAAATGGGTCAATTTAATGTGATTGCAGATGACTAATATATATTTTGGTTTTTATTTGAATAAAATGGAAATTTTAAGTAGGGAAATCTAATAACTTTAAATGCATTTGGTATATAAATCTATCCAGATCATGTAGCATCTTACAATCCCATTTATTAAGAAGAAAATGCTAGAAAGGAAATAGGACAACAAAATATTTCAAAATTGGTAAATTTTGAATTACAGTTTTTCGAACAAGCGAATCAAGATATTTTTAAATATTTCTTTCTCAACTACTGATTTTACCTAAATTTCCTCTAAATTCGTCCTTCAAATCTCTAATGCAAACAACCCTAACTTTCGTTGTTTTTTAGTTAAAACAATGCACAATCTACAGTCCTCCATCTCCGGAGACACTACGACAACAACCTCTACTTAACTGAAAAACAAATAAAACGCGCGAAAAAGACCAAAAATGACAAAAATACCCTCGAATCGCGAACAATATGTTTAGACTAAACATTTATTGATTTAAAAATCGAGAGTGATCCCATGCAGCCATAAGGTGGAATCTATTGGGAAACTGATTCTGTCTCCTTCCTTCTACCTTTCTTACTTACCCATTTTTTATCATATTTTTAATAACAAAAATAAATAAAAATGAATAATTCTAATTTCCCCATATTATAAATACTCTCTCCCGCTCTCCATTTCTCCACTCACCACCTTCACAAAATCCTTTTTTCCAGAGCGCCAAATCCAAAAACCAAAACCAAAAACCAAAAACCAAAACCAACCCAGTTAAAGAATCGGTGATCCAATCAAAACCCATGTCTTCAATTCTTCATTCCGCCGCCGCATGCGCCGCCGTGCCTCGCCCTGTACTGGCCACCGCAGCTTCCTCCGCCGCCTCCTTCCGTCCACTGTTTTTCCTTTCCGGTGAGTTGTTCGATTTGTTACTTTTCCGTAACTAAACGTAATTAACGACGTCGTTTCCAAAGTGATCTCATCAGTCATCATCATCCAATATAAATTAATTACTATCTCGATACAAATTTAAAATTTTTTTTTAATTAAAAAGGGATAGTAGGCCGACTCTGTTCATTCATCATTGTATTTTGCTTCAGGCAGTGTTATTATTGGAGGGGATGTTTCGGCTACATACTACACTCTGTAAAAATATATAAAAATCATAATGATATTTAATTAAAAAAATGATATATAATTAACGCTTTTAAAAATAATACAAATATTATATTTTTTCCATATGATTAAACCATAAAAAAAGGGATAATGGTTTTTTTTAATGATGCATTATCAGTCTAATGAAATAATGATCAAATGTATAATGACAAAAGAATCAAACTCATCCCCCATTAGTTTTCTTCTTCCATTAGTGCATTTTGCTTTTGTTGGTGGTGGCAACATCGTACTGTTAATTTCATTTGCCTATTTTACTGAGGGTCCGTTTGGTTGATGGAATTGGGTCCGAGAATTGAGTTCCAATTCCATGCCCACTGGAAATTGTCTCAAATAACAGTGGACCGCGAATCAAAACCCAATTTCCAGACCCAATTCTAGTAACCAAACCACCCCTGATACTATTATCTGATTCGTGATCGTGATACTATTATAATTAAAAAGTTGTTTCATTTACAGGCGCGTGGCTGAACGGAAAAGATAAGAAGATTCAGTTCGATATTCGAGCGAGATGCGTCGTATCCCAATCTCGACCACAAGGTAAAAGCAATACTATCATTATTAACTATCCATAATTAGCTTCTTTTGCAAAAAATAAACATTATTAATCTCTTTTGGCCATAAGCTCATGATATTAAAAAAAATAATTCAAATATTAAATTAAGAATATTTCTGAATTCTAATGTCCTCTTTTTCACTTTGAAAAGAATTCGAAGCCGACGTGTTTCAACAGAACGGTTCGCCAGTAATAAATTGGCACAACATCGTGGAAGATGACATCGAGAAGGAAACTCTCAAGGTAAATAATTGTAATTTAATTTAATCTTAATCTTAATCTAATTTAATCAGTTAATTACCCACTTAATCAAATTTAATAACACTTAAATGATGGTAACTTTATGCTAGGTGTCTGTATCGAGCGAGATAAACAAAAGGGTTAGCATAATAAAATCAATGCTGGCCTCCATGGAAGATGGAGAAATCAACGTCTCTGCATACGACACCGCTTGGGTGGCCTTAGTCAAAGACGTCGACGGCACCGGTCGTCCTCAGTTCCCCGAGAGCCTCGACTGGATATCGAACCATCAGCTCGACGACGGCTCCTGGGGCGACGTCGAGCTGTTCCAGGCTCACGATCGACTCCTCAACACTTTGGGATGCGTCGTCGCGCTCACCACCTGGAATTTGCATCCCGACAAATGCGCTAGAGGTAAATTTCAGTCGCAGATTGATAAAATTTATGATAAAAAGATAGCTCCTTTAAGAGATAAGTAGGTAACAAACACAATCTCGATTCCGGATTATGCTATGTAAGTAATAACTTAATAAGTAGTTAAATACACACTTAACTGTCATGATTAATAAACTACGATAAACATAGGAGTATAACGAATCACAGTAGCTTCCCAGTATAATAATTTATCTTGCTTACGGCTTGATGGATTTTTGCAAACTTTAATCCTTTTGCGGGTTTTTGTTTGAGGGGCATATTAATAATTAATATAAAGACCCGTCTGAACCATTTCTCAATAACTCGAATTATTGGAATGCAACGATCATGACAAATACTACAAAATACGTACGAATGAAAGGAGATGTCAACTTCTCTGGTTTAATGTCGGCTTGTGTTTGCTGCACATGTTTTCAATGAATGAATGATTGATTGATTGATCTTCTTCTTGTTTTTGTTCTTGGTGTTTTGGAATCAGGGATGAAGTTCTTTAACGAGAATCTAAACAGATTAGAAGATGAGAACATGGAACACATGCCAATTGGGTTCGAAGTAGCTTTCCCTTCGCTTCTCGAGCTTGCTCGCCGGTTAAACCTCGACGTCGACCATGATTCCCCTGTTCTTAAGGAGATTTACGCCGCCAGAGACATCAAGCTCAACAAGTAAACTAATTAACAAACCAAGCTGAAATTTTTGATCATGAGTCATGACTGATTACGATTTAGAGAATTACAAATTAATAGTTCGAATTTCGTATAGGATTCCAAAGGAAATCCTGCACAACTATCCAACAACGCTACTCCATAGCTTGGAAGGAATGTCAAATCTGGATTGGGAGAAGCTTCTCAAGTTGCAGAGCCGAGATGGGTCGTTCTTGTTCTCCCCTGCTTCAACTGCTTACGCATTGTCTCAGACTAATGATGAAAAGAGCTTGGCGTATCTAAGCAAGATGGTTCAGAAGTTCAGAGGAGGAGGTAAAATTCAAAATTTTGATGCTCTGTTTTTTGAATACTCTGTTTTTTGTTCACTCTGTTTCAGGGGATTGTAATTTGTGCCCTAATTTTTGTAACGGTTGATTTCAGTTCCAAATGTTTTCCCTGTTGATCTGTTCGAGAACATATGGGCAATCGATCGGTTGCAGAGATTGGGAATTTCACGATACTTTCAGCCAGAGATTACCAAATGCGTCGACTACATTGAAAAGTACGAAGAACATAGCTTTGTTGAGTTTTGAGTTTTGAGTTCTGACCCTTCTTTAATTTCGATTCAAAATTCTAATTTTCTTCTGCAAATCTTCAGATATTGGGATGAAAAGGGAATCTGCTGGGCAAGAAACTCCGAAGTTCACGACATCGACGACACTGCGATGGGATTCAGGATCCTGAGAACCCACGGTCGCAAAGTTTCTCCTGGTAATTAACAAACGAGTCGAGTTTCGAGCGAGCTTTTTAATTGTTTTCTAATCCGAGTTTCGAGCCGCTCACAAGCGGCTTGGCTCGTCAACAGCCCTAGAACTAATGAACTCCAAATTAGAGGATAATACTTAACTATGTTACTGTCTTTCTTCACAGATGTGTTCAAGTACTTCGAGAAGAACGGAGAGTTCTTCTGCTTCGCCGGACAGTCGAACCAGGCCATTACTGGTCTGTTCAACTTGTACAGAGCATCTCAGGTTCTGTTCCCAGGGGAGGAAATCCTGGAGAACGCTAAAGAATACGCCTACAACTTCCTTAGAGAGAAGCAAGCTTCCGACGAGCTCCTCGATAAATGGATCATCACCAAGGATTTGCCCGGAGAGGTGGGATACGCTTTGGATGTCCCGTTCTACGCGAGCTTACCTAGAGTCGAGAGCCGGTTCTTCATCGAACAGTACGGCGGCGAGGAAGATGTCTGGATCGGCAAAACTCTTTACAGGTATAAGATCATCCTCCCTCATGCAGTTGCAAAAATGAGCTTTATTGGCACCACAATAAACATTGCATTTTACTCGTTATAATATCATTCATCCTACACTAATACAATTCATTTGCAAATTGAAAAGAGAAATGCATGTGTTGCCAATTTGCATAAATTTAAGAATTTCTCACGTCAATGCAATCCATTTTACTTATTACGGTCAAAATGTAATTGTATTTGGCTTGTCATGTAACGTGTTACGGTCAAAATTTGAATTTTATCATATGGTTTGAATTCAAATGTGATTTTTATCATTGCAGGATGCCAATAGTCAACAATAATTACTACTTGGAGCTAGCCAAGATTGACTACAATAATTGCCAAACCATGCACCGTATGGAATGGGAAAATCTTCAAAAGTAAGAACATAAATTAATTTATATTAATATAAATTAAATACGATTTTAATTTTACTATATAGTTTGAATTAGTAAATTAGTTTAATTTAATTTAAATTTTAATTATTAACAGGTGGTACGAGGAAAGCGGAGTGGGAGAATTCGGAGTAAGCAAGAGAAGCCTTCTACAAGGCTACTACAAGGCGGCTGCCACGGTGTTCGAGCAAGACAGGTCAGCAGAGAGAATGGCGTGGGCCAAAACCACAGCTTTACTCGAAGCGATCCAGTCATACTTCCAGGTCAGCAAGTCAAAGTCCACGAGGGCAGCATTCGTCCACGAGTTCAGCCACGGGATCGGTTTCCGATCCACGTGGACAAACGGTAACTATAGCAAAAAGACGGCGGCGACAGCTAGGCACGACTTGGTAAAATTACTGCTCGGAACACTAAACCACATCTCTTTAGACGCGCTCGTCGCCGACGGCCGCGACATCGGACACGCGCTCCGCCGCTCCGTAAGTCCTGATAAACAACATCTTTTTCTTTTTGTTTTCTTATACCGTCGTTTTGTGACTCGAACGGTTGTCGTTTTGGACACAGTGGGAAGAATGGATGGTGAAATGGGAAGAGGAAGGAGACAGAGGAGTTGGGGAGGCAGAGTTAGTAGTGAAGACTCTGAATCTGGCAGCTGGGCGTTTGAGTTCCGAGGAGTTCTTAGTTTTATCTCATGAAGATAACAATCCTCTGTATCAGAAGCTTGCAAATCTGACCAATCAAATCTGCAACCAGCTTGTTCGTTTCAGCAATGGAAAGGTCAGTTTCTTTCTTTCTTCTTTCTTCCTTTTGAAGTTTGGTTCCAAATTCTTCAATTAGGTAGCATTACTGAAAATATGGAAAAATTAAAGCTTTCTGGGTTCTTCTACAATGGCTGATTACTGATAATTAAACTTCAAATTTCATCTTCCCCCCCTGCACCCCTGTTTTCATCCTATCCTCTGTTTTCATAATCCTCTGTTTTTCATCAATTTGTTAATGGGTTTTCTGGTAATTTAACAGGAAGGGGGAAAAGGTGGGAATCTGAGAACTACGACGCCGGAGATTGAGAGTTTGATGCAGGAATTGGTTCGTTTAGTGACTGAGAAATCTGGGGATGATGATGAAGATCATATGAAGCAGACGTTTCTGGAGGTGGCTAAGACGTTTTATTACAGTGCGGTTTGTGATCCTGGGACGATTAATCATCACATTGCTAAAGTTCTGTTTGAGAGAGTGCATTAGAGAGGGAATCAAATAGATTTGATTACAGAGAAGAACCACACAGAGATTTTATGATTCAGTATTTTGTGCATATCTAATGTAATCACTCCACAAAATGTTCTGCAGAAAATTAATATCAGTTCATATGTTCATTCAAATTTCCTCCTTGTTAGTAAGCTTGTGATGATGACTGATTGTAATATCATGTTATCTAGGAAAGAAATGTCATTAATTGACAAAATGAAAATAATACAAGTATATTGATATACTTACTTGTCTCGGTATCGTACGATTTTATGATTTTTATTGGTGTCTAGCGATATTGATTACATAAAAAATTGAAAGGCGGTGGAACTATTTTCAAAACTTAGAATCTTACAAAACTAACGATTTTTCTTGTATAATCTTTCCATAGTACCAATTTTATTGATTTAAGATAAGATTATTAAAATTATGGGAAAATAGTATTATTGTCCCTCTACTTTGTCAACTTAACAGATAGTTCCATGTATTATAAATTGCTCTTTTTATCCCATGCTACTTCGGCCACTTTGTCTTATAACTTTCGTCTTCTTAAAGCTTAATTATTTTTAGAGGGGGCCAAAATAGTATATTTTCCATTATATAAAATTTAATTATGTTCTTCCCTGGATGGTTGTCTGCTCAAGAATTGACATTCAATCTTATGTTATTATCTCGATTTTTCAACAGTCATGTACAACCATCTTCTTCTTCGTCTAATCAATTCAAATAACTGGATAACTAAACATGAGAACATCAATATGCCCGTCAGTAGCAATTCTGTATACCAAATCTATGATCAAGATTCCATCTTGTTAGTAAATCATATAAGATCCATGCAAATTCATCTCCAAACAACTCGAGTTATTGAGATGTAATGGTTCATGACATGGTATCAAAGTCTTTAACCAATAAGAGGTCAAGGTTTCTAATCCTGATAACTACCAATTCTTTTATAATGGCATATTAAAGCCTCTGTAGCCCCCAATCTGTTGCACAACAACTCGAGTTATTGGGATGTAATGGTTCATGGTATCAGAGTCTTTGACCAATAAGAGGTCCTAATAACCACCAATTCGTGTATAACGACTTATTAAAGCCTCTACGCCCCCAATCGGTTGCACAACAACTCGAGTTATTGGGATGTAATGGTTCATGACATGGTATCAGAGTCTTTGCACAAGTCTTATCGAAACTGTGTACACTTCAAACTTATTGAGATGTAATGGTTCATGACATCGATTAGCTAGACGTGGAATCCCGATTTGACTTGCAAGAGCATTGTGGACCCCCAAACTTTAGAAGGTGTGTGGACAGAAATGGCAGCCATGAAAAAGTAGGATGGTGTTTGATGTTATTGTGAAAAGAGGAAGAGCCTCTTTTGACATTGTTCATATAGTGGTTTCCTTTCCTTCTTCTTCCTCCCATGGAAGCAAATGCTGATTGGGATAGAACACAAAGGGTACAGTTGTTTCTCATCTATCTTGTTCAAAATGGCAGACACTGTTTGTCACTTAAAAGGAACACATGGAGCTTTGCATTAGTGATTTGATAGATATTTGCTAAACAAGTGGGAGCATAATATCCATTTTCAACACAAACTTATTGTGTTTGTAAGTAACTCTTTAGTCATTAGTCTTTTGAAATGTAACTTAAATGCCACTAACTTATTTCAGTTGTAACTATTTGGTAATTTCGTCAATCTATTAGTTCTTTCCACATCAGCTCATACCATGTCATCTATTTTGCCATTTAGGTAACAGGGTCGCCTATTACGTGACATGTATGACCCTCAATAACCCCCCTAGAGGTTTTGGCGGTAGACTTGACTTCCTGGGTAGGACTTGATTTCCTTTCTTGTCGTGTTTGTTGTCTCTCGGTCTTTGTCAGGAGCTATCTATGCACAAAAAAAACCCACTATCAGTCTCTTCTTCAAACCCCACTCCTTTCGAAAATAAAAGAAGAATCAGAGATGGAGCGGTGGAGTTCAGTCGAAGATGGAGGAGTGGAGATTGGAGAAGAGACTGACATGGTCATGGAGTTACATAGTTTTGGTTAGTTGATTTTGCAGCGAGTTAGGTTATTATAGATTAGCTGGTTGGGCTGGGTTGGGTTGATTCTAACATGAAACAAATAATATGACATGAGGTGACGTGGACATCATTCATGAGTTAGCCTCATGATCAGTCATTTTAACCAACTTTTTTGAACAGGAAGTTGATGGAATTACCAAATTGTTACAACCGAAATAAGTTAGTACCATTCAAGCTATTCTTTAAAGGTTAATGACCAAAAGAGATATTAAACCAAAGAAGTGGAGATTCTGTAAATCCCACGCTCGCAGATTTCGCAATCTCACTTTGCAGATTTTACAATACAGCAGCCTGGCTTTTTCAGCCATGTTTGCTCTAAAAGCTTTGGGTTCAGATGTGGTCAACAAATGGCCATGGAAAGATTTGACAAACGTACTTGTCTCTGTCTTATACTTATACCACGAGGATTCAACTATCATATATGGACTATGGTGGTAGAACCCATCAAAGATAATGTTCACATAGGGGGTGATACGGTGTTCTATCGAGTTAGAGGTGATTTGGTTGATGGAATTGGGTCTCAATTCCAGGCCTACTGGGAATTTGCCCAAATAATTGCACTACAATTCTCATTGGACTGAGAATTGAAATCCAATTCACAGACCCAATTTCATCAACCAAACCACCCCTTAGTATTTCGGGTAAGAATGCACAGATTTCGATAGTGATATCAAAGTTCGGTTTGGAGAATTGAGTTGGTAATGCACTTGGTTGAATGTGGGTTAGGTACTTCGTGTTCTGAGTTCGGTTTCTGCTCGAAGTAACTCCTGGTTGATTGGCTGATTGAGGAATGGACCACTATAGTAATGAAGAAGAACGTTTGTGAACCATGGTTTTGACTTGTTTAGAAAGAGAAAGTGAAGTGTTCTCGTGTTGGACCTTACTCTTGGAACATGACTGATGTTTATCTTGATTAATGTTTAAAGAGGACCCGTAGTCGAAAGTTCATCATGTTTACTATAACTCTATTAAGATAGTCGCGGGTATTTATAGCGCAAGGGGCAGTGCACGGCGTGTGCCCCTGTTTCTGCACAAATCCCGGTTTTGCAACGCTCATATCTCCCTTGTTCAAGCCCCAATTTAGCTCATGTTTGATCCTATGGCTTCATTTCCACCTCTACTTTCATATCATGGTCTGAAACATGCACAAACACAACTAGAATGCACATCAAATGGGTTTAAAAGTAACCCGCGGACGGCAATAGTGTGAAATGTGCAAAATGACTTAGAAGCACACAAACCACGATACAAAAAGGACCATAAACCAAAAAGACATAATCGATGAACACTATAATTAGATTAGATTCCATGTACTAAAAAAAAAGTTTTGTTTGAACTAACTCATAATTTTCTATCTCAAATATTTTATTATCATTATCTAAAGAGGGAAATCAAACACATGATTAGGATTATGGGTTGGTGGGAGTATCCATGCTCAATGGTTGGTATACATGGAGAGCGTGGGTATACTTGTGTGAAATGATGAGGAATGAAAGAGCATAATGAGGTCTATGTGTGAGAGCCATGGGAATAATCATCATTATCAATTATGATTGTTCATCATGATCAATGTGCATAGGGAGAATAACCTAACTAAACTGAATTCCGATCATATTTTACGAATAAATTCTGCGTAAAGATGTTTTATTCACTACTTCTTAACAACGCCTTGTTATCAAGGATTCAGGTCAAGCAATAACTTTTGGTTAGATCCACAACAATAGTGTCTAGACTCTAGACCAGCAAAGCAGACATAATACCATCTTATAATCACAAATTAAATTTCTTCTCACTAACCAACCAACCACGAGGAAGTTGAAATTCAAACTCTGAATCTTTTGGTACATGTGTGACTCCACTGTTCGACAACTTACTAGTCAGCTTGATGCCTCTAAGTTCAATTTGCAAATTTTCTATTATCGGGTTGGGGCTATTAGCAATGAATCTCTCCACGTAAGTGGAGAGAGACTCTAATGGCTTTAAGATTTTTTTTTTTTTTACAAGAAAACTCTTGTTCATCCAACTGAGGTACCAAGACCAAAAATTTACACTAGTGGTAGGGGATCCCATGGAAGACCTTTTTAACCACCTAGTCCGCTTTATAATTTTTTCGCTCCGAAAGTAAAACAAACTGCCACCAACGAAGACGAGCGGAGAATATCAGCCGCAGAAGCTAAACGAGCTAAACGAGCTCCACAATCCCATGACCACAAAGTCAGTTTCAGGTTGAGTACATCGACCAAGACTTTGCAGTCGGAGAAGACCCTTGCAGGACCACCAGTCAGATGAGCTAGCGGTATGGCTTCGAGAAGTCTATTGTGTTCACACATACATAGTGAAATTTATAATTCATCGTTAACCACTTGTGCGAACATCCAAACAAGAACACCAATCATCGCTACCGAATATATAATAAACAAAAGAGAGGAGAAGATGAAATTGGACAAAGAGACAGAAGAGAAGATGCAGAAGTGATCGGAAATTGTGATTTCGTACAGTGTAAAGGCGCACTGTAGCAAGCGTTTCAATTGATTGCATTCGGCCTTTTGTGTGGGATTATCCAATCTCTCTGCTTTGCTTTACCATGTGTTCATCTCTGTTGCTTTTTTCTTCACCATTTCTGGACGAACAAACACAGCACGTGAGGTTCTGCGATCATTGTTTCTCCCCCCTTTTGGGGTATTCTCCACTTCAGGACTGTGGACAAGCAAGCTGCCAAACGCCCATTGGTGAACCCTAACAACATGCGCAAATCAGTGGCCTCTGTAAGGACAACCATTCTTATTTGATTAGACCAACTGGGTTTCTGTAGGGAATTTTTCAGATGCTGAAAGAGTGCTGCAAATTTGTGTGCGTCGTTGGATTGTGGATGGATGAATTCAACGGTTCAGAAAAGTTTAAACACTTTCAGGATCGGATGCTGAGCACTATAGGAAATTTTACAACGGTTACAATCTGTGTTAGTAAACAATATATGATAAATAAAAACACGATATATAACGGTTATATGATTCATTTCCATTAAATGATTGAGAGATCACTATTTCGAAGCCATGCAAATGAGTTATCAAAACTGTGTAAATTTCATGCTCTTTCATGAGACATTCGTTTTGAAGGAGAGTGTTAGTAAATAATATATAAACCATTCAGAACCACTGAAGGATAGTGTAGTAGATCAATTGAATTCTCACGATTTTTTTCATCCTGCAGATGGAAAACATAACAATATGACGAGGAGACTACCTTTGATAGCAAACTTGGTTTATGGTTACTAAACAAATTCACGAAAGCAGGCAATAAAAAGGCCACTAATATAGTGTTCTCTGAATGTCGTGATATATTTGATGCTTTCCCACTCTTTCGAGTCCAGGTAATTCAGAGGAATAAGAACCAAGTTGCAAATCTATTAGAGCGTCAATCTTTCTCTTTAGATTATTCTCTTACAATATACTCTTCTCCGGTCAGGATGAACAACACTCTGTATGATGTTTGCTTTGCTAGCAATCATTAATAAGAGTTACATATTTGCGGCCACTGATAGAGAGTTCTCTGAATGTTACATCGAATCGACTCTGAGAGTAGATCATCTCAAGCTCAAACCTTTAATACATTGTACACATGAAAATCTACCAATTCCTGATAAAAAGAATCCAACTTACTAGAAACAATCTTACTCTTTGGATCCAAAGATTCATAAGCATGGAGATTTCAAGCTAATCATACTCTAACTCGTCAGGAGTAATGGGGCGCTTAAGAGGGATGATTGATTTCTTCTCCACATCACGAGATAGAGCTTTCCTCATATCTGAAACATCATTCATTCATGGTAATAAGCAAACTGAAGTATAACATAACAAAGGAATTTGGTTCTGAATTGAATGCCTTACCTAAGCCATCTTCCTCTCCAGAGTAGTAGCGGAGAACCCTTCTGTAGATTACATATCCAAGCTGCAACATGAACACAGATTCGGTTAATTAAGATGAAAGGGACATTCAGGAATGGCGGTTTGCACTTGAGCCTCCAACCAACAGGCAAACAAAGCTTAGGAATCTTTTCCCAGGCATACAGAACATCAGATATGTAGATGCTGTCAGGGAAAGCGCCAAATCCAGTTTTAGAGCTGCTATATATGCAAATCGAAACAGGAAGAACATGACAAAAGGATCAGGACAAGATAAAGGGTTGAAAGCCAGAGGGTATCTAGTCGGAGCATCTTAATGTAGTAAGCTCTTCTCACTCTATTAACGAGAGGCAATGAAACGCAAGAGCCCAAGCTCAAAGTAGAAGCTTCATCAACAACGTCCTGCTCCGGTTCTGTCAAACGTCCCGACTTAACCCACCTAATGTGAAGATCACATACTTCGCCTTCATAGAAGAGCATCTGATGTTTCCATCTGAAGAGGCAGCTACGTAGGATCACCGATTCGATTATCCTAACAATAGACTTCAAATTACCCTTCACTTGTTCTTTAGCAAATCACACCAACTGTGTTAACACTCTTTCTCTTATAACAAGATTTATAATTCTAATGGAAAGTGAACTGTAAGGTTATGAATAACAAGCAAGCATGTGACGAAACAACAAATTGGAAGTTCCATGGCACACAAAGACATTTAGAACAATGCTGCGCCTATCTGAAGCTAAATGACGGTCGGTAAGTAAAACTAAGTGCATTCGCAAGTACCATTCGAAAAGTGCACCAGAATTGTCCAAACTATTACCTTCTCATACATCTTGATGGCTGGTGTATTCGATGCTCTCACAAAAAGATCCACGAAGTAACCCTTGTCACTGGAAACGAGACTCTTATTAGAACCAAGAATAAAGCAAACTACTTTAGAACACAAAAGCAGAAACACTGAAACAATGAATTTAAAAGAGTTTTAATAGCCATTCAATCAGTGGCCAGAGTTCAACAATAACCAGAAAAGATGTAACTTTTGCAGCACTTAAAGCTCCATCCAAAAAAACAGCCATCAAGCCAAGAATCAAGAATCAAGCTCGCGTAATCCGCAAAACATAATTCAAACTGAAGATGAGCTTCCAACACTATCATCATTCATCATATAGAATCATCACATTATTCAGTTCCACTACATAAGAAAAAGTTACAACTGTTAAGAACGTGATACAAACCAATTATGAAGCTCTATCAACAACTCGAGTTATTAGGATACAATCGAGGAATTTAACTGAAATGCATTGGCATATAATCTTTTAAGTCCCCAATATAACCATATGCACAAGGCTTGGTGAACTAGTGCAAACCCTGATCCCCTTTCGTAGGCTTTAAAAAAAGGACAGGTTAAGGAATGTTATATTGACCGATTATGAACCTCTCCTAACAACTCGTGTTATCGGAATTCAACGGTTATCCACAACAACTTCACCAATCTTGACACATTCTTCCTAATAATGACTCATTCTTAACAAAATCTTGCAGAAAAACATAGTGATTTCATGAATTGAGCTTCCCCAATTCAGAACTGAAACAAAGGGGTTGAACAAGTCCTTACATCTTATCACTGATATCTTCTAACAGGTTCATAAGCTTCTTAGCCAATTGCTGCCTGCGATACTCCGTAGCCACCGTAACAGCCGTCACATGACCGTGCCACGACTCCCCTTGCCCTTCTACTTTCCCCATAACTGGTGAAAAATCATTCAAATTCAAACCCAGTTTTTCAATTGACCCACATAAAAAGACGAAGAATTGCAGCAATCATAATTGAGAGACTTACTGTAACCCATTGCTTTGTTTCCAGGGGCATCGGCGACGTGGAAATAATCAGGCCATCTAGCCAAATAGGTCATGTAGAATGACATGTTGAACTACGGCAAAAGGAAGAAAAACCCAGTTTTCAATTCAGCCATGAATTTTTTTGAAGGAAAGAACGGAAAGATTGGGATGAGAGGAGATACTTACGGTTTCGGTGAGATGGTCGAGGTTGACGGAAGCGAATCGGAGAAGGTCGTTGCAGCAGAAGCGCTTAATCGTAGTCATCGATTCTCAATTGAGTTCCAAGAATTCTTCCGACAGGTTCTTGTTTAACCAGAGAGACAAAAGTAACCTACAAGTACAACTACTGCTGATGCAGGATGAAATTAGTTTGTGAATCACAGTTTTTTTACCACAACAGGTGAGAATAATATTTTTTTACCAATTAAATACAAAACTTTAGGTGGGATTATAAAGTGGTACTAAAATTTTAAAATGTTATGAACTGGTCCCAAAACTTTGAATCGGGTTGCGATTTAGTTCTTCAATTGTCGCGATAGCATATTCCGGCCATTATGCCACGTCACCACTAACATGTAATAAAATATTATATTTTTATGATGTGTCAGTGCCATTTTGCCACGTCATCATGTCTCAGATATGAGTTCTTCAGTTTTTGGTGTTCCTCCTGGATTCAAAGGGAGCTACTTTGGTGGTTTGCATCATCTCTTTCATATCTTGCATCTACCTCCTTGCTTCATGCATTGCGTTCATGATTCAGAGATACTGTGATTTCCTAAGTGAACCCGAATGAGATTTGTTCAGTTTGGTGCAAGGACTTCCTTATTAATGGTGGATATCTTGAATCCTTCTTTTTCTCAGTGTTTGGCATGTCTGCATCTTCACTGAGGATGTTGCATCTTCGACGAGGACGTTGAAGAAAGATGACAACTAATGTCTTCATTTTTAGGGTTTAATGTGTTTAGATTATGCTTTTCATCAAGATTGTAACTTAAGCTTTGGGTGTTTAGTATTTTTCCTTTCGTCTCGGGAAAAAATCGTAGATCATAAGACCAACTCAGAAAATCGATTTGACGGATTGGAATTAGTCAATCACCTGCATCACTGAAATACCCACACAATCTTCAGCAACATAGCAAGAGAGTTACAGGGTTTCAGTACAGAGAAACCAATTCGATAAGTTATGATACAGTACACATTCTAAAAATCAGTTAGTTCTCAGCAGGAGCAGGCATAAGCCTTAACCGACTCTCCGAAGACTCGTTCCCACCACTTAACCGTGCCTCCTCCGCCAACAACGAGTGCAAATCGCTGCCGTTTGCCAAGCTGTTGAACTCCACGGCCTTTGATGGTGCGGTGGGGTAGCGACGTTGGCAGAAGGTCATTAGCCTCTTCACCGACTGCAGATACTTACGAGTAGTCTCGTCGTTCATTATGTGAGCCTACACTGTTGGTGTAGATCTTCTCTCGAGCTGAACGTTCGTGGATACCAACCATAGTGACACCAATAGGCCATGGTGCGTTCCCTATTGCCAGCTTGATGTAGTGGTCCATTGCAGCGAGGTAGTCTCGCTCCATGCAGAAGTTCACCATGATCATCAATGCTCGACGGATGTCATTCCCAAGAACCTGCAGCAAGCAATGTAATCATGAGTCGTTGTGGATGATATACATTAAACAAATCCGGCATATTAACGTTTCCAAATGGCCAGATTCTACAAAGACGACCAATATCAAGAGTCATAGACGAGCAAATGTATGATATACTATCAACGTAAGGCACAAACACAGTAGAAGCACTTGGTCACCATCCAAATTACACGCTCCGAATTACAATGGACATTAACCGCTCTGGAGCGGCGAATCAAGCTTTACACAAGCTTATCTCGAACTAATGATTATGACAACAGCAAAGTACCAAAAGCAAATTAGAAAATGGATCAAAGTATGAATCACGGTAACAGATTAAGCTACACCCTATATCAAGCACAATTAAACAGATGGATAAGAGAAATTTATCCTAAACCTAAGCAAGATGGTGAAGTCTATGGAAGTTTCTGTGATAAGGGTACACCCTAGAATCTTTGAAACATACAATCCATGATTAAACGAACCACATAAACAAGCTTTCAAGCAAACATTTGCAGAATCCTAAAGCTCACAGCAACAGTTATGGCTGCCAATTAGTAGTCGGTTACTCATGTTCAGCATAAGCAAATGGTTCTGAGAATTTTAAACGAAGACTCACCTTCTTCCTGCAGAACTTGAACAAAGGACTCAAGTACCTAGCACACTGCTTAAACGTCGCCACCATCGATTTCCCCTTAGCAGTACGCTTCTCAGCATCTGGCATCTCATCCAACTCCTGATGCCATTCATTCAACAGCCTCTTGAAGAACACCAAAATCTTATCCTCATCGCACAAATCCTCAAAATTAGCTTTCATCCGTTTCACATCTTTATCCGTCTCCAGCCCGCTGGATCCGCCATCGCCGCTCAACTCGCCTTCTCCTTTCCCTCCTTCCCCGTCCTCACCGCCTCCTCCTTCCCTATCCTTGCGCTTCCTCTCGCTAGGAATCCCGCTCTTCTGCCGCTTCCTCAGCTCGGCAATATCGCGCAAGAAATCATTCGTCTGGCCTTCCGTCATGTCGCTATCGACCTCGAACAGCCCCGCTTTCAGCACGTACTTCAACCGATCCAGCCTCGCGTCGTCGTCCTCGCCGAAGAGCGTGATCGGCTGCTTCAGGAACCGGAGCCGTCGGATAACTTCCAGTCTAGGTAGGTCGAGGTTCTCGATGTTCTGCTCGTTGGTTAGGGATTTGGACCCCGTGGAGGTGGATGCCGCAGCGGCGGCCGTGCTCGGGACGGCGGCAGAGGAGGAGGAAGGCGTGGAATTAGGAGGCTCCCCGGTTTTTGAATCGGAATTGGCGGATTTGCGTGCGGCTTTGGCTTCGAGCTCGCGCTTCTCCTGTTCGCGGAGCTTCTGGATTTCCTTCTTCTCGATCTCGGAGCGCTTGAAGAACCGCCTCCCGCCGGTTTCCTGGGATAGGTTTTGACGTTTCCTTTGGAGCTCTTGCTGGAGGGCGTCCATCTCCGAGGATTTTCGTTGGGGATTCGATTCCGAAGCTGAGAACTGAGGAGGAAGATTGGAGATGATGAACCAGTAGCGGTGAACTCGACAGAGTAAAAAAAGTATCGAAGACCGAATCAGGTTTAGAATCGGATTGCAGGACCCGAAGTTGCCAATTTGATCCGATTGGGCTTGGAGGCCTGTAAGTTTATGGGCCAGTATGTAGTTCACATGGGCCGATTCTTATTTTCTGGATCGGGGATAATGCTTTGTGCAGCCCATGGGGTGGATTTGGATAAGTTAGATATTGCCATATTTGAGAACTAGAAATTGCATGTTGGTTTCTATGGAGAACTAGAAATGAAGCGAATCTATAGCAGTTTAGCATTATTCTCGAGTTATTGTCACAATGAATACGTGCATGGATGTTATTTATGTTTGACGCCCGTATCTGAGAGCAGGCTTCTATGTTTGGTCGGCCGGCTAGGACGAAGGTACAGGAGGTTTGATTCATGATAGTGTTGGACATGCTTTGACAGCCAATAACAAGTGCTTCTGCGTGTGTTCTATAACCCGAGCAGAGTTAAGAGCGGCTGTGACAGGTCTTCTAATAGCTTGGGAGAAAGGATACCGGAGAGTACAAGTGCATCTCGATTCACGTTGTGCACTTTCATTGATACGCCGAGAGGAGGAAGGAATCCACCAGCATTCTGCAGTTGGAATCAAATTCATTAGTTGATGTCGATAGAGTGGGAGATCGAGTTTACCCATACTTTATCACTAGGGCAAACATGCAACAAATTACTTTAGTTAGCATTGGACATGAAATGCCTTTAGGTATATGTAATCTTCTTATTTCTGATCCTTTGTTAGCCTATTAGTCACGCTATCACCCCGTGACCAAGGTTAGTACGTGAGTCTTTCCTAAATATATACGCCATTCGTTGTCAAAGCTCCGAGCACCGTAAACAATAATTAAATAAATACCAAAAAGACCTTTATACCCTTCAATTTAAACCATTAAATCGGTTAAAATGTTAAAAAAAAAAAAAAAAAGATTCGTGTATGCACTTAAATCGTGACCTCTAAAATCCGCCATTTACGACCAAAGATTCCAGCTTTCATGTATCAAGAAGAAGAAGGAAGAAGTGTTCATCACAGCTTCATTCATACTTACCTTTCCTGGGAAGCAAGGTTCATCACAGATAACAACAATGAGCATGAAGAACGAAGCAATCACGCCAGTTTCTCGACGAAAAACTCGCAATACGAATCAGGCATCATGTACATATATTGATGAAACTGGAATATAAACAAACCAGGAAAGGCAATGCAGTGACAACGACACAGATATATGAATCAGTTTCATGATTGCATTTACTATTCATTCTATCATATCAGAAACAAACCCACTTGTACACTTCAGTTTTTGAATCAGTCATTCTTCCAAGCATACAAAACAAGGGAGAAACCGAGACCTTGCGATTGGCACTCCCTGAATCTCGACGACGAACAAGACAGATCGAAAACCGGCTGGCTGCTGCTGTTCCAAAGCTTCTCAGCAGACAAACAAGTCTGGAACATGAACACTGCATTCCCCATTCCACCACCAAACAGCCAGTCATGAACATCCCAATACACTTCAACCGGCAATCCATCAACCAAGATCGTCCCGTTCCCACGAAACTTCCACTTCAATCTCTTAACCTGCATCACAACTTTACCATCCACCTTCATCACAAGACAATGCTCTTTAACATCAACAGATGTATCACACTCAATCCCAACATCATGCAACTCTCCATCACCAATGAACTGAGCCTTCACACAGTAAAACTTCTTTCCCAAAAACATGCTCCTTCTTCGCAACGAACACAGCCTCATTCGACCGCAGAATCAACCCTCGATCACCGTCGAATTTCCTGCAAACTTCCTTCCTCATATCCCCCAACAGCAGCACAATCTCACGGTTAAACCCTACAGCTAAATAGAACCCTTCCACAGGTTCAGGTCCAGACCCGAATTTCGCAGAGGAAACATCCCAATAGATATCAATTCTGTCCGAATCAACAGCTGCTTCAATTGTTTTCAACCCTTTCCTCTTGGAGAACAACCACGGCTTAATATCGACTCTACATAAACACTGACTAAACGAATTCTCAATCGTGACTCCTAGACCTTGACCCATGAGATTTCTAGACCAAGTTACCGTGATGAAGCATGGAAGACGCCGCAATCTGCACTGGTAGACGCAGGTGACGAGGTTCTGCCCCGATTTGGAAGGTGCGGAAGACGAATCCGCTACTTGAACTCCGCTCTCTCCGAAGCATGATGGGAAGTCCTTCATTTTCCTCTCTGAGATTGCTCGCAGTAGCATCTTCTGCAGGAAACCCCCAATTTCGGAAGTTATTCAAAATTGGGAAGCAGGGAAGGAAATGCAGTGAATTGCGGAATCAATTGGAGGAATTAGGGGGGAAGAGAGAAAGGGAAAGGAGGAGAAGAAGGAGATTGAAGTGAGAAGTCACATGGGGGAAGCCATTAAAGGAAGGAGGAGGAAGAGCAGCAGAGCTAGCTGGAGGTAGGCTGGAAAAAAGGGACTGGTTATTATACTACACGTTACACACAAGAAACTCTTAAAAGGAAAATAAAGGGAACGCATATTTACACTTTCTGCAAATACTTATAATATTATTGTTTTCTTCTGATTTTTCGGTTATTTAATTTTTGGAATTTAGCTCCCTTTTTTTTTTGTGTTTTTTAATTATTTCTTTAGGAAAATCGTGTATTCTGGAAGTCATTTTCCGTAGGCTTGGCAATTGTAGTATCCGAAAACATGTTACTCACCCAAAATTCGCTCAATTTGAGTAGGGGTATGGACAAATCAATTAGAGCGGGTAACTGGTGGGGATGGATTGTAACTTGTAAGGTATCTACCTCATACCTAATATGATGGGTATCTGCTATGAAACGACGTTGTATTATTCACAATATCATATATCATTTATGTTTAATAGATCAGACCTAATGTATGCTTCAGTTATTCAGTTCTTCACTTCAACTCATTTTTCGAGCAGTGTGTTCAGGGGTGATATTAGGGGGGCTGGGGGAGCCACTGTGCCCCTCCTCCAGTATCGAGTGTAAAATTATATGTAAAATTTCGTATTTTTAGAGTTTGGCGTCGGGGTATTTGAAGTTCGGCTCCCCTACTATACCGATCATAGTTGCATCCCTGAGTGTGTCGTTTTCTCTCAAACCATAATGCTCTGAAAATCGTAGCGCTTCGTCTCAAAAATCTCTCTGCAATCCAAATGCAGAGAGATTTTGGGTTCATCCGATACCCATTTAAGGGCGTGTGGATGGTTTAAATTTTGTTCGTATAATTTCACGGGACGGGTACAAAAAATAGCCATTTAATTAGCGGGTTGCTATTTGCAGTCCGTGTTTTGCTGTACGCAGTCCGTATTTTCACATAAATGGACAATTATGTCCTTGTAGTCCATTTTTACTAACGCAGTCCGTTTTTACTAACGCAGTCCGTTTTTTACTAACGCAGTCCGTTTTTACTAACGCAGTCCGTTTTTACTAACGTAGTCCATTTTTTACTAACGCAGTCCGTTTTTACCAACGCAGTCCGTTTTTACTAGCACAGTTCATTTTTTACTAACGCTGTCCGTTTTTAGTAAGCAGTCCGTTTCTTACTAACACGGACCATTTTTACCAACTCGGTTCGTTTACCAACGAATATCCTTGTTCATAATATATTAGAAAAATAGGCATAAAAATACAAATAACACTTTAAACATTTAAATAAAATAATAATATTGATGAAAAATACTGATGGAAAATTATGAATGTTGAAAAATACTTTAGTAAAAAATGGATTGCTTTAGTAAAAAACAGAATACGTTATTAAAAACGGACTGCGTTAGTAAAAAACGGACTGCGTTAGTAAAAACGGACTGCGTTAGTAAAAACGGATTGCGTTAGTAAAAATGGACTGCGTTAGTAAAAACGGACTGCGTTAGTAAAAAACGGACTGCGTTAGTTAAAAACGGATTGCGTTAGTAAAAACGGACTGCGTTAGTAAATACGGATTGCAAGGACATAGTTGTCCATTTATGTTAAAAATACGGACTGCGTTAGTAAAACGCGGACTGCAAATAGCAGGTGAATAGTGAATAATGGTATTTAATTAATAGGTGAATAGTGAATATATGGTATTTAATTAAGAGGTGAATAGTGAATACGTTATATTCAACTAGTGGTAGCGGTTGTCAAATTTTATTTTATTTTTGCTTTTTTTTCAGGAAGTTTCGATTAAAAATTTGCGTTTAGTAGTTATTATTTGAATAATTTTATTAGGGCGTGCTAACAGTCAGAAAGACGGGACGCATTTGACGAAATCAGGTCAATTTACGTGCATTATGGGTTATTATTATTTATTTAATGTTAGTACGTCAAGAATTGAAACCTACTTGTACAGAATACGCTGTCGTTTTACTCTGCTTCCAATTATGCTTTATGTTCTACGCCGGCCATTTGGAAGGTTCCTTAGGACATAGTCTTAAAAAAATGGAACCTTCAAATTTTGGATTTTCATTGCCAAGGCGTATGACAAGAACGTTAGTTTGTGGGTAAGTGTATGTGAGGAGTAAAAGCGGGTAATAAAAAAGTACTTGGGGCGAGCCCGTTAGTAAAGGCGTAAGTTCATAGCATTTAGCTTGCAGCGTGAGGGCGCGCAGTATCAAGCGCACGTGTGGTCTAGTATGTGTGTGTTGTGCTCTTCTGAATGGGTGCCTCAGTATTTATAGGGTCATGTAAGAATATGTTTCTGCTCCACGTAGCAGGCTCTCAGTAGACCTCTCTTGGTTACAGTCTATGTGGTATGGCCTGCTCTCCAACTGATGGGTCAATAGAGTTGTTTGCTGAAAGACGTGATGAGATTTGACAAGAGCCTTCCTCCTCGGTCCTAGTTAGATAGAATAACTAACAAAGTGGGACGGACCGTGGTGATGAGTGTATTCGTTGTGCGGGGTCTAAGGACGGATGACCCTGGGACCCAATTTTGTAAGGAAAGTAGGGTCAATTTAGTTTCAACAATGTTATTAATTCAGTAGTTACCGTTACATGAAGTTAAGGAGTTTTAATGACAACGTGAAAATGACATATATACCCTAAAATGTGGAGAGTCACTTTCTCACTAATCTGATGGAGACAAATCTGCCTAATCATATTTATGATCCATATGTCACACTCGAACCCCCTTTTGTTCATACTCTTTACTTATTAATTATCATTTGCTGTGGGGCCCACAAACTAAACCCCATTCGGTTTGGGTGAAGTTCAATTCGAGTTTGGTTTGTTTAGAATCAAACCACACAGGCATTTTAAATTATATTTTAAGTTTTTAACTGATGACAAAATGATCAGAAAATGCTATTACCATGTAACTATAGTATCAAATGGTAACGGGTCAAATAATTAAAATGTTTTGGAATTATAGGCAAGGTTACAAACTCATTCTAAAAGTTTAATCTGTTACAGGGTGGTCTTATTACTATGAAATGTGTTACATATTAGTCATAACGACGTGTTTCGTGTACTTTTTCAGCCATTTTGCCACGTCGTCGTTGACATGTCATAAAAAATATGGTTTCAAATTCAACAATTTGATTCTAATCTAAAATCTAAACTCATCTAACTCATAAATTTTGGTTCAAAACTAAGTGAGCTAGATTGATTTAAGTTTAGATTTGAATCAAACCAGTTTAAGATGAATTTTAAATTTTATTTTCGATAACATGTAAATGTAGGACCAAATTTTGAATTGTTTCTCATATTACCAAAATATACCCTATATTAGAAATTGACTAGTAGAATAACCCATTTTGGTAACTAAAAGTCTACTATGCCCCTTTTTAGGTATAATAAATTTTACGTCAACAGCAGGATTCGAACCTGCGCAGGCAAAGCCCAATAGATTTCGAGTCTATCTCCTTAACCACTCGGACATATTGACGTCTACAATACCCTGTTTTTTAAAAAAAATATACATGAGAGGCCTCTAGATTTGTACATTTTGTTACATTGATAATACCTTTTAAAGATTCAGAATCCATTATAGTCAGGTCCAAAATTTTCAGAACCGATTAAGTATTTGACACACGATAAAATACACCGTTATGAATAGAAAAAGAGAAAAAACCTACTCAATATCTTTCAAATTAGATGTGGTTAACCAAATCACAAAATGAAGGGGTAGTTTGGATGATGGAATTGGGTCTGGTAATTCAATTCCCGGTCCACAGAGAATTGTAGTGCAATTATTTGAACCAATTCCCAATGAGCTAGGAATTAAAACTCAATTCTCTGACCCAATTTCATCCACCAAACGGTCCAAAAAACACCGGCTTATTGATCATTTTGGTCATAAACCTTTGGGGTTTATAATTAAATGGTCATAAACCTTTGATTTGTAACCTAGTGGTCATTAACCTATAGGGTTTGTAACAATTTGGTCAATCCGTTAAATCTCCATCCAAATTTTATGTTAAGTGCTGATATCATCAAGCCAACTCAGCATTCTTTCCATGTCATATTTTGCCATGTCAGCTAATTTATACCCAACCCAACTAACCAATTAAACCCAACTCAATCCAGTCTAAACTAACTAACCCAAAACCAAAACCAAAACCAAGGAACAAATCTAACCGTCTCTTCTTCCTCCCAATCTTTCTTCTGCATCTGAAAGTGAAACCTTCTCCATCCTAATTCAAAAACCAAAAGCACAACTAAATGGATTCCAAATCTCACCACCTTCATCTGAAACCTTTTGCATCCTAACCCAAAAACCAAAAACACCCATAAATGGATTTCAAATCTCACGGCCGTCGGAAGAGGAGCTCTGCTATCGGAGCAATCTAGATGGGACAGCGGTGGCGAAATATCTTATCTTACACACAAAAAATTGGCTACTCCCCGCAGCCGCGAGTTACCTCGTCAAGGCTCTGTCCGGCCTCCGGTTGTCGTCTTCATCCCTTTCTTCTTACTCTTCCGAGCCTCCGAGGCATAGCTACTCTCTGTCCTTCTCCTCTCCCACGAAGGAGTCCATCTATGCTACTGGGACAGGAGCAAGAAGCAGGTCGCGATTCTGAACGGGGATTACTTCAACTGCGTCAATTTGGTCAACTAGGCATGCTCGTTTCCTTACCATATGTACGCCGACTTGATGACGGCAAAGAAAGTTAAGGAGATTAGGGAGAGGCTTGATTGTTGTGCCAGAGATGGGAGGATGTTTCAGCTTCGTGTGTGATGATGAACTGGATTCAACATTTGATTGTAAAATGCAGAGGCGTGTGTTCATAGATTATAATGTTCTTCAGATCTTCGATTTTAATCTATGGGATTAATTTGGGGACTGTTGATTTGTTGAGACGTGAGTGTCTTTGTGATCTGTAATTTTATTTTACATCAACGTTTTTTGTGAATGTATGTTGATCGGAGATAGATGGTGCCGGAGAAGAAAGATGGAAGGTGAAGAGTTTGGGTGAAGGTCAGAAGCTGGAAATAGAAGATGGGTTTGTGTAATTTGGGTTGGGTTTATTTTAAATGAGTTGGGTTGATTTGGTTAGTTGGGTGGAGTTTAAATTCAATTAGGTGACGTGGCAAGAGCTAAGGTGGAAAAAAGTCTGAGATGGCATGCTGATATCATCACTTAACGGATTGACTAAATTGTTACAAACACTATAGGTTAATGACCATTAGGTTACAAATAAAAGTTTATGACCATTTTGTTATAAACCTCAAAGGTTTATGATCAAAATGATCAATAAGCCAAAAAACACCCATCATTTTCATAATCCACAAAGACATACAAAAAAAAAAAAGGTGCAATGAACACAAAGAGACACACGCCTCCCAACTCATAAGTAATAGAGAGAACTTTAGGAATGGAAGCTAACCAACTTTAGCACTTATGAACAATTTACATCACACACAAATGACAAAATTATTGCATTCTTCTATCATGACTAATCATTCTCAACCAACTTGGGTGGTCCCCCAACCATCATGGTTGAACCATTTTGGGTGGAAGGGATGGGTGGTGCTATGGTGTTATAGGTTTTAGGGTGTTGTAGTATGGTTAAGACACTCTTAGTCATTGGATGGAGGAGGAGATTTAAAGGTGTAGATTAAAGGTACTCACAATAGATAGTTACTATGGTTTCACCCGATATCACTGAGGTCGTCATTTTTCAGTTGTTATCACATATTTCACTAAACTTCTCACTTTCTAACTTATCATTTTTCCGTCCAGTTCCATCCATTTCTCCGGTCTAGAGTGCCAAATTATATTTCCACGGGAGCACTCCACGTCAACCAATGGCAGAGATAGGGGGGAGCTAGGGGGAGCCACGACGCCCCCCTCCCCCGGTATCAAGTGTAAAATTATATGTAATATTTGGTGTTTTCGGAGTTTGGCGCCGGGGTATTTGAAGTTCGGCTCCCCCACTACGATGTTTCGGTGAAATGTTGTCTTAAATTTTATAAAATAATTACTCAGAATCAATTTATAATATATAATAATTACAATATGTGATCATAAATTATCCAAATTTGAAGAAAAATTTGTCGGTGGCACATATAATTCTTTTTTACTAACTAAGTAACTTATAATCAAATAATTATTGTGTAATTTTACGTAGTATTAGATTCATGAAATTTTTCTACTACTAATTAAATCCGAAGAAATTTTTTTGCCGGTGGCACCCATTTTCAGTTTATAATTTGGCTCCCCCCTTGTACCAATCCTGGTTCCGCCATTGACGTCAACCCTATGTTGATTCAACTCATAATTAATTACAAGACCGTTGAAACGTTTCGTTTCCTTCTCAGTCCACCCGAACCCAATTGAACCGGCATACCGGTACCAACGGTAGCCTGTTTAGGAGAGAGTGATCATTCTATCTTCATCGTTAAAGTAATCACAACCATCACCATCATCATACAAAACGAATACAAAATTATTCAATCGAAGAACTGAAATTTAGTCAATCGAATCAATGAACAACGAAATCTCACTCCATGATAAGATATTTAGATATTATAGTGTTATAAGTCAAAAGCCATGCATGGCAATTAGAAAACATGTTTGGACTTGGTAGCAAATTAGAATAATCTTGTTAATGAAGTTATGGTGATTAGTTTAGTAGGTGCCCAAATCTAATCATCAACTCCCACTAGGCGAGCTACTCCTCCCCAAAGGTGGGCCTCAGCCAGCACACATATCTGTTGCACTCTAAATCACAATTTTCTTCTTAATTATTAATAAGATCTAAGTATACTTATTGTTTAGTGGTTGATGGGGTTCCTGATTGTGTTTGGCTCGGATAGATTGGTCAGGACAATAAAGATTCAATTTGGAGGGTTGTTGATTGGGTTGAGTAGGTGTGAGGGTCTGTTTGATCCTAAAGTGCTTTGAAGTCCAAAGAAGCTCATCGAAAGGCGTACAAGAGAATGTAGCAAGCGCTTAAGTATAGGAAAGAGGGGGGCAGGCGTTTGAGTGAGAGACAGAGAAGTATTATCGGGGTGTACCCCCAAGTGCGTGTATGGTGAGCCTTAAGTGTGTCGAGGGCGATTATGCTTCAAGACATGTTGTTTGTGTACATTAGGTCATGTCCCACCAATGTCAGGGTCAGGTCCCTATTTATAGGAGCTCGGGATCCGGGGTGAGTTGTGTCGTCGGTGGATTGGTGACCCGACTTAAGAGTGATCTCAGTCATTGGCTGACGTAGGGCCCAATCACCTATGGGCAAACCCTATAGTCGTCTGGCTGTCGGGCCCTTGTCGGGTGGCAACTGCTTCTTCTGGTTGTGCGTCTGGGCCAGACTAGTTCACTAGGTTTGGGCCCATCAGATGGTGTATTAAACTAAGAAGAGGATCGTAGTTTAATTCTCACATTCATTTGTGGAGAGAATTAAAAACGTAATCACCGAATTAATCTCCAATCCAAAATACTTAACACCAAATATGATGACCGAATACTCGATAAAAGAAATCTAAATTTATCGAAAAAGAGATGAAGGTGTCCATAATCAAATTCAATAAATCTTGTTTCTTAAGCAATTTATGTAATCTATTTAGGGGCCAAATCATGACACTTTTAACACAAACAAATGGTCCCACATATAACTCAAAAGCATTTGCAAGTCAAACACAAGATAACAAACAAACCACCTCCCTAACTACATTATTATGACTTGGAATAATAAGCATATTTTGTGTCTAGTAATATTGCATGCCTTTACTTGTTTTGCAATTGTCCTCAAATGGACCCTCCCTTACCTTCTAACTTTTCCATTTCTCTTTAGACGAGCTACTTTATTTTGTAGTCAATGGCGACACACGGTCGTCGCAGCGACACTTATTTAGCGTCGCATCGGCCTTGTGTTCACCTTAGTGAATCATTTTGACATATAAGATGAATTTGTTTGGCTTCGATTTGGGACGATATAGTTCATCAACGGGGAGATGTGTCTAATAGCTAACGGTGAAAAGTTTTTCCGCTTTAGTATGGAAAACCAACCTCCTCACTGTCAAGCATATCCAAATTTTTCCCGCAGGATGGGCATCAGAGAAGGGGCGACGTTGGAAACATCACCTACCGGTGTCCAGTGTTTTCCAACAAGAAAACTGTGGCTTATCCACTCTCCCTGTTGGACGACAGTGGATCGAAAGTCATCTACAACATTCAAGTCTAATGAACTTTGTGTGCAACATAATATCTCGTTTTTATTATATTTAAACAATTCCAAGTTGTCGCTAGGCACTAGGAGTTAGAGCTTCAAGATTTCAAAGAGAGCAGCTGGCTATCTAGTTCCTATGGAACCCTGAAGCCCCAAGACTACGTTAGGTGACCACATGACGGAGGTCACTAAGCAGGCGTGATGCTAGCTTGGTGACACCTTGCTGAGTGGTGTCACCATTATCTATTTTTGAACCCTGATTGAACAATACGTACTGACGATACATTATTACGTAATCTTGAATACAAAACTACAAATCCCTTACGCATGTCATGTAGGAGACGTTTTGTCCCTCACTCATTAATCAATCATCATCATCCGTAGAAAATGCTTACGTAGCAGTGGGAAAAAGAAAGACATAGGAAAATCAACGTTTGACCACCGGCGACAGAAACCGCCGGCGACAGAAATCCGGAACCCCTGTAACTAATCTGGTATAAATACGTCATCCACTTCTCCATTGGCGGCTTAATGAAGAAGCTTCGTTCATCTTTGTTTCCACAAACAAACAAAGCAGGAGCTCCTTAATCTGCTCCTCACTGTCACGCACCAAAGAAGCAATAATTGAATCAAAATCAGGAGCAATCAATTTCATCATGAGAAACAAACAAACAAATGAACAACTGAGTCAGCAATTCAAATTCAACCACCGATTTCTGAGCCATGATTCCAGGAAATCAACCCTCTAATGAGTACCCTCATAAGCTTCAGATCACTCCCCTGCAGCAGTTTAATGAACGCTAATCATCAAACACAGTGTTTCCTCGTTCTCCTTTTGTCTGGATTGGATACCCCATGTGCTGGCTGTGCTACTAGCCACCCATGTGAGTGACGTGTGATTCCTATTTTTTGCCCCAACCACAGACTTCTCAATGTCCCCTGCATCAACCCTGAAAACAGCTATCTTTGATCACCATTCTAATCTATGAATATCTATAATCCCCTTATCTTATCCAATCCAACAAGATTGATTCTTGTTCTTGTTGGTATCTTCAAATCCATGTGTACACTGGATTTTGTATTGTATTAACAGATCAGATAATGGCCACCTGCTACATACAATTTGGATTATACAGCTAATGGGGGGACCTGCACATCATAAAATGCATTACATGATGGATCTAATCCACTTTAGAGCGGACGAAAAAGCAAGGTTTCCACACTATGGCGATGTTGGGATTCGATTATGAGACCTTGTTCAGAGACCATAATGATCCCAACACGTGGAGCTGTAGCTGTTCATAAAATAAGAAAGCTTCATCGATTGCTAGACAGAGTACAACAATCTGGAAAAAAACTTAATATCCTGGACTACGGCACACCAGTATCACAGTTTAATTACTTGCATCACTGTTACTGTTAGCATTTTACTTAAATGATGAACTACAGTCTAAGTGGCTTCATTTTCCTTTACAAGCTTACCTGCAGATTGATCCGAGCTTCAACTGCTCCCATCGACATGACCCATTTTGCGTTGCTTTCGCATTTCTGTAGCAATTGTGACAGATCAAGGGTGAGGAAGAAAAGAAAGAGTGCAGAAGTACAAATTAGAAGTGCAGTGACGACTAACCTGGCTTGTCATACCAATGAACGTTAGCCTTTCCAATAAGCTTGGTGAGCCAAGTAGAAACCTTGATCTCCCAATAAACATAAGGTCAACCATTTGCTGTAATGTTCAAATATACAGTCTTGCAGCAGTGAAGAACATTTTAAATCTCTAATTAATTCAGTTTGTGAATTTTGAAGTGCAAAGTGTAGCAAAGATCAACGAGTTAGCTACTCTTCGTACATGCTAACTACCTTTGTAGAGAGAAAAATGCTCAACAAGTAAAAGGCAGAACAGAATAGCTAACTCAACCACGCCAAGTATCAAAGAAGAGTAAGGTCTTTTACTAGGCCAATTCCTTTCCTTCACCAACTCTTGGACTGGCTAAACAAGCTGCAAATATAAGCAGAATCTATTGTGACATAACAAGAACAATGAAACAAGGTATTAATGCAACCATGTTGCACGTAAACACCTCCAGTATATTACTTGCAGCGATTACATACTCCAAGCCCTGACAATGGCGGCTCTGCTATACAAATCGCATCAATAGGTACAACACTACGTAGTAAGGAATGATGCAGAGTAGCTAACACATCAATATAAGCTTTCAGGCACCGTTCCGTAAAGCACCATACCACATAGGAATTCATGTGTAACTTCGCAAGATAAGAAAAGCTTCTACCAACAGTCTAATAAATAACTAAATCATTCTTAGAATGGATTTACTACTATCCTGCAATTTTCAGGAACAAACATGAAAGAACAAAAAAAAGTACCGCTGAGTAAAAACTATGCTCAAGCATCAGCAGCATCAGATTCTTTGGTTCCAAATGGATCATGGGAAGGACCAACATCCTGCCCAATATGTCGCTGGACCAAACGCTGCAAATCAGCCATAACCTTGTGCTCACGTTTTGCCTTCTCTTCATAGTTAAACATGGCCAAAGCACGCTTATCCTCAGCACTATAAACTTGGTTTTCTTTCCTAATACGGATTGCATTCATCCTCTGGTGCCTACTACCACTCATCACATATCCAAGCGTCTCAAACTTCTGAATCTCGTCAGCAGAAAGACCCACTTCTCCTCTTCTGGGGATACGCTTCCCTTGCTGGACATACTGAGCAATGCCGTCACCTTCACCAGGCCGACCAACTGCAGGTTCATTGTCTAAAGCAGGTTTCTTTTGTGCCTCGATCATCTCTTTAAATTTCAGAGCTTCAGCATTCCTTTCCGCTAGTAAAGCATCATCATCTGCTGCTGTTGGCTCTTCACTCTTGGCATCGTTTTCAGGTTCCAAATTCACATCGGAGTCTACACCCTCGCTCTCGGTTTCAGATGTCTTCTTCTTCTTTGATGCTTTTGCTCGAGAACTCGATCTCAGTTTCCCCTTCTTGGACTTCTCGAGATCATCCTCGCTCTCATCGGTATCCTCACTATTGCTATCATCTGAATCAGAATACCTGCTCTTCCTCTTCCTGCTTCTTCTTCTGCTGCGGCTCTTCTTTCTCTTCTTAGACGACTTCTTTTTCCGGTGACGACGATCCTCTTCAGAATCGCTTCCACTATCACTCACATCTTCATCAGTTTCGTTGCCTGGAGACTTTGTACTCCTACGATTAGAGCTGCGTTTCTTCTTCTTATTTGACTTCGCATCTTTAGTTTCACTATCTGAAACCTTACTCCTGTGCTTCGACCTGGAACTTCTCTTCTTCCTTCTCGATCGTGAATCGTCAAAACCACTATCAGAATCGCTGCTTCCAGAATCAGCTGACTCAATCTTAAATTCATCTTCCCCAGCAAAATCGTCTTCGTTCTGTTCCATTTCTTCATCCTCCGTCTCGTTCTCGTTCCTCGGCGGACTCGGGGTAAATTCCCACAATAACTCGACTTCCTCAACTTCTGCCTCTTCATCCTCCTCATCTCCTCGTAGCTCAATCCCTTCAGCTCCTCGTCGGACTCCGATTCCGCATCCCTTTCCGTTTCGTTCTCGGCCCTTGCCGAAGCTCGTAGGAAGATATTCCACGTTTCCTCTCGGACTTCTCCATCTCCTAGGAGTATGGCTTCGCCGATCGCGGTGGCGCCGCCCACGATCCATTTCACGGTGGCGCTCATCATACCTTTGGTATGAAGAGCTGCGACGACGATACACAGGAGAAGCGTCGGACTCCGGCGAGCGGCGGTTGCGGTAGCGATCGGGACGGTAACCTCGATCAGGAACTTCGATTACTGAAGCAGGTCTGCCCATTGTTAGGGATTTTCTCCCTTTCTCTCGTTCTCTTACTGTTTGTACGTATTGTCGCATTAAAAAGAATTTGGGCCCCCAATTGCGATTTTTGGGCTTTTGTTCTCTTTTCATATCCAAAAAGTGAAGCCCAAGTGCTTGTAAGTGTTATATCAATATTAATTGGATAATAGTAAGGAAAATAGCAGTTTACTCCTTCTACTTTGTCAACTAACAAATATCTTCATATGCTATAAATTACTTTTTTTATTCTCTCCTATTTTGACCACTTTGTCTTTTGAATCCTTTATTTGAACTACTGTTTTCTTTTTATTAAATTTGGAAACATCTACACACTGACAGAGAGAGATATCGGAGGTAGGAGACAAATATAGTTGGTCAGAGAGCTAAATTGGGGAACTATCGTAGAGAGTAAGGTGAAGTACAAATTTTTTTACGTTTTATTCAATGATTTCATCCTATTTTATTATGTATATTTATATTTTCAATAAAAAATACCGCGTAAACTAATACGTCGGTATTGGAGCTTAACCATGGTGCACTAAATACACGTCAAATTAACGTCAAAAGAGAAAGTTGAAAATAAGGACCCAAACGCAAAAGTGATCGAAGTAGGAGGAGATAAAAAGAGTAATATACAGTATAGGGATCTATATGTTAAGTCGGAAAAGTAGAAGAGGCAAAAATGATATTTTCCCGCATTATATTTGTCGGCCGAGCAACAATTTCAATGGTGTTAAAAAAAGCTCCTGCGCCTTCCTCTCCAAGATCTCCGCCGCCGCGCCGCCGCTGCCGCCGTTATCTCTACTCATGAAATTTCCTTTTCTCACCTACTCCCTTCCTTCTGTAGTCCCTCTCATTCAGCTCATCACTCTCTTTCTTTAGTCATGGACATTTCCCTTGCCGATTCAGGAAGTAAAACGAAGAACCCATCTCTCTTATAGCGGTGGTTTTTCGAGAAGATGGATCTGAGATGGGTAATGGCGAAACCGCTGTAATAAGAAGAGGAAGAGAAGCAATGAAAAGGTCGGTGCGTCCTGTCTTTACTATTCTGCTCTTGGTTCTCTTTGCTCTTACAATCAGCTGCCGAATTCTGATCCGCCGCACTTTGTTTAACCTCCACAACGATGTAATTTTCAATCCCAAATCCGTCCCTGTTTTCAATTCCACTCTATTGAGATACGCCGCCATTGACGCAAGCGAGGACAAGACTAAGCAAGATATTGAGCAGTTGTTGGAGGGCAATTTCGCCAGTCGTGGTAGGTACAGAAGCTTCGCTACTTGGAGAAGATTCAGCAACCATGACCCTCACGCAAGATCTTCTCGCGGCATTCCTGTAATGCTTAGATCTCCTGAGTTTTACCGCTACTGGCTCAAATTCCGGCAGGTTCTGCATTACTGGGCACGGAATCGGAGGTATCATCCTGATGTGATGAACGAATTGGTGAAGCTTGTGAAGAATCCGATTCGACAAGGATCGAATTCAGGGCGGTATGGTTCGTGTGCGGTGGTTGGGAACAGTGGGATTTTGCTGCAGAAGGAGTATGGTAAGCTGATTGATAGCCATGAGATGGTGATACGATTGAACAATGCGAACACTGCGAAATTCGAGAACAATGTTGGATCGAAAACCGATCTGTCGTTCGTAAATAGCAACATATTGCATCTTTGTGCTAGAAGGGAAAGCTGTTTCTGCCATCCATATGGTCCTAATGTTCCTATTGCTATGTACATCTGCCAACCAGGTCATTTACTGGATTACATTCTCTGCAACACATCTCACAAAAAGCCATTGATAGTCACTGATCCGAGATTCGACATGTTGTGCATGAGGATTGTGAAGTATTACTCTTTGAAGAGGTTTGCAGCTGAGACTGGGAAGCCACTTGAAGAATGGAGTTCTACCCATGATAGGTCTATGTTCCATTACTCTTCTGGTTTGCAGGCTGTGATTCTTGCTGCTGGGATTTGTGAGGAAGTTCATGTCTTTGGGTTTGGGAAGTCTGCTTCTGCGAAGCATCATTATCATACGAATCAGAAGGCTGAGCTTAGGTTGCATGATTATGCTGCTGAGTATGATTTCTACCATGACTTGGCGCATAATCCGAAGGTGATTCCTTTCGTCTCGGACAATTTCAACTTTCCGCCTGTGATTATCTATCATTGAGACTGCTTCATGTCTGCTGCACTTGTTGTTGTTCTGTTGTTTTGATGTTGTAATTTGTTGCCACGAGACAATCTCGGAGGTTCTTACTTGTTTTGTTGGACAATTGAAAGACTAAATGTTGATTCTTGACTTCGAGAGAGACTCTGTATTGTGTAAGAAAGAAAGTGAATCTAAGGGAACCTCAGTCACGAATCTATTTATGTCACAAGTCCAGGACAGGGTCTGATGTATTTCCGGACAAGTTCTGTGTATTTTTTTTCGGAAAAGTTTTGATATTTATCTCTAAGAGAAATCTATCTTGTAAATCTAATGATATTGTTTGTCTAATGGTTTGTATTTTATTTGACATATCTAGATAATGACTCAAATACACTGGATACCGCTAATTATCCAGGAACTTCTAGAAGTTTTTATAACGATACTCATACCCGTCTCATTATCCATGAACTTCTAGAAGTTTTTATAACGAGTTTACAAGTATTCCTAACAGCCATTCAGGAAAAACCAAGAGCGCATAAGCTCGGACTCATTTTCAGATCGACTAAACCCAGAACACAAACAGTTGTTCAGTGTGCTGTTTTGAATATCATCATTGTATCGTACCATCGTAAAGTTTCAAGTAAACAACTACTCATTCAAGTCGACAAAAGATGGCATCTTACACATTATGCGGCGCTACCATTCTCGATATGCTGCGATTCTTCCTCATTCCACTGCTTTGCCTTGACTAGTTTCTCGATCATGCTCTTCAGTGCGGAGCACTTACGCTGCATCTCTGATCGGCAAAGCATGATCTACCTTCTTCAGCCGCCTTACAGAGTTGTGGATCCAATGGTACCTTACCCAGGAAAGGAACCCCATCTCCCTACACATTGCTGCTGCCCCACCTGCGCTGCTGTCAAACACCTCACTGTATGCTACTAACTCCAGCAGTTCCGGTGCCTTCTCTCTAATGCACTCCAATATCTTCTGTGTCACATCAGTCTGATCGCCTCCATCTCCAACCTTCATGAACTTCAAATCTGTCAACGGTTGGCACAAGCCGCTCATGTTCTCCACAACCCCAAGGACCTCTACTCCGACCTTCTTGCAGAAGCTCACTTCTTTTCGCACATCGATTAACGAGACCTGTTGCGGGGTGGTGACGATTATTGCACCGTCGATTCCAGTTGCCTGGAGGAATTGGACTATTGAGATGTGCTCATCGGAGGTCCCAGGTGGTGCGTCGACGACAAGGAAATCGATTTCTCCCCAGTAAACGTCCTTGACAAACTGCTTGATGAGTCCATTCTTGCGAGGCCCCCTCCATATGACAGCGTCATCTGGGTTTGGGAGCATGAAACCAATTGACATCACCCCGAGATTTGACTCCACGTACACCGGCGACCACCCAAGGTTGCTCTGATGAATAGATTGACCCTCGAGTCCAAGCATCTTGGGGATGCTGGGCCCGCAGATGTCGACGTCTAATAGACCAACCTGGAAGTCCATGGCTGCTAGCGCAAATGAGAGCTGGGCGGAGAAAGTACTCTTGCCAACACCACCCTTTCCTGATAAAACTAAGATCTTATGCTTTACCGTTGCCATTCTCTCAGCAATGGCAACCAAGTCTGCAAAACCAGAATGTTAACCATTACACTCTGTGCTTTACATTTTTTGACATGATACAAGTAACTAGAAGAACTACTATATAACCAACCCAGTATTTGATAAACATTCTTTCTATTCCTGTTTCGCAGGCAAACAAAGAAAGAAAGAAAGAAGAGAGCAAGCCCAAATCAGAAACAAACAAGACCCTGATAAGAGTATATTTCAACAAATTTTTCCATCACGAATACCCAATCGATACCAAACTTCTACATTACCAAGGACGCAATGCACATATTCAATCAGATTCATAGACTGGAACACCCCCAAATTGACATCGTGGATGGATCTTTATACAAGTCTGCATATTTTTTCAACATAATTAAGTTGCTTGAACCTCTACCAAAACAACCTTCACCTTTTCAAACGAAACCTAGTTCAGCTTCCAGTCCTAAGTTTGTCATTTCAAATTCAAAACTTAAACTCATCACAAGAACAATATATCGATTACTGTTGCCTTAGCTTCCCAAGCTTACATGTCTAAGGCCTGGGTGACATGTTCTTGGTAAACAAATGACAAAGCCTTCTCACAAGCAACAAAAATGTCTACCATATTGTAAGATTATTGAATCAATTCCAGTCCAAGTTGGGTGCAAATAAGTGCAAAAATTGCCACAATCGACAAAGAGAAAATTCAAAGCAATAGCTCAAACAACTGAACCAACTAGAGACGAAATAAAAGAAGGAAGGGGGGAGGAGGAACCTGGATCGGGACCCTTGGGAGCAGTAGCACAAGCTTCCTGATTAGGGCATCCTTCACAGTCAGCTGCTTTCCCCGCAGAGTCCGATTGAGGACCTGGACAATCTGCAGCCACGAAAAAACCCCTATCAGAAAGAGACACAAATTAGGGTTCGCGAAGACGGAGAAACACGATCGGATTGAAGAAAGGAATAGCTTACGCTCGTTGGCGTTTTCAGGAATTTCTCCGTTATCCATTTTCCAGCTAGAAAAAGCTGCTACCTCTCTCAACTTCAACTAGTTAACTTCCCTCCGTCGCCGCCGGTGAAGAATGATAAAATGAAGTCAAAAAAGAACACGGAACCAATCAAAAATATCATACAAATAGCTGGGCAATTTGCTTTGCGTACCACCGAAATATTTGGTTAGTTCAGTAATAGTCACCTAACTAATTTTCTTTACCGAATAGCACTGAATTCATCATTAGTTTTTTTTTTGACAAGCATCATTAGCTTTCCATTCACAATTTCAACGAACTTATCTAAAACACCATCAATTGTGGTGATTGTATGATTGGATTAATATGTTGATGACATGTAATAATTTTTCATTCTCTACTTTTGCCGTTGCAACAACACTCACTGGTTTTTCACCTCTATTTCATCTCAGCGAAGCCGAAAACAAAATCTCTAAATCCGTTAAAGAATTTGAAGTAGAAAAAAGGAAAGGTTTGTTTTCTCCACCTTTACAAAAAGCTTTATTTACTCTAAGCTACGGAATATCGCATAAGGCCTTGTTTATAATGTTAAACGAGTCTGACTCGGATTTGGCTCGTTTATAATGCTAAACGAGCCAAACTCGAATTGGCTTGTTTATAATGCTAAATGAGCCAAATACGAGTCTGGGGAAAAAAATATCGGAAATATAAAAAATTAAACATTCTACAAAGATACGATATAGGTGCTACAAAATATCGAAAATTATAAAAAACAGAAACCCGAGCATATCAACATTTCCAATATGCATCTCAAGAACCAAATTAAAACCATCCACAAAATAAAATACGCCAAAGAGAAGAAGAAGACAATTACGTACCTTTTCATCTCGTGGCCCGGGAATCGTGACTCACAGAGTGAGAATATAAAGTAATTTCTAAGGCATAGTTCATTAGTGTTGTAATTAGTAATTATCATATTACTTCTTCTTCATGGCATTATTTTATTACACTATTAGTGTTGATTATTTAATTACCATTTAGGAATTAGGATTATACGAGTTGCAATCGAGCCGGCTCGCAAGCCTGGCTTAACGAGCTAACGAAACGAGTTGACTCACGAGCATGTCGAGCCGACCAACGTACTGGCTCGAGCTCGCCTCATTTAGCTGACGAGTCTGTTTATAAGCTAGCTCGCTTATGACGAGCCAATCTAACAAACGAGCATTTAAAAAAAAAATTGAGCCCGACTCCCGAGGGGTATATAGCCCCGACGACGGCCATGTTTGGCTGCTCCGATAGAAAGAATTTCTTGTTTTATAGTTTTATTCATAAAATTTAAATCAAAGCAACTAAATTTAACCGGTAAGATTTAGGTTGATACCAAATTTCCCTCCTTTGTTGGAATCCAAGCACATTTAAAGAAAAAGCGGGAAAATATAATCAATAACATTGTGAGAAAATTATGAAACAAATATCATTAAATGATAATTAAATATTACTACCTCATTTAGCTGACGATACTGTTTACAAGCTAGCTTGCTTATGACGAGCCGATCTAACGAATAAGCTTTTTTGAAGAAAAAAACTGAGCCCGAGCGGTTCGGCTTGTATACATCCCTAACAACGGCTATGTTTAGCTGCTCCGATAGAAATCATTTTTGGTTTTATAGTTTTATCCATAAAATTTAAATCAAAGTAACTAAATTTAATCGTTAAGATTTATGTTGATACCAAATTTTCCTCCTCCAATGAAATCCAAGTACATTTAAAGAAAAAAGCGGGAAAATATAATCAATAATGTTGAGAAAATTAGGAAACAAATATCATTTAATGATAATTAAATATTACTACCTCATTTAGCTTACAAACCTGTTTACAAGCTAGCCCGCTTATGACGAGCCGATCAAACGAATGAGTTTTTTCTGGAAAAAAACTGAGCCCGAGCGGCTCGGCTCGTTATACAACCCTAACGACGGCTATGTTTGGCTGTTCCGATAGAATTTTTGTTTTGTTTTATAGTTTTATCCATAAAATTTAAATCAAAGTAACTAAATTTAACCTATAAGATTTAGGTTGATACCAAATTTCCCTCCTTCATTGGGATCCAAGTACATTTAAAGAAAAAGCGGGAAAATATATAATCAATAATGTCGAGAAAATTAAGAAACAAATATCATTAAATGATAATTAAATATTACTACCTCATTTAGCTGACGACCTTGTTCACAACCTAGCTCGCTTATGACAAGTCGATCTAACGAACAGCTTTTTTGAAAAAAAAACCTGAGCCCGAGCGGCTCGGCTAGTATACAATAATACAACCCTAACGAAGGCTATGTTTGCGTGCTCCGATAGAAAAAAAAAATTTGTTTTATAGTTTTATCCATAAAATTTAAATCAAAGTAACTAAATTTAATTGTTAAGATTTAGGTTGATACCAAATTTCCCACTTCATTGGAATTCAAAGTTGTTCCAGCCTCGTCGCCTGGCCCAATAATGGAAGCCCAAGCCTGTTGGTCTTCCGGGGGTGGTGTACCTCGTAAGTAAGGAAGGGGGTAGTTAGTTCAAGGGAAAGGGAGGCGATCAGTTTAAGGAATGGGAAGGGAAGCGAGTAACGTACCGCGGAGCGTTTTGTCCGCTGGGTAAAAGTGTTGTTCCCCGGTTAATGGGGTGTACGGGGGGTATTTATAGTACCCAAGGCTGAATCCTGTCCACTCGTTTGTAGCTCTCGTAGGATGTCGACACGTGTTTGCTTTGTCTTGGAACCCTAAGTGTCGCCGAGTAAACCCTAGGAGCCTGCCGGACTGGGCCGTCGCTTTGGGCCCCCCTCCACTTCTTGGGCTTGCTTGCTTGGCCCATCTGAATTATCGCCTAGGTCCAACCCTCCAGCCCTAGTCATTGTGTTCAGGCCGCCATTGTGGGCCGCCGCTTGGGCCCCTGGGATTCTGGCGGGCCGTGCCCATCAATTGCCCCCAAGCCCTTAGTCGAGCTTTGCTTGGCTGAGGGCTTACTCATAGTTCGGACCGCTTGTCTTGTGATCGCCGCAGGAGAACCCATCAATTGCCCCCAAGCCCTTAGTCGAGCTTTGCTTGGCTAAGGGCTTTTGGCCGCCTATGCCGTGTCGCTTTGTCGCTTTGTCGCTTTGCCGCTTTGTCGTTTCATCGCTTTGGCTTCTTGGCTCTTAACCCTCTATTAAGTCGCCCTTGTGCCCACGTTTTTATCGCCTTATCTCTTTTATCGCTGCTTCCTATCACGCCCATTTTTCGTTTCTCATGCGCCCCTCTACCGCTCAGGGTACTATGGTCTTTTACTCCCTAGCTTGCTGGAGAAGTTGGGGAAATCGGGGTATTTCAGTAATTGCCCCAAAAGTCATCATTACCTTATCCTTCCAGACGTCATCTCAACCGCGCGTGCCCCCAATGGAACGTCGCGACGGTTCCGTTTCCCGCCAACACGCCCCATCAGCCGCGCGTGCTCCCCACTCATCAACCGCGACGGTTTCGTTTCCCGCCTACTAGACTTCCTATAAAAACCATTCTTTTACCGTCTTCTTCCCTTTTTTACTCCTTCTCTGCTGCCTCACCTCACTGTTTTTACTGTCCCTTTGCTTCAACAATTTCCTCCTTTTTCCGACGAGCCTTCTCCTTCTTTCGTCGACGGGAAAACGACCTTTTCTCCCCCTTTCTTCCTTTTTCAGATGTCCGGAGCCCCTCGACGCCCACCTGGTACGTGCCTCAACCTTTCTCTCGTGCTGTCATTGTAGTTCTGTTCTCTGTCGTGCATTCCTCTTTCTTTTCCGCTTCTTGCCGTCTTTCTTTAACTATGGATTCCGACACCGATAACCAGAAACAAAGCCACCTACCGCGGAGCTTGACCAACCTTTCTACTACGAGCCTCCATACGCAGCCATTCTATCGCCCTGCGGGGTCCCAAATCCATCGCACCCGCCGGAAACTTTCCATGTTCGAAGCGGACGGAAAACTTTTATGAACGTCCCTGCCTCCCTTCTGGGGTCGACAGGTGACGCGGTCCTATGCGTTAGATTGCCCTATGCACCATCACGGGTCCACACATTGGCACTGCGATGGCAGAGTGATATTGTGCGAAGACATCTCCCGGTCTTCTTACGCAGAGAGAATGGTGACCACGCCCATGGATCTCGGGATATCTGACTCTACGGAAGCGCCCACCTCTGCCGGCCTTCCATGGATTGTATATCATTTCTATCCCTTGTTGTGTTTTGTTTTCGCTTTAAGTCGGTGTTTGCCCGCCTCTTCTTTTTGTAATAGCTGCTGCTAAGAAGTCGCCCCCGACTCGCGACCTGTTTGCATGTTAAGCACATGCAACGAGAAATGGCTAAGTTTGTTCGCCGGGAGTTCCCCAGAGGGTACTTACGCATCCCTGCGTCATACCCTTACTCTTATTCACCCAGGGAAGATATCTGTCCTGCCTCTCTTCCCCTTATGTCTTCACTATTTGAGCTTTGATCCACTCCGGGAAACATCGCGTCGCGATCCTTCTGAGTCACCTTTACGATTTTTAGATCTAGCGCGGAGAGGGAAGCAGCACGGACCTTCTGCTGCGTGCTCATTTGAAGGAAAATCCTTAACGACCGAGTTACCGCGACCATCTGCCACTTGAATGTGGTTTGGTACCTTCATTGGTTGCGAATATGCGTTTGCCCTCTTTAACATAACCTGGTTGCCGTCCAGGCGCTGTAAAGTCCCGTTGGATGCCTCCTTCACCACCACCGCCCGGGGGCCTGTTGGTGAGACTCGCCCTAGCCGACAAGAGTCTGCTATGTCGCCCCCCGCCTCAACTCAGCCTCCTCCTCAAAAATCTAAGGGGAAGAGGAAGGCGACCGAGACAGATGAAGGCATTTCTTCCTCAAAAAGGAAGAAAAAGGCCGGGGCTTCCAAGCCGAGGAAGAAGACGGGCGAGAGTTCCAGTTGTCCGCTGCCGCCACCCCAACCGGTGGTAGAAGTCGAGGATGATGACGCTGACACTGAAACTCCCCTCCGCCGCTCTTGCCGCCAATCACCCCCGGCAGATAATAATTCTCCCCGCGAGGGAGCCTCTTGACCAGCTTGCTGGTGAGGGCGCTCTTTCGTACGACGATTCCTATCTCTCCACCGAGCCCATCCCTCCTCCTACAGACCCGCTGATCCTGAAACAGAGCCAGCCGCGGAGCTTGACCCCCGCCCCACGGAGCCTCATCGCGACCATTCTTGCCCCCCGGCGGTCAACATCGATCGCGCCCGCCGAGCTAACTGGTTCAAGCGGGCCAATAACGTTTTTGACCGTCTGCTCCTGCTGGTCGGGAGGGCGAGGGGCGCTTTCGTATGCCCGTACTTCGCTTTTGTCCATCCGGTGGCATCCCACATATCGCCCTCGGATGGCGAGTGATATTGCGAAGGACTTCTCCCGGGGCATCTACGAGGGGGTGACCGCCCCTGGAGAAGGCTCGGAGATATCTGACCTTCACGGAGCGGCCTCTTGCCGGCTTCTTCAGGTATTGTAAAATGCTTTTTCATCCACATGTTCTTTTGTTTCGTTGCTACAGTTCGGTGCTTTCCCCCTCTCTCTTTTTTTAATTATTCTGTCGTATAGGCCCTTGCCGAGCTCGGCGACCTGTCTTTGCATGTAAGCACATGCAAGAGGAAAACCAGAGGCTGAAGGAGGAGGCAGAGAACTTACGCTCCCTGCGATGGATCTTACTCGTTATCACAACGAGGAGAAGGTATTTATCTGTCTGCCTCTCTTCCCCTTTATTTATTTATATTTGTTTTTTATTCCCTCGGACCATCGCCTCGCGATCCTACTGGCCTTTACTTTTTTTATTCTAGCGCCGAGTGGACGCAGGACTTCTGCTGCGGCTCTTTGAAGGAAAGCCCTGGCCAGGCTGATGACGGATCGCCAACTGGAAGGGTCCAGAGACTTACAGCTGCGAATAAGGCGTTGCCGTCTTGAGCCACTGGAGGAGACGCGCGAAGTCACCGGTGGATGCCTCCTACCACCACCGCCCGCGGGCCTGTTGGTGAGACTCGCCCTAGCCGACAAGAGTCTGTTATGTCGCCCCCGCCTCAACTCAGCCTCCTCCTCAAAAATCTAAGGGGAAGAGGAAGGCGACCGAGACAGATGAAGGCATTTCTTCCTCAAAAAGGAAGAAAAAGGCCGGGGCTTCCAAGCCGAGGAAGAAGACGGGCGAGAGTTCCAGTTGTCCGCTGCCGCCCACCCCAACCGGTGGTAGAAGTCGAGGATGATGACGCTGACACTGAAACTCCCCTCCGCCGCTCTTGCCGCCAATCACCCCCGGCAGATAATAATTCTCCCGCGAGGGAGCCTCTTGACCAGCTTGCTGGTGAGGGCGCTCTTTCGTACGACGATTCCTATCTCTCCACCGAGCCCATCCCTCCTCCTACAGACCCGCTAATCCTGAAACAGAGCCAGCCGCGGAGCTTGACCCCCGCCCCACGGAGCCTCATCGCGACCATTCTTGCCCCCGGCGGTCAACATCGATCGCGCCCGCCGAGCTAACTGGTTCAGCGGGCCAATAACGTTTTTGACCGTCATGCTCCTGCTGTCGGGAGGGCGAGGGGCGCTTTCGTATGCGTACTTCGCTTTTGTCCATCCGGTGGCATCCCACATATCGCCCCGGATGGCGAGTGATATTGCGAAGGACTTCTCCCGGGGCATCTACGAGGGGGTGACCGCCCCTGGAGAAGGCTCGGAGATATCTGACCTTCACGGAGCGGCCTCTTGCCGGCTTCTTCAGGTATTGTAAAATGCTTTTTCATCCACATGTTCTTTTGTTTCGTTGCTACAGTTCGGTGCTTTCCCCTCTCTCTTTTTTTTTAATTATTCTGTCGTATAGGCCCTTGCCGAGCTCGGCGACCTGTCTTTTGCATGTAAGCACATGCAAGAGGAAAACCAGAGGCTGAAGGAGGAGGCAGAGAACTTACGCTCCCTGCGTATGGATCTTACTCGTTATCACAACGAGGAGAAGGTATTTATCTGTCTGCCTCTCTTCCCCTTTATTTATTTATATTTGTTTTTTATTCCCCTCCGGACCATCGCCTCGCGATCCTACTGAGACCTTTACTGTTTTTTGATTCTAGCGCCGAGTGGACGCAGCGACTTCTGCTGCCGGCTCTTTGAAGGAAAGCCTGGCCGAAGGGACTGAGCGGATCGGCCAACTGGAAGGGGTCCAGGAGGACTTACAGGCTGCGAATGAGCGCGTTGCCGCTCTTGAAGCCGAGCTGGAGGAGGAGCGCGCCAAAGTCACCCAGGTGGATGCCTCCTCACCACCACCGCCCGCGGGCCTGTTGGTGAGACTCGCCCTAGCCGACAAGAGTCTGCTACTGTCGCCCCCGCCTCAACTCAGCCTCCTCCTCAAAATCTAAGGGGAAGAGGAAGGCGACCGAGACAGATGAAGGCATTTCTTCCTCAAAAAGGAAGAAAAAGGTCGGGGCTTCCAAGCCGAGGAAGAAGACGGGCGAGAGTTCCAGTTGTCCGTGCCGCCACCCCAACCGGTGGTAGAAGTCGAGGATGATGACGCTGACACTGAAACTCCCCTCCGCCGCTCTTGCCGCCAATCACCCCGGCAGATAATAATTCTCCCGCGAGGGAGCCTCTTGACCAGCTTGCTGGTGAGGGCGCTCTTTCGTACGATGATTCCTATCTCTCCACCGAGCCCATCCCTCCTCCTACAGACCCGGCTGATCCTGAAACAGAGCCAGCCGCGGACTTGAACCCCGCCCCACGGAGCCTCATCGCGACCATTCTCGCCCCCGGCGGTCAACATCGATCGCGCCGCCGAGCTAACTGGTTCGAGCGGGCCAATAACTTTTTGACCGTCCTGCTCCTGCTGGTGGGAGGGCGAGGGGGCTTTCGTATGCCGTACTTCGCTTTTGTCCATCAGGTGGCATCCCACATATCGCCCCGGATGGCGAGTGATATTGCGAAGGACTTCTCCCGGGGCATCTACGAGGGGGTGACCGCCCCTGGAGAAGGCTCGGAGATATCTGACCTTCACGGAGCGGCCTCTTGCCGCTTCTTCAGGTATTGTAAAATGCTTTTTCATCCACATGTTCGTTTTGTTTCGTTGCTACAGTTCGGTGCTTTCCCTCTCTCTCTTTTTTTAATTATTCTGTCGTATAGGCCCTTGCCGAGCTCGGCGACCTGTCTTTTGCATGTAAGCACATGCAAGAGGAAAACCAGAGGCTGAAGGAGGAGGCAGAGAACTTACGCTCCCTGCGTATGGATCTTACTCGTTATCACAACGAGGAGAAGGTATTTATCTGTCTGCCTCTCTTCCCCTTTATTTATTTATATTTGTTTTTTATTCCCCTCCGGACCATCGCCTCGCGATCCTACTGAGACCTTTACTGTTTTTTGATTCTAGCGCCGAGCGGACCAGCGACTTCTGCTGCGGCTCTTTGAAGGAAAGCCTGGCCGAGGCGACTGAGCGGATCGGCCAACTGGAAGGGGTCCAGGAGGACTTACAGGCTGCGAATGAGCGCGTTGCCGCTCTTGAAGCCGAGCTGGAGGAGGAGCCGCCAAAGTCACCCAGGTGGATGCCTCCTCACCACCACCGCCCGCGGGCCTGTTGGTGAGACTCGCCCTAGCCGACAAGAGTCTGCTACTGTCGCCCCGCCTCAACTCAGCCTCCTCCTCAAAAATCTAAGGGGAAGAGGAAGGCGACCGAGACAGATGAAGGCATTTCTTCCTCAAAAAGGAAGAAAAAGGCGGGCTTCCAAGCCGAGGAGAAGACGGGCGAGAGTTCCAGTTGTCCGCTGCCGCCACCCCAACCGGTGGTAGAAGTCGAGGATGATGACGCTGACACTGAAACTCCCCTCCGCCGCTCTTGCCGCCAATCACCCCCGGCAGATAATAATTCTCCCGCGAGGGAGCCTCTTGACCAGCTTGCTGGTGAGGGCGCTCTTTCGTACGACGATTCCTATCTCTCCACCGAGCCCATCCCTCCTCCTACAGACCCGGCTGTCCTAAACAGAGCCAGCCGCGGAGCTTGACCCCGCCCCACGGAGCCTCATCGCGACCATTCTCGCCCCCGGCGGTCAACATCGATCGCGCCCGCCGAGCTAACTGGTTCGAGGGGCCAATAACATTTTTGACCGTCCTGCTCCTGCTGGTCGGGAGGGCGAGGGGCGCTTTCGTATGCCGTACTTCGCTTTTGTCCATCAGGTGGCATCCCACATTATCGCCCCGGATGGCGAGTGATATTGCGAAGGACTTCTCCCGGGGCATCTACGAGGGGGTGACCGCCCCTGGAGAAGGCTCGGAGATATCTGTCCTTCACGGAGCGGCCTCTTGCCGGCTTCTTCAGGTATTATAAATGCTTTTTCCATCCACATGTTCATTTTGTTTCGTTGCTACAGTTCGGTGCTTTCCCCTCTCTCTCTTTTTTTTAATTATTCTGTCGTATAGGCCCTTGCCGAGCTCAACGACCTGTCTTTTGCATGTAAGCACATGCAAGAGGAAAACCAGAGGCTGAAGGAGGAGGCAGAGAACTTACGCTCCTGCGTATGGATCTTACTCGTTATCACAACGAGGAGAAGGTATTTATCTGTCTGCCTCTCTTCCCCTTTATTTATTTATATTTGTTTTTTATTCCCCTCCGGACCATCGCCTCGCGATCCTACTGAGACCTTTACTGTTTTTTGATTCTAGCGCCGAGCGGACGCAGCGACTTCTGCTGCCGGCTCTTTGAAGGAAAGCCTGGCCGAGGCGACTGAGCGGATCGGCCAACTGGAAGGGGTCCAGGAGGACTTACAGGCTGCGAATGAGCGCGTTGCCGCTCTTGAAGCCGAGCTGGAGGAGGAGCGCGCCAAAGTCACCCAGGTGGATGCCTCCTCACCACCACCGCCCGCGGGCCTGTTGGTGAGACTCGCCCTAGCCGACAAGAGTCTGCTACTGTCGCCCCCGCCTCAACTCAGCCTCCTCCTCAAAAATCTAAGGGAAGAGGAAGGCGACCGAGACAGATGAAGGCATTTCTTCCTCAAAAAGGAAGAAAAAGGTCGGGGCTTCCAAGCCGAGGAAGAAGACGGCGAGAGTTCCAGTTGTCCGCTGCCGCCACCCCAACCGGTGGTAGAAGTCGAGGATGATGACGCTGACACTGAAACTCCCCTCCGCCGCTCTTGCCGCCAATCACCCCCGGCAGATAATAATTCTCCCGCGAGGGAGCCTCTTGACCAGCTTGCTGGTGAGGGCGCTCTTTCGTACGACGATTCCTATCTCTCCACCGAGCCCATCCCTCCTCCTACAGACCCGGCTGATCCTGAAACAGAGCCAGCCGCGGAGCTTGACCCCCGCCCCACGGAGCCTCATCGCGACCATTCTCGCCCCCCGGCGGTCAACATCGATCGCGCCCGCCGAGCTAACTGGTTCGAGCGGGCCAATAACGTTTTTGACCGTCCTGCTCCTGCTGGTCGGAGGGCGAGGGGCGCTTTCGTATGCCGTACTTCGCTTTTGTCCATCAGGTGGCATCCCACATATCGCCCCGGATGGCGAGTGATATTGCGAAGGACTTCTCCCGGGGCATCTACGAGGGGGTGACCGCCCCTGGAGAAGGCTCGGAGATATCTGACCTTCACGGAGCGGCCTCTTGCCGGCTTCTTCAGGTATTGTAAAATGCTTTTTCATCCACATGTTCGTTTTGTTTCGTTGCTACAGTTCGGTGCTTTCCCCTCTCTCTCTTTTTTTTAATTATTCTGTCGTATAGGCCCTTGCCGAGCTCGGCGACCTGTCTTTTGCATGTAAGCACATGCAAGAGGAAAACCAGAGGCTGAAGGAGGAGGCAGAGAACTTACGCTCCCTGCGTATGGATCTTACTCGTTATCACAACGAGGAGAAGGTATTTATCTGTCTGCCTCTCTTCCCCTTTATTTATTTATATTTGTTTTTTATTCCCCTCCGGACCATCGCCTCGCGATCCTACTGAGACCTTTACTGTTTTTTTGATTCTAGCGCCGAGCGGACGCAGCGACTTCTGCTGCCGGCTCTTTGAAGGAAAGCCTGGCCGAGGCGACTGAGCGGATCGGCCAACTGGAAGGGGTCCAGGAGGACTTACAGGCTGCGAATGAGCGCGTTGCCGCTCTTGAAGCCGAGCTGGAGGAGGAGCGCGCCAAAGTCACCCAGGTGGATGCCTCCTCACCACCACCGCCCGCGGGCCTGTTGGTGAGACTCGCCCTAGCCGACAAGAGTCTGCTACTGTCGCCCCCGCCTCAACTCAGCCTCCTCCTCAAAAATCTAAGGGAAGAGGAAGGCGACCGAGACAGATGAAGGCATTTCTTCCTCAAAAAGGAAGAAAAAGGCGGGGCTTCCAAGCCGAGGAAGAAGACGGGCGAGAGTTCCAGTTGTCCGCTGCCGCCCACCCCAACCGGTGGTAGAAGTCGAGGATGATGACGCTGACACTGAAACTCCCCTCCGCCGCTCTTGCCGCCAATCACCCCCGGCAGATAATAATTCTCCCGCGAGGGAGCCTCTTGACCAGCTTGCTGGTGAGGGCGCTCTTTCGTACGATGATTCCTATCTCTCCACCGAGCCCATCCCTCCTCCTACAGACCCGGCTGTCCTGAAACAGAGCCAGCCGCGGAGCTTGACCCCCGCCCCACGGAGCCTCATCGCGACCATTCTCGCCCCCCGGCGGTCAACATCGATCGCGCCCGCCGAGCTAACTGGTTCGAGCGGGCCAATAACATTTTTGACCGTCCTGCTCCTGCTGGTCGGGAGGGCGAGGGGCGCTTTCGTATGCCGTACTTTCGCTTTTGTCCATCGGTGGCATCCCACATATCGCCCCGGATGGCGAGTGATATTGCGAAGGACTTCTCCCGGGCATCTACGAGGGGGTGACCGCCCCTGGAGAAGGCTCGGAGATATCTGACCTTCACGGAGCGGCCTCTTGCCGGCTTCTTCAGGTATTATAAAATGCTTTTCCATCCACATGTTCGTTTTGTTTCGTTGCTACAGTTCGGTGCTTTCCCCTCTCTCTCTTTTTTTTAATTATTCTGTCGTATAGGCCCTTGCCGAGCTCAGCGACCTGTCTTTTGCATGTAAGCACATGCAAGAGGAAAACCAGAGGCTGAAGGAGGAGGCAGAGAACTTACGCTCCCTGCGTATGGATCTTACTCGTTATCACAACGAGGAGAAGGTATTTATCTGTCTGCCTCTCTTCCCCTTTATTTATTTATATTTGTTTTTTATTCCCCTCCGGACCATCGCCTCGCGATCCTACTGAGACCTTTACTGTTTTTTGATTCTAGCGCCGAGCGGACGCAGCGACTTCTGCGGCCGGCTCTTTGAAGGAAAGCCTGGCCGAGGTGACTGAGCGGATCGGCCAACTGGAAGGGGTCCAGGAGGACTTACAGGCTGCGAATGAGCGCGTTGCCGCTCTTGAAGCCGAGCTGGAGGAGGAGCGCGCCAAAGTCACCCAGGTGGATGCCTCCTCACCACACCGCCCGGGCCTGGTGAGATGCCCAGCACAAGAGCTGCTACGTCCCCCCTCAACTCAGCTCCCCCTCAAATCTAAGGGGAAGAAGGCGACCGAGACGATAGGCATTCTCCTCAAAGAAAAAAAGTCGGGCTTCCAGCCAGAAAAACGGCGAGATTCCCGTTTACGCTCGCACCCACCGTGGTAAAGTCAGGTGATGACGCTGCACTGAAACTCCCCTCCCCTCTTTGCACCATCACCCCGGCAGAAATAATTCCCCGAGGGAGCCTCTTGACCAGCTTGCTGGTGAGGGCGCCATTTCGTAACGATTCTATCTCTCACCGAGCCCACCCTCCTCCTACAACCGTATCTGAACAAGCACCGCGAGCTTGACCCCCCCACGGAGCCTCATCGCGACCATCTCGCCCCGGCGTCAAATCGATCGCCGCGAGCTACTGGTCGAGCGGGCCAATAGTTTTGACCCTCCTGCTCCTGCTGTCAGAGCGAGGGGCCTTCGTATGCCTACTACTTTTGTCCATCAGGTGGCATCCCACATATCGCCCGATGCGAGGAATCGAAGGACTTCTCCGGCATCACGAGGGGACCGCCCTGGAAGGGTCAGATATCTACTCACGGAGCGGCTTGTGTCTCAGGTATGTAAAATGTTTCATCCATGTCGTTTTTCGGCTACAGTGATGCTTCCCTCTCTTTTTTAATATCTGTCGTAAGGCCTTCGACTCCGACCTTCTTGCATGTAGCACATGCAAAGGAACCAGCTGAAGAGGAGGCAGTAACTTAACCTCCCCGATGGATCTACTGTATACACGAGGAGGTATTATCAGTCCGCCTCTCTCCCTTATTTATTATATTTGTTTTTATCCCCTCCGACATCCCTCGCGATCCTACTGAACCTTACGTTTTTGATTCTAGCGCCGAGCGACGCACGACTCTGGCGCTCTTGAGAAAGCCGCCGAGGTGACTGACGATCGGCCAACTGAAGGTCCAGAGACTTACAGCTGCGAAGAGCGCGTTGCCGCTCTGAAGCCCCTGAGAGGAGCGCGCCAAAGTCACCCAGTGGAGGATAACCGCCGAGATAGTGCTAAAGAGCTGCTTATCGACTCCTGGGGCACATCGGCGGATCGTACCTCGCTCCAGCTCATTTGAACACTGTGGCTACTAATCATGCTCTCGCAGAGTGTGCTGTGGGAATCGCATTGTCGTAATGAGTTTTACGAGCTGTTTCCCAATCAGTTGGCCTGGCGAAATGTTCGGCTTTTTCGTGGCCTTAACCGCCACAGTATGGTTCCGATACTCCTGGGAAGAGCTTACTTCCGAGACCGCTCGCTTGACGTGTAGTGCGCAATCGAATATGTAATGGCTACTCGCGATCGCGGCCTGCTGATTTGAACCCCGATGCTGAGGTTCAGCGCCATCCCTGACCTCGCTCCTCGACCATGCAACCTCGACTCCGCGCGATCCTCTAAGTCCGCAGAAGGCTCCAGCGCCAAAGACCCATACCTGCTTCTATCTTGTTGTTGTTACTGCTTTCATTTTAAACAATTGTCATCATGTTAATGCTTGTTATGTACGCTCTCTCTTTCCTTTCTCCTTTTCCCTTTTTAAAATTGTTATATCTGTGACCTTTTTGACGCTCGCCTCTTACATCGTTGCTAGATTTATACCGAAGTTTGCGACCTTATATCGGATTTCTAATGCCCGTAGGTCTTCATAGCGATTCAATGCCCTTAGGTCTTATATGATATTTTGATGCCCTTAGGTCTTACACAACGACTTGTTAATGCCCGTAGGTCTTACATAGCGTTTCAATGCCCTTAGGTCTTATAATGATAATTTTGATGCCCTAGGTCTTACCACAGCTGATCTTGTTAATGCCCGTAGGTCTTACATAGCGGTTTCAATGCCCTTAGGTCTTATATGATAGTTTTGACGCCTTAGGTCTTACACAGCGAACTTTGTTAATGCTCGTAGGTCTTACATAGCGATTTCAATGCCCTTAGGTCTTACATGATAATTTTGATGCCCTTAGGTCTTACACAGCGATTTCGAGATCAGGTAACAAGGCATCTGGTAACTTCATTAAACCAATACTGCTTACAAGTACTTTTTAATCATAATCCGCCTAAGATGCATGGAATTCCATGTTTTGGAAACCTTTGTGCCATCCAGCTCTGCTAGCTTGAAGGTATTGGCCCCTATTACTCGCCGTACTCTATACGGTCCCTCCCATCCAGGATTGAGCTTGGCTGCCCCGACCGCCGGCCTGAAGATTTTCCGCAGTACTAAATCATTAAGCGCTATGTGATGTGTCGGAGTTTTAGATTATATCGCCTGGCCAGCTGTTCCTTTTCAACGATCAGCCGCATCTGCGCTTTTTCTCTTCTTTCCTCAATCATGTCCACGTTAAGCATCAATTCTTGTTCGTTGACCTCGTCCCTGTATTCCTGTATCCGTATAGATGGATTGAAATCTCCACCGGGAGGACCGCCTCAGTCCCACATGTCAATGTATAGGGAGTCTCGCCTGTCGCCGTTTTATAAGCCGTACGATGAGTCCCATAGTACGTGATCAAGCTCCTTGACCCATACACCCTTACATCCATCCACTCTTTTCTTTAAACCTTGCAGGATAAGTTTGTTAGCCGCCTCCGCTTGTCCGTTGGCTTGTGGGTAGGCGACTGAGGCGAATCGTAGATTTATCTTTAAATCATCACAAAATTCTTTAAAGACTTGTGAGTCGAATTGAGTACCATGATCACAGATAATACTTTCTGGTATGCCGAATCTGGTGACGATACTTTTAAACGCGAACTTTTGTATCTGCTTAGCGGTGATACTTGCCACTGCTTCTGCCTCAACCAACTTGGTGAAATAATCAACCGCCACGATGAGGAATTTCCTTTTTCCTGAGGCTTCTGGGAATGGGCCTAGGATATCCATCCCCCACCTCGCGAATGGCCATGGGCTGACATTCGCCTGGAGCGCTGTTGCTGGCAACTTGTGATAACTCGCGAATTCCTGACACTTGTGGCATTTCTTCACCAGGTCACCAGCCTCCTTTCTCATTGTTGGCCAATAGAAGCCCTGGTAAATTAAGTTCCTTTCTAAACTTCTCGTTCCCAGGTGAGTGCCGCACACACCTGAATGTATTTCCTCCAGAGCCCAAGCTGCATCCTCCTCTCCCAGACATCGCAAGTATGGGCCCATGGCTGACTTTCGTACAGCTCACCCCTATTATAGTGCATCTTCCTGCTTTTCGCCGGAGTTTGGTCGCCTCTAACGGGTCGCTTGGTACAGTGTCGTTATCCAAGTATTGGATAATAGGTGTTCGCCAGTCGCTTTTCCCAATTCCGTTAATCATGTGGAAACACTACTTCATCCTTGTTTCCTTCTCCACTGTGACCATTCGCCCTTCTTCAAAATCTGTCGCCATTGCTAATTTCGACAATGCATCCGCGTGGCAATTTTCCTCCCTAGCAATCTGGGATATAACCACCTTTTTGAATTCCGATATAAGCAGTTTTACCTCATCAAAATAGGGGAGGAGCGACTCCTCCTTTACCTCAAAGCTCCCATTAACTTGGTTGACTACTATCGCCGAGTCTGAGAAAACTTTGATGTTAGTAACTCCCATACTCTTAGCGATTCGTAAGCCAGCCTCCAATGCCCCATACTCCGCTGCGTTGTTGGTTCGATTAGTTGCGAATCGCAATGCGACCTCGTGGAGGATCCCACCAGGAGACCTTAGGACTATCCCCGCGCCTGATCCTCCCTTACTCGAGGCGCCGTCCGTAAATAACGTCCACTCATCGCCTTCTTCGTTATCTTCTTGTACTGCCCCTTCGACTACAAAGTCCGCAAGGACCTGGGCTTTGATCGCCGTTCGTGGCTGGTACCGAATGTCATACTCGCTTAACTCAATCGCCCGCTTAGCTAATCGCCCTGCCACGCTCATGGATCTTAACGCATTCTTAATCGGAAGATTCGTGAGCACATGTATTGTGTGTGCCTGAAAATATGGTTGCAGCTTTCTGGCCGCACAAACCACAGCATACGCCATTTTTTCTATCGCCGGATACCTTGTTTCGGCGTCGACTAAGGTTTTACTTGTGTAAAAAACAGGGTGTTCGGCTTTGTCCTCTCTTCGAACCAAAACCGCACTAACTGCCTTTGGAGAGATTGCGATATAGAGAAATAGATCTTCATTTAACTTTGGAGATGCGAGTACAGGAGGGGTAATTAAAAATTGCTTCAGCTCTTCAAAGCCTTATTACATTTGTCATTCCATGCAACTTTGATGCATTCTTCAAGGTCGCAAAAAATGGAGCACATCGATCGGCGATCCTTGGAATGAATCGGTTGATTGCCGTCAGTCTTCCAGATAAAACCTGAACTTCCTTAACAGTCTTTGGTGGTGCCATTGCTGTAATCGCCGCGATCTGCGCTGGATTAGCTTCTATTCCTCTTCTGGTTATGAGATATCCCAGAAACTTTCCTGATGTCGCCCCGAACACACACTTCAAAGGGTTCAATCTGAGCGAATACTCCTGCAGTGTATTGAAGGTTTCCCTTAAGTCGGCCAGGTGATCGTCAGACTTCCCACTTTTGACCAAGAGGTCATCCACATACGCCTCCAAGTTTCGGCCGAGCTGCTTGGCGAAAACTGAGTCGATCATCCTTTGGTAAGTCGCGCCAGCATTCTTAAGTCCAAATGGCATTACCCGGTAGCAGTAGTTCGCCGTGGGCGTCTTGAAGGCCGTCTTCTCTTGGTCTTGCTCGTTCAACGGTATCTGATGATAACCTGAAAACATGTCTAGGAAGGACAACATTTCATTATTCGCTGTTGCATCTACCAGCTGCTCTATGTTGGGAAGCGGGTACGGGTCCTTGGGACAAGCGTCATTGAGGCTAGTGAAGTCGACGCACATTCGCCATGCTCCTGATGACTTCTTCACAAGAACTACATTAGCCAACCATTCAGGGTATTGCACTTCCTTGATAAATCCTGCCTTCAGAAGCTTGTCTACTTCGATCGCCACCGCCTGCTGCCTTTCTCTGCAGATGTTCGTCGTTTTTGTTGTACTGGGCGACTCCCGGGCTCAATCGCAAGAGAGTGTTTGATGATGTCTGGAGTGATCCCCGGCATGTCACTCGGTGACCACGCGAACAGGTGTGAAAATTCTCGGAGCAACCCAACCAACTCCTGCTTCCTTTCGTCGCTTAAATAGGATGATACCCGGACTGTCTTGCTTTCGTCCTCCTCAAAGAGTGGTATTGGGACATCCGACTCTGCTGGTACAACTCTTTCTCCTCCATTTTCCACCTCCAAGCTTATGGTGAGGCAGGTGCTTTTAGTCGCCGCCCTGTAACACCTTCTGGCGATGTCCGGGTGCCCCCAGGCAAAACCTATCCCTTCTTTTGTGGCGAACTTCAACACTTGGTGCACTGGGGAGGAGATTGCCTGGAAGGCGGCGAGTGCCGGTCGCCCGAGGATCATGTTGTACGTGGATTGGCAATCCATGACATGGAAGTCAATGAATCGGGTGACCTGTAAGTCTCCGTCCCCGATGGTTATCGCCATCGTGGCAATTCCCTTAATGGGGACTGTGTGTCCTGAAAATCCTGAGATGGTTGTTTTTGTCTGCCTGAGCAAGCTGGCTGGCAGGTTCATTTTCTTATACAGCTCCCAGAAAATGATGTCCTTGAACTCCCTTCATCAACCATCACTCGCTCCACTCGGCTATTGTGTGTGATTACTTGAATCACCATCGCCTCCAAGCTTGGGCCTCCTACCCGGGCCATGTCTTCCTCTGAGAACCCCAAAGTTGGGCGACTGACTTGATCTATCATCATTACTTCCTTCGTTTCCTCTTTTTTGACTTTCTTTGTTGGGCAGCTTTCCCCACCGAAAATGGTTTGATAAACGTGATTCACCTCAGGACGAGGCTTCTTCTTGTTATCTTCATTGTCCAGAGGCTCCTTAAGCCGGGCGAAGACATCACCCTTCTTGTCTTGTGATTCTCCTTTTCCGCGGCGATCATCTTCTTGCGGCTTGTTTTTTCCGCTTTGAGCTGACAATGAAATCCCTGAGACGTCCTTCGCTTATCCATCTTTCGATTTCATTTCTCAATTCCCTACAATCTTCAGTGGTATGCCCATGAGAGTCATGGAAATCGCAGAACTTCTGGCGACTTCGCTGATCTGCTGGGGTGAACATTGGTCCCGGCCAGTTGATGGTATGTCCTTTATGTTGCATGTACAGCAAGATCTTTCTTCGCGATTCCGAGAAGGGTGTGTAATCCGCCCTTTCCTCTTGGTACCACCCCCCTCTCCTGGTAACCCCTTTGTTCCTCCGGCGATTTCTCCTGTATGGCGGTCTCTCGGAGGGCTGCCATTTGGCCTGCTTGTTCCCTGTAACGGGTTTTTCTTCCCTCTTTGCCGCTCGTTGTAAAGGTTCCGCTAACTGCTCCTCAATTAAAATAATTTTGTGCACCCTGGTTTCCAAGTCGGACAGCGACTTTGGAGCCACCTGTAGCAGCGACTCTCGCAGTCTGCCATTATGAGTCGACTGGAATAAACTTGCCGCAGCGATTTCATGATCTACCCTCTTGATGGATTGGACGACCCCAGTCCACTTATCAAAGAATTCCTTCAGCGACTGGCTCGGCTTTTGCCTCAGGCTCACCAGTGCCTGCAACGGGACCGTCCTTGTTTTCTTGCACTCATACTTCTGTGAGAAGATCCTCGCGAAACCCTCCCACGACGTTATGATACCTTCCGGTAGATTCATGTACCACTCCCTAGCTCGCCCCCCAAGCGTCGCTGGAAAACCCTGCAATATGCGGCGTCGCCGGCTTGCTGCATTTGCATGGCGATCTGGAAGGCTTGTAGGTGCTCGTCCGGGTCGCCTGTACCTACATACCTATCTAGGTTGGGCGGAACCAACCCCTTAGGTAGTGGCTCGGCGAGTATCGCCCTGGACAGAGGTTGGCGAACTGCCAACTGTGCGGGGGAGATTTGAGTAGCCGGGAGGAATTGTTGTAATACTTCAAGATGAGAGTCCTGCGGCGACTGCCTGACCTGAGTGTTGGCCCCAAGGGATTGAGCTTGCTGAGCGATCACCGTCTTCAACATCTGGGTGAGCTCAGTATTTTGCTGCTCGAGGGACCGGAATCGCTGCTCCAACAGTTCATAGGCGTCGCTGGCAGGAATAGTACTTCGAGAATCCGAGTCGCCTTCGAATTCGCGCTCCATGTTTCTAGTAAGATTTGGGTCTACTCGAGAACCTGGGTTGATATGCTTGACAGGTGTTACTCCATCTCCTCCTTCACCATCCTCGCCCATCAGAGTGGGAATCGCTGATGAAGCCATTCGCCTTGAAGAGTCGCCTGATCGCCCCTATCTGGCGCGCCAATTGTTCCAGCCTCGTCGCCTGGCCCAATAATGGAAGCCCAAGCCTGTTGGTCTTCCGGGGGTGGTGTACCTCGTAAGTAAGGAAGGAGGTAGTTAGTTCAAGGGAAAGGGAGGCGATCAGTTTAAGGAATGGGAAGGGAAGCGAGTAACGTACCGCGGAGCGTTTTGTCCGCTGGGTAAAAGTGTTGTTCCCCGGTTAATGGGGTGTACGGGGGTATTTATAGTACCCCTGTCTTGGTCGCCAAGGCTGAATCCTGGCCACTCGTTTGTAGCTCTCGTAAAATGTCGACACGTGTTTGCTTTGTCTTGGAACCCTAAGTGTCGCCGAGTAACCCTAGGAGCCTGCCGGACTAGGCCGTCGCTTTGGGCCCCCCTCCACTTCTTGGGCTTGCTTGCTTGGCCCATCTGAATTATCGCCTAGGTCCAACCCTCCAGCCCTAGCCGCTGTGTTCAGGCCGCCATGTGGGCCACTATGTGGGCCGTCGCTTGGGCCCCTGGGATTCTGGCGGGCCGTGCCCATCAAAAGTACATTTGCAGAAAAAGCGAGATAATTACGTAAATTTTAAAATTTTCCAATTATAAAATTTTAGATAATTTATAATTAACATAGCCGAAGAGAAAATTAGGAACAAACATCATTAAATAAATAATTAAATATTACTACAATATATAAGATTAGTTCGTGGGAAGTGGGAAAAACGATAAACACAAAACAAAATTTTAAAAAACCCTTAATTTTCGGGAATTCCGATTTGTATTTTAAATTACAGAATCCCGAATTCCAAGTTAAGTTTTGGGTGGGAGAAGAAAATTTGGAGGGAAAAATAAAAATTCACACCTAAAAAACCCCAAATTACAATCCTGCCCCCTTCTTCTTCTCGTCTACTACTCTACGACGACTACTGTATTTCCTTCTCTCTTTGGATTTAGCTGAAGCAAATTCAATATTAATTTCTTCTTTAAAAAAAAAAAACCAGAAATTCCCTTCTTCTCTTGAGCTTCCCAACCAAACACACAAAACACAAAGAAGTCTCCCAATCCCTAAACCGTAAACCCTCCGCCCTTGAACTATCTTAACCTCCGTCTCGCTCTCCTCCGCCGCTGATGCGCCAGTTCCACGAAAGCTCCGGCCACGTCTCGGCTACATCTGCTGTTATTTCTCCTTTCCTGCATTGCCGTGAGTTTCCACGCTTCCTCTCCTCCCTCTGTTTGTCCTTTCGACTTCCTAGTTTCTGATTTTTTTTGTTTCTCCGAGTTAGGTGTTCTCCGTGCTCTTTTGCTGGCCAGAGTTTGATTGAATTAAGTTTTTGGTTACCGATCGTGCGGTAGATCGCAGCTAGAGTCAGCTAGGTGAGTGATTAGGAGGATTGCTTGGTTCTGTTTACTTGATTTGATTCATTCGGGGTGAGCATTTATTCCTACTGGTTGGGGTTTTGTTTCTAGGTTTTCGTTTTTTTTCTTCTTCCTTTTCTGGTTTTTCTTATTGAATTTTTGAATGTGTTTATGTCAGTGATGAGAGACGGACTGAGATCTAGAGATAAATCGTTGGGGGAAGTGAAGGAAGTTGATGAATTGTTGTCTGGTGAGGATGTGGTGCTCGGCGACGAGGAATGTGTTGGGAGGAAAAGAGGTAGGGACGATAGTGAAGTCGAGTGTGAAAGTGTCAATGATAGAAGTAAGAAAGTGAAGAATAATGGCTTGGTTGATCAAGGAGAAGTAGACAGTAGTGTTGTTCTCTTGTTGAAGTCTTCGGCAGAAGCTGAAGGTGATTGCCATTCTGGGGAAAAAGAGATTGTTCTCGGGTTTGGAGTGGATGGATTTGTTGGAGCAAGTTCCAGAACCTTGGATGTGAATAAAGAGTTTCATGGGACTGCTGATGGGAAGTTATTGGAGATAACTGAGGATGATGAAGAGTTGAGAAGTAGAATTAAGGCTAAGTTGAAGGAAGAATGCGTGGTAGAAATGAGTACCGATTTGGTTAATGATAATGACTGTAAACTGATTGATTGTGGCAGAGGTGAAGATGGTTCATGCAGTGGTCAGAATAAGGGACTAGAAGGAGAGGATAGAGATGTGCCTAACAGCGAGGAATGCAGTGAACTGGGTGGTATAGCATTGTGTAGGAAAATTGACGAGACAGAAAGTGGAAGTGGTATTATTCAAACGAAGAAGGTGAATGAAAATGATTCGGATGGTCATGTGCCAGTTACTCGTAGGGTTCTACGATCCACCAATTCGAGAAAAAGTGAGTGTGAGAAGGATCTTGGCGGCGAGCAGAGTAAGGATGTAGTAGGTGGCACTGGGACCAGCACAGCACATATGTGTGAAATAATCAGTTCTGAGGTGAAGGAGCATGATGAGTTAAGGAAAGAATTGAATGACCCTTCTGATGGTAAAACATTAGAGGCAGCAAAGGAAGATGCCCAGGAAAGGCAATTAACAGCTATATTTGGCAAGGAACAAACAGGAAAAGATCTTGCAGATTTGAATGGGGACAAGAACTGTCAATTAACATTTGTTGGCAAAGAAGATGACGATCTATTTGCTGATCAGAATATTATTCTGAAAGGAAATGAGACAACTGAGATGAAAAACAATGATTGTAATGAGAAGAGCTGTGTGCATAATGATAAGATTATTCATGAAGCCGATGATGGGAGGGAGGAGAGTGAGCAAGATGGCGGGAAAAAAGGTGGACGCACTCTTGTACGAAAAAAGAAGGTCAGGGTCAAAGTTTTAGATGGTCAAATGCATACAGTTCGCAGAGTTCTGCGGTCAAACACCTTGTCACAATCAGAATGCCATAAGGATGTTGCTGAAGATTCAGGTGTGATTTTTTTAGGGGTTGGAACTGGGACAGATGAATGTAATGGATCTGACTCTGAGATTAAAATAGAGTGTCGACAGCTTCTTGATGTTGAGAGCACTGATCCTCCAGTCAACGAGGAGAAACAGTTAAAACGTAAGCGTGGAAGACCACCCAAGGGTTGCCTTAAGGGAGAAACTGATACACCCAGTAAGTGTGGAAGACCACCCATGGGTTGCCTTAAGGGAGAAACTAATACACCCCGTAAGCGCGGGAGACCACCCAAGGGTTGTCTTAAAGGAGAAACAGATATACCCCGCAAGCGTGGAAGACCCTTTAAGGTTTCAACGTTGAACAATGTTGATAAGATTAGATTGAAGGTAGAAACTGACAGACCACGAGGGAGACCCAAGAAGCTTCATTTGACTGATGATGGCTGCAGTGATATAGTGGTAAAAAAGATGGAAAGGGAGAAAAGTAATGAGAGCCGTAAACGGGGGCGGGGAGGGGGAGGCCGCCAAAGGTATGTAAAAGTGATGTGTCTGAGAGGATCGAGGTGAAACCAGGGAAAAGGGGGACGAAAAAACAAATGCACGTAAGGCCCCGCGAGGAGCTTGAGAATAAATTGTTGGATAGAATGACCAAAACTGATGAGGGTACTGCTTTGTCACATGGTGGAAAAGATGTGCAGAAGCTTCCCAAATCTAAGGAGGTCTGCTATACCGACGAGGAGCTGGAACAAGAGAAAGTCAAACCCAGGGACAGTGGAGCAAAGAAGTTAGAAAAGCAGTTGGTGAGAGATAAAATCGTGGACATGCTACTGGACGCCGGTTGGAAAATTGATTACAGGCCCAGGAATGGAAGAGCTTACAATGATGCAGTGTATGTTAATCCTGATGGAAGAACTCATTGGTCGGTGACCTTGGCTTACAGGGTGCTGAAAGATCATTATGATAAAGGTGGTGATCATTCTGCCACTTGCAAACCTGGATTCAAGTTTACTCCACTTTCTGATGAAGAAATAGAGGTTCTGCGTAGAGTAGTTGGTAAAGAGAGGTGTGATAAAAATAAAAAGAAAAAGGATTGGAGGGCAGAAAAGCAGGGTCTAAATAAAGCCGGAGCTCAAACGAAGCCAAAAGGGAAACAAAAACTCAATAAAAGAAGAGTAGGGTCCCAAGCAAATCCTAGTGGTAAGATGACCAAGTGCAAAAAAGGGGTCAAAACATATGTCCTCAGCAGACCAAGCAAAATCAGTTAGGGGGAATAAACATCGTAATAATACAAAGCGATATGGGTTGAAGGTTCGTAACACCATGGAGCCTTCAGACTGTGAAGGTGACAGTTATCTGCTATATAATGGGAAGCGAACTGTACTCTCCTGGATGATAGACCTGGGCAGCCTGTTGCTGGATGCCAAGGTGGAGTACTTAAAAAGTCGGAAAACACGGACAACTTTTACTGGGACTATTGTATCCGATGGAATTCGGTGTGATTGCTGCAGTGGAACTTTTACGATCCATCAATTTAGTAAACATGCTGGTGGCAGTACCTGTGACTCACACAATAATACATATTTAGATGATGGACGTTCACTCTTACAGTGCCAGCTTGATTCATGGCTTAAACAAGATGAGCCTGATCGTAAAGGTTACCATTTTGTTGATACTAATGGTGACGATCCAAACGATGACACCTGTGGGATCTGTGGAGATGGTGGAGACCTGATTTGTTGTGATGGCTGTCCATCAACCTTCCATCAAAGCTGTTTGGGGTTTGAGGTAGGTGTATTGTTTGGATTGTTCCTTTTTAGTTATTCTTTATAAATTTTTGGAATCACTTATATTCCTAATGCTGCTAAAGTTCCTATTCCAGCAGGATCTTAGATCATTTACAAATAGTTGATTTACTGAAATATATCTTGTGTAATAAGTTTCATCTGATCTTACATAATGATCACATTTTCCATGATTGGTTCTTGTGTTTATATTGCAGAATTTTCCTTCAGGGTTCTGGAACTGTATATACTGTTGCTGCAAATTTTGTGGTGAAGGGGGTGAGAAAGATCCTACAGCTGTGCAGCCATTACTCCAATGTAGCCTGTGCGAGGAATCATGTACTAGTCTATCCTAGTAGTTTTATTTACCACTCTCTATATGCACTTTCCAGCTCACAGGCCCAGTTACTTGCACACCACACATATGATGGATTGTTTGGTTTTGTACTACAGCTGCTATAATAAGATGTTCTTTTGCAGATCACATATCTTGTGCCCAGAAAAATGATTCTCAAGATTATGACCCACGATTTCAATCATTTTGTGGAAGAACTGCCAACAGGTATTCTCTCTTTGTTTAGAATATTGTATTGCTGGGGCATATAGTAGATATTGTTTACTGAAGATGAATTAAGGCATCTCTCTTAACTGCATATAAAACTCAGATATCAGAGGCAGTTTCCTTCGTAAATGTTTCTTGTAGTTCATACTGACCAAGAAAACTATTTTCTTTTGGTATATTTGAAGTCATTGAGAAAAAAGTGATTGATTTTGTTAATCCTTTCATCAAGAGAATCTTAAAATTTTCTTAACTTCTAGCTACTGAGTGAAGTTATTTTCTTTATGTAGTTGTATGAAAGACTACAGTTGCTTCTAGGGGTAAAACATGAACTTGAAGATGGGTTTTCATGGACCCTTGTTCGACGGTTTGATGTTGGGACTGATATTTCTCTTAATGAGATGCCTCGAAAGGTCGAATGCAACTCCAAGGTGGCTGTTGCTTTGCAGATAATGGATGAATGTTTCTTACCCATGGCTGACCACAGAAGTGGGGTTAATTTGATTCGCAACGTTGTTTATAACTTCGGGTAAGTAGTCTTAATTGTTTGAAATTCTATTTTGAAATGTTTATCTTACTGTGGATATTATTTTTTGACGTCATATGATATGAACATTGTATTTACCTTCACGGCAGTTGCTTCTGAGTCCACATATAGCAATGCTGAAATACTGAACTTTTATCAAAACGGTCTTGTTGCAACAAGGTTGTTAGTAATAACAGTGTTATTATTATTAAGTTGTGTTGAAAGGCCCCACAGTGACCATCTTTTATAGTAAAATGGCATGATTTCGATTCACGATTCACACCTAGCTTTGAGATTTCCATTCACGAAGCACTGTCTGTAAGGTGGATCGTCATACACATTGTTTTTGGCTGAAGTGACTTGTCTTTTTCCAGATCAAACTTCACCAGACTGAATTACAGCAGTTTTGTAACTGTAATCTTGGAGAGAGGGGATGAAATGATATCTGCTGCATCCATTCGGTATGACAATCGTTTCAATTCTATTCTTGTCCAAAACTGCTTTGGAAATGGATGTTAAACTGGATCGGAGCCATTTGAAAGAGTGATCTTACTTTCTTATTTCAATCCAGAAAAGATGCTGCAACTGTTCACAACTTTAAAAGTTTGCTTGTCCTGTGCACCTGATGAAACAGGATCCATGGCAATCATGCGGCTGAGATGCCCTTCATTGGTACCCGTCATATGTATAGGCGGCAAGGAATGTGCCGGCGCCTTTTAAGTGCAATTGAAACTGTATGTGTTAACAATCTTCTTCCTTGCTTGTGTGGCATCATCTCATGAGCCTATTCCCAGTCTTATTCTATCTTTATCCTTTTAATGACATTTCCATTTCATCTACTTCACTGGTGCTTACTAGTGGTTTCTACTTTGTTTCATCTCCACCATTGATCAGGTTCTTTCCTCTCTAAACGTGGAGAGACTGGTCATACCTGCGATATCAGAGTTAAGGGAAACATGGACCTCTGTCTTTGGTTTCTCTCCTCTTGAGAGAACTAGTTGCCCAAAAATCAGAAACACGAACATGCTGGTGTTTCCGAGAGTTGACATGTTACAGAAACCAGTGTTGATTCAACAATCTGAGGGAGACAATTCGGCTCCTGCTGAAGGTATTTGCATTTAATGTTCAGTAAATATAACAATTGGAAGTTTGGCGTTTTGTTTCTGATTAGGGTGCACGTATGGCAGGTTCAAAATTGAATGATTCTGATGTCAGATGTCCAGCTGGATTTGATTTAAACAGCACTTATGAGCCTACTGAACAAGTAGATGGTAGTGCAAGCTGTGAACTTGGTCCAGTTGAATCTTGCTTGCCTCCTGACGTCTGCTTGAACAGTACTTCTGATTTGCCGCATAATCTTGGTGGCGGGAGCCTCACGATCTAATTGGTGAGGCTCATGGTAATGTGGAGAAGAACAGTGTGGATATACATAATCCTATCTCTCTTGGTGACGCCACGGAACAAAGTGGAGAGGTTTCTGAACCTGTGACTGCCGTTGCTGATGAGAGGAAACTGGAATCAGGTGCTGAACTGAAGTGTCACGGTAGTTCTGCCCATGCTGGTTCTGAATCGTTGATTTCCCACGTTGGTTCTGAATCTGGTAATTGTGGGGGACAAATTCTTCCTGCTGAAGCAACAGCCCCTTCTGACGTGAACCTGGAAGAGAAAATAGTTGATCTGAACCTAACTTTGCATGAACCCTCTGTCGATGCTGAGCAAGTGATGGACGATGAACGCTGTGGTTTGCCTGCCTGCTCGGAGCCGTCAAGTAGTCATGATATCCATCAGGGACCCGAAACGAAAGTGTTGCCTGATGAAATACCCCAGTCAAGGTCAACAACAGCTGACCGTGACAATGATGAAAGTAACAGCCATCGTGACATCCCCATGGATCATCAAATTGACTCATGCCATCAGACGAGCGCTAATGAGGCAAATGAAAAGGAAACTCAATCACCCCCTCCAACTAACGAGCCTTCTCTAACTGGTGCTCCAGATACCACCATGGAACCTCAATGTCAATTACACGAGCTCAATATCACCGAATTGAGCGACATTTCCATTGAAGTCGAAAGAGACGCCCCTTCTCTGATCAAGCAGCCTCAGCAAAATGCTGAAGATAAGCAGCCTGTGAATACCGATGCAGGTATGGATATCGACAGCTTGACGCAGCGTAGTTTGGAGCCAATGTGTTCATCTTCGCGGTCCGGCCCTGGCGTCGGGATTCATTTGCCTGATTTGGGGCAGTTCCTTCAATACCCCAACAGTGATGATGCCACGAAAGGGGGGGGGGAAAAGAGGTAGTAGCAAGCAGAGTAGATATATTGGGTTTAGGATTTAGATATGATTTTAACCTTTGGAATCGCAGAGAAGGCCTTTTTTAACATGTATTATCAATCAGTCTTCCCTTGGGGAAATACAGTTGTAAGAAGAAGCTGAGGATGAAGGAAAAGTTAAGGGCTGTGCTGTGCATTTTGTGTCAGTGTCTTCTTAAACCCTAATTTTGTAAATGGAACTCACTCAGTTGCTAATATTCAACAAGCTAACTTCTTGTTGCTAGCTAATTGGTTTCTGAGTTGCGTACTATTTTAAAGACATCTGTGTTCTTGCTTACCAGTGACATGATCATGAGTTCATGACCATCCTCTAGGTGTCCATGAGCTATCTTTCTCTCTACTGCTAGTTAGTATGTGGTAATATTGTAGAGACTTAGATTTCAGAGGTTTTACCCAGTTAATGTACAATGTTTAAGTGTGTGACATTCCGAGATAATCATGCATTCAAATCTAAATATCCACCCAAGTATACAGGCTTACCAAAGCCTGACTTGGAAGACATCGAAGAGCTTGACGTGCCACATGATTAACAACTTTATTCTCCAAACGAGGAACTGAAGAGATCTTCAAAACTGGCGATGCGTCAAGAAAAGGGCAGATGTTGCGATAATAGAACCATCGGGGAAGTTGAAGAAGTCACGACGGGGGACTCGAGATGGTTGAATCCACTTCTATGTCTACAGCACGCCACTCCATGCAATGACAATGAACACATGCCTCCTCCCTTCAAGCTAAGCGTTCTAAAATGAGAGTGTGAGAAAGATAGGGAAAGGACATATCAAAGGCAAAGAGGACCGAAGAAAGGAGTCCTTGACATCAAACCAATTGCAACACCAGATGGAGACGAAGTCGCACCATCGACATTTATTTTTAGGCGATGGACAACGGAGGTACTCATTCTTGAAGGCGGGGGCGACAACGAGGTGTTGAGACAGATGCTGAGGTTGAGGGCGGGAGGGACAACTTGTTCTCTTGAACTTCAATGCTTTGCATAAATGAGATTTTTGTAGGTCCAAACCAAGTATCTACCGAGAAAGGTGATGGAACTCAAACCTAAACATCAACTAGGCCCGCTCACACTTTTTTTTGTTCATATTTTTCGACGAAAATTTTCAAACATTAGTTCTAACCCGAATCAATAGACAATTTTTTAATTATCTAGTGCCAATCACGATATTAAGGGTGGAATTTTCCATATTCTGGATAAAATATATTGAGCAAAATACCATAACTTCAATACAATAAAATTGGGCTTGGTTCTCAGCTCAGCCCAATTATGAATTTGGGCCAAGACCTTCGAGCCCAAAAGCATCAAAATCCCGAATCCAACTCTAGGCATAATAGGTCTCACTGACTATATAAATTCCTCTTTCTTTCTGCAAATTAGGGTTTTAGGCTGTTTCACTTCTCACTCAGCGAAGCTAAGAGGAAAGCGCGGCGCCGCTACTGGAGAAATCGCAGCCATGGTGAGCCATTCGTCTTCTCCTCCTCCTTCTTCTTCCTGGAACTCCTTTGTCTGGTTCTAGATCTCTCTGAATTTAATTTGTTCGTTCTTTCGTTTTGGCTATCCCTAGTCTCTAGTCGCAAATGAGGAGTTTCAGCATATTCTTCGTGTCCTCAACACCAACGTTGATGGAAAGCAGAAGATCATGTTCGCCCTGACCTCCATCAAGGGTATCGGTCGCCGATTCGCCAACATCGTCTGCAAGAAGGCCGATGTCGACATGAACAAGAGGTGATTGCTCCTTATTCTAACTCTTATTCCTTCGATGTAGTTTCAGCTCGATCCGTTTACAGTTCTCGCTGTCTGTTGATCTATTTAATAAGTTGTATTGCTGTTTACAGAACTTTGTTTGTCTGTTTTGCTTTCGTGATTAATTTCGCAGAATCTAGGTTATGATAGCTGAATACGGTAGCATGTATTTTTCCTAAGTGAATGAACAATGAAAATGCCTGCTTGATTTGATGGACATGAATCCTTATTCTGAATATCATCCACCAGACTGTCACTGCACCTGCTAGTAGCTCAATCTATATATCACTGAACCCAAGCATACTGTCTTTTTACCACGAGTTCGAATGGGATTATTTTGTTGCCTGGATTAAGCTGTTCTTTCCTTGTTGCTGGAATCTGTAACTTGTCTCTTGAAAATGTGTACTTGCAATGTTTCATACTGGCCTGTTTGATTGTATACTAGCACATAGGACAGTTGTATTCATGGTGGATTGAGAAGGGATTCTGTCTATATCCATTTGTAAGTTTAGAGTTCAAATTTCGTTTCGCATATTCTGATTTGAAGAAATGCTTGTAGGGCTGGAGAGCTGTCTTCCGAAGAGCTTGACAAACTCATGACAGTAGTTGCTAACCCTCGCCAGTTCAAGATCCCGGACTGGTTCCTTAACAGACAGAAGGATTACAAGGATGGAAAGTACTCCCAGGTTGTTTCCAATGCATTGGACATGAAGCTGAGGGATGATCTTGAGAGGCTCAAGAAGATCAGGTCCGTCTTGTTCCCTTAATCTCTTTATGAAATCATTATCACTGATGCCATTATTGAATTCAAATGTATGAATCTGTTCTTTTTTGTTACTGTTGCAGGAATCACCGTGGTCTTCGTCACTACTGGGGTTTGAGAGTCCGTGGACAGCACACCAAGACCACCGGTCGCAGGGGAAAGACTGTCGGTGTGTCGAAGAAGCGATAAGCTCTTTTGGAACCGATTTCTGTTGACTCATTATGTTCTGAAGTTTTTGAAGCGATGCTTTGGTACTCTGTTTTACAGACTATTTAGTACTTGTTTAGGTTCTTTGTACGGATTTTAATCAATATCTGTAGCTTGGATGATATTTCCAGTGTTGGTTGAGATGAATTTTTGAAAGAAATATTTTCATGTTATTACTTTTTCTTGTTTGGTTATGAATTTCTTATTTTGTTTGTTCATCTTGTTGTGGTAACGTGTCGTTTCCTGAGCCGTTCGATATAGACATTTGAGTAAATCGCTCGTTTAAAGAAAATATTGAGATGATATATTTTAATAAGTCCATTTTGAAATATCCATGTACAAATATCACTATCTCATGTGTCATATGTTGCTTAGGTGGAGTCTAGCCGTTTTAGATTTTCACGTTGAACTCTTCTAAACACGTTCTGTTCACAATCCTCCAATTTGAATCTCTATAGGACGAACTCTTCTAAACACGTTCTGTTCACAATCCTTCAATTTGAATCTCTATAGGACGAACTCTTCTAAACACGTTCTGTTCACAATCCTCCAATTTGAATCTCTATAGTTAAAATGGCGGAAACTTAAATTATTACTTTACTCGTATGAGTCGTTTGTCAAGTGTTCGAAAGTAGACTATTTGTACGAGACAATGCGGGAGATTGTTAGGTTAGAGAACTGATATTAATAACAATTTTTTTTAACTTCAATTACAAGAGTAAATAACCCAATCCCTTCTCCTCTGTTGGCATTTCGAACAGAGTCCACAGTGAAGAATTTGAATTCTCTATTATTCTCTCTTTAATTCGATGAATTATTCAATAGATTTCAATTCTCCTATCCCAATTCCACTCGACAAACAGACATATCTGAGACATGTATTGAGTTCATTCAGCAATGACAAACAGAACATATTTACTTCCTTGTATTGTTGGAAATCAAATATGATTTGTAAGGAAAATGAAATGAACTAATTAAGTCACATCAGGCAAGTCTCATGAAATCAGAAAGACTTGGCAATCAGTTTCTGTATGAATAACTGGAGAGAACGAACATTGAAGAAAATAAAAGAGAAGAGAAGCCAGACTCTGTTAGTTGCGCTTCCCACGCCTCCCTTTTGCTTCTGGAAATCGGATCGGGACAGGGAGCGTTGCGACCCGGACCTTATTTTCTCCGGCCACGAACTTGCATCCCAAATTCTCAAACTGTTTTCTCGGATCATCTATAATCAGTCTCAGGTCCTTGGCTATATCAGCAGGGTCTGTCTTGAAATCGTCAAAGTGCAGGACTAGAACCAGGACGTAGCTGATCAGCAGATTCAACTTGTCGCGTGGCATTCTTTCTGGGTCTTCTGCTTTGAACATCTTGCAGAACTTCTGCTTCAGGATGGATGGGATTGTGTGATCTCTTGCAGATGCTGCTGCATCCATGGATTGCAAGTTCTTGAACTTTACAAGATGCGTTATGTAACAGAGAATCCGAGCGAGTTTTGCCCTCTCAGAGTCATCCTGCATCACAAAAATGGCGCAATCATTCATGGTGATGAGACATCAACACGCTAACCCATTTGAACATATATTAGTGGTTAATTTACCTGAACTCCCTTCAGCTTATGGATCCTATTGCGAACAAATACTGGGTAAGCACTGCCAATCGCTTCACCAGATTGCAGAATCCATTCTATGTCCTTAAGGAACTCCCATTCTCTGTGGTCAATGATTTTTTCCAATGGGTAGGCTTCCTTAGGAATTGTAGCAGAAGCATTATATGGTGGTATATTCCGAGCAACATCAATCGCAGTGCTAACAGTAGCTTCCTTGTTTACTGGTATACAATCAGGCAGAGATTCCTGATCGAGCCCCTGGGTAAAATTACGCATCTTTTTGTCCTGCAAGATAAGAGAGGTCCCCAATCATATCTAATACTATGCTTCAAGCAGCACAGTAGAAAAACAATGGGGTCTTATCTGTTATCTGAATCTGATACAGCTATCTTGTTCATCAACTGAATGAACATATAACAACAAGAGAGTAAACTATAAACATACATACCCGTGCTATAGACTTCTTCGTTGAATAAGCATCAAGTAGGCTTCTCTTCTTGGCGGCCTTTTCTTGTGCAGTAAGCTCCACGTCTTCAGTTGCTGGTTCCTCATTAGCAGCAATAGCAGCACGACCTCGAAGAATCGGTTCCAATCTCAATATCTGAAAAGGAATACAAGCAAATTCACCACATGAAACGAACACAGTACTAATATCCTCTTAGAGGACGACTCCAAATCTTCAAAAACAATTTTGACAGACACCAATGGCAGAAAGGAAATCAGAACTCTGCCAATTCACAACATTAGCAAGATCAATGTGTCTTTTGAAATCCAGCGAAATAACGTTATACCTTGTTTCCAGCGACGGGCATAATCTTCAAAGTATTGGTGTCCTTATCCAGAACTCCAAGTGCGTAAGTAGCCAATTGAGGATTACTTGCTTCCCCTTTGTAGCTTGTACCCACGAAATCAATCTTGGAACCATCGGGAGTCACAACCAGCTCCAGCTTCACAGGACCTTTGCGAGGAATCGAACTCTTTTCTTCAATCTTCGCCCTCTGAACATTCTTCTTGTACAGATTAACCCTAGGCAGGATGGATTGGTTGTATCCAGACGGGAAGTAGCCTACCACCGGCGACGTCCGATTAGGCCGCTCGTTAATCATCTCGACCTTTACGTTCATAGTTCGCGGAGGAATAACAGCAGCAGCAGCAGTATAATCAACATCGTCCATATCGGTGTTCCGCTTCTTTTTCTTGGATTTTTTCAGGGATTCTGGGTTGTCGGAGTATAGCTGTGACGGCTCAACAACAGATCCCATGGCTGCTGAGCTTATGAAAGAGTATAATCAATACAGAAATCAAATGAGAGCAGTGAGCAGAGAGGAAGGGAAGCCGCGAAAAACCCTAACGATATGGAGCTGAGCTGGAATCCCGAATCCCTTTCTTGCGAGGCAAGTTTTAAGGTGAGAAGTTTTTTACTGGGAAAAATAGCATTTTACCCCTCCATTTTGTCAACTTAACAGATAGGCCATATATTATATATTACTAATTTTTTACCCCTCCTACTTCGGCCACTCTTTCGTTTGGATCCTTTTATTCTAACTTTCGTCTTCGTGACGTTAATTGATGCACATTCAGTACATCACAACTCCAATAGGTATGAAATTAAACTCCTTGTTTATAATGAAATAGAATCAAAATATTTAATTACAAGAAATGACTGCACAACCACTAAATTATTTTATTTTAACCTTATGGGGTCTCATAAAAAAAACTAATAAAATAATTCTAGGTTGAAATATAGGACCATAATTTTCAAATTCTTATTTATAAGAGATTTCAAAACAAAATTTTTGGTAATTTTCAAAATCTATCGATTTTCAAATTCATGCAATTCACGTACATATTTATTGATCGAAAAACAAAAATTGACGTATTCCACCAACTTTAACTACAATCCCGGAAACAAAAATTTGACAAATTCCACCAACTTTAATACAATCCCGGAAATAAAAATTTGACAAATTTCACCAACTTTGGTACAATCCAACGAATTTAATCGATACAAAAAACAAGAACATTACCGGCTCAGATCACACTTTTTTTTTCTTTTTTGCCTCAGGTTAATGGTAAGTATTGCTAAAATGATAATCTAACGTACGTAACGACGTAACCTAATACAACGGCTTAATTAACTAGGCTTGGCAATGAGTACCCACGGGTCCGAATAGCACATATCCACTATCCACCCGTTTATTAAATGGGTATTACCCGTACCCGCCCGTCAGACTAAATGGATGCAAAATCCAAACCAACCCCGCCCCGACATGAGCATAGGGTAAACCCGCTACCCATGGGTGAACCCCAAATTTCTCTGTATCGGAATTGCAAAGAGATTTTTGAGATGGAGCTACGTTTTTTAGAGCATTATGGTTTCGAGAGGGAACGACAGTCTGCTTGATCGATGAGTTGAAGTGAATAACTTAATGACTGAATGAGAAATTGAATTTAGTCCGTTAAGCATTAGTCCATTAAGCATAAATGATATATTATGACTAATATAACGTTGTTTTATATTGGGTACCCAACAGGTTGGGTATGGGACGGATACCTTGAAACCCGTCCCCACCCGTTACCCGCTCTAACTGGGTACCGAATTTGCCCATACTCTTCAACTTTACCCAGTCAACGAGTAATCCCCACCCAATTTGGCCGAATTTTGAGTGGATACTCGATTTCCTGGTACCCATTACCAAGCCTATAATTAACCCATCTACACATCTTCTATATACAACACACATTATTAGAGACGAGCATCAGAGGAAAACAAACAAAACGACAACTCCTACATCCCGTCACGATTAACCCTAGCGGCGGCCACCATCGCCGCCGCAACTCCGCCGGGCGTAGTACTCAGGTCAGCCTTGTTCCTTATCTCCGCCTCTATCACTCCCTGCGCGTCTTCCCTCGTCACCTCCTTGTCCCCCGTCAACTTCGTCGCCGCGTCCTGCCACGTCATCATTAATTAATAATTAATTAAACACCATTAAATAAAATTAACCCCAAATTAGTTAGTTTCGTACCGAGAGGATATCGCCGATGGTGGTTTTGTTCTCGTCGCCCATCGTTCTGGCGTTCTGATTCGCAGCCGATTGCGCCATTGCCGCTATTCCACCTGCCGGAATCCGATTGCTCTGAATCGCCCTCACTTCCGCCGCCTGTATCGCCGCCGCATCCGCCTGATCCACCGGCTTATCCCCCACCGAGAGGGCCGCCGCCTCCAGCGCCTCCCCCACCGTTATTCCGTCTCCTCCTCCTTCCGTCCCAACTTCGCCGGCGTCAGCTGTGAGGTCAACATATTGCCCCACAACCTAAGCATAATCAATTTATTAACCCTAGAAAATAAATTTGATTGCGATCAGAAATTGAACACTAGGGATTAAAAATTGTGACCTGGCCGGCAACACTCTCGGTGACGACGCGCGCACCGCCAACGTCATCGCAGAGACGGAGACTCCACGATCTCTAACAGAGTCGGTGATTTGGTTACGGTCAACGGCACCGGCGTCGTAATTGACGGTGGCTGCGGATCCCATGACCGCACCTGGCCCACTCCTTGGCGTCCGGCCGAGGACTCTGGCTTCAGCGGATTGTAAAGCGGCAGCATCAACAGGGGCCACGGGTTCCCTGGCCAAATCTCCATGGACGGAGAAAACGTCGCCGTACTTGACGGCGGTGGCCTGGTCAAGATCGGTGTCCATGGCTTGCGGTCTGGTCGGCTGTTGTTGGCTCATCTTTACTAATTCTTTCCGGTGATAAAAAGTAAATAAATATTTTCAAGGATGGATATTGTAATTATGCATTTATGCTACTGCAAGTGAGTGAGCTTAAAATAGATTTGAGTGTTTATACTTTATATAGCTTATCGGAGTGGTTGGATCGATGACGGTGAAATTTTCGACGGCCTTGATTGTTACAAGTGGCAGTAGTAAGGTGGTGTTCACTTGGAAACGTGGCGTTTGCAGGTCTGCCAACGTGGTTGTTTGGTTGCTGCTGGCTGCCACGTGGCATTGGTATGGATATTTCACATGACTCAGGATTTAACCTTCATTCTTCATTCCAGGTCGGTTCGGCCTTTAGACTTGACAATTGCTATCCGAATATTGGCTCCAAAATTTGATCGCTGGGTGAGTAGATAACGAGTGGACGAATTTGAGGATATCCACTTCGTATTCGGACCCAATAGATACCCGACACTCACTTAAATTACGAAAGCCCAAACCCTATTTTTCTCCAGTCATTCACTTCGCAACATTATGTTGTTCATTATGAAACCCTAATGTTCTGGACAAATACCAGTCTTACGAGATTGATTGAAATTCTATATCATAATGATTTTGTTTCATGTTCGTATAAGTTTATTTCTTTCTTGCTTATTTCGTTCATCATACGTAGAGATAACCAATATGCAATGAAGTTTTCGACGGTTGTAGATCCCAGCCTTTGTGAAGTCGGAGTTTGATCATCATTATTATAATAGTGGTAGTATTAGTTTCTAAGTGAAATTTCGACTTTCTCATTCAGTTTGGAGTTTCGATGGGTATCGGGAAAACATGATACTTATTCAGGGACGAAGATAATTTAAATTTTGCACTTGTTTAGTCTTATCAGACGAATACGAGTAATCTCCGTTTACACCGAACGGGGAGTGAATATTACCGTAGTATCCGAACCGTGGTACCGGGCCGTGTTCAAGACTAGGTTTTTTAGCCTTTTGCTGGACCTTAGCGTCGTCATGAGGCCTCGGCCCATTCAGTTCTCGGCCCATCAAAGCCCAATGCTTTGCTCAACACTGAAGACACAGACAGACTGTTGAGCTGTCGTCTTAATTTTAGGTCAAGAGGATAGCGACTCTCTCAATTCCAGATCCGCAGTTTTCTCCCTCTGTATCTGAAACGGTCTTTCTTCCTTCTTCACTTCCACTCCAATGGCGATTTGACCGTCTTCTCACATCGTCATCTCCTCTCTTTCACACTCAACCACCTTCTCCACATCCCAAGCTTACTCCCTTCTTCCACTCTCTCTCTCTCTCTCTCCTCCTTGATTTTACACTACGGTAAGCGTTCTTCTCTTCTTTCTACTCTCGATCCCCTGACAAATTGTGGGTGTTCTGTGTGTTAATGGCTTTCTTTCTTCGTTTTCTGCAGCTTAATCGTTTGATCTGTAACGATCTGCGGTTCCAGTTGGAGAAATAATCCGATCAGGTTTTATCCTTGTCTTTGGATCTGGTTCTGAGTCTGCTGCTAGTTTTCAATCGGTTGTTAGTTTGGTTACCGTTTTCCGATCTGTAATAAGAAGGGATCTAGAACTTTGACAGTTTGTGAACCTGGTGTAGTGTTTGGTGCGGATTGCTGTTCGTTTCATTTTGAGGATAAAGCTTTAGTAGCTGTGAGTCTTTGGTGGTTTGTTGGAAAGCTATGGAGACGCTTGTTGTTGTAGCTGAACACAAGAATCAGTGCTATGGAAGGGTTAAGCCCCACGGTTCAGGCCGGTTTGGATCTTCCCCATCTAGACAATTTAGAGCTATAAACTGCCGAACTTTCCAATCAGGACCTGGAATACTCCCTAATCCCTTCGGTTCTTCCTCCAAGGCCAACGCCAAAACCAAAACCAACATCTCGCCATCTTCTTCCCCCAAAACGCCAGCCCATTTCAGTAAAGCTGCTCCTAGCAGCTCCCCCATCGCTATCAGCATTAAGGAGCCTAGAAAGTTCTGTGCTTTCAGTGATAACTTGATGATCCCTAATGAGGACGCTTGTTTCTCCGAGCTATGGGCTGGTCCTGCTTATTCTAATTCGCCACCGCCCAGTTCGCTGCCGATTCCCAAGTTCTCGATGAAGTCGAAGCCGAAACGAACTGTGTCATTGGAGTTACCTCTTGCTGATTCAGACTTTGAGCTGCCACAGATTGCCAAGTCTGCTCCTGCTTCCCTTCTAGGGAAGATTATTCACCCATGAGAGACCTGTTCTGCACTGCTGATGATGCGACCAAGACTCTTCGTCGCATTCTCAACCTTGATCTGGATAATTGAGTGGCTTGGAGCAGTTTGGCTCCTGTATATATGGGGTTTTCTAGTCGTAGATTGCATATATAGTCAATAAACTACTTAATGGTACGGGTAGCATTCAAGTTCATTTAGTTACTTTATGGCAGTTGTTATGAGATCAGCAGCAGTGATGTGTCTCGTGGGTTGACAACCTCCCTGTTAAAGCATTGAGAAACAGAGAAGAGCAGCGGAGTAATGCACGGGTTGCAGTCACATACAGTAGCTACATGATGCATTGATGAGGTAGAGGTGGCAACAACGAGTGGTTGATTGGGTGTTTGTGGATAAAGGGATAGCCTGAAGTAACCTTGATTTGCTTTGGGAAGCAGGTGGATTGGTTTGTGATGATTGTTGTGGAGTGAATGAATCCCTGAAACTCTCCTTTGGGGAAGGGATGAAACTGGTTTGGACTAGACTGACAGTGCATTTCCGTTGACAGGCAACATTATGTTGTCTGTTTTTCAGCATGTTCTCACCATAGCCTCAGTCATTGTCCCTAAATCAGTTGAAATGTATATACCTTAATAGCCTAGTCTCACAGTTGTGTAGGTTTATGTCTTATCTTAGAGTCCTAACTTTCTAGGTTTTGTTCAGTGTCCTCTTCTGTCCATATATCTGACTACTTTCCTCTTCATTTGAACTTCATTCAGTCTTCTTTCCTGGTTCTTGTTGTTCCAACGGGCTCTCTGGGAAACTATCCTCTTCTAAACACTTTCTTATTTGCCAGTACTCGCTGTAAAAGTCTTGCCGCTCTATAATATCTTCACTATGATTTCCTTCTTGTGTCCTTTTAGGTAGGGTTGACTCTCTTGGGTCTGAAGTGTACCCCTTTAGCCATCTTTCCTGGGTTTTTTGTGAGGGGAAAGTGGCAGGGGAGAGTAAAAGTAGTAGCTTTGGTTCATTTCTTGGTTATTTGGTTATTCCAATCCATGTTGCCTTTTCCCATGAGAGCCCGTTTGTTCCATGTCTCCGAAAGATCTGTGGGTTCTGTTTCTCCTTGTTTCTATGGTGGAGGTTGTCGACTGCATTCAGCTGTTTACTAGGCAAGTATTTACTTCCGTTATGTTGCCTCTTACCTTTTTCATCAGTATCACAATTCCAATTTCCTGGTTCTAAATCTGTTATCTTTTGCTCTTGTGTTCTCTCTTTCAGGTTGAATTCGAGAAGGCTGCTTTCTATGTAGTAGTATCGCGTCGCTAGTTGGAGTAAGTTCCATCGGAGTGTGCCTGAACTTTACCTGTCCTGTTAGTAGAGTTGAAGTGTGATGTTTCTTGCTTTCGTAGTAATGCGTGTCTTGTGTAATAGTAGTTATGTAATGCTGCAGTGTTCATGTAACCTTTGGTATGTCCTTGTTATCGATGTGTACTAGCCGTCGATCTATGTTCAAGGATATTTCACCAGACTGTTTCATGAGTGTTGGACCTTATTTCGTTATGAAGATGAAAACTATGCTTGTTGGATATCATCTCTGATCATGTGGTTTGCAGTTCAGGGTACACAATGAATAGCCATGACCACCAACTAATGCTTGCAACATTCGACGATCCACAGTTTGTAACTAGTGGTCATCTGTTCCGGTCCTTGAGTATCAGTCCAAGTGTTGCTCTTTAGGGTTCGAGTTTGTTCTTTAGGGTTCGAGTTTGTTTCCTTGTTAGTACGAGCTTGTTGGTTAGTTGTTAATGCGTGATCGTGTGATTACGGGTTAGATTCGAATCCCAAGTTTGAGTGTAAACAGTTGGTGGAGAAGACAAGTAATCCATTTTTGAGTAGCTCTTATCTGGATTCTGGCAGTCTCTTTCAGAGCTTGGATTATCAAATTTTACATTAACTTGTTCACAACTTGCCACTCAGCAACACATCATGATCAATGTCACAATCAATCATTATCATCCTCCTCCTCTCTTTTATCATTATCTGCAACTGAGAGGGGGGGCTAGGTCAAACCAAAAATCGCAAGAAATTAAAATAGATTACCAAACCAATCTATCTACCAGAAGACAAATTATTCCTCTTTTGGGTCCCAAGTAGAAGAAGAAGAAGAATCAAACATCTCCAAAACTGATCACAGTCTGAACCAATTTGGAACCCTAATAATTTGACGCAATAATCATAACTCTATCCAAGGAATTCATCAATTTAACTCTCCAATCCTTCATCCAACAGCATCTCCTGGTACCTGCATTCTCCACTGCAGAAAGCCTTCTCTCCTCTGCAATAAAATAACCAGCCATAATCAAGCTATGAACTTTCTATGTTTTAACTGTTCTAGCTAGTGAGAGACAGAAGCAAACCTGTAAATGAAGATGTCACGCTTCTGTCCAAGGCTCTTCTTGCAGGTATAGCAGATGCTGAGGAAGTCGCTGCTCATCTGCTGAACAGGTGCTGAATTCTCAGATAAGCAGAAGTAATTCTCCACTACACAGTTATCAAATATATGGGTTGTCTTCGGATTCGCTCCTTTACGAGAGATCACGCATGTGTAATCCTCAGAGAGCTCCATCTCAGTCACTGACAAGCATTCCGTGAACAACCGTGGGGATTCCTTTGAATCCGCCAACTGGGTATTGTTAAAAGTTCTCGTCTTGATCCCAAATTCAGCTGGAGATTTGGGATCAGAGGAAGAAGAATCTGAAAGCAAGGGAGGTGGGATTTGGACTCTGAGCTTAAGACCGCTGATGGGTTTCTGTTTCTTCTCTGAGGAGTCGTCAATTAGGGCAACACCAATGCCTTTGGAGTTGAGCAATTTGTCCCACTGACGTTTGGTTTCTGGGAAAATTTGGGGCTTTTGTGTTGCTGCTGCTGATGATGGTGAAAGAAATGGTGCTCTGAGTGGAGAGAAGGGTTTCCAGGAGTCGAGAATGGAGGTTGGACTGATTACTGAGTCAGATTCAGGTACTGGTTTTGATGTGAATGCTTTGAATCGAGGAGAAGCTAAGAGAGATTGGATTATGGGTTTTGTTGTCTGGTTTGGAGGAGATTGAGTCTGGTGATGATCAGTCGACATTGAAGCTTGCTTCCTAGCTGCTGCTGATCTGAATCTGTTTCTTATCAGCATAACTCTACTTTGTTTCCAATCTGCAAAACCCAGAAAGGAATCGAAACTAAGAACAAGCTATGATTGAAACATTGTTCAGATTGTTTCATCTCACAGAGAAAGGAAAAACACAAACTCACCTGATGAATGATGATCTTCTTCACAGTAAAGCCCACGAAAAAGGCAGTTTTAACTTTGATCAACGGTCAGTTACCCAGAAACAGAGAAAGCTGCACGAACTTTGAGGGAAACTGGAAAAAAAGGAGACTGCTTTTTTTTAAGTCTCTGTAGCCTCCATGAAAGGACTAGTTCAGCTTTTCTTGTATAAACTTATTTCTGCAGTTTTGTTTGGTTCAAGAAGAAGAGGAATCTATTCGATTCATCATGACCCGCATGGAGCTTAGCAACAGAAGCTCACATGGCCAAAAACAAACTCATCAAAAGCTCTGGTGGGTGCCAATCCCAACACAAAGATGAAACAGAGCTAGTAAATGAAGGAAAGATTTAGGCTTTTAGATGGGTTTTCTTTCTCTGAAACAGCACTAACTTCTTTGCATACTCTGTTTTTTTTTTCTGTGAAAGTTGCAGAAATGGCAGGAATGAGTTCAAATTTTCAATCTTTTTAGGCCCCAGATTTGTTGCAGGTGAGAAAGAGAAGTTTGGGATGATGAAAAGGGGAGAGAATAATAAATAAATCCCCAAGTTGGAGACTTTTTATTAAAGAAGATGATGACTATGAATGAATGAGATAGAACAGAGTGTAGAGAGAGAGAGGCGTGTGCATGGAGGTATAATAATACTGTATTTTAGTATATTATTATTTGATCATTCAGAGGTGAAGTATTATAGTAGACAATCAGTAGCTTTCAATTACAGATAGATTATTATACAATTGATGCTACTACATAGATCAGATAAGATTGTAAATTTTTCCTTTTTATCCTTTGTTTGTAGAAAATAGGTGTAAAGGGGAGTTCTTTAAGGTAGGTTACATAGGACAACTAGTGAGAAGAGGTGAATTTGATGCAAATTACGAGTTTCTTGAGGGTGGTTTCTTGCAAGGAAGTCGGAAAAGAATTGTTAATGAGAGTATATGAGAATGTTAGGAGGTAATGTGTGTATGAGTAGCCGGATAACAGAGAAGTATAATGAGTAATGCCAGTAGAGCGTGACCAAGCCCTTGAGCTCCACTTGTAGAGCTTTAAATGGTGCTTGCCCATCAGATGGGGGGTCTAGTTGTATTTGAGCGGTAGGTGTCAGGACATGTTGAGGAGAATGTCCCTCACAAATTGTGAATGATCTGCAGGCCAGACTGATCTGACAGGTGACAGGGCACCTGCCCAACTTTTGAGGTGACTCGAGTTGAGGGGTAATGTTTGCTTTGTCATTTTGGGTAGAGGTGATGGCGGACATGTCGCCTGCTTTGGAGCCCTTGGGTCCGTCAAGTAGAGTACCTTGATTTTCTGGGAAATCATTAGCAAAGAACCTGTTCGTAGTTGTATTCTCTAACGGTGAAGAGATAGTGTCAAATATCGTATATCAGAGACAATTATGAGTATATGACGTGGTCACTGTATAGATTGAGTAAACTGCAATCATCGAGTTTGTCTGCATGACACTCTTTATAGTTTCCGATTTCGTACATCTAAAGCTTCTTAAAAGGATCTCTATTAGGTATGCACTTATAGTTGTACCATCCTCTAATCTTGCCATATAGGCTTTCAGGGTTTGAAAATTTGGGTTTCAATTATCACGATTACCAGATGTCAATCCAAATTTATATATAATTAGAATACTCGTCACACGTCATCAATCAAGTGAAGAATTACCAAATGAAAGATAACATCTTTTGGCATAGCAGAATATAATTAATAGTTTATTGCAATATTAGACGTGTAATTACGTTAGTTCTGATTTCTGATGCAGCATTTTGTAATAAGGTACGTCAAATTAAAAAGGAATCCTATGGCTATAGGTTGTGCCACATATTTAACTATTTATTTTATTTTTGTTCTTTTTCTTTTAAAATTTTTATTACTCAACTGGATTTCTGTCCTTGTTCTTATTACATATTATAAGTCAAATTCGATAAGCGAGATGTTTATAGATTAAAATTTTAATTAGATTTTTGAATCTCTTAAACAATTTCATAAAATTAGTTATATTAAAATATTAGGTTTGGATTTTTTTGATCTTTTAATGATTAAATGATGTGAAACCGAAATACTTGTTTGAGATATATTTTTAGTAGACAGAACCAATCTAATGAAAGGTTCAAGATGTTTGAGATCGAACCTGACGTTCCAGACTGACCTTATATGTAGAAAACGTTTTCTTCACGATTATTTTTCGTGCTTATATTAAAAATATATAACTATAAGTCCTAAATTACATAAAGTGAAGTTCAAATATGGAAATTTTAGCCAAATTTGAGGAGTTAGTATAAAGGTTTCCTAATATGTACATATGATTGTTGTATTTTTTTTTCAATCTATGGTTACAATAGGACAATGGCTTGATGAGTTAGGACAATCATACATTGAGATAGGACAAAAGATGCCCTACTCAATTTTTTCTATTTCTCTTTTATTTTAATATATATAATTAGATACGATGAAATTGACGAATAAAACGTGTGATTTTTAAACACTTCATATTTCATCATACTTTTCGAGATACCTCCCTGACCAACTCTTCGTCTCCTACTTCTGATATCTCTCTCCATCGGTGTGCGAATTTGTCCAAATTTAATGTTAAGAAGATGGTAGTTGGAATGGAAGGACCCAAAAAACAAAGAGGTCGGAGTAGGAGAGGGTAAAAAAAAAAATTTATAGTATAGGGAGCTATCTGTTAAGTTGGCAAAATTAAGGGGGCCAAAATGCTATTTTCTCACGAAGAAATGTTAATTGAGAGAAGTTGAATTATTGAAGAGGCCCACGTGTCCTTTGCCTATCATGAATTTGTCTTTTATGGGTCCAAGCCCACTACCTTCATGGCCCCACTACTTCTTACGTACACGTCAATGGAAAATTAAATAAGAAAAAAACATTTATTTATTATTTACTTTATTTCATTATTAGAATTTCGGTATTATTACCTTTAATTCATAATAATTATGGATTGATAATTGATGTGATACAATTTCACTTCTTAATTTCTAATAAATGTTATTGTATTGTTAAATTATACCCAACAAAAGAAAGCACCATGTTGCCTGAGTGAATTTCAAGATACTTCATATAAGAAAAGTGGGATAGTAGTCAGTTCTAGCGATATACCATGAGGATATTTACGGTAGTGTATGTGTATATTGTATGTATGTGTATATTGTACGTACCCTTCCCATCTACCGTGAGTCTGCATATGTATTCATAGTCTGGGCGAAACGGTTAACGCTTTCACCCCATTAGCTGAGTGTACGGAGGCGTCAGTCGCCGTTGATGGAGCGCTATCCATTCGATATATTGGCACGTGTTCCTTCGCTTAGGGTTTCTGCCTCTCATGCGTCGGGCGCTAGGTTTTGAAGCGAGCCTGGACTGCTGGGCTTTGGTCGCCTATTGCCTAGCCGTGTAGTACTTCTTTGGGCTTCTGGGTTTTGACTTGGTTCTGAATTTTGACAAATGTAGTCTAGAATTTTGACAAATCTAGTCCAGAATTTTGACAAATCTATTCCAGAATCTTGAAAAATCTAGTCCAGAATCTTGACAAATCTAGTCCAAAATTTCGACAAATCTAGTCCAAAATTTGACAAATCTAGTCCATAATTTTGACAAATCTCATCCATAATTTTGACAAATCTAGTCCATATTTTTGACAGATCTAGTCCAGAATTTTGACAAATCTAGTCCAAACTTCGACAAATCTAGTCCAAAGTTTTGACATATCTAGTCTAAAATTTTAACAAATCTAATCCAAATTTTTGACAAATCTAGTCCTGTTTTTTACATATATAGTCCAATTTTTTTGACAAATCTAGTCTAGTTTTTTGACAAATCTAGTACAAAATTTTGACAAATAATCCATAATTTTGACAAATCTAGTCTAAAATTTTGATAAATATAGTCTATAATTTTGAGAAATCTTTTACAAAATTTTGACAAATCTTGTCCCGAATTTGACAAATCTAGTCCAAAAATAAATGAAACATATTTATTTGACAAATCTATCACATTTTGGGACAAATCTAGCGCATTTTGGGACAAATCTAACGCATTTTGGGGATAAATGTTGCACATTTTGGGACAAATCTAGCTCTTTTTGGAACAATTCTAGCATTTTGAGACAAGTCTAGCGCATTTTGGGACAAATCTAGCGCATTTTGGGACAAATCTAGCGCATTTTGGTACAAATCTAGTGCATTTTGGGACAAATCTAGCGCATTTTTGGGAAAAATCTAACGCATTTTTGGGACAACTCTAGCGCATTGTGGGACAAAATCTAGAGCATTTATTGGACAAATCTAGGGCATTTTGGGACAAATCTAGCGCATTTATTGGACAAATGTTGCGCATTTTGGGACAAATCTAGCGCATTTTAGGACAAATCTAGCGCATTTTTGGGACAAATCTAGCGCATTTTGGGACAAATCTAGAGCATTTATTAGATAAATCTAGCGCATTTTGGGACAAATCTAGCGCATTTATTAGACAAATGTTGAGCATTTTGAGACAAATCAAGCGCATTTTGGGACAAATCTAGCTCATTTTTGGGACAAATTTGCGCATTTTGGGACAAATCTAGCGCATTTTTGGGATAAATCTAGCGCATTTTGGGACAAATCTAGGGCATTCTTTGGACAAATCTAGCGCATTTTTGGACAAATTTTGCGCATTTTGGGACAAATCTAGCGCATTTTTGGGATAAATCTAGCGCATTTTGGGACAAATGTAGCCTATTTTGGGACAAATTTAGCGCATTTTGGGACAAATCTAGCACATTTTTGGAACAAATCTAGCGCATTTTGGGACAAATCTAGGGCATTCTTTGGACAAATCTAGCACATTTTTGGACAAATTTAGCGCATTTCGGGACAAATCTAACGCATTTTTGGGATAAATCTAGCGCATTTTGGGATAAATTTAGCCTATTTTGGGACAAATTTAGCGCATTTTTGGACAAATCTAGCATATTTTTGGGACAAATTTTGCGCATTTTGGGACAAATCTAACCCATTTTTGGGACAAATCTAGCTCATTTTAGGATAAATCTATCCCATTTTGGACAAATCTAGCGCAATTTTTGGATCAATTTAGCGCATTTTGGGACAATATAACCTATTTTGGGACAAATTTAGCGCATTTTGGGACAAATCTACAACATTTTTTGGATAAATCTAGCGTATTTTGGGACAAATCTAGGACATTTTTGGGACAAATCTAGCACATTATGGACAAATGTAGCGCATTGTGGCACAAATCTAGAGCATTTATTGGACAAATGTAGCTCATTTTGAGACAAATCTAGCGCATTTTTTTGGACAAATGTTGCGCATTTTGGGACAAATCTAGTGCATTTTTGGGACAAGTTTTGGGCATTTTGGGACAAATTTTGCGCATTTTTTGACAAATCTATCTCATTTTTGTGTAAATCAAGCACATTTTTGGGACAAATTTAGCTCATTTTGGGACAAATCTAGAGCATTTATTGGACAAATCTGGCGCATTTTGGGACAAATCTAGTGCATTTTTGGGACAAATCTAGTGCATTTTTGGGACAAATCTAACGCATTTTTGGGACAATTCAAGCGCATTTTTGAGAAATATCTGGCGCATTTTTGGGACAAATCTAGCGCATTTCGGGATAAATCTAGCTCATTTTTTGGACAAATTTAGCGCATTTTGGGGAAAGATCTACCACATTTTTTTGGACAAATTTAGCCCATTTTGGGGACAAATCTAGCGCATTTTGGGACAAATGTAGCGCATTGTGGGACAAATCTAGAGCATTTATTGGACAAATCTAGCATATTTTGGGACAAATCTAGCGCATTTTGAGAAAGATCTATCGCATTTTCTGGACAAATGTTGCGTATTTTGGGACAAATCAGGCTCATTTTGGGACAAATCTAGTGCGTTTTGGGACAAATCTAGCACAATTTGGGACAAATCTAGCACATTTTGGAACAAATCTAGCACATTTTTTAGAAAAATTTAGCGCATTTTGGAACAATCTAGCGCAATTTTGGGACAAATTTAGCGCATTGTGGGACAAATCTATAGCATTTTTGGGAATTATCTAGCGCATGTCAGGAAAACTCTAGTAGATTAGCGCATGTCAGGAAACTCTAGCGTATTTTTTGGACAAACCTTGTTCCAGCCTCGTCGCCTGGCCCAATAATGGAAGCCCAAGCCTGTTGGTCTTCCGGGGGTGGTGTACCTCGTAAGTAATGAAGGGGGTAGTTAGTTCAAGGGAAAGGGAGGCGATCAGCTTAAGGAATGGGAAGGGAAGCGAGTAACGTACCGCAGAGCGTTTTGTCCGCTGGGTAAAAGTGTTGTTCCCCGGTTAATGGGGTGTACGGTGGGTATTTATAGTACCCCTGTCTTGGTCGCCAAGGCTGAATCTTGGCCACTCGTTTGTAGCCTCCGTAGGATGTTGACACGTGTTCGTCTTGCCTTGGAACCCTAAGAGCCGCCGAGACTGGGTCGTCGCTTTGGGCCTCCCTTTGCTTCCTGGGCTTGCTTGCTTAGCCCATCTGAGCTGTCGCCTAGGCCCAACTTCTCAGCACTAGCGGCTGTGTCCAGGACGCCGTGTGGGCCGCCATGTGGGCCCTTGGATTTCGCCGGGCTGGGCCCATCAATTGCCCCCAAGCCCTTAGTCGAGCTTTGCTTGGCTGAGGGCTTACTCATAGTTCGGACCGCTTGTCTTTTGGTCGCCGTAGGAGGACCCATCAATTGCCCCCAAGCCCTTAGTCGAGCTTTGCTTGGCTGAGGGCTTTCGGCTGCTCGTGCCATGTCGCTTTGCCGCCCCTGTTGTCCTTCGTCGCCTTGGTTTCTTAGCTTTCGGTTCTTGTTAGATCGCCCTTGTTTTCGCGTCTTACATCGCCTTCGATCCTTTATCGCTACTGTCAACCACACATGTCTTCCGTTTCTCATGTTCTCTCCCTTCTCTCAGGTCATTATGGTCTTTTATTCTCTAGCGTGCTGGGGAAGTTGGGGAAATCGGGGCATTTCAGTAATTGCCCAAAAGTCATCATTACCTTATCCTTCCAGACGTCATCTCAACCGCGCGTGCCCCCAATGAACTGTCGCGACGGTTCCGCTTCCCGCCAGCACATCCCATCAGCCGCGCGTGCTCCCCACTCATCCACCACGACGGCTTTGTTTCCCGCCTACTAGTCTTCCTATATAAACCCTATTCTTACCGTCTTCCTCCCTTTTTTTTTACTCCTTCTCTGCTATCTCACTGTTTTTACTGTCCCTTTGCTTTCGACTGTTTCTTCCTTCTTCCGACGACCTCCTCCTTCTTCCGTCAATCGGAAAATGACCTTTCCTCCCCCTTTCTTCCTTTTTCAGATGTCTGGAGCCCCTCGTCGCCCACCTGGTACGTGCCTTAACCTTTCTCTCGTGCTGTCATTGTAGTTCTGTTCTCTGTCGTGTGTTCCTCTTTTCTTTCTACTTCTTGCCGTCTTTCTTTAACCATGGATTCCGACACCGATAGCCAGAACCAAAGTCACTCTTATTCCGCGGGCACTGATCCTTCACCTTCTCCTTCACCCCCTCCCTCATTTTCTAGTCAGTCCCCTGAACGGGTGCCCTTAAATCCTCCACCCTTGGCCGAGAACTCTTCTTCCCATATTTCCGACGTAGCAGAGGAAACCTTTAATGAATCTCCCGCCCTTCCCTTCTGGGGTCCCCATCAAAAAGGATTCGAACGGGTCCTCCATGGGGTGGAGATTGACCCAGAGGCGACCAAGGTCACCGGGTCCTACTCCATTGGCAACTGGCAGTCTATGTGGCAGGGAGCTGCTTGTGACGAACGCACGGTCATTGGCCCGGGCTACTTTCCTTCAGGGTCAGTAGAGAGAATCGCCCGCGTTCTTCCATTCGCCATGCTGCCATCCTCCTGGGGATTCGCCGTGGCCTCCCGACTCTCTACCATTGGCAATTGCCTGTCCGGGTGGCACGGCATCTGGACCGAGGCCTTCACCAATGGACTTCGCCTTCCGCCATCATCATTCATAGTCGACTTGCTTGGATGTTTTGGCGCATCCCTTGGCGCCTTTAATGTTGGGTGCTGGGCCACGGCCTCTGCTTTTGAATGCAGCTGTGTGGCCAAAAAATCGCTCCCACTCTTCGACTGTTTCAGCTGATTCACTATGCCAAACACACATCCAATGGCATAAGTTTTGTTCGCCGGCCTGATCTCTCCCCAAAGGGTACCTATTCATCGCCTAAGCCTCGTCCTACCTGGTACCACTCTTTTTTCTACTTCCAGCCCAGCGACACAGATCGCCACTGGTCCTCGCTGCTTCCACCCTCATGGTCTTCCGGCGACGTGAGTCGCTTCAACATCGAACTCGATCCTACTCCCGAGGAAACACTCCTGCGGCGTTGAATCCTCCTCGACTGTCATCACCTATCGACAACCTCTAGCCTAAGGACCGCTCAGGCGGGAATACGAGGAGGTAAATTTTTATGTATAGGCGACGATGACCACCTCCCCTTTTTGTTAGTGTTGTCTAACTTGTGTAATTGAGTCGCCGAAGCCAAACCCTTAGGAATACACCACCTTCTCATTACCGCCTACCTTTTCCTGCCACTTACATGTGTTTAGACCTTCTTTGTGCATTTTTTTTTACTAACCCTTGGGTTGTTTTTTTCCCAGGCGCTGTAAGCCTCGCTGGATGCCTCCTCACCACCGTCGCGCGCGGGCCTGTTGGCGAGACTCGCCCTGGTCGCCCAGAGTCTGCTACCGTCGTCCCACCTCTTCCCAGCCTCCCCTTGAAAAATCTAAGGGGAAGAGGAAAACGACCGAGACAGACGAAGGCCTCACTTCCTCAAAAAGGAAGAAGAAGGCCGGGGCTTCCAAGCCGAGGAAGAAGACGGGCGAGAGCTCCAGTCGCCCGCAGCCGCCACTCCAACCGGTGGTCGAAGTCGAGGACGATGATGTTGAAACTGAAACTCTCCTCCGCCGCTCTCGCCGCCAATCACCTCGGGCAGACAATAATCCTCCTGCGAGGGAGCCCCTTGACCAGCCTGCTGACGAGGACGACCTTTCATATGACGACTCCTATCTCTCCACCGAGCTTATCCTTCCTCCTCTAGACCCGGCAGATCTTGAAACGGACCCTGCCGTGGAACTTGATCCCCGCCCCACAGAGCCTCCCCGCGACCATTCTCGCCCACCGGCGGTCAACATCGATCGCGCCCGCCGGCTAACTGGTCTGAGCAGGCCAATATCGTTTTTGACCGTCCTGCTCCTGCTGGTCGGGAGGGCGAGGGGCGCTTTCGCCTACCGTACTTCGCTGTTGTCCATCCAGTCGCATCCCACATATCCCCCCGGATGGCCAGCGATATTGCTGAGGAATTTTCCCGCGGCATCTACGCGGGGTGACCGCACCCGGAGAAGGCTCGGAGATCCCAGATCTGCACGGGGCGACCTCCTGCCGGCTGCTTCAGGTAATTGAGAAATGACTTTGCTCATCTGTATGCTCACTTCGCTTTGTTGGTACATCCCTTTTTTTTTGCCCTGCTCATAGCTTGCTTCGTTACGTAGGCCCTCGCCGAGCTCGGCGACCTGTCTTTTGCATGCAAGCACATGTAAGAGGAAAACCAGAGGCTGAAGGAGGAGGCAGAGAACTTACGCTCCCTGCGTATGGATCTTACTCGTTATCACAACGAGGAGAAGGTATTTATCTGCTTGCCTCTCTTCCCCTTTATTTATTTATATTATTATTTTCTTTATTCCCATCCAGACCGTCGCCTCGCGATCCTACTGAAACCTTTATTGCTTTTTGATTTTAGCGCCGAGCAGATGCGGCGACTTCTACTGCCGGTTCCTTGAAGGAAAGCCTGGCCGAGGCGACTGAGCGGATCGGCCAACTGGAAGGGGCGCAGGAGGACTTACAGGCTGCGAATGAGCGTGTTGCCGCCCTTGAAGCCGAGCTAGAGGAGGCGCGCGCCAAAGTCGCCCAGGCGGAGGAGATAACCGCCGAAAGGGACAGTGCTAAAGAGCTGCTTATCGACTCTCTGGCGGCACAATCGGCGGCGGATTGCGATCTTGAGGCTGCCAAGGCTCAATATGACGAGACTGTGGCTTATTATACTCATGCTCTCGGCGAGAGTATGCGTGTGGTAATGCGCAGCTGTCGTAATGAGTTCTACGAGTTGTTTCCCAACAAGGGTTGGCCTGGACGGAAGATGGTGCGGGTTGTTCTTCGCGGCCTTAACCGCCACGGCTACGGGGTTCCTGACCCAATTGACGCTGAGGAAGAAAATTACTTCCGAGACGCCGATCGCCTGCAGCGTGAAGTGGCGGCGGCAGATGCTGAGTGTATTACGGCTACTCGCCGTAGTCGCGGCCTGCCTGATTTGAACCCTGATGGCTCGGAGGTTCAGCCGCCATCCTCTGACCTAGCTCCC